>CM062289.1:312502209-313702209 GCA_031216915.1 Pictodentalium vernedei
ACAAAAAATGTCATAACTCGAAAAATAATTGACCAATTTTGAAAAGGTTTTCAGTTTTGTAATCGCCATGTAGAGATCCACAAGTTGCAATAGAAATCATTGCAATTGGAAGAACTTGAATTTTTCAGTGTCTTCCCTACCTTTGTTGAACTCCCCAAATCAAAACATAAACAAAAGAAAATGTCTGCCTTCAATCAGTGAGCACTCCACTTATAACATTTGGTCTCAATCTTCATTACTTTCATGAATTAGGAAAAGATTTCTTCGAGTATGTACTTAAATGTTTATAGAATACTGCTGTTATTTTATTTTGAGGTATTTTATTGTAAAAATTTTGTTCTCTTACTTATGCCATAGCAGACTTTCAGGTGGTGCTATTTACACATGGCAGCAGTTCCATGGCAAATTTCAGTTTCCACATGTTCTATGTTTCATTCCAAGCATTTTGGTATATAATTTATTGGGGTTATTCATTTTGGGCCTTTTTTAGACTTGAAAGAAAATTACATGAAATTTGACCAAAGTTAGGTTGGACGTCCCCTTAAATCTCAATTGTCATCATCGCCCATGCACTATAATTTTGTATGTAGCCGGACTGCGTTCTCTTCTAGGTTTTACCTATTTTCATATTAAATGTTTTAAATTCGGACACCATGTTACCTTGTTGGGTTTGTTATAATATTCTGGATGGAGGGCCCTTCTCTATTTTTATACACTGATAGTGATAATTAAGAGGTCATATTTCAATTTTTGATTTTAATATGGCGACCATCAATATACAGCAATGATTTATGGGTAGCTTTTTTATTTAAATCAGTAGGGGGTTAATTAATATTCATCAGAAGACAGGTTACTCCATAGCGTCAATTTCCGACATGCAGGTATGCGTACCAGTATTCGGTATTGGATGTAGTGACAGGGAGTTAGATATTGCCAACTGTAAGCTATATCGCGATTTGTAACCTATCTTCACTAGGCCTACATTGAAATGTAGGCCTATATATAAGCCTGAGGGTTAGTTGACAACTTTACATGGTAAAATTTTCCTAATTCACTATCTTGTCTGACATCAGTCATTGTCACTAGCAATATGCATACCATTAGGCATTACCAAGGGCGGATCCAGAGGGGGGACTAGCCCCCCCCCCCCCCCCACGAACCCACTAAAAAAGTCATGCTCTTATTCTACACAATCTTGTCCTAACGCCCCTCCTTAACTAATGACATCACGTTGACAAATAAGGGACATGATCCTCTTTTAGAATTCGCAGAATATCGGTCATTTATATATCGAGAACGTGGTAGTTGTATAAGTGGTTTCGTAATTAATCCAGTATATTTTTCTCTCTAATCGGTTATTAAGTATAGAAAAAATACCCTGTCGTAAAAGAAAGTTCAGTTAAATTTAGATTCCATAAAGCTATAAACGATTGGCACTTTTGGGTTTCATAAATTATGTTTGTGGTCATGTTACACCCAAAAACTGTGTAATTACTGAAATAGCACACTCAAGTGAAAAATGTCAAAATCCATTTATATATGCCCTCTTTTCCATGTAATTTGTTTCCTCCATTTCCCCATTGTTCAAAGTCATTTTTATGTTCACTTTTTACTTCATTGTTATCACGTTGTACATGCATACCCCATGTGGGCCATTGTGGTAAAAAAATAAAATTATCTTATCTTATCTTATCTTATCTTATCCTATAGAACTGACGACAGTCACGTCTGCAAGTATCCACTGTCTGCAAAATCGATAGTCGAAAGCGGGACGCAATGAAGCGAAGTATAAAAAAAATATTTTGTCGCCACAACGTCGCGTGAGAACCAGAAGGTTCTGTCTGCATTTTGGCGGGAAATGAGTTATTGGTACCGTTGTAACCGCCAGCTTCATATCTGTCCGTTAAACGCATTTTCACGTGACACCGAATCAAAGCTTTTACACAAAATGCTATGAAAATAAGTTCTATCTGCAAACGACCTTTGTCGAGAGAGCAAGAAGGTTCTATCTACATATCCAATAGGATTAGAGGACCAGCATCAGGTGACTGAAGTTTGGCGTATGGCAGCGGACGAACAAATTTGGAATGTTGTTGTATCTTCGATAATATGAGGTAAATATTTTTGATATTATCATGACATGCCCCTACCTAAATCTTCCCCTGAATACTATTAGCGTCTCCAGTCTTGTAAAAATCCAAATCAAGTGAATAAAATACTTTTATGAGCTATATTGTAGAAACAATATTCTGACATTATAAATTGCCACACTAGGATTTCACTTAGTTGTCGCGGGGGTAGATAGAACGTTCTTGCACTGTGAGTTGGTCTTTCATAAGTTACTTTACAATGTTCCATCTACTTTTAATGGCGTGATTTAGGTTCTCTTCATCTACTCTCAGATACGCATCAGGGTGTTTATCTGTATTATTTTCCATAAAGGTGTCTTGTTTCGTGATGGGAGCAACAAGTCGTGTCAAACATCATTAAACCCCTCGCCTTGTCCATATGTTCACTTGACTTACTAATTAGACATTACAAATTTGATTTGAAACATAACTTTGATGGTATAACGTGCATAGGCGTATGCGTATGGGCCGGGGGGGGGGGGGGGCGCTGGGACACCACACCTCCCTGAGTCTGGAACTAATTGAGTTTTTTCTGGCAGTTTATTTTTTTTTTGGGGGGGGGGGGAGTTTGGGTTGCCCCAAAAAATTATGAAAACTGACCGGAAATATCGATTTTTCAAAAATGGAACTACAGACCTTTGACTTCCCGATAATTTGTTGAAAACAGCCCGAAAAATTACTTTTTTCTCGACTCGGGTGTGTTTGTGAGGTGGGGGGGGGGGGGGTGGGCTGGGGGAGGGGTGGTTGAACTTGCACAAAAATATATTTGGCCCCAAAAAAGTGACAGATTTTCTCATTAATTATGGGGGGGGGGGCATTCTCCCATACCTTCCTCGGCGTTACGCGCCTCGATGGTCCTTCGGATTCACTTTTCGGGCAAAATATGTCAGCGCCCCCCCCCCCCCCCCCCCCCCCCCCCCATTAAAATTGGCCCATACGCCTATGAATTAACGAGTAAACAAATCATATTAACATGACAATGTAAACGAAGGCGTTATCAATTTTGACGCATTACTTAAGCAATAACAACTTAATTTTAATGCAATTATACAGTCTCGTGTTGCAACTCTTTTGAAACACTTTTCATTGAAGAATCTGATGATGAGTTTGGTGTCCTCATTGTCTCTCCAAGCATATATATTCGCGCGTCCTGTCTCGATTGCGATTTCAATCCGCAATTCGACTCGCTCGGGTGGGTTCACACGATACTACTGAAGGGTACCTCGACTGGACAAATACACATGTATAGAGATACGATAGACACAACCCGTATGACTGTATCACCAATGTACACCCGTGGTAGTTCGATGTTCCCTCTTCCATTAGACTTAATACTGATACCTGTTGTACCTGTATGACCACGGGGAACTGGTCACGGATAAATTCTGAACTGGGGAATTCGCTCTACGAAATACTGAAACTAAATGTCTTTACACTTGAACAAATTTAATAATATATAGTACAAAGATTGACAAGGGTTGGTGGCCAAACCTTCGTCATAAGTTTCCTAACCGGCTATCCGTGTCTCTCTACACAAGAATACAACAAACTTATATAGGTACAGTAACTTATCAACATTAAACAATCATAGAAAGTTGTTATGACAAAACCTGTATAAACTTGCATTAATCAACTGGTCATTGTTAATAATTTTTCTCATAGACTGTCCAATAGAAAACACCTTTATCGGAATTAACACCCTGTTCATAATCTAATTCTATTGACAATTAATACCAATTTTTTAGCTTGGCTATATTACCTCTCACCTTCCGAAGAATGATGCCACCATTCTGGCATTGTAAAGAATATACATTTATCTCAATTAGGATTAACCTTTTGCCACTATAATATGTACACTCTAACACATGTGTTATAGGCTCCTTTTTTAGTTTTTTTAGATGAATAATTATATTTTTTTAAATGACTGAAGGAAACATAAGTGCTAATTGTTTGAGTTTGTTTAGTGGTCCAATATCAGAGTTTACATAAGCTGATAATCCCTGATCAGCCCATTTGCATAACCATGCACACGCTGCTTGGTTAATCATGTATTTTAAAAGGGGTTAATTATTGTCTCGGATATAAGTGTTTACTTGTAACCGTTGGTACGAGTAACTGTTCTGTATATATATTGTATTATTTTTCGGAATGCAGCAGTGGGGGTCTAAAGGGGCTTGTTCCCCATACCGTCCCTGCGCGCCTTCGGCGCGTTAAACCATTCCATTCGGAATGCAGCAGTCTGGATGCCGACTGTGAACGGACTACGGCAGGATTCCGCCATACAGTGTAAATAAATAAGGAAAGCTGACAAGCGTTTTTACTGAGCTAATTTTCCCAAAGTTACGCTTTACGACACATGCAATGTGCAACAAAAAAAAAAAAAAAAAAAACAAACAGTAAATTTACACACAACAATTTGTTGAGAGCAGATCGTTTTATCTTCAGAACCAACTTGACCAATGTGGATCTAACCGGTCCCTTAACGCGGATGGCACCTCTTCGATTGGTATTTCCTCAACATCACCATCGCGGTACTCGTACTCAACACAGAACATTTTCAAACCCTGAGGTGATGTATATCCAGATAAAATGTCAACCAATTCATTGGAATTTCGGAATCGTTTGGTACATGAGTTCAGCATGTCGTCACGAGAATTAATATTCTGACATTTTGCACATCTGTGCGAACCAGACTGCTATTATGAGTTTTCAGTTCATTCGTCGAATTTAATTTCAAGCTCATGCATGATTCGTCATTCTTGCATCGAATGTTTCTGTACCGAAAGATTTGGTTAAAAGTCTTGTTGTTCGCAAAATGCATTTTCTTTTTTGTAAAAGGGTCCTTTTCCAAATGCTTAACCTTTTTAATCGACACCTCCTTTGATCTGTTTGTGCACAATTTCATAGTCTCTCGTTTCTGAACTCCGGTGTTCTCATGGCCATTGAATGTTTCTGCCACAGAGCATGACGTAACAGATGCCGCTTGTTTGGGAGAGGTGCCAGTGGGGTGAACTGACACATCCGAGCTAGCTTTCGATAAAAGAAAAGTTTTCGTACTCACGTCAGGTTTTTCCTCCATTATAGAAATATGATCAATTTGTTCCTTATGAACAGTTTCTGCGGTATTTTGCACATACTTTTCTCTTTGTTTCCTTATAATGAACTCTTCCTGACGCTTTCTGTCTCTGGCAAGTCTTGCTGCTGACTTTGGCTTCTTGAAACAAGATGAAGGCTTCCTCCATTTAAGTAAAAGACGGGTCTCGTTTGTTTCAACTTGGAGATCCCAAAACAGTTCTAATCTATCGACGCTCAAGCTCCGTAATAGGTTCACTATATTCAGGGGAATCACACTACACATTTTTGATTCGAAAATGTCTTCCAATACCTCAAAGTGAGCTAAAGAGTCACTTGTATGCCCGGATTCTCCACCATATATGACCACGGGGAACTGGTCACGGATAAATTCTGAACTGGGGAATTCGCTTTACGAAATACTCAACCTAAATGTCTTTACACTTGAACAAATTTAATAATATATAGTACAAAGATTGACAAGGGTTGGTGGTCAAACCTTCGCCATAAGTTTCCTAACCGGCTATCCGTGTCTCTCTACACAAGAATACAACAAACTTATATAGGTACAGTAACTTATCAACATTAAACAATCATAGAAAGTTGTTATGACAAAACCTGTATAAACTTGCATTAATCAACTGGTCGTTGTTAATAATTTTTCTCATAGACTGTCCAATAGAAAACACCTTTATCGGAATTAACACTCTGTTCATAATCTAATTCTATTGACAACTAATACCAATTTTTTAGCTTGGCTATACCTGTTTCAGTATTAAGTTCAATCGAAGAGGGAACATCGGACTACACATGTAGTGGAGAGTCGAGATATCATCTTTCTCTGTAATGTGGTCGTGATACTTATCACATTAAAGTTCTAAGCTGATTCCCAGTCATCGTGGTGGTTCCGCTTATCATCCAAAATGT
The DNA here is from genome assembly GCA_031216915.1 of Pictodentalium vernedei. Classification (NCBI taxonomy): domain Eukaryota; kingdom Metazoa; phylum Mollusca; class Scaphopoda; order Dentaliida; family Dentaliidae; genus Pictodentalium; species Pictodentalium vernedei. The sequence goes on from CM062289.1 coordinate 312,508,338, forward strand.
TAAACCTTCGAGCTCTATCGCATTGTGAAGTTCAATTGCCCGATATGAGCTTGTACTTAAAGGTGAAGAAGACCCCGATTCTAGCTCAACTTTAAGAAGTCAAGCTGAGCTGTTGCCATCACCACCATCACAGTGGATATTATGTACGTGTGCGACTAATAGGCCCTCTGTTCTTCTATATTCAGTGTCAAATTGTTGGATCTGCCAGACTGCATCCTTGTAAATATCTTCAAATATGTTTCATTATATGAACTTTTGCAAACCGTCGGAAGAACATGAACGCAGTTATATGGCATTATAAAGGAACGTTCTGAACTTTGGAGATTATTTGAATTCCCACATGTTTTGTTACTGAAACGGATAGGCATCAAGTATGTTATGCAATATGCTAAACATTTTGTGAATTTTGACATCTCATATGCAGAGATTCAGTCAGAGGTATACTTCATCGACTACCAATTCGCTCGCGGTTTTGCATGCGCACATCGCATAACGTCGCTCAATCTTGCTGGATGTGAGGTGTCCACGTTGTGTTTTCTACTTGGGTTAAAACGAATTGAATTTCTCGATGTCTCAGAATGTAAAAACTTGTCAGATAAAGATTTTGAGCCAATCAGAGAGTGTTGCACATTAAAATATTTATACCTAGCATATAACACAATCAGCCCGAAGACTGCTCTGTCATTAGTTGAGAACTTGCCCTTGAAGCTCTTGGACATAGAAGGAACTGACTTGACAATCAGAGATTGTATTGCGTTGATGAATTTCTTGGCAAGGTCTCTAACTTATCTGCTGTTAACACTCGAAGAGAGTGGTCTTTTGAATCAATTCCGTAACACAATTGAACCAGCATTTCCAAACTGTAGATTCCAAGTAGGCCTAAATCATTCGTAATGGATGTAGATGACGCATTGAAACTATTTGCAAATCTTGACTCTGAAATCTCTGACACTGAAGATTTTGCTGATGATGCCGACAGTAATGTTATATCTCTCGAACCCGTGATTTCTTTAAAACGAGAAGTCAAATCCAGTTTCGGACGTTGATATAGAGGTACCAGCTATATATCCAGAACTTCCATCTGTATCGTGTGAAGCTTTGCAAGTCCTGGAGATGGAGACCAGGCGAGATGATATGATTACTGAAGATTGTCCCAAATCCGTTAGTGAGCCAGAAGATACCGCTATCCCAGACTTGCAAGAAATTTCCAATTTACCGTCACATGCACAGGGTGAATTAGTCAAAGAGTTGGATGTAACAAACACTTTTACGGATGCTACTCCACGGCGGTCTGTATCAGGCGGTAATCAGGCATCTGGTGGTGATAAAACGAGATCACGAAAACGACAGAAGAACGATGATGAGTGGAAGAGGAATGTTCGAAAACGGCTCCGTCAATCCGGACAACCGTACGTGCGAAAAGTTAAAACAACCAAAGATTGTCGAGGCCGATGCCGTTTTCAGTGTGCGCTTAACATTACAGACGATGAACGGAACGCGATTGCAGCTGAATTCTGGCCCTTGTCTGACAACGACAAGAACGTGTTCTACGGCAAAACTACAGAATGACACGAAACAGTGCGCGGAACAACATCGGAAAATGTAACTGACCAACGCCGTAAATTTTCTCTATTCTACTACTTCATACTCCAAGACCAGAAGATACGTGTTTGTAAACAATTTTATTTAACTTCATTAGACATTAGTCAAAAGCGGATAAGCCATTTCCATAATGAGAAGCACAATTGTTTTCAGGACCGAAGGGGGAAAGCTCCTTCTCGAAAGACACCCGACAGCTTGGTTGATGGTGTCAAGGAACATGCACATTGAGTCCTTTCCGACAGTACCATCACATTACTGTCGCTCAACGACTCATGTAAAATACCTAGAGCCCATCTTGTCTATAAACAAAATGTATTCTTTATATGACGAATGGTGCACTGAGAAGCGTATAGCTAAAGCCAGATTGAACGTGTACCGTCGTATATTTAATAGTGAATTCAACTTGGGATTTCATGTGCCAAAAAAGGATATGTGTGATCTGTGCGAAGAAATCAAAATTATGAGACTCAACACTGGTAGTTTATCTGATGAGATGTTGTCTCGACATCAGTCGCATCAGAATGACAAGCAAAATACGAGAGAAACTCGCGATCATGACCGAAAAAGTGAAAGACTAGTTGTATGTTTCGATATGGAAAATGTAATTTCCCTACCGAAGTCACATGTGTCAAATTTTGTTTTATAAACGGAAGTTGAGTGTTTTTAACCTCACAGGCCACTGTTCGAGAAATAAAACAGCATACAACATTATTTGGGACGAGCACTTAGCAGGAAGAGATGGGAATGCCCTTGCTAGTGCTATAGTTTTACTGTTGGAAAACGTGTGCAGAGACTGTCCAGATGATGACACAATAATATTGTGGTCTGACAGCTGCGTGCCGCAAAATCGAAATTCTTACCTGACCATGGCGTTGAAACTTTTCCTTGAAAGTCATCCCACTATAAAACGTATTCATCAGAAGTTTTCAACTCCGGGCCACTCGTGCATACAAGAAGTTGACAATGTATACTCCCACAATCAGCAAGCACTTAATTTGTCCGAAATCTTTAGCCCGGTTGGTCTAGTGAGACTTTTGAAAAACGTGAGACCAAATGCCACACGCGTGGTTCAGATGAGACCTGCAAATTTCTTTGACTTCCAGAAACCTTCACGATTTCTAAAATTTTCACGAGTTCCCTATACCCAGGTGACACAACTAACAATTGATTTTGATAAGCCAAACATGGTGTCTTTCAAAACCAATTTTGCCGAGACAAACTTTACTGAAGTCAGTTTAGTAGTCAGCAGTAGACGTCAGAGGGTTCTAGACCTTCCTAAAGCAAACATAAAGCCTGCAAAACTACCCAACGATAAGATTGTTGACATTCAGTCTATGTTTAAGTGGATGCCCACATTAGACAAAAACTTCTACGAAGCCGTATTCCGCCGTAAGAAATAATGAAAGTGCATATCGTGGTTCACATAAACATTGGATGCACGATATAGTAGCATATCACGGTATTTTAGCGCCTGGAAATTATAATCTTTATCTTGCTGCAGCAAGTTAGTTATCTTGCTGCATCAAGTTGTTACCTTACAGTTACAGCAGTAAGACAACTAACTTGCTGCAGCAAGATAAAAAGTATAGTTTCCTGACACAAAAAACACCACCGTAGTACGTGCCGAACGGATTGTGACATAACTTTTACAACGCTATTCGGACCTGCCGTCAACTCCTTTAGTTGATGATTTTAAATTTGATTTTTGATGCAATTTTCCAGAAAGGAATTAAGTTATTTTAAATTTCATCAAGAGTTCAGTATTAGCGGTTTCGCTATGTTTTTCATCAGTTATTATCTTGCTGCGGCAGCAAGATAACTAACTCGCTGCAGCAAGATAATAACATGCTCAGCAAGATAACTAACTCGCTGCACTGCGCTGGCAGTAAAATAAAAATAATAATCCGTACGGCACATACCATAGTGCGTGCAGTACGGATTGTGACATAAGTTTTACAATTTACAATGTTCTTCGGACCTGTCGTCAACTCCTTTAATGGATCATTTTAAATTTGATTTTCGATGCAATTTTCCAGGAAGAAATTATTTATATATCGAGAACGTGGTAGTTGTATAAGTGGTTTCGTAATTAATCCAGTATATTTTTCTCTCTAATCGGTTATTAAGTATAGAAAGAATACCCTGTCGTAAAAGAAAGTTTAGTTAAATTTAGATTCCATAAAGCTATAAACGATTGGCACTTTTGGGCTTCATAAATTATGTTTGTGGTCATGTTATACCCAAAAACTGTGTAATTACTGAAATAGCACACTCAAGTGAAAAATGTCAAAATCCATTTATATATGCCCTCTTCTCCCTGTAATTTGTTTCCTCCATTTCCCCATTGTTCAAAGTCATTTTTATGTTCACTTTTTACTTCATTGTTATCATTTACTACGTTGTACATGCATACCCCATGTGGGCCATTGTGGTAAAAAAATAAAATTATCTTATCTTATCTTATCCTATAGAACTGACGACAGTCACGTCTGCAAGTATCCACTGTCTGCAAAATCGATAGTCGAAAGCGGGACGCAGTGAAGAGAAGTATAAAAAAATATTTTGTCGTCACAAAGCCGAAGAAATGGTATGTTCCTGGTATCATTATATTTACATCGCATACCCCAAACTTGAAGTTAATGTTAATGGGGAGCCAATATTTCCAGTCGCGTATGTTTCCCAGTTCTAATTTTATTGAGGACTTCTGGCATTTTCCGGGTCAACTTAACTGGCAATTCGCCAGAATCTGCGAATGGCCATTTCAGTTGACCGGTCGAGTTCTCATTGTGGCACACGCCGTACACCGCGGTGCCTACAACAATCTTCAAACTTATTATACCCCCACTTTCTGAAAAAGTGGGGTATACTGGATTGCATCAGTCCGTCGATGGGTCGTGGGTCGGTGCTTCGTTCAGATGTCCATCGTGATCCGGGCCATAACTCGTATAATACTTGTTAATAGCAGAGGCAAATTGATGAAATTTTGTATAGGTGTGTGGTGTGACATGGCATTTCTAACAAATATCGAATTGCGTTCGCCGTCGGACATATTCAATTGGAGGCCGGAATGCATTTAGAAGCCACCTCAGAGCACCTGAAAATCAATGAAAGTGTCAATGACACTGTAGCTTATCTTGTGTGTTGTGTTTGATGAAAAGGATAATGTTCAATGTTTATGAAAGGATTATGAAATAAGACAAGAATTATGATAATTGGGAATATGTTCATTTCTGTTCCCTGTATGCTATGTTTTTGATAAAAATAATATGAGGTGTACACTGTACTAAAAAGCTGAGGGGTGGGTTAATATGACCTCACAGCTAATGTATGTATCCCTCACAGTTAACGTATATCAATGAAAGTTACCAAGTTACAGTGAAATTATTTCGAAACGAGTCATCCTATCAAGTTACATTGAAATCCCTTCATAAAGATGGCCTGTAGACTGTGCTAAAGGTTTTCGGGCTTCGGGTCCCTGTAGCCGTCAGTTTCCCAATTGCGTCCAAAGGGGACGTTCTCATCTAGACATTATATGAAGTCAACCTACCAAGTTACAATGAAATCCTTCCATAAATACGACCTATAGACTATGGTAAAGGTTTTTGGGCTCGGGCAGCCATAAAGGCTGAATGATCGCGACCAAAAGGGGATGTTCTCATCTAGACATTATTTGGAGTCATCCTACCAAGTTACAATGAAATCCCTTCATAAATCTGACCTGTAGACTGTGCTAAAGGTATTCGGACTTCGGGTTCGGGCAAACATTTAATGGTTTAATGATTGTAATCAAAAGGGGACATTCTCACCTGGGCATCATCTGGAGTGATCCTATGAGGTTACAATGAAATCCCTTCATAAATATGACCTGTAGACTGTGCTCAAGATTTTCGGGCACCTGTAGCCATCACAGTTTCACGACCAAAAGGGGATGTCATCATCTAGGCATTATATGGAGTCAACCTAACAAGTTATAATGAAATCCTTCCATAAATACGACCTATAGACTATGCTAAAGGTCTTTGGGCTCGGGCAGCCATAAAGGCTGAATGATCACGACCAAAAATGGGACGTTCTCATCTAGACATTATTTGGAGTCATCCTATCAAGTTACATTGAAATCCCTTCATAAATATGACCTGTAGACTGTGCTCAAGATTTTCGGGCTTCGGGCACCTGTAGCCATCACAGTTGACCAATCACGACCAAAAGGGGATGTCATCATCTAGGCATTATATGGAGTCAACCTAACAAGTTACAATGAAATCCTTCCATAAATACGACCTATAGACTATGCAAAAGGTCTTTGGGCTCGGGCAGCCATAAAGGCTGAATGATCGCGACCAAAAGGGGATGTTCTCATCTAGACATTATTTGGAGTCATCCTACCAAGTTACAATGAAATCCCTTCATAATTCTGACCTGTAGACTGTGCTAAAGGTATTCGGGCTTCGAGTTCGGGCGAACATAATGGTTGAATGATCGCAATCAAAAGGGGACATTCTCACCTGGGCATCATCTGGAGTAATCCTACAAGGTTACAATGAAATCCCTTCATAAATATGACCTGTAGACTGTGCTCAAGATTTTCGGGCACCTGTAGCCATCACAGTTGACCAATCACGACCAAAAGGGGATGTCATCATCTAGGCATTATATGGAGTCAACCTAACAAGTTATAATGAAATCCTTCCATAAATACGACCTATAGACTATGCTAAAGGTCTTTGGGCTCGGGCAGCCATAAAGGCTGAATGATCACGACCAAAAAGGGGACGTTCTCATCTAGACATTATTTGGAGTCATCCGACCAAGCTACAATGAAATCCCTTCATAATTATGACCTGTAGAATGTTCTAAAGGTTTTCGGGCTTCGGGCCCCTGTGGCCCTCACAGTTGCCCAATCATGTCCAAAAGAGGACGTTCTCATCTAGACATTATATGAAGTCAACCTACCAAGTTGCAATGAAATCCCTTCATAAATATGACCTGTAGACTGTGCTAAAGATTTTCGGGCTCGGGCAGCCCTCCTGGTTGAATGATCACAACCAAAGGGGACAATCTCATCTGGGCATCATCTGGAGTGATCCTACAAAGTTACAATGAAATCCTTTCATAAATATGACCTGTAGACTGTGCTAAAGGTTTTCGGGCTTTGGGTCCCCGTAGCCGTCACAGTTGCCCAATCACGTCCAAAAGGGGACCTTCTCATCCAGACAATATATGAAGTCAACCCACCAAGTTACAATGAAATTCCTCAATAAATATGACCTGTAGACTGTACTAAAGGTTTTTGGGTTTTGGGCTCGAGCAGTCGTCACGGTTGGCAGATCATGCGCAAATGGGAAAATTCTCATCTAGACATCATAAGGAGTCATCCTACCAAGTTACAATGAAATCCCACCATATTAAACATGACCTGCAGACTGTGCTAAAAGTTTTTGGGTTTCAGGCTTGGGCAGCCATCACGGTTGACGGATCATGCCCAAAAGGGGACGTTCTCATCTAGGCATTATACAGAGGCATCCTATTAAGTTACAATGAAATCCCTTCATAAATACGACCTGTAGACTGTGCTAATGGTTTTCAGGTTTTGGGCTCGGGCAGCCATACCAAAAGGGGACGTTATCATCTAGACATGACCGCAAACCTGCATATGAAATTTCGTGACGATCAGACAAGAACTGCGGGCTGTAGCCCGTGCTAAAGGAAAATGTGAACAGACTAACAGACTTCCGCACGCGTGATGGCAATAGCTTATCTTGACTATGTCAAGTTAAGCTAAAAAAAATATATATATACACTTTTCATTACAATATTTCAACTAAAATGTAGAACAGGTAGTTGGATATACTTGGTGCTTGGCAAACTTTGAGTTGAATATGATACGCCTGAAAGTATCATGACAAGCATACACATTTTCCGTCAAACTTTGGGTATTCTCTCTGTATCTATGCTCCTGCATCCAATTTATGCATGCCTGATTTGAAATATTCTGAAACAATCAAATCAACTTCACCATTGAATGTAGTTTGGCAAAAAATGAAAATCGAGAAAACAAATGGACAATAATAACAATCATCCCGCATTAGGCAAGATGACTATGGCAATTAATAACAAATCACACAGTAACTATAATTGTAGAATTTTTATTTAAATAGTATTTTACATGAATATTTGGTATTCATTTCACTTTCCGCACACTATCAAAACTTCACAAAATTATATGCTAAACCTCCTGTAAAGTAAGTTTCTTATACATAAAAATCAAAACAATGATAAAACTTCCCAGGTAATAAAATCCCTCATAACCAAAGACCTTCGATTAAATTTTGCATGGGTAGATTAAATTTCACATTTATTTATTTACTCATTATTTATTGGCGAACCTTTTGAATGCTGGTGGAAAATTCCATGTCAGTTCAATGGCAGCAACTGGAAGGGTCCATATTTATTATTTGGGGTTAGACCAATAAATATCTTCAATGTGCAGCCTTAGGGCTGCTCGTTGAAAATATTGATTGGTCTACACCACGCATTTACCTTGTAGCCATCCCCCTTAATGACATTTTGATGCAGCTTATGACCCAACCGGAAAAACGGCCTCTGGTGTTCAAAGGGTTAAGGTCACTTACTTCTGCACAATGGCTAATCATGACCACAAAATGGAGATAAAGTTAAGGTCAGTCAATCGTTTATGCCTCATATTGCATATTTTAGATGACTTGCACCCCAAGCATTAGTGACTGGTTCCTATTTCACCAGTGAAACAGAGCTTGTTTACCACAGTAAACAAGCACGGCTTCACTTCCCGGGGTTTCCACAGGGGAAATTTCACATTAAAATGATGCCAAAAATTATACATTTTAATTTTATTCTTTTATTCCATATCTTTAACTGTTTACCTAACATGACTTGCAGATAACACCTGCTAAAAATGATTGAATATCTAAAAGAAGTATTGGTAGGTATTGGTGGATAAAAGCAGCTCAATGCAATGAGGGATCATGTGTTCTGGAGGAAATTTTTTTTTAAATTATTCAAATTTGAGAGAATATTTCAGTGAACTTGGCAGGTCAGATATTTCTCATACTTTAGGTAAAGGTATAGTTTATTATTTTTTTTTCAAAAGTTTGTCGTTATATTTACTCATACTGAACATAAATGAAAGTGTCAATGACACTGTAGCTCAACTTGACAAACTTGAACTTTTCACAGAAACGAATGCTAATTTATAGCTCTTATCTAGAGGTCTCGCCTTATGAGCACACCAAGTTCTAAAACAATCAAATGATAAATGCACCCCGTAGGCCATGTCAAAGAAGAATGTTGATACACAAATGCACTAAATTCAATGGTCGTTGCTTACAGCAACAGTTTTTGACAGAAATGAAGAGAAAAATCAACAGCTCCCATCTAGAGGTCACCCCGAACATGCATACAAAGTTTCATAGCAATCTATTCATAAATGTGTCCTATAAGTTCAAAGGCCATTGCTACAGCATTTTTTTGATGAACTTGAAACAAGTTTCAAAGCAATCCATTCATAAATGTGCCCTGTAGGACATGTCAAAGGAATATGATGATTCACATATCCATTAATTTTAAAGGTCATTGCCGACAGCAACATATTTGACGGAAATAGAAAACAAGGTGATAACAAAGGTGCCCCAAGAAGTTTCGTGAAGATCGGTTCATAAATACAGACTCTTACCCGAGCCGTATTGATATGTGCACTTACTGTGTATAACTAGCACTGAACAAATCAAAGTTCATCTAATTTGCATAACTTCTGCACAAGAAAAAAAACCTATATTATATGTGATGTATTCCATGTTACTAAACATTCCTACAAAAATGTATTCAAATCAGAACTTTCATACAGAAGTTCTGTACAAAAACCTGATTGCACTAATTTTGGTACAAAACGGCTGCTGGCAGCCATCTTGAATTTTGAACCGCACCCAAAAACACTCGTTCTCGTCTCACGGTGATAACAAAGGTACCCAAGAAGTTTCATAAAGATCGGTTCATAAACACGGCCTCTAGCCTGAGCCGTATAGAAGTTGTGTACAAACGAGAAGGGATGGCAATAGCTCAGCTTGACTTTGTCAAGTTGAGCTAATAAATGAGCCCTGTAGAGTGTACCAAAGGGGAATATTGAGGTCTGATTAACTAAGTTCTAAGAACATTGGCCGTGGCAACATTTTTTGACGGAAATTGAAGAAAATTGATACCTCCCATCTAGAAGTCACTTTAAACAAGCATACCAGGTTTCAAAGCAATCCAATCATAAATGTGCCCTGCAGGGACTGCCAAAGGGAAATATTGTGGTCTGACTAAACTAAGTTCTAAGAATGTTGGCCGCGGCAACATTTTTTGACGGAAATTGAAGAAAGTCGACAGCTCCCATCTAGAGGTCACCCCAAACAAGTGTGCCAGGTTGCAAAGCAACCCGATCATAAATGTGCCCTGTAGGGTCTGCCAAAGGGAAATATTGAGGTCTGACTAAACTAAGTTCTAAGAATGTTGGCCGCGGCAACATTTTTTGACGGAAATTGAAGAAAATCGATAGCTCCCATCTAGAGGTCACCCCAAACAAGCATACCAAGTTTCAAAGTGATCTGATCATAAATGCGACCTGTGCCAAAGGAAATTGGTGACATACATACTAACGTACGTACGTACATCGACGGACGAGAAGTGATGGCAATAGCTCAGCTTGACTGTGTCAAGTTGAGCTAAAAAAATCAATGTGAATTGACCTATTCTTTTTTAAAATATTTATATTTTTATTTATTGGGATTGTTGGTCACTAGCAGCATTTATGGTATGTCACGACCACAACAACTGTAAAGTCAATTTCAGCCAGTCATTTATAATTCTGAAAGCCAACATCAGGGTCCATAACTATCAAACTTTTACAATTGTATTTTCTAGAATTCTATTTTTTAGTTATGACTTTAAATGGGTTGAAATAAACCATTAGCATTTTCAAAGATGTGGCAATTTGCCTGCCATATTTTTCAAAATGCTAATTATTCCTTTTAGTCAGTTATATTAATAGGCAGAAAATACAATTCTAGAAAATACAATTGTAAAAGTTTTGTAGTATTAGTTCCATGTGTAGTTATATCATTAAGACAGAACTTGTTTACAACAGTGATCAAGCTATGCCCCCCCCCCCCCATGCACCCCACCCTGGGGCTCCCAGAGGCAATTTTCCCCTTAATTTTGATATATTTTTTACATATAAATAGGACCTTGCAAATTACACACTTTGGAAGGGGGGGGGGGGGGGTAATCAAATCTCAAATCAAATCAAACAAAGGATTTTAACTCGAATCAAATCTCACAACTTTTCAATTTGTAGATATTCTACCTCCTTACAACCATGTAACGTAGCAATTATTGTCAGTTTCCACACAAGTATTGTATTGTATTGTTGTATTCAATGACCACCTGTCTGTTTGGGCAAGTTAGTCAAAAAAGCAAACTATTCCAGAAATGGAATCAAAGTGGTTTCGGAATTGAAACCTTCTTAAACTCTTCTGCTATCAGCAGGTCTCCTGATTGTAGAAGAAGAGATCAAGTGGAGACAACTGGTAGGATTGAGACATCTCAATGATTAAAAAATCTCCAACTCAAATTGAATCGATTCATTGGGATGATTTCAAATCAAAGAAAATTTTGAAAATTCATTGTAATATAGTATATTTAAATAATTTTTTTATTTATATGGAGAAAAAATTCAATGTAAACTGCCTTTATAATTATTTATATGGAGAAAAAATTCATTGCGAACTGACTATATGTAATCTGACAGGACTTTACCCTTTGAACCCCTGTGGCCGTTTTTCCGGCCAGGAACATGATACGCATTATGTCATTAAATAGGATGGCTGTTCAGTAAATGTGTGGGGTAGACCAGTCAATATTTTCAACGTGCAGCCCCAAGGCTGCACGGTGAAAATATTGATTGGTCTACCCCAACTAATGAATATGGACTCTTCTAATTGCTGCCATTGAACTGGCATGGAAGATACCACTAGAGTTCAAAGGGTTAAAATTCATGCACAAATCAGAATCGAATCTCATCAATGCTTCTTGCAAACCAAACAACTTTCATTCTTGCAAAATGTTCATTTGACTGTTGTCAGATATTCTGAAATTGTCCTAAAAGGCCTGGAGAATTCCCCTTATCTTTTGTTCCCTCAAAATAAGATAACACTGTGCTTTGTGCCTTGACAGTGATGTCTAGTAAAGTCTTGGCTGCCTATATAGGCAGCCAAGACTTCACTAAAAACCACTGCCAAGGTACTGTAACTACCACCTGTAAGACTACCAAAATACGGTATGTAGGAAGTGTTCTATATTGACATACACGAAAATAAACTCACCAAACATGGAACTAGGCCCTTAAAAGGTTAAACTCGGACAAATATATAATTCTGAGGTTTGATTTTAACTGTGGAAAATGTGAAGTTACACTAACAAGGGTATAAGAGTATCCTCATATTCTAAATTATTTAAAAACTGAAAATAGATTCTCATGGCAGGATTTTGCGAGAATAAAAAACATTTCTTGTGTCTTGGCACAAATTTTAAGGTCTGTTTTACCACTTATCTTATTTCACGACGACAGCACAACTGCAAAGTAAAGTTTAGCAAATTGTTTAAAATTATGACGCCCACTTTAGACAACTTCCTCTCAATATATTGGTTGGTGGGTCCTCATATATCTGTAAAGCAGAACTTGTCCACCCTAGTACACAAACACTCATCCCACTTCCAGGGACATGGACTTGACATTGAATAATTAGTAAAAAGATTGTTCATAAAGGATATCGCCTGGTTGGATTTTTCCTTTAATCCAAAGAAATGGGCCTCCTGGTCTGCAGTGAAAATGCTAGATGTAAAAACCTATATATGTTGCACAACAAAGATGTGAGGACACTTCCATATTTAAATCCAATCTTTTATGTGTGAACAGATATCTTCGGGAATTTTTGCTGCAAACACTCTTCATTAATAAAAAAGAAAAATGACTGATTTCTGGAAGATAGAAAAACTGTATTAAATTTACTGAAATATATAAAACTAGCTGCCACAACTTGTTGGCATGGAATCATCCCAAAAATTTTGGCAGAAAAATTAAACAAAAATGTTATCTTCAAGCTTCTTTTGTTGATGTCATGAAAGAATGATTTAGGCCTCACAAAGTAGATCTTCTGTTGCTCAGGCCATTTTTTGTAACACTGCATGTGGGCAAGCATTTTTTTATTTTTGTAATTATTTTTTTGTCATTCAAAAGTTCATGTTTTTGGTTTATTTTATGTTTTAGGCCTCATAATCTGCAGAATAGCATGGGTGGCTCTTGAGTGTAAAGTATTGTAAAACCTTCTTGCACTCAAGGGACAAATTTATCAATTTTATCAACTTGGGTAAAATATCAGACATGAACCATTTCCCCCTTCTGGCACCCTTGCACAAATCACAAATGGCCTGGATGAAATAGATCCTCTAAATTATTAGTGTTCAAGTTCAATTTCAGTATCTGTGGCTATATTTTTACTGCAACAAGTATATAGTCAAGTTTGGCAAATGGTGTAAATAAAATATGTTGCCCATTTTACAGTGTGCAAAATTTAAAAAATAATTCAAACCAACTGACTGTTCATGCAGTTTAGGGATGGCTAACCGAACATTAGGGTGTGTACAAATTCTTGGGAAACAGCTTCTTTATCATTAACAAGTATTCATATATTGCATGAAACTGAAATATATATAGCCTCTCAAGGCAAAAGTCTAAAAATCTATCAAGACACAAGAAAGTCTGGTTAACTAGTAGAGTACTGGAAACCCACATTTGGGTTTTATTATGAACTGCAGGTAGCAAAAGTTAAAGGCTTCATATTCTGTGGATGTCCTTCATATTATCTTGGAAGTAAAATTACTTCATCTCCATTGATTTGCATTGTTACAATTTATGGGCGAGTGCCTGTAAGACAAAAATGTGTGAACAAATCTTGAGGCTGAAATTTTTTCTTAGCGCCCTACCAGTTAAGTTACTCAGACTTTACCATTCAAGATGCAATGTTTGGCTAACTGGTCATCCATTTGCGTAGATTTGAATTTGCATAACCACCATGAGAATGAGTCAAGCATTCTCAGTAAATTTTGCACACTTATTTCAGAGGACTTCCACCACAGGCATTGGTACCATGTTCTATTTTACCAGGAAACAGATCTTGTTAGTTACAGTTAACAAGAACTACTCCACTTCTCAGAGTACTGATGGAGACTCATCTAAATCACAACTAGTTTAAACAAAACAACTGGTCTGAGACAGTACTGGTCTAAATTTTGCCTGTTGACTGCACATTGTTTTTTAGACTTTTGATGCTTGAATTTTGTTGATCTTGTACACATCTTTTTGGAACTTTGATGGCTTCTGACTGGCAGTAAATGTGATGCCTAATTACCTGTTTGATAAGTTAGCTCACACTATATCCAATGTAATATATTATGTGAGTGTGCCTTTCTTAACCTTTGTTGACTATGCACCAAAGTTTTTGTCCAAGGAATTACAAAGGATAGGTTGGTCATCTCCAGTCATGCATTACTGGAGTTTAAGGCAATTTAGCTTTTTTCCATTTGTTGGGTATATTTCCATTTATAGAGACAGGTTTCTGCAAGCAAAGACTGATAAAATTAAGTGGTTGAGGGCTAGATTATTTTTGGTGGTCTGAATTTGTTCACCAAAATGTGTTTTATTATAAATATTGGAGAGTGCCCACAGCCACTCACCAATAATTTGTAATTGAACAAATTTGTATAAATGAAATATTATTTGCATTTGACTAAATATGGAACACAAGCAAGGAAAATGTTGGCTTTCACACTGGCACCCTCATTTTTATTGAAGGCCTGATAGTGGCTTCCATCACTCAACCAATTAAAGCCTATTCAAGGTTGTTTCTCAACATTTTTCAAGAGCCTTACAATAGTCAGATTCTAGTATTTTCTAGGCCCCCAATTTCACCAGGCCTAAATTGAACCCTCTGGTCATTACCTATTCCTCCCTTAAAGGGAAGTGGAAGAAGGAGGGGTAATCACCAGAGGGTTATAGTTAGGATACACTTTCACGAACTATACAACCATATACAGTAAAGCCCACTTAATTGCATATCCCTTAATTAAATAATCCTGTTAATTGAATATAATTTCCAAACACCAAACCATTTACCATACTTTCAGTGTAAATTTGCCATTAAATGCATATGCGTTTTGTAGAGTAAAAACCTGTTGATTGAATGAAAAATCTTGCAATATGTTGTGGAAATACCCTGGAAATGATCAAATTCTCATGGAGCTCTGTCAAACAAGATATAATAGAATAAATGCTAAGTTTATCTCTAGAATACAGGAAACCTGGCACAATCTACGTTAATTGAATTCTGCTGATAATTGAATAATTTTCATTGGCAAAGTGGCTATTCAATTAACAGGGTTCCACTGTAGTTATAATTACGAGCCTCCTCAGCGCTTTCATTTCATGACTATTCATGGTTTTTCAGGGCTTCCTGGCCCATATTACCAGATTTCAAGGCAATGAACTGAATGACCCTTAGTCAAATTCAAGGATGTTCCTTCAATCCAAGGAACCGCAGAAATTCCAAAAGACATTAACATCAACTTTACTTAAAGTTACTATTTTGTTTACCCTCATTGATAACATACAGGAAATGTCATATCTTGTGAATTCAGTACCTTATCCTGTGCAATGCTGGTAAGTCTGGTTAGTCCCTTACAAAAAATGTACCACAGTACATCATGGTAGTTTATCCTGATATATCAGTTTATTATGGGACAATACCATGGTGTATCACGGTATACCAGGATATGTTTGGACAGTTCCATGGAATACCAATACATTGTGGTTCAGTACCCTAGTATAGCATAGTATACCAATATATTGTAGCACTATATCATAGTATATCAAGGCATTTGAGACAATAGCATGGTGTGTGATCATAAAACAGGATAGTTACAGACAATTAATAGAATGGTATATCAGGATATTTTGATACAATACCGCGGTTGGGATATCAGGATATTTTGAGACAATAACATGGTGTAACATGGTATACCTGGATATTTTAGGACATTAGCATGGTGTATCATGGTATACCGGGATATTTTTAGGACAATACCATGGTTGGGATACAATCATATTTTGGGACAATAATAAATAATAATAATAACAAGAGGCCTCACGGGGCCTGAAGCGCTCATCTTGTACAGAACACAATTTAAACAGAGTCCAAGAATGAGTCTACATTAAGCAAGCCATCTCCATAGGCTACACTGTCAATCCTTGAGTCCCTCAGGAGTGACAAAAATAATCTGGGCATCATGCCTTTTCTTCAGTTGATCATAAGTAAAATGCAGAACTCCCCTATGAAGCCCCTTGATACAACCTATGTGGATTAATCTTAGTACCTCTAGAGGGTACTGAATACAAAATTTTTAATTCTTCAGCAAAATGGCCAATTCCGGCTCCCATAGAGAGCCCAAATATTAACCCAGGCTCTTGATTTGAACACAGTTAAATCTGACTTCCCAAGAGATGTTGTGTACCGAATATGAAAGCATTCTGACTGTTGGATCTGAAGAAGAGAAATTGTAAAGAAATTTCTTCGAATTGCACTAAGTTCAAATTTGGGCTACCATAGCGAGCCCAAATATTGACCTATGGATCCGATTTGAACAAACTTGAATCTGACCCCCCTAGAGATGTTTTATACCAAATGTGAAAGCATTCTGACAAGTGAATCTGAAGAAGAAGATTTTTGAAGAAATTCCCTCATATTGTACTAAGTTAAATTTCATGTTCCCATATGGAGCCCAAATATTAACCTAGGCACTCGAATTGAACAACCTGGAATCTGACCCCCCTAGAGATGTTGTATACCAAATATAAAAGCATTCCGACTGGTGGATCTGAAGAAGAAGATTTTTAAAGAAATTTTCTCATATTGCACTAAGTAAAAATTTGGGCTACCATAGTGAGCCCAAATATATACCTAGGGATTTGATTTGAACAAACTTGAATCTGACCCCCATAGAGATGTTGCATACCAAATATCAAAGCATTCTGACTGATGGATCTGAAGAAGAAGATTTTTAGCTCAACTTTGACGAAGTTAAATTTGAGCTATTGTCATGGCCCATCGTCCGTCGTCCATCTGTCCGTCCGTCCGTCTGTCCGTACGTCAACAATTGGCTATGGCTCGAGCTAGAGGTCATATTTATGAACCGATCTTTACGAAACTTCTTGTGTACCTTTGTTATGACCCTGGGACGGGAACGAGTGTTTTTAGGTGTGGTCCGAAATTCAAGATGGCTGCCAGCGGCCATTTTGTACCGATGATGCAAAAATCAGTTTTTTGTACAGAACTTCTGTATGAAAGTTCTGATTTGAATAAAGTTTTGTATAAATGTTTAGTACCATGGGATACATCACATATAATACAGGTTTTTTTCTCGTGCATGAATTATGCAAATTAGACTGACTTTGATTTATTTAGTGTTACTTTCAGAGCTGTAAGTGCCAAGCTGCTATGGCTCGGGCTAGAGGCCGTATTTATGAACCGATCTTTACGAAACTTCTTGGGTACCTTTGTTATGACCATGGGACGAGAACGAGTGTTTTTGGGTGCGGTCCGAAATTTAAGATGGCTGCCAGCCGCCATTTTGTACCGATAATGCAGAAATCTGTTTTTTGTACAGAACTTCCATATGAAAGCTCTGATTTGAATAATTTTTGGTGTGAATGTTTAGTACCATGGGATACATCACATATAATACGGGTTTTTCTCTCGTGTGTAAATTGTGCAAATTAGACTAATTTTGATGTTTTTTGGTGTTACTTTCAGCACTGTAAGTGCAAATGCCAATACGGCTCGGGCTAGAGGCCGTATTTATGAACCGATCTTTACGAAACTTCTTGGGTACCTTTGGTATCACTGTGGGACGAGAACGAGTGTTTTGGGGTCCGGTCCAAAATTCAAGATGGCCGATGGTAGCCATTTTGTACAAAATTAGGTGCAATCAGATTTTTGCACAGAACTTCCATATGATAGCGCTGATTTGAATAATTTTTTGTGTGAATGTTTAGTACCATGGGATACATCACATATAATACGGGTTTTTTTCTCGTGCAGGAATTATGCAAATTAGATGAACTTTGAACACAGTAAGTACACATGTCAATGCGGCTCAGACTAGAGTCTGTATTTATGAACCGATCTTTACGAAACTTCTTGGGTACCTTTGTTATCACCGTGGGATGAGAGCGAGTGTTTTTGGGTGTGGTCCGAAATTCAAGATGGCCACCAGCAGCCATTTTGTACCAAAATTAGTGCAGTCAGTCTTTTGTACAGAACTTCTGTATGAAAGTTCTGATTTGAATAAATTTGTGTATGAGTGTTTAGTAACATGGAATACATCACATATTGTAAGGGTTTTTTTTTCGTGCTGAAATTATGCAAATTAGATGAACTTTGATTTATTCAGTGCTACTTACACAATGTGAGCACACATGTCAATACGGCTCAGGGTAGAGGCTGTATTTATGAACCGATCTTCACAAAACTTCTTGGGTACCTTTGTTATCACCTTGCGACGAGAATGAGTGTTTCTGGGTACGGTCCAAAATTCAAGATGGCTGCCAGTGGCCATTTTGTACCAAAATTAGGTCCAATCAGTTTTTTGTCACAAGTTCTATACAGCTCGTATTTATGAACTGATCTTCACAAAACTTCTTGGGTACCTTTGTTTTCACCTTGGGACAGGAACGAGTGTGTTTTGGGGTGCCTTTGTTATCACTGTGCTATGAGAACAAATATTTTGGGGTTCAGTCAGACCCACTCTGGGACTCAAAGTTTTCTTTTCTAGTTTAGCATCTGACTGTCACCCACCTTTACAATACTTTACCTATACATTTGTTACAGGCAACGGTCAGTATTTATGTACAGACCGTTAAAATACTTTATATATACCTTTGTTATCAGGTCATTACCTAGATGTTTGTCATTGCTGTGTCACATACTATACATGTGCATGTGTTTGTCTTGAAAAGTTGAGCTACAGTGTCATTGACACTTTCATTTTAAATTACCCTCCATATTGAACAAAGATAAAATTTGGGCTTCCGTAGGAAGCCCAAATATTAACCTAGGGACTTGGTTTGAACAATCTAGAATCTGACCCTCATAACAATGATGTATACCAAATATTAAAAGATTCTGACTGGTGGTTCTGAAGAAGAAGATTTTTAAAGAATATTCCCCATATTACCCTATGTTAAAACTTCGGGCTCCTGTAGAGAGCCCAAATATGAACCAATGAGCTTTATTTCAACAAACTTTTATCTGACCCCCCTATGAATGCTGTATACCAAATATCAAAAGATTCTGATGATTGGTTCTGGAGAAAAGATTTTTTTTAATTTTTGCAAATATGCTGACTCAGCATTTTTTCGATGCCCATTACAGAACACCCTAACATAACCGATGGCAATTTTTTTTTACCATTCAATTCTACTGGTCATAAGGATACTTCATACCAAATAAAAAGCTCTCTGTTCCGTGGGGTTTGGGAAATATCGGCGTTTGAATATATTTCTATTTTTAGCTCCCAGGGTTCCCACGGGGATGCAAGAATTTTTTTTTTTGCATGGGTCAAGTACTTATGACCCAATACTACCACAAACCAAATTTGGTTCATACCGGACCATCGGTTCAGAAAATAGAAATTTTGGGCGGGCCAAAAATCTTACCCCTCCTATTACAAAGCCAAATATTATTTTACGAACTTCGTTTGAACAAATTTGATTCTACACCTCATATGGAAGCTCCATAGCAAATATTAAGTCATTGCACACACTGGTTCTTGAGAAGAAGATTTTAAAAATATTTTGGAGCATTTTCCCCCACTCCCTCCCTATGGGGCCGGGCATACTGAGTTGAACAAAAATGAAATGCCCCTTTGGGACCATGACTCACACAAACTTTCACTTGAATTGGCCCAGTGGCTTTGGAGGAGAAGACCAAAACATGGTGTTGACGGACGACGGACGGGAAGCGATTAGATTAGCTCAGCTTGACTTTGTCAAGATGAGCTAATAAATTGTTCTTATATAGCGCCTCATCCCGCAAGGCTCGAAGCGCTTTACAACATAAAAATACGCACATGTGCATAAATACACATGTATACATGTGTACATATACACACATATGTACATACATTAGTTACCATAATACAAGATTCATTTCTTAAAGTCTGCAGTGTTGTCTTCAATTTAGTTAAGGTTGTGTGGGAGGTGAAGCCTGCAGAGATGGGATTTCAGTGCACTCTTGAATGTATTAAGAGTAGGCATCTTCCGGAGTTCAGGTGGTAGTGGCTTCCAGACTTTAGGGCTGGCGTAATGAAACGCGTGACGGCCAATGATTGCAGTTTGTATACGGTAAACAAAACAACTTTTGTGATCCAGATCTAAGTTCACGTCTGGGAGTGTGCTCAGACAGCAGGTCGGAGAAGTACGGTGGCAAGGACTTCTCAAAGCGTTGGTAACAAAGAACAGCTAATTTGTAGTCGATACGGGCGTGAAGTGGCAGCTCTCATGTAAACACTTTTCGCAAAATTTATCCAAATTAAATTTATATTTAGATCTTTTTTTTAAAATGTGTGAGACCAAATGTTGTTTTGACCCTTTACCTAACACCATGGTCATAACTGGCCAGAGCCATTCTTAAAAATTATCATTCAAACCTTTGACTCCGAAATATAGCTTATGATACCCGAGTGTAACTAGCTCATTGAACTTGTTCACATGAGAGGTCCTAAGGCCCAACAAAGTAAATCTTCTGTTTCTTTGGCCAGTTTTTGTAAAATTGCATGTAGGCATCTGGTTTTTTATTTTAGTTTTTATTTTTGTAATTATTTCTTTGCCATCAAAAGTCCATCTTTTTGGTTTGTTTTATAACAAGGTGTATCATGGTACACCAGGATATTTTGGGACAATGCCATGGTGTAGCATGGTATACCAGTGTATTTTGGGATAATACCATGATGTTTTGGAACAATACCATCAAGTATCATGGTATACAAGGATATTTTGGAACATCACGTATCATGGTGTACCAGGATATTTTTGGACAACAGCATGGTGAATCATAGTAGATCAGGATATACTTGGACAGTACCATGATATTTTACCATGATGTTTAGGGACAATACCATCATGTATCATGGTATACAAGGAAATTTTGGGACAATGCCATGGTGTAGCAGGTTATACCAGGGTATTTTGGGACAACACTAAGGTGTATCATGGTATACCAGGACATTTTGGGACATGACTAGGGTGTATCATCTTGCCATGATATAGCCTTAGCTGTTGATGTGGCATCAAGCATCAATAATAATAGGGTGTACCATGGTATACCAGGATATTTTGGGACATGACTAGGGTGTAAATTGGTAAAACGGGCAGTTAGAGACAATATCATTTTTTAACCTCATTTGTTTTGCAAATATTGGCAAACAAGTTATGCAACTTATATCAACGCCTCTCCTTAGCACAATGGCATAGATGTGTGGGATGACCTTCGTTGCCGCAACTTTGTGGCCTCACTCTTCTTGAATACTATGAAGGGGTCTTTAGCCTGCACAGAGTGTGTCTCTCTCTGTACAGAGGACAGCCATTTTACACATTATTATAATTATTTATTGGTGTTGAAGGTTCCATACGTCTGCATAATGGCTAATCATCACCACAACATGAAGATAAAGTCAAGGTCAATCATTTATACCCCATGTTGCCTATTTTAGAGGACTCGCACCCCAAGCATTGGTGACTGGGTCCTATTTTACCAGTGAAACAGAGCTTGTTTACCACAGTAAACGATCACTGCTTCACTTCCCGGAGTTCCCACAGGGAAGCCATTTTCATCCCCACCCGATAGGATGGTACACTGTGACAGCATCAACCCCACAACTAATGCCACAAGAACTTTCCCCGACCGAGGATTGATCCCAAAACCTCTCGCATGAGAGACCAACGCACTTATCCACCACACTCTTGAATAGGTTGAGACAATACCTGGTCTCTGATGACAATTTTTTTATAAACCTTAAACAACAAGCAAAAGTGAGTGTACCCACGGATCATGTATGTTTGTTCTCAAGTAAACACATTTCGCATAATTTATCCAAATTCAATTTATTTTTAGATCTTTTTTTTTAAAATGTGTGAGACCAAATGTTGTTTTGACCCTTTAACTAACACCATGGTCATAACCGGCCAGAGCCGTTCTTAAAAATTATCATTCAAACCTTTGACTCTGAAATATAGCTTATGATACCTGAGTGTAACTAGCTCATTGAACTTGTTCACATGAGAGGTCCTAAGGCCCAACAAAGTAAATCTTCTGTTTCTCTGGCCAGTTTTTGTAAAATTTTATGTAGGCATGTGGTTTTTTATTTTAGTTTTTATTTTTGTAATTATTTCTTTGCCATCAAAAGTCCATCTTTTTGGTTTGTTTTATGTTTTGAACATTATAATCTACAGAATAGCATGGGTGGTGGTTTATTTCATCCCTTGAGTGCAAGAAGACTTTCCAATGCAAAAACATTGCAAAGCCTTGTTGCACTCGAGGGACAAATTTATCACTTTTACTACCTTAATTAAACCATTTAGTTTTTATTTTTTTAAGTTTGCATTGTTTATAAAAATAGGGCATGCGGCAGCCAAAAGCACCATGCGGGAGGTCCTGAGAAACATATTTTTAACTTTTTTTAGGCCTAAACTATGTTTTTTTTGTCAAAATATGAAAAGTTTTAGTTTTTTTTAAATCTTTTGCCAGTGTTGTCTACTATTTATTTCGGGTAAAGGATTAAAATTTCTGTTGTGGATACTACTGGTGCAGTGTATTAGACCAGTTGTACTCAGATCAGATGTCACATACTTGATTTGCAAAGGTGTGTCAAGCTTCTATCATAGTTATAAAATAGATTATGGAAAAATAGTCGATTGTTATGGAAATGCTCAAGATTGTATATAAAAACATGTGTGATGAATTTGATAATGAGAACTATGATAAATCCAATGTAATAAAGTTGTCAAGTGATGGATGACATTACGCAGGAAAATGAAGTAATAATGAAACTGAACCACTCTAATTCAAAAAGCCTTTAAAAATAGTTCCATACATAAACATGGTCAATTAAGTACAATTTGAATGTGACTTACATTCTAACCCATAACACCAGACCTCATTGAGTTTACCAAAGTAGACAAGTACTACCCCAATTACTATCCATTCATTGTTGTAATATGTGAGCAATATTAAGTGTTGTAAATCTGATGAGAAAATTAACTCTACAGTTCATTTCATCTGTAAGGCCAAAAATAAAACAAAACTGCTAGATTTTCATTCCTGCCCACACTGATTTTTCAATCCCGTCTCAAAATCTTTTATTTATTCTAAGTATTACATCCTATTAGACAATTATGTGGCACCAATATTACTGACCTATTCTTTTTATTTGGCAAACTTTTGGCCCTTCCAGGGGTTAAGAAAGACATTGCCTCCTCCCTTAACCCTTTATCTAACTATTCAGATTCATCCACCCATGTAATTTACAAAATGAGCAGTAGAAAAAATTATTTTCCATAACATTTCAACAAACCATATAATGTGACCTGTCATTGGAATGATTGCATCCAGCTCGTTCCATTGAGGGGTCACATGATACATGACATTGTTTTGCTAAAATTGTCTGGAAAATTGGAAAAACAATAATTAAAATAATAAATATAGAATAAATGTATAGTGTTTTAAAGTAAAAAAATTATTTTATGAGTAGGATTAAGAATGAAACCGACGAGACTCTGGCGAGTCGGTTTCATTTTTAATCCTACGAGTAGAATAATTTTTTTTACTTAAAAACACTATACGTTTTTTTTTTATCCCATAAATCGTTTACAGGGCAGTCGCAGTGAAATTGTGCTGTTACTCACTACACAACACTGTGAGAAGTGAGAAGCACATTGGTCCAATTCGATCGACAAGCAAAATGGCCAAAAAAATAAACAAGAGGCAGTGATACATTTCTGTCTAAAAATAATTCCCCTACAAACTTGAGCTAAACTTCCAAAAATACTTTATTAAATAAACAATGTTTGTCTTTATTATTTTCGTTGTTTATTGTTATTTTTTATGTCGTCGATTCAACTTGAGTTTTATAAACAAAGCAGACGACACGTGCATTTGTTTATTTACACTTTACTAATCTGGAAAATGAAACAACAATCATCATGCCCCCGCCTTTCACAAACGAACTTGTATGCTTTTCAATGCTTGGTTTCGATTGATTAACTTTGTGTTTATTTTGTTAATTGTTGTTCATTTTATTGTTAGAGAGTTGAAATGTGTCATATATTCTAAAACTAAACATTTCAGTGACGGTCAATATTTGATAAACGTTGGTTCATTTTGTCTCCCACAAACAGATCATGACAACATGAATGTGGTAGAGGTCAGAGGTCAACAGGTCCATCTCAACTATAGGAATAAATTCTTTCAGTGTTAAACCTGCAGGGCAAATTGATCACCCTACTAGCAGCTGCTACTAGGTGAATAAAGCAAACCAGAATCAAAGAATGCCTCTGGAATCCATGTTTTTCATCCGAGAGAACAAAATGAGGATCGTTTGTAGAGGACCTCACACAGACCATTCCTGCCAAGTTTCGTTCACACCGGCTCAGCGGTTACAGAGAAGATGAAAATGTACAATGTTTACGGATAATGACCGACGGTGGATGCCAAGTGATGAGAAAAGCTCACATGGCCTTTTAGGCCAGGTGAGCTAAAAATTAGTTATTCAGGAATTTTGTTTGCATGTGTCGTCTGCTTTTCATGTTAGGTAAAGGGTTAAAATGACTACATGGGAAGAACCTGAATCTGAGAAACAGTTTTTTGTTTTTACCTTTTTGTCATATCTTAGCATTTTGCTGATGGAATACATTTATGTGGCATACCATTGGCAAATGGTTAACCATTGAAAATATAATATGTTGTAGGTAATCCTAAATTCAATGATAATTGAGTGACTGTAATGTGTGCTTACCTTGTTATTCTTCATCAATGGCATTAAGCCAAAGGTCACTACTGCTTACTCACTTTTAAATCTTCCATGCCCCCACATTTAACTGGTTATAACCTGTAAGAAGAGGGAAAAGTTGGAAGGGGGGGGGGGGGAGGGTTGCACCTGAAAAAGAGAAGTTTTCAGCAAACGTCCTCAACCTAGCCAAGTAACTTGAGTTGAATGCTTTCTTTAACACACTGAGAAAGGCCACTGGTAATTTGAACTGCTGTATTACTGATGATCAGCAGAGTGAGTCTGACCTTGAAGTGA
The DNA here is from genome assembly GCA_031216915.1 of Pictodentalium vernedei. Lineage (NCBI taxonomy): Eukaryota > Metazoa > Mollusca > Scaphopoda > Dentaliida > Dentaliidae > Pictodentalium > Pictodentalium vernedei. Next base: position 312,533,424 of record CM062289.1, read on the forward strand.
CCATCCACACAAGACATGATAAAGAACTACCAGTACACTACTTCTTTATGCTTAAAACTGTGCATCCACATTGTTTTAACAGGCCCCATACTCAGTTGGACACCTTATTATAATAAAACAACCTGTTCTGATGAGATCTTCTGGAAAAAGGTACAAATGAGGGCTAGAGAAAAGTCAAAAACATTTTAGAGGTGACTAATTGAAAAATAACTCTTGCACTTCATGACTTTGGCAAGTTATAACTTATCCCTACAGAGGGGTCTGTCACAAACACAAAATGAAGGGACTAACCAAATGAGGACACTGAAATATAATTTTAACGTTTATTATTATCAGAATGTGAATTAATGGAAAAAACCCAATAGTATCATTTGTTTTGTCGCACCAATTCAACATCACATGGTCCTATAAGACCTTAAATATTCAAGCGCAATCTATTCCTAAAAATGATTTATCTCCTCCCAGTACTACTCTTTACATATATTTTATAAGTTACATTGTTTCTGACAAAACTCTTACACCGGTAGAAAGCCTTGTCAGAAACAACACAACACACAAGAAAAAAATTATTTTATTTGAAATCAATAGCCTCATGCAATAGGAATGCCAAAGAAGTAAGATAAATGTTAATCTAGCAACCCTAAACATTGTTGTCTCAAGTGGGATTCCTGTAGCAGCACACTTCCATTCAAGTTAGCAAGTGCTGTTCTGGTTTTACTGAAAAGTGCTGGTGCATCAGTTGAAAGTAGGACAAAAGGTCCCCTGGACACAGTTAAATGTAGTACAAATGATCCCCTGGACAAAAGATCCCTGGATAGGAGATCCCCGGACAAATTATCCTCCAAAAATAACAGGGGCAGAAAAATATCCCCAAATCAAAATGACAGGGTGGGCAAAAGATCCTCAAATCAAAACCTTTTAATTTCCACCTTTTCTTTTTTAATTTTTACTATTTATTTTCTATTTTTCAAAAATTCATTATTGCTAATACCTATTTTCACATAACAAAACTTAAGTAGGCTAGCTCTTGTTTCTTAGCCTGAAAACGTCTTTGATAATTTCCCCCATTTCCATTCTTTCTTTAACAGCCATCCACCCCATGCCTGCATTTAGCACAGCTGAATCTATGAAAACATCTTTGATTATTTCCCATTAAACACAATTGGAATTTCAAAATCTTTAAAGTCTATCTCCCTCCAAGAGTTTTTACAAGGAAGAATTTCAGCATGTGCCATCTGAGATTTGTGTTCTTATGTCCTCCCCCCACATATGTCCTCCCCCCACCCTGCATATTTTTATGAAGGGGGCTGCTGTCCTCTCCCTGGGCATCTTCAGCTAGTGGGGCTTTTACAAGAGATATTTTGTCTGAGGTTCTTTTGTCCGCCCCAATTAATTTCAGGGGATCCTGTCTGGGGAATCTTTTGACCAGGGATTTCCTGTCTGGCTTTTTTTTTGTCTGGGGGATCTTAATTTTGTCTGAATACCACACTAATTACAACGGGCCTAAGATAGAATGAAAGTGTCAATGACACTGTAGCTCAACTTGTGTTAGACATTGTGAAAGAGCAATGACACACATCTAGGTAATGACCTGATAACAAAGGTGCATGTAGAGTAATGTAACTGGTCTGTACATAAATACTGACCATACCCTGTAACAAATGTATAGGTAAACTATTGTAAAGGTGGGTGACAGTTGGATGCTAAACTAGAAAAGGGGTTAATGTTACAATGGGGATCCTTGCATGGCGCACCATCAGCCAAATGTTAGCAACTGTTTTGGCCTGTTTGATTCAAACCCTTCTAAGGTTGATTCATACTAACTAAATATTTGTCCAGTCCTTCTTAAAATACATTGTAGAGGTATTTGAATTTTTTATCTTCAGCTCATAGGGTTCCCACGGGTGATGAGGTTTTATTTTCTGATTGTAAATAGAAAATCGGGTTGTGCAAATAATGTTTACCCTCCTCAAACAACACCAAATATTAACACAGGAATTTGGTTTCAACACATTTGTCATTTGAATATATACATCCTATGGATGCTGAATTCAAGAAACATTATTTTGTCTCGTGTTTTTGGAAAAGATTTTTGATTATCTCCTTTTTTGTGTCCCCGGGTGGGTCTGACTAAACCCAAAAATATTTGTTCTCACAGTACAGTGATAACAAAGGCATCCAATAAATATTTTGCAAACATTACTGACATAAAAAATCTTCTTTACAGGTTCTGTACAAAAAAATGTAACACACAGAATTCCCATAAATATGACTGCCATTTGAATTTTTGGCCAAGCCCCAAAGCAGTTGTTACCATACCCTGATGATAACAAACGTAGTCCTAGAAGTTCTGTACAAAAAACTGATTGCAACTAATTTCAGCATATAATGGCCATTGGCAGCCATCTTGAATTTTGGACCGCGCCCAAAAACAATCGTTCCTGTCCCGAGGTGATAACAAAGGTACCCAAGAAGTTTCGTGAAGATCGGTTCATAAATACAGCCTCTAGCCAGAGCCGTATTGACATGTGCACTTACTGTGTATAAATAGCAGTGAATAAATCAAAGTTCATCTAATTTGCATAATTTCTGCACAAGAAAAAAGAACCTGTATTATATGTGATGTATTCTATGTTACTAAACATTCATTCAAAAACTTACTCAAATCAAAACCTTCATATGAAGTTATGTACAAACAAGAGGCCTCAGGGGGCCATAGGCACTCACCAAAAGTTCCATACTGTTAAGACACAAATTTTATCAAAAGCTATTCTTAAGGTTCTACAGAGTAAAACTATACTCTCTGTGGAGGTAAAACATCAACAGGATTAAATGGGACAATGCTGCTGATCAAATATCAAAAGATTCTGCATGATGGTTCTGAAGAAGATTTTTAAAGAATTTTCCTTGAACTGCACAAAGTGAACATTCACGCCCCCCATAGTGAGCCCCAATATTGATCAAAAGACTCAATTTGAACAAACGTGAATCCATCCCATACCAAGATGCTGCATACCAAATATCTAAAGATTCTGCCCACTAGTTCTGGTGAAGAAGATTGTTAAAGATTTGTTCTTGAATTGCACTAAGTAAAAATTCACACCCCCATAGTGATCCCCAATATTGAACAGGGGATTCAATTTGAATAAACTTGAATCAGACCCATACCAAGATGCTGTATACCAAATATCAAAAGATTCTGCCCATCAGTTCTGGAAAAGAAGATTTTTAAAGAAATTTTCTCAAATTGCACTAAGTAAAAATTCACACCCCTTTAGTGAGCCCAAAATCGATCGAGGGACTCAATTTGAATAAACTTGAATCAGACCCTACCAAGATGCTGTATACCAAATATCAAAAGATTCTGTCCTCTGGTTCTGGAGAAGATTTTTCCTTAAATTGCACTAAGGAAAAATTCATGCCCCTATATGGTGCTATCAGAGTTATGCCCCATACAGAGCCCCCAAGGGACATGGCCATTTCATTTGAACAAACATGAATTGCCATATAGTAATGAACATCCACATGAAGTTTCGTGAAAATTGGACTAGTGGTTTCAGAGGAGATGTCATTTGAAAAATGTTCACGACAACGGACGGCAAGTGATAAGATGAGAATCTCACTCCCCTAAGGATGCTACACACCACATATCAAAACATTCCGACTACTGGATCTGAAGAAAAAGATTTTTTAAGAAAATTCCTCATTTTGAACTAAGATCCAATTCAAGCTCCCACAGTGAGCCCAAATATGGACCTAGGGACATGGCTTGAACAAACTTGAATCTCTCCCTCCCCCCCCCCCCCCCTCCCCTAGGATGCTGCATACCAAATATCAAAACATTCCGACTGCTGGATCTGAAGAAGAAGATTTTTAAAGAAAATTCATCATTTTGAATTAAGTTATTATTTGGGCTCCCACAGTGAGCCCAAATATGGATCTAGGAACATGGCTTGAACAAACTTGAATCTCACCCCCTAAGGTTGCTGCATACCAAATATCAAAACATTCCGACTGCTGGATCTGAAGAAGAAGATTTTTAAAGAAAATTTCTCATTCTCATTTTGAATTCATTTTGAACTAAGTTATAATTCGGGCTGCCACAGCGAGCCCAAATATGAACCCAGGGACTTGGCTTGAACCAACTTGAATCTCACCCCTCTAAGCATGCTGCATTCCCAATATCAAAAGATTCTGCCTGCTGAATCATGAGAAGAATATTTTTAAAGAAATTTGCCTGAAATGCACTACGTTCAAATTGGGCTCCTATACTGAGCAGGGGGGCGATTTGAACAAACTTGAATCAGATCCACCCCACAGTGTTACATACCAAATATCAAAAGATTCTGCCTGCTGGATCTAGAGAAGAAGATTTTTGAAGAAATTTGCCTGAAATGCACTAAGTTTGAATTTGAGCTTTTATAGTGATCCCAAATATGAATCCAGAGGGCCGATTTGAACAAACTTGAATCAGATCCACCCCACAATGTTGCATACCAAATATCAAAAGATTCTGCCTGCTGGATCTTGAGAAGATTTTTTAAGAAATTTGCCTGAAATGCACTAAGTTCGAATTCGGGCTTCTATACTGAGCCCAAATATGAATCCAGGGCGTCGATTTGAACAAACTTGAATCAGATCCACCCCACAATGTTGCATACCAAATATCAAAAGATTCTGCCTGTTGGATCTGAAGAAGAAGATTTTTTAAGAAATTTTCTATAATTCATACGGTGCTATCAGTTATGCCCCATACAGGGCCCCCAAGGGACGTGGCCATTTCATTTGAGGAAAAATGAATTGCCATATAGTAATGAACATCCACACGAAGTTTCGTGAAAATCGCACCAGTGGTTTCAGAGGAGAAGTTGTTTGAAAAATTTTCATGACGACGGACGACAGACGTCGTCCGACGGACGACAGAAGGCAAGTGATAAGTTTAGCTCCCGTCAGTGAGCTAAAAACTGACTGTACATAATGAATAGATCAAAGTTCATTTAATTCACATAATTTCTGTACGAGAAAAAAACCTGTATTATATGTGATGTATTTCATGTTACTAAACATTCATTCAAAAATGTATTCAAATCAGAACTTTCATATAGAAGTTCTGTACAAAAAACTGATTGTACATAATTTCGCTACAAAATAGCTGCTGGCAGCCATCTTGAATTTGAGACCGCACCCAGAAACACTTTTTCTCGTCCCATGGTGATAACAAAGGTACCCAAGAAGTTTCATAAAGATCAGTTCATAAATACGACCTGTAGCCCAAGCCATATTGAATTGTTGATGGACAGATGGATGAACGGACAGACAGACAGAGAGATGGATGACGGGCCAATTTGACTTACATCAAAGTTGACCTAAAAATATTCTCTCGAGCTTTCCCATTACAGGCAGGGCGATAAGCTCGTTCCAAAGAGGAGTCATAACCTATGTTTCCGAGACAAAAAAAATGAAAATTAAATGGCGATTTTTGTGAATATTGCTGGCTGGTTTTGGCCGTTACGTTGGGTAAAGGGTTAACAACCCAGAATTAATCTAGCATTCCCCCAGGTAAATGCAAGATAAGTGCAGTCGAATCTGATGGTCTATCCACATATAATCATAGCAGTTGCTCTTCCTAGCTGTTCCCTGATTCAATTGGCAGTTTGACCATGATTCCTGTTTCAGGGAAAATGATTTCTGTTTTAGGGAAAATGATCTTCAACAAACATTGTTGATCAAAAGTAATCTGAATGCCACTCTCCATCACCATTCCATATATACTATTAAAAAAAGTAGGGGATTTCCAAACTGATGTTGATATTTTTGGAAAATGGTATTGATTGGACACATCAATATGTCACCAAGTTTAGTGTGTATCATGAATGTCACCGGCCCACAAAAACTTTGTGCAGGTTTTTTGCACGAGTGCCGCATTAATGACTGCGGGGTATGTTTTGAAATTTTCATTTGTACTGGATGAGCTTTTTCGGAGGTCTCATCATTCTTTTCTTGGTATAAACTCGTTCATAAATAGTTTCTGGTCGAAATGTAACTTTTAATGTATGCAAATACTGACACCTGACAAATGCATGTTAGAAGCTGGCAACAGACAGACTGCAGTGGCTCAAATTCTCAACGTCACTCAATCGGTGATTAACAGGTTGTGGTCACGCTACCATCAGAAGGCAATGTTGATGACAGATGTCGGTCAGGTTGTCCAAGGGTGACAACTGCTAACCAGGATCATTTCATCCAAACCACAGCATTACGCAACCGCCATCAAAGTGCCTAAGAAATTGGACAGCAGCTACACCGAGATACAGATGTGCGAGTCAGTGGTCAGATTATCCAAAATCGCCTATATGAAATTGGGCAGCAGCTACACCGAGCGACAGAGAGCGAGTCAGTGGTCAGACTATCCAAAATCGCCTACACTGCTGGAATTTGTACGCTCAACAACCTCGAATAATTCCACGTTTGAGTGAACATCACATCGTAGCAAGGCGTAATTGGTGTGGAGCACGACAGTGCTGAGACAACTGTTGGTGAAGCAATGTCATGTTTCCGATGAATCGAGGTTCGCTCTTGATTTCCATGACAGGCGACAGAAGCGGAATGAACAATACCATGACATACCCATTAGGCAGCACGATCGTTTGGGAGGTAGATCGGTTATGCTGTGGGGAGGCATAACCATAACAAGCAGAACAGCATTACAAGTCATCCAAGGGAGTGTCACAGGGCAGTACTACAATGACAACATGTCAGTAGCTTATGCGGTGCCATTTGCGCAATGTCAGGGCCATCGATTCATTTTCCAAGATGACAATGCAAGAGCACACAGGGCCCTGTGTCACCTCAGAGTTCATCCAGGAGCAGAACATCACTACACTACCATGGTCAGCACTAAGTCCAGACCTTTTACCAATCGAGCAAGTCTGGGATATGCTTGGCAGGTGCGTACGGCAACGCCAACAGCACCATACCAATGTCCATAACTCGCCGCTGCACTTGATCCGCACTTGTCTTGAAGAGGATTTACAAGGTACTGAGGTTTTGGACTGAATGTGGTAAATTCTTTGACTTACCGCCCATGTCGTCTACAGTTCGGTGTCTGGATTGTGTGCTTGTCAGAAACCCAACTATTGCTGAAATCATTCACCAGATGTCACAGTACAATGCCTCAACTGTCTTTTTGATGAAAATATAAATATATTCTTCATATATCTCATTTTTATCAAATATCCCCTACTTTTTTTTGAATAGTACAGTATGATATATAATATTATTATTATTTATTGGTTTTTAAGGTCATTTTGGGGCGCGGTGGCTCAGTTGGTAGAGGTGCAGGCTGCAAGCCGAGAGGTCCTCGGTTCGAATCCCACCTGCGGCAACCGCGTTGTGTCCTTGGGCAAGACACTTCACCCCGATTGCCTACATGGGGGCACGATGACGCTGTGTACTGAGGCGTACTGCACGTCGATGGTGCGCATGTCTACAACCAATCTAACCCTGCCTGTGCTGCGGTGCAGAGTTCAGAGTTACGATGTTGGAGAGCTGACAGCTGCTCGTCGTTGCTCGGTGGTTCTCTCCGGGTACTCCGGCTTCCTCCACCCGTAAAACTGTCACGGTCACGATTAGCCATTGTGCATAAGTATGTGACCTTAAACACCAATAAATAAATAAATAAATTTAAGGTCATTTTGGACATCTTTGGCTATATCATGACCTCAACATAGGTACAAAGTCAATTTTATATCTGTGCTGCCCAATATAGAGGCCTTTCACCCCAGCAGGTATTGGTTCCAGGTCCTATGTAGTCCTATTTACCAGTAAAGCAGAACTTGTTTATCACAATAAACAAGCACTGCTCTACTTTCGACAAGGGGGCTGGGGGTATGGTATATGTGTATTGCACAATCTGATGTTAAAAGAAACAATGAGTAACCCATTATTGTGTGTGTGTGTGTGTCTGTGGTTGTGCCTTTCCCCCATCATTTGTCAAATTTACAATAGCTGGAAATTTAAATTTCTAAATTGGAAAAAGTTGAAAATTTCAGAGAGGGCATTAATAGAATTTTTCCAAACATGTCTGGAACGTGGCCAAACTATGGATTTACACTGTAGTAAAGAAAGTCCACCAAATATTGATAGAAATGTACTAAAACACCTCCCAAATATTGATTTGTAGTTGCAGATTTGTGGTTTGTAGTTGCGTTTGGTTTTCAGCAAATACACAGAACAACATATGCATGTGAATGGGTTAATCGATATAGCATGAATTTCAGAGAGGACGGATAAAATGAGAGGCCGCAGACCTCCAGTTTCATTCTTCCATGATGGTACAAATGCCATATCAATAAACCCCCTACACATGTATGTCGTTCTGTATTTATTAAATGCCTTCACATCTATAAAAGCAATTATCAGACAGAAGGACACTCAGCAATTCATTTGACAACTCGTCTCCTGAGTTCCAAAGTGCTCTATGTGCCTACATTGGAACTCAGGGGACGAACTATCAACAAAAGCAACACATTTTATCGCCAACCAAATTTGCAAGGGGAACCCATGTTACTATTTTTAGTTATCACTAGCGATTCAAACTGCAATTGCAGTGCACAATTTGTAGAAAATTGCACTGAAATTTCGCTTCTATTTAAGAAAAGTCAGTCAACAATTTCTGTACGGCACGTGTGCATGAGTTAGTGTTGCTGTAGATGGGGATTTCATAGAACAGGCATGTAATAAAGGATAAGAGTACTAGACTACTGCATACTGACACTACCATAATAGCCTGGTATATAAGAAACTACATCACCCTATACAGTGCCTTTAGACTGTTGCAGAGATTTGTACTCTTCATGAATATCACAACTGAATTTTGAATCAAATCAAATAAGTGAAAGAAGTTCAAAGCAAATAGAATCTTGAAGGTTTGTAGGCCCTAATATAAAACACAAATTAGATTTTAAAAAGATAAAAATATGTTTCTTGGGCCTTCTCCCATGATCCTTTTGGCTTCCGCATGTTCTCTTTTTATGACCAATTCAAACATATTTTCTAAGTTCAACATTAGGCACAATTACAAATCATGACCAAATGCAAAGTAGAAGGACACACTCACACACAAAGTTTCCAGTTTGACAAACTCACATTACTCGCATATAGAAACTACTACTTATCAATTAAATGGTTGAGTACTAGAAGCCATTATCAGGGCTTTCAAAAAAAAGAGAATACCAGAGCAAAAGCCAACATTTTTCTTGCTCACGTTCATATTCAGTTAAATGTAAATAAATTTGTTTATTACAAATCATTGGAGAGTATCAATAAGCACACACCAATAATTTGTAATAAAACAAACTTTCAATAACAAATTCAGACCACCAAAAATAATATAACCCTCAACCAGTCAACCCTCAAACCCTTAAGCCTCAAAGGCTGTGCATTTTTATACATTGTTTTTCTACCCTGTTGCAGTTGTTTCCAGGCAAGTGTTGGCTGCCCATATAGGCAGCCAAGCTTTGCCTAGAAACAACATTACTGCCAAGTAAACGACATGTTTATCCAAAGACTTCATGTTGGGTCATTTATTTTATTGCAGTAAAAATAGATCAAAGTCAGAATTAGACCTTCAACTGGTTAGTGCTAAATTATTTTTCAAAGGTGAATTGAAGATTTTTTTCAAAGATACCATGGTACCAACAAAGAGTACCCTTAATTGAGCAATATTTTGTTTATAAATGTTTTGTTACAATTGATTGGAGAATGCTAAATTGCAACCAAACAATTTTATATAAAAAAAATTTTCTACGCCTATACGAACATCAAGCTAATGCATACAGTGTAAAGCCACTAAAGTGGCTTCCAGCACTTGTCAATAGAGCCATGATAGCGGATTTTAAAACTCAACCAGTTAAGGGTTAAAATGTCCTTGAGCAATAATAGTCATGTCATATACATCCTCTAAATGAAAGTGTCAATGACACTGTAACTTAAATTGTCTGTGTGCTGTGTTTGATGAAAAGGATAATGTTCAATGTTTATGAAAGGATTATGAAATAAGACAAGAATTGTGATAATTGGGAATATGTTAATTTCTGTTCCCTGTATGCTATGTTTTTAATAAAAATAATATTAGGTGTACATGGTACTAAAGAGCTGAGGGGTGGGGTAATGTGACCTCACAGTTGATGTATGTGCCCCTCACAGTTAACGCATGTCAATGAAAGTTACCAAGTTACAGTGGAATTATTCCAAAATGAGTCATCCTATCACGTTACATTGAAATCCCTTCATAAATATGGCCTGTAGACTGTGCTGAAGGTTTTAGGGCTTCAGGCCTGTGTAGCCATGACGGTACACCGATTGCAACTACAAGGGAACGTCCTCATCTCGACATTATACTGAGTCATTCTACTAAGTTACAATGAAATCCCTTCACAAATACAACCTGTAGTCTGTACTAAAGATTTTCAGGTATTGGGCTCGGGAAGCCATCATGTTTGAATGATCGCGACCAAAAGTGGGTGTTGCCATCTGGGCATAATCTGGAGTGACCATACAAAGTTACAATGAAACCCCTTCATATATATGACCTGTAGGCTGTGCTCTAGGTTTTTGGGCTTTGGGCCCCTGATGCCATCACAGTTGACCTAACACGACCAAAAGGGGATGCCATCATCTAGGCATTATATGGAGTCAACCTAACAAGTTACAATGAAATCTTTCCATAATTACGACCTATGGACTATGCTACAGGTTTTTAAGCCCTGGTAGCCATCAAGGCTGAATGATAGTGACTAAAAGGGGGCGTTCTCATCTAGACATTATTTGGCATCACCCTACCAAGTTACAATGAAATCCCTTCATAAATGTGACCTCCAGACCGTGCTAAAGGTTTTCAGGCTTCGGGCCCCTGTAGCCATCACAGTTGCCCAACTGCATCCAAAAGGAAACATTTCCATCTAGACATATAAATAAATATGACCTCTAGACTGTGTTATAGGTTTTCAGGCTTTGGGATCAGGCAGCCATCATGGTTGAATGAGCACAATCAAAAGGGGACATTCTCATCTGGGCATCATCTGGAGTGATCCTACGAAGTTACAATGAAATCCCTTCACAAATATAACCTCTAGACTGTGCTCAAGGTTTTTGGTCTTCGGGCCCCTGTAGCGGTCACAGTTGACCATTCATGATCAAAAGGAGATGTCATCATCTAGGCATTATATGAAGTCAACCTAACAAGTTACAATGAAATCCTTCCATAAATACGACTTATAGACTATGCTAAAGGTTTTTGGGCTTGGGCAGCCATCAAGGCTGAATGATCGTGACCAAAAGGGGATGTTCTCATCTAGACACTATTTAGAGTCATCCTACCAAGGTACAATGAAATCCCTTCATAAATATGACCTGTAGACTGTGCTAAAGGTTTTTGGGCTTCGGGCCCCTGTAGCCGTCACAGTTGCCCAATCATGTCCAAAAGGGTCTGTTCTCATCTAGACATTAAATGAAGTCAACCTACCAAGTTACAATGAAATCCTTCCATAAATATGACCTTTTGACTATGCTAAAGGTTTTTGGGCTCTGGCAGCCATCATGGCTGAATGATCGCAATCAAAATGGGACGTTCTCATCTAGACATTATTTGGAGTCATCCTACCAATTTACAATGAAATCCCTTCATAAATATGACCTGTAGACTGTGCTAAAGGTTTTCAGGCTTCGGACCTTGTAGCCGGCACAGTTGCCCAATCACGTCCAAAAGGGGACTTTCTCATCTAGACATTATATGAAGTCAACCTACCGAGTTAGAATGAAATCCCTTCATAAATATGACCTGTAGACTGTGCTAAAGGTTTTCGGGTTTTGGGCTCAGGCAGTCGTCTCGGTTGACAGATCACGCCCAAATGGGGAAATTCTCATCTAGACATCATACGGAGTTAAATATGACCTGTAGACTGTGCTAAAAGTTTTTGGGCTTCGGGCCCCTGTAGCCGTCACAGTCGCCCAATCGTGTCCAAAAGGGTCTGTTCTCATCTAGACATTAAATGAAGTCAACCTACCAAGTTACAATGAAATCCTTCCATAAATATGACCTTTTGACTATGCTAAAGGTTTTTGGGCTCTGGCAGCCATCATGGCTGAATGATCGCGATCAAAATGGGACGTTCTCATCTAGACATTATTTGGAGTCATCCTACCAAGTTACAATGAAATCCCTCCATATTAAATATAACCAGCAGACTGTACTAAAAGTTTTTGGGTTTTGGGCTTGGGGAGCCATCACCGTTGACAGATTGTGCCCAAAAGGGGACGTTCTCATCTAGGCATTATACAGAGGCATCCTACCAAGTTACAATGAAATCCCTTCATAAATACGACCTGTAGACTGTGCTAATGGTTTTGGGCTTGGGCAGCCATACTGGTTGACCGATCACGACCAAAAGGGGCCATTCTCATCTAGACATGACCCCCAACCTGCTTATGAAATTTTGTGATGATCAGACAAGAACTGCGGGGTGTAGCCTGTGCTAAAGGAAAATAGGCCGATGAAATCGTCAGATGTATACCCATACGCACAATTAGTAGAAAGCTGTATGACGGAGGGCCACACCACGGATGCTGACATAATGTACACCATACAAGGTATGGGTACATATAGAAATGGATTGGAGGAGTGTCTAATTTGATGGATAAAGGGTTAATATCTCCGGATCAAATTATCAGATTTACATAAAAAACTATACAACACAGCACATCAGTAACCTGAATAAATATATAAAGTAACATGACAATCGGATTGATATTTTTTGAGTTATCTCATGCCAAAGGGATTGGAGGAATTTTCAATTTGAAGGATAAAGGGGGTTAATATCTCTGGATCAAATTATCAGATTTAAACCAAAAACTATACAGCTCAGCACATCAGTAACCTGAACACAATTATAAAGTAACTTGACAATCCAAGCAATATTTTTCAAGTTATCGAATGCGAAAGGGATTGGAGGAATTTTCAATTTGAAGGATAAAGGGTTAATATCTCAGGATTAAATTATCAGATTTACACCAAAAACTATACAGCTCGGCACATCAGTAACCTAAACACAAATATAAAAGTAACTTAACAATCCAAGCAATATTTTTCAAGTTGTCGAATGCCAAAGAGATTGGAGGCATTTTCAATTTGAAGGTTAAAGGGTTAATATCTCGGGATCAAATCATCAGATTTACACCAAAAACTATACAGCTCAGCAAATCAGTAACCTGAGCACAAATATAAAGTAACTAGACAATCCAAGCAATATTTTTCAAGTTATCGAATGCCAAAGGGATTGGAGGAATTTTCAATTTGAAGGACAAAGGGTTAATATCTCAGGATCCAATTATCCGACTTACACCAAAAACTATACAGCTCGGCACATCAGTAACCTGAACACAAATATAAAGTAACTTGACAATCCAAGCAATATTTTTCAAGTTATCGAATGACAAAGAAATGGATACGGACGCCGGACAGACAGATGGACAGACGGACTGACAGACGGACGGACAAAGGATGGACGAACGACGGATGGTCACCCCGGATGCTGGCATTATGTGTACCATACATAGTATGGGTACACATAAAAATGTGAACAGACTCACAGCCTCACAGACTTCCGTATGCGTGATGGCAATAGCTTATCTTGACTTTGTCAAGTTAAGCTAAAAATAAAAAAATAAACAAGGGCTGCGCAAAGTGTGGGCCACTGGTCACGACCCTTTGACATGTTCGAAGTAGCCTTAAAGATATTGTGGGGGGGCTTGAGTTTTTTCCAGCCACATTTTGACACCCACCCTCTTTATGGGGCACAAAACTGAAACATGCTGAAAAAACAAAGGCTTATTTTTTTGTTTTCTGGTCTTTATCAAGATAATAGCTAGTTTTCCATGGATGTTTTGTTTTAACCTTGATAGGTGTTTCTGTGGCAATTGCAAAAACGTGATCCACACTTCCGATACCAGATATGTCATAGCACTGATTATTTTTGTTTCTTGATGTTCTGCATGGTCATAGGATTGACTTTTCTCACAATGTTTTGCTTTCGAGAATGGAATAATGTGCATCAACACCTGAACATTGTATATTGTTTTATACCTGATCAGACCTGATTTTGTTGCAATTTTAACTAGAGGCTGTACAGAACCTGTAATTGCTCACCGGGAACTCCATATAAAAATGTGATTTCCCATATGGTTTCCATGGTAACTATTGTGTTTGCAACATTACATCAACATTACATGAGGATCATTGGTAGAAGGTGTCCCAGTCTTCAAACACGTGAAGTTTCAAAACATTTGAATCCATCAAACAGAATCATAGAATGTCTCTGGTGGACATATTTTCCAATCAATGGGAACAAAAAGAGGATCGTTTGTAGAGGGCCTCCTATAAACCATTCTTGCCAAGTTTTGGTTCCATTGGCTCAGTAGTTCCAGAGAGAAGATGAAAATGTGATTTCCCAAAGGTTTTTTCTATAGTAACTATAAACTGCAATTGTGGCCATGTTTGCAATAAGATCAAAATTAAAATGAGGACTGTCGTGAAGGGTGTCCCAGTTATCAACCATGCAAAGTATCAAAACATTTGGCCCTTTGGTTTCAAAGGAGAACAGTTTTCAAAATTGACCAATCAGAATCAAAGAATACTTCTGGCAGTCACACTTTTTTTTCACCCAACAGGAATAAAATCAGTAACAGTTGTAGAGAACCTCTACAATGCCTGCCAAGTCTCGTTCACATTGGCTCAGTACTTTCAGTGAAGATGATGAAAATGTGATTTCCTGTAGGGTTTCTATAGTAACTATAAGCCACAATTGCAGCCATAATTGCAACCTGATGAACATTAAAATGAGGATCATTGGTAGAGGGGGTTACAGTCACCGGTCACACTTAGTTTTCAAACCATTTGGCCTTGTAGTTTCAAAGAAGATTTTCTTGAAAATGCACACGTTTTATGAATTCTGTTTCAACAAAAAAAAAAAAGGTTAAATATTTTGAAAATACAATTTTCTCAGACAGTATTCTCTTTTCAAAATAGCTTTCGATAGGTAAAGGGTTACAGTCAAACACATTTTACTCCAATATTTGTCAAATCTTAAAAGATATACAATAATTACTGTCATCTAAGCTGACACGATTGCAACAGAATATAAACAAAAACTTTCATGTTACTTATCAGAAAATACTGACTGAAGATGACAGGTGTCTGGAAAACCAGGAAACTAATGATTCATGTATCAAGGTACAGTTAAAATGGTTTACAGTAAAGTCAAAATAAGTTGTGTAGGATAATCCAAAAACTATGTATCTTTTTCTCTTAATACACTGATAAGACCAGAAGCTGACATCATTTTCTGGAAAGCTCTCACTGACAGCTTTCCAGAAAATGTCAGATTCTGATTTTGTCAGGACAGGAGCAGCAGTTATGCTACACTTTATTTTGACTTGTACTGCATACACAATATTTTGGGGTTTTTTTTCCCAGTTCTCAGTGGAGAAAACTGGAACCAACCCTTACCAGATTTTCAAGAAATAAGTATTTTGCTGACAGTACCGATCTTCGTGCAGACAGAAGGGGCATTGGGTTAAGCATTAGAATATATCCTCTGGTGGCCACATATTTCCATCCTCTCATAGACCATTCCTGTGAAGTTTGGTTCATGTCGGCTCAGTAGTTTCAGAGAAGATGAAAATGTGATTTCCCATAGGGTTTCTGCAGTAACTATAAGCCACAATTGTTGCCATGTTTACAACCCAATCAACATTAAATGAGGATCGTTGTTAGAGGGCATCCCAGTCATCACTTATGTGAAGTATCAAAACATTTGGCCTGGCAGTTTCAGAGGAGAAGAGTTTTGAAAATCCACCTATCAGAATCAAAGAATGCCTCTGGCGGCCTTGTTTTTTAACCCTCGGGAACAAAATGAGGATCGTTTGTAGAGGACCTCCCATAGACATCCCTGCCAGGTTTGGTTCATGTCGGCTCAGTAGTTCCGGAGAAGACGATGAAAATGTGATTTCCCATAGGGTTTCTATAGAGGATCATTGGTAGATGGGGTCCCAGTCATCATTTATGTGAAGTATCAAAACATTTCGCCTGGCAGTTTAAGAGGTGAAGATCTTTGAAAATCTACCAATCAGAATCAAAGAATGTCTCTGGCGGCCATGTTTTTCAACCCACAGTAACAAAATAAGGATCGTTTGTAGAGGACCTCCCATAGACTATCCCTGCCAGGTTTGTTTTCACGTCGCCTCGGTTTTTCCAGAGAAGAAGAGGAAAATGTGATTTCCCATAGGGTTTCTACAGTAACTATAAGCTGCAATTGCAGCCATGTTTGTAACCCAATCAACTTTAAATGAGGATCGTTGGTAGAAGGGGTCCCAGTCATCATTTATGTAAAGTTTCAAAGCATTTGGCCTGGCAATTTCAGAGGAGAAGATTTTTGAAAATCCACCAACTAAATCAAAGAATGCCTCTGGAAGCCATGTTTTTCATCTGACGAGACCAAAATGAGGATCGCCTGTAGAGGACCTCCCATAGACCATTCCTGCCAAGTTTGATTCACACTGGCTCAGCGGTTACAGAGGAGAAGATGAAACTGTGAAAAGTTTACAAACGCCGGACGACAGACGGCAGAGGACAACGGACACCAAGTGATGAGAAAAGCTTACATGGCCTTTTAGGCCAGGTGAGCTAAAAAAAAGTGATCCACACTTGAGATTACCAGATAGATCATAGCACTGATAATTTTTTTTTTTTATCTTCAGCAAGGTCACAAATGTAACTAGGGTTTCATAGATATTTTATTGTCAAAAAAATGAACTGACATGTATAAACACCTGTACATTGTATATTGTTGTATTATTGTGAAGTTTAAATGGGAAGTGAAAAATGATCTATGCATATTTCCATTAAGTGTTCATCTGATTGTATATCTGAGACTGGTGGCATAACTGGTTTTAAATGGCTGTATATTGTTTTTGGGTGCTAGAGTTGCTTATTGTTGATTTCATAGTGCTACAAACAGGTAAAAAATGGAATGAAAAGTGTAAAGGAAAAAAAAAAATTGTGAACGAAAAAACTACTTGGGGGTCATTTGGACCCCCATGCACACAAAAAAAACCCTCCCCTACCACCCCACTTGATAACTCAGGGAAAAATTATTGGATGGAACCCTGTCCCCCATGCAGGTCTTTCAGCATCCCAAAGAAGATCCAAATCCGACCGAAGGCTTTGAAATTACAATGCAAAACATTTGTATGGACAGATGGACAATCAGATGGACGGAGGGCTTCACTAGATTTACCCAAATCCTCCTTCAGAAGTAGAGGGCATAATAAAAAATGCCGGTTTCAGTATTGTTATATCAAGCTAGTTAGTTCTCAGTTTAGCAAATTCAAGTAAAATATACAAAGAACTTTACAAATGTAGAAAATAATGTCATTATTTACTGATTTTAAACAGATCAGCGCTCCTCGAATATTAATTTGTATGGCTTTGAAGACAGAATCAGTAACACCATGCTATCTGTCATGTCTGGAATCTCTCCATCTGGAAATCTCACTCTGAATTTCTTCATGAAACATGCCAGTAACAGCACCAGCTCTGGTTTTACTACAGCTTCTCCAAGGCAAACTCTTCTTCCAGCACTGAAAGGTAACCAGCTTTGTGGCTTTGATGCCCTTTTCCCATTCTTGTCTAGAAAGCGGTCTGGAAGGAATTCTTCAACATGCTCCCAATGTTCACTGTCATGATGTAATGCCCATAAGTTTACGAACACTTGAGTGTCCTTTGGAATGTCATATCCTCCTAATAAGTAAAATATTTTTAATCAGTAAATCGAGAAGAAACATTGATACATGTATAATACAACTGCAGTGAAGCTTCTGCCCTCTTTGGGAAAAGGTCGGAGGGACATGCATGCAATTGGGAAAATCTGTGCATCATGAAGCCACCAACAGGGAATTTATTTGGAAGAAACACACAAAAAATAAGAAATGATACCTTCCTAGTGAACTGAGAACATTAATACAGAAGCTATGTATACTACATGTAGAGTACCTGTAGTAAAAGCAGTTTCATGAAATAAAGATCACTGTCTGTAATCTCTATGAACCCTTTACCCAACATAACAGCCCAAACTGGCCAGCACTATTCACAAAAATCACCAATTATTTTTCATTATTTTTTTCATTATTTTTTTCATTTTTTGTCTAAAAAACATAGGTTATGACCCCTCGTTGCAATTGGAAAGAGCTAGTTGAGCTCGTTCCAACAAGGGGTCATAACCTATGTTTTTGAGACAAAAAATGAGTAATTCAAGATTTTTTTTCAAGAGAGTTGTCTGCTTTTTATGTTAGGTAAAGGGTTAAATAAACTGTTCTTATACTTTTCAATAAAGAAGATATTTACGTGTTTTGCTTCCCTTAAACAGTTGATGTTCAATAGCTATGCAGTTGTGTCTAAGCGAATCTTACCATCTAGGCAACCGAGACTTGCATAGAGACAACTGACGGGGTTCTTGGGAAGTAACTTGCAAATATATCTAAAAACTGCCTGTTGAGGTACCTGTTTTGTTGCAGCAAAAAGTGATGAAAGTCAAAATTAGGTCTTCAAGATTAAAGAAGGATTAAATTTTTATTTAAATGTTTTTATTTGAATGAGGACTGAGATTGGGAAGTTGGGGGTTTAAACAGGGAAAAATCAAGCCCAGATGCCATTGGGATGGGACCCATATTTTACCCCTGTAGTCACCCAAAAGAATCCCTGAACTGGAAAAAGGTCAAAAATCTCTGATGCCAGAAAGCATGATGTGTCATCAATGAAAGAGACTGGGGTTGAGGTCAAACATTTGCAGGAAAGTAGGCCATTTCTTTGGCATCTGCCCATGTTGTGGACCCAACAATCCCTGGACTGAAATATGTTTTTACACCTGACCTTTAGGGACCCAACCCAAAATTTTGTGCTATTCAGTATGCAATAGAAATCCTCTAACTATGGAGTTCCTACCCTTGGACAGTGATTTGCATTAGCCTTCATGTAAGTCTTAGCTGGAAAGCACAGCCAAATAATCATCTTTGAACACTTTTTTTTATCAATGGGAGTCACTAATCTATGATGGTCACCTAATGTCTTTACTTATTGTGTCATGGACATTATTCCATAGTTTTGTTTATAGAAACCGGTAACGACAGGCTTTGTTGAGTAAAGAAAACAGCCATTTATCATAGACTGTTCCTGCCAAATCAATTTATTTATTTATTTATTTATTTATTTATTTATTTATTTATTTATTTATTTATTTATTTATTTATTTAATGTTTAAGGTCACATATTTCTGCACAATGGCTAATCATAACCTCAACAGTTTTACAGGTAGAGGAGTACCCAGAGAGAACCACCAAGCAACTGTCAGCTCTCCAACATACTAACTCCACACAAGCAGGATTTAAGCATTGGTTGAAGACAAGTGCACCATCAACATGCAGTACGCTTTAGTACACAACACCACAATGCCCCCACAAGGGCAATGGGTGTTGAGGGTCTTGAACAAGGACACAATGCAGTTGCTGCAGGTGGGATTCAAACAGAGCCCCCACTGGACCTCTCAACTTGCAGCTTGCACCTCTACCTACTGAGCTGGTACGCACCGTGGTAAATGAATATATCATACAATTCATTAACTAACACTGTCAACTAATCAAAATTGGATTGCCCATCTGAGTCCACTGGATATCCAGTGATAACACAGCTGGATGACAGGTTAACTAATAAAAATTGGATTACCCATCTGAGTCCACTGGATATCCAGTGATAACACAGCTGGATGACAGGTTAAGTTAAGGGAACGTCCAACTCAACTTTGGTCAAAATTTAGGGGTTTTTTTTTCAAAGTCCCCCTCCCCCAACAACAACATAAAAATAGAAAGAAATAACCCCTGTAAATTAATTACCAAAATATATATATCAAGAAACATAGAACATGTGGAAACTAGAATTAGTTACGGAACTGTTGTCGTGTGGTTGATAGCCCTGCCTGAAAGTCTGGTATGGCATAAGTAAGAGAACAAAATTTTGCCAATAAACTACCTTAAAAGAACTGAATGGTTGTATTTTGCAATCATTCTAGTATAGACTTGGAGAAATCTTTTTGTCGTTTATGAGATGAATGAGTAGTAACACTAACTCCAATCCATGGTATCTACAATTCCCAAATGCTACCAATTTGTTTTGTTTTTTCTTTTGATGAAGAATGAAAACTCCAAACAGTTCAGAGCAAAAGGTATGGGGGCACGAGGACTTCATGAATGAAAATGAAAGTGTCAATGACACTGTAGCTCAACTTGACAAACTTGAACTTGGTAAGTTATAAATGAAATGGCAAAATTGAAGAACAGAGTAATCCATCAATTTTTAAATGTAAACTGTAAGACTGGCTAAAGGAAGAATGTTGATACACAAATGCAGTATGTTCAGAGGTTACTGTAAATGGCAACTTTTTTCACAGAAATGAATGCTAATCAATAGTTCTTATCGAAAGGTCTTGTCTAATGAGCACACCAAGTTAAACAAGCATACCAAGTTTCAAAGCAATCCAATCATAAATGTGCTCTGTAGGGTGTGCCAAAAAGAAATATTGAGGTCTGACTAAACTAAGTTCTAAGAACGTTGGCTACGGCAACATTTTCTAACGAAAATTGAAGAAAATCGATAGCTCCCATCTAGAGGTCACCCCAAACAAGCATGCCAGGTTTCAAAGCAATCCAATCATAAGTGTGCCCTGTAGGGTGTGTCAAAGGGAAATATTGAGGTCTGACTAAACTAAGTTCTAAGAACGTTGGCAGCGGCAATATTTTTCGATGGAAATGGAAGAAAATCGATAGCTCCCATCTAGAGGTCCCCCCAAACAAGCATACCAGGTTTCAAAGCAATCCAATCATAAATGTGCCCTGTAGGGTGTGCCAAGGGGAAATACTGAGGTCTGACTAAACTAAGTTCTGAGAACGTTGGCCTTGGCAACATTTTTGACGGAAATTGCAGAAAATCGATAGCACCCAGCTAGACGTCACCCCAAACAAGCATGCCAGGTTTCAGAGCAATCCAATCATAAATGTGCCCTGTAGGGTGTGCCAAAGAGAAATATTGAGATATTCTGACTGAACTAAGTTCTAAGAACATTGGCCGCGGCAACATGTTTTGACGGAAATGGAAAAAATTGATAGCTCCCATCTAGAGGTCACCCCAAACAAGCATATCAGGTTTCAAAGCAATCCAATCATAAATGTGCCCTGTAGGGTGTGCCAAAGGGAAATATTAAGGTCTGACTAAACTAAGTTCTAAGAATGTTCGCCGTGGCGACATTTTTGGCTGGAAATTGAAGAAAATCGATAGCTCCCATCTAGAGGTCACTCTAAACAAGCATACCAGGTTTCAAAGCAATCCAATCATAAATGTGCCCTGTAGGGTGTGCCAAAGGGAAATATTGTGGTTTGACTAAACTAAGTTCTAAGAACGTTGGCCGTGGCAACATTTTTTGACGGGAATTGAAGAAAATCGATAGCTCCCATCTAGAGGTCACCCCAAACACGCATACCAAGTTTCAAAGTGATCTGATCATAAATGCGACCTGTAAGGTGTGCCAAAGGAAATTGTGGACGTACATACTAACATACTAACTAATGTACGTACGCCAACGGACGAGAAGTGATGGCAATAGCTCAGCTTGACTTTGTCAAGTTGAGCTAAAAAACAGTACAATGTGAACATTTTGTAGTAATTACACCTCATAATTCAGTTGGCAAATTCACAAAAATGATTTAATTGATTAACCAGGGGAAAAGACAGCCCTAATTTATTTATTTGGTATCATGTGGACATTGTGGGTCATTTCTGGTGTTTAGTTAAGACAACAACCATTACAATACGCAAATAAAGTGAACTATGGCAACAAAGATTGGAACAACCATCAATATTAACAGTTCCAGATTTTAAAAAAATTGTATCGACCAGCTGATTGGTTTAGAGAGTGTAATTGTTCATTCTATGCTTCACTTTGCATAATTTGTGCTGAAACTATCATCCTCCTGTATTGTGTTCCCAGGAAAGTAGACTGTTATTTGAACTGGCCGATATTACAACAGTAATAGCTTATTTGTTGACTGAATCTAATCGGTCAAGAGAGACATGAACTAAACCACAACTATTTTGGTTAATCATTTCATTTATCTGCAATTTCATAAGCATTCGTGATTCATTTTGGAAATTAGTACTAATCTAACAGTTCTAACTATCAATTTCATATTACAAGGCTTAAGCAATAAAATTGGTGTAGATCAATTTGACACTAAATGTAATTGAGTGGCAAAGAAAGTTAACGTTACAATGTTCCCAAATTTCACTGAAGATGGACAGCTAAGAGTTGTTGTTCTCTGTGTTTTGAAATCATAATCATGTGGATAACAGACAAAACATGGAAATGGAAACAGGAAATTGTGATAAATATAGTAGTTCGTCCTTCAATCAAATGATATTTTTGTACAAACTCAAGTACAGTAGAATCCTGTTAATTGAATAGCCACTTTGCAAATGAAAATTATTCAGTTAACAGGAGTATTCAGTTAACAGGGATTGTTTGTTTGTTGGTGGTTAACGTCACATATTTATGCACCATGGCTAATCGTGACACAACATGGAGATGAAGTCAAGTTTAGTCAATCGTTGATCAACATGTTGCCCATTTTAGAGGACTTTCACCCCAAGCATTGGTGACTGGGTCCTATTTTACTAGTAAAGCGGAACTGGTTTACCACAGTAAACAAGTGCTGCTTACTTCCCGGGGTTCCCACGGGGAAACAGGGATTGTCACTTTCCTGTATTCTAGAGATAAACTTAGCTTTTACTCTATTATAGCTTGATTAGGTTAAATGCCTGTATCGGATGAACTCAGGCCAAAAAGGTCTATAAACAAAGGAAAACTTGGGAGAGGCAGGGTAACTTATTGACATGTTTCAAGATTTCACTGTATAACCCATATTCAATTACCGGTAATAGGTCAAATTTGTACAGAAGGTATGACAAATGGTTTTGTTTTGGGAAATTGTTTTCAATTAACAGGGATATACAATTAAGAGATATCCAATTAAGTGGGCTCCACTGTATAACCATTAATATTAATGTTTGTGTGGATATATTTTTGTTTGGAAACCTATTTATCCAGTTTAATAATTTAAGTATGTAAAAGAACCAAATTAAAATACTACGAAACAGAGGCATAGTTATCCCTTTCTTAAAATGGCATACCTGATTAAGGAAATTGAAAAACTGACCTGTATTTTCGACTTTATTTCGCAATAATGGGATTTTCAATGTGCTTTCAATTCCATCAACTTGTAGGTTTGAAAAGAATGTGGCCGTTTCTGCAATTCTCAGATTTTTGGAAACAATATTTTGCCCAAGTTCATGATTTGCCTTATATATACCGTCATGTGACTGATTTTCATGGTTTTGAAATGGAAGGTCATTTATTTTTCATGCATTTTTCTTTGGTGCATTTGTAACACATTGGAGATGAATTAGTAAAATCTGCTTTCTCCAAGTCTGGACTTCCAAGTAATTTATTTGAAATCCTGCCATTGAAATTACCAATCTATTTGTGATTTTTGCAATTTGTTACTTATGATATTGGAAGCTTGTCTGTCAACAACAATCATTTTTTTTCATGAAAAACTGAATGTATTCGATTTCCATGTACTCTAGTCATTATTTTGATATAAAATATGACTGTTTAAATCTTTTATCAGTGATTTGGGCACGGGTGAAAATTTCCAAAATTTTCCCCAAGTTTTGTTGAATGGCTCTTAGATATTTTTTGCATAATTGGGATTTAAGAACTCATCCAGATTAGTTCAAATATTGTATTAATGTGGTTGCAGGAGCATAACCTGATTGCCAACAGCATCAATCAAATTTCCATCTAAATCAGTTCATACGTCTCTAGTTCAGATTATATTTGTGCAATCACACTGATTGTCGAGTCCACCGTTTCAAACACAAAGTGATCTAGGCTTGTCAAGGTTTTCTAGTCAGATCAACAAAGTTAAGCAACGTCGAGCCTGGTTAGTCCTCGGATGGTGACCGTCTGAGCGATCAATTCGGACTCCCTATTGTGTCATTGGGCAAGGCACTTAACCCCGATTGTCTACAAGGGGGGACAATGACGCCGTGTACCAAGGCCTACTGCATGTCGATGGTGCGCATGTCTTCAACCGATCTAACCCTGCCTGTGCTGTAGTGCGGAGTTATGATACTGGGGAGCTGGCAGCTGCTCGTCGATGCTCAGTGGTTTTCTCCAGGTATTCCAGCTTCCTCCACCCGTAAAAACTGTCATGGTCATGATTAGCCATTGTGCATAAGTATGTGACCTTAAACACCAATAAATAATAATAATCTGGTACCCCATTTTTAACAATTCTGATGATTTTAGTGCCAAAATGCTTTGGTGTCAAAATACTAATGGGAAGGGAGGGGGTGTACTTTGCTGTCTAATCCAAATAAAATGGTTGACTTTCAAATAAAAGTGCCAATGACACTGTAGCTAAACATGACTGTATATAGTGTTTTATGAAAAGGATGATGTTCAATGTTTATGATTAATGGATTAAGAATAATTTGAGGTGTCAACTGTACTAAAGAATTGAGGTCTAGGTTGATGTGGCCCTCACATTTAATGTACGTCAACCAAAGTTACCAAGTTACGGTAAAATCATTCCAAAAGTAGGATTGTCTTATCTAGATATCATACCAAGTTACCCTACCAAGTTACAATGAAATCTCTTCATAAAAGCAACCTGTACACCGAGAGTGCTAAAGGAATCTAGGTCATGTGCCCAAGCGGCGGTAGCGGCTGACCGATCATGACCAAAATAGGAGTCTCATTTAGACATCATACCAAGTTATCCTTCCAAGTTACAATGAAATTGCTTCATATATATGAACTGCAGACTGCACTAAACAAATCTAGGTCACACGACTGTGCAACCATCACAGTTGACCAATCACAGCCAAAATAGGACGTTCTCATCCAGACATTAAACTGAGCCATCCTACTGATTAATAATAAAATCCCTTCATAAATGCAAGCTGTAGACTGTAATCTAGGTAATGTGCCCTTCTGGCCATCATGGTTGACTGAACCCAAACAAAATAGGATATTTTCATCTAGACATTATACTGAGTCATCCTATCAAGCTACAATGAAATCCTTTCATAAAAAAGACCTGTAGACTGTGCTGAAGGTTTTCGGGTTGCGGGCCCACGTAACCATCATGGTTGACCAATCACGACCAAAAGAGGAAGTTCTCATCTAGACATGACCTCGAAGCTGCATATGAAATTTTGTGATGATCGGACAAGAACTACAGATCATAGCCTGTGCTAAAGAAAATGTAAATTGACTCACAGACTTAGCCTAAAAAACAATAATGTTTTGATTCTCAGGCCCTCCCTCGTTGGATTTGAACCTCCTCATCAGACATTTTTATTATGTCATGTTTTTTAAAGAATTTGCGAAAACTTGGAATGGTCATTTTTTCACATTTCTCGACATATAATTATTTAGCTGTGTTTGCAGTAAATTGTTTTTTCTTGTTGCAGTTTATGGGAGAGTGCCCACTCTCCCATAAACTGTAACAAGGCAAATTCTGATATAATGGATCATGATTTAATAATTTATTTATGTGCTGGTATTTAAGGTCATATATTTCTGCACAATGGCTAATAATGGCCGCAACACCAATATAAACTCAAGTTTAACCAATCATTTAGAGCCATGTTTCCCATTTGAAAGGACTCCTACCCCAAGCATTGGTTACTGGGGCCTATTCTAATGGATCCTGATGCTTGACAGATCTATACCATTAAAAAGAACAATAAAATACAAATCCTTTTAGCTGTTGTTACGGTAGTTAGTTATAAAGTGTATACTATAATTACACTAAAATACAACCTTTTCTCTTTTTCAAGTGGAAAGAGAGCAAAAAGATTTACTGAGTATACTCAACCCTTTACACGAAAAAAATAAAAAAATAAAAAAATAAAAATAGAATCCTCAGTCCCTCACTGATTTGAAAAAAAAATTGCCTGAGAATCAATTCATTTTTTTTATTTGGCCTTACAGACTCACAGACTAACAGACTTCCACACGTGTGCTGGCAATAGATTATCTTGACTTTGTCAAGTTAAGCTAGAAATGAACTGGCAATTATTTCAAGAGTGAATGGACTACTGGTCATGAATAAAATCCAACAGAACACAAAAGTTCTGATGAAACAGGCCATCACCTAAGTCATATCTATGCTGTTGATTCAATTAATTCAACTGATTCAATTAATGATCTGCATGGTGTCGAAACATATATCTGTTGTTGCACCTGGATAATAACAGATTAATCGACTAAGTACTGTTATTCACCGGACTTTGAGCGGGTCCTGAGTCTTTACAAAGGGCAGTATTTAATTAGATCAATACTTCATGCTGTTGCATTGGACACTCGCAATGGCATGAAGTATTTATTTCATTAAATGCAGCCTTTTGTAAACTTGATAACCTACAATGTTTCATTGAAGAAAAAACGACGCTTCATTACTGTTCACTGACAATTAACGTTGAAAGTTTTTCCCAACACAATCACACTTTATTGACAAAAGAAGATATAACATATTTTTGTTTTTGTTTTGTCATTGATCATGCTCTTTACTGTAGTTATGGTTTCCTTCAAAGATAAAAGAAACTTTTTTCGGTGCCAAAATTTTAGTCAACGAGGATTTTTTAGTGCCAAACACAAATTTTGGGTGCAATTGACTAAATTGGCACCCTACAGTGTGAACACTTGTGATAGAATTCACAATTTCTGATGTAATTTTGTCAGGTGCATCCTCATCCCACAGTTACACACTCTCTCTACTAACAGCACAGAGAGCAATACGTTATCTGAGAACTCATATATGATTCTTTGGGGGTGGGAGAGTCCAAGAACTTTTATGCTGTGGCCATATCATGGCGATCAAAGTTCTGTGCTGGAGTTATGTATCAAGGTGGTGTACCTCTCATATTTGTGGGGGGGGGGGGGGGGGTGGGGGGGGGGGAGGGGGGGGAGTATATTTTTTAAAATTTCCTTTGGAGAGGCCCACGACTGGTCCTCTTGGTCAGAAGTTTTGAAGAATATGCCCCAAATGGTGCTATTTTGGGGCTCACAAGCAGGCCTGCCATTTGAAAATGGCAGGAGAGCTACAATCACCCTCCTTAAATTGGCCCAGGAGAGCCATAATAGCTCTCCTTAATTCATTCGAGGAGAGCAATTTTTACGATCATAGCACCCACATCCCGAAGGGATCTGGCCGCTCATCGCAAAGCGACAAGTGCTTAAAGGGGGGTCTGGGAGGGGGTGGGGGGTGGGGGGTGTGGGGGGGGTGGTTCTCACAAGCAGGCCTGGCTGTTTGAAAATGGCAGTTCAGCTACAATCGCCCTCCTTAAATTGGCCCAGGAAAGCCATAATGGCTTTCCTTAATTCATTCGAGGAGAGCAATTTTTACGATCATAGCACCCACATCCCAAAGGGATTTGGCCGCTCGTCGCTTTGGGGATGTACTATTAAATGAAGTATTCTGGTGGCTTTTGGGTTAAAATCCTCTTAGATTTTTGAAAGGTGAAAATTATTGTTTTTTTAACAGAATGTTTCAAAAATCCAAACTGTTGTCTCACAAGAGTGAGTACTGAGTAACTGTTAAGGGATCGGGACAACAGCCCCCCCCCCCCCCCTCCCCTCCCCCATCCTCCCCTCCCTCAAACCAGTTTGGGGGTGGGTTGTCCCAATTTCCAGGGATGGGTTGTCCCGATCCAGGAATTATATTACTACAAGTTTTTTTTAAATTTTTTCAATAATATCTTGTGAAAATGTATAGTTGTTATATATACATCAGCAAATGGGGTTTGATCCTGAGTTGTTATACGAATATCGGCAGTTGGGTAAAAAGGGTATCAGGAAAAATTAATATACTAAATATTATATATAATAAAATAATAGTTTGAATAATCTTTCGAATTACGAACATGTAAGTTGAATTAAAAGCAGTACTGCACTTGGGCCGATAGCGTCTATAGACTATACGACAACAAACCTAATTGATGACGTATACAGGGAATTCCTTAACCAAGAAATTCCCCGCAAACATCATCATATTTATTTATTTATTGGTGTTTAAGGTCACATACTTATGAACAATGGCTAATCGTGACCGTGACAGTTTTACGGGTGGAGGAAGCCAGAATACCCGGAGAGAACCACCGAACAACGACGTGCAGCTGTCAGCTCTCCAGCATCGTAACTCTGAACTCTGCACCGCGGCACAGGCAGGGTTAGATTGGCTGAAGATATGTGCACCATCGACATGCAGTACACCTCAGTACACAGCATCATCGTGCCCCCGTCGCAAACATCATCAAGTTTATCATTAAATTGTGGGAACCTACTTATTAGACTAATACAAATGGTGTGGTATAATTCTCCCTGGAATGTTGAGCACCGATGCATTAATGCTTGAAATGTCCTCCAGTAATGCCCATAATCACCATACTTCATATTCCATGCTTGACAACTTACTTACAGACTGACGAGGACAAAAAAATGGAATCAACATCAAAACAAAGAATTATTCTAGAGGTGGATATAGAGGCAGAAGATATGCCTGCATACATACAAGATCCTAAGGTATCCTAAGGTAAAAATTGACTGGTCTGACCATCTCAAGTGTACCACAATATCATTCAGAATTGGCTTACCTGATGTCACCAAACTGGTTCAACCACTTAGAACAGGGGCACGTTACAGATGATTTTTAAGTACCAAATAATATTTACTAGAAAATCATAACTGCACCCCATACCCCCGCATCATGTCACTCACTGGTTACTGTATGTTGGAAATGTAGGCCTACTTGATATTTCAACAAACTATTTCGACACTCTGTATGGTGAATGCACACCCCTCCACCCCACCCTACCACACACAGTGACACACACATTCTGAATGAATGTTAGCCAACAGCTGAAAGGAGCTGAATTTTGCTTTTTACTCTATCGTAACATTAAGCAAAGTTAAATCGATGACTTTAATTTTTTGACGATCAAATCTACCTTCAAACAAATTGAACAGTTCAACACAAAATTGTAATTTGCTGCCTCACAAAAGACACAATTCACCAATGAAAACTTTCCACAGGCCCACATCAGTACGTGAAAAATTAAGTTTTTAAGACAGGTTTGTTTTTACTAGACTTTTCAATGTTATTGAAATGTCAAGAAAAAACAAGCCTATCTTGAAAACTTTAAAAGCAAGTTTGGACAGGTCTGGGAGATTGATTCTGGAGCCCCTTGAAGCATTTTTTATACAGATCCAGCGGCCTCCATTCACCCTCAGTGTTTTGAAATTTCAACAGTTTTCGGTAGGGCTCCAATGATTCATCACAATTTTTTTCGGAGATTCCATTCACCTCAATTTCAAGACTTTGGTTTTTTCTCATCTGTCAAGAGAATGAATTATGCGGTGCCACAAAATGTCCATTGCACCCGAAAGCGGATCCAAGCTGATTTGTGACTGCAATCACCTCACATTCATATTTCATTTTCTTTTATCAGTTATCTAACAAATTATACAACCCACCATTGGGCGTACTCTTCAATATTACATATGAGAGTTGAAGAACTAAGTGCTGTCACGACATCTTGAAAAAAGACAACACTAGTCAACATTGAACGTCAAAGTTGATCTGAAAAAAATGTTCATATTGTTGTGCGGTTCGACACAACTTCCTGTATGCAGTTTATTTATAGACTCTCCCAGCTCTCAAGTTATTGGGTCATTAAATGTATGATGCAGTGATTTCACAAAAGTTTGTTTCTACAAATACACAAGGAATTTTAAAGTGGATCGCTGGCACTGAAACCAGTGCATAATTATATTTTTAGAAACAGAATATAATCTGTTCATTTCTTGGTACACCCCATGCATATGACGTCAAAGCTGTATTTGGTTCTTCCAACTTGGAAGAAGCAATTACAACTTTGACGTCACACGCAATTACAACTTTGACGTCACATGCATTGGCCTACTTAGTGTGCCTTCATGCCTTCAGCATCTTCTATGTCCAGTTGTGCAGAAATTGGGGGTGCTCCTCCCTCTCTATCTCTCCTGACTTTTGCTTGCTTTGTGGTGTATTGCAATATGTATTGAACCATGATAAAAAAATTGCGATTCGTATTGAACCATGAAGGGGGTGGGGGTGGGGAGTATCACTGAACCCCTAATTTTTGAGGGGTGGGCAGGGGCACACCACCCTCAAACTCTCACAATGTCAGGAACAAAATTCAAGAATTTTCCAAAACCCCAGAGCTCCACAATCACCTCACTGTCATGTACCTTTGGTGTGGTGTGTGTGTGTGTGTGGGGGGGGGGGGGGGGGGGAGCTGCAATGGACCTTATCTATCATAGGCTATGAAAAGGGAGGAGTACTCACAATTTCGGGAACTAAATTCAAGAACCTGCAGTGTTTTGATTTCCAATCAGACTTTCAAGGACATTCAGGAGTTCATTGTTCAATTTCACTAATAATTAAGGACCACACTGAACCAAATTCAAGGACCTTGATGATATGAATCAACTGCAAAATTAGCATAATTTATAGAGTACTGGTGGTACAAGTGAACTTAAGTTAGTTGTTCCTTTGAACTGTTTTCAAGTATTTTCAAGAACCCATGAGTTTTATTCCCATTGTCAAGAATCTTCAAGAACTCACGGCTGCAGTGCCTACCATGGGCCGGCTTGGAGGGACATTCTTCGGAGGCCTGAGCTCCTGGAAATACACGTGAAGTACATTCCCAAGAGCTCAGGTCTCCCATCATAATATGACCATTGGTGCCAATGTAGCCCCCTCCACCTGATTTGACATCTTGGCTCTGCCACTAACACAGTGACGAAGTCTGGATCTCAAATCGAGAGGGGTGTGGGGAGGGGGGGGAGGCTGTTTTTATTAATTATTTTAATAATAATTTTGTGTAAAATAATTTCATTGAACTTCCAGGAACTTAAGCATCGGACAACTTTGTTATCCAGCTGAGACTGAGAGGCATAATGGCTGCATTGGCATATTGTATGGACAATCACTGTCAATGTCGCAATAGGCTAGCCTTATTTTGTTGGTAATGTTATAAACCCAATGATCAATCAGAGCCTGATTCGACTGGATTCTGTTCATCATTGCTACAATCTGATAAGAACAACTGTCATTGTCAGCAAAACAAGATGAACTACCACTTGAGTCAGACTTGATCACTGAGCCGTCACTGGCAATTTCATCAGAACTGGGGGAATCATTAATGCATGCCCTCTTACATAAATACGCAGATCTTTCCGAAGATAGTGTGGATGCCAGCATTTGCTTGCGACGTTTTGAAAGATAGGCTTCAACAGCTTCATCAATAATGCTACATCTTTCCTGTTCATTCCACACATGGTCATTGACTTTAATTATAAGCAGGATCTCCATTGTCTTGTGGTTAAGTGACAATCTTCTATCTATTAACATGGAAGTGAGACTGCTGATTCCTTCTCCACTGTGCCGTTACTGATGCCGATGCACAAAATGATTCCTATGATGGCACACACATTTGGAAATTCTTCTT
Organism: Pictodentalium vernedei; assembly: GCA_031216915.1. Classification (NCBI taxonomy): domain Eukaryota; kingdom Metazoa; phylum Mollusca; class Scaphopoda; order Dentaliida; family Dentaliidae; genus Pictodentalium; species Pictodentalium vernedei. Next base: position 312,565,201 of record CM062289.1, read on the forward strand.
TTCGATACATGAAGATTTTTTTCTATAACTCTCTGGCTTTGGTCGTTCGGTAGTTGTATTCGACGCACATTTTCAAGTCTTTCCATTCTGTTTTCAATTTTTCGGTTTCAAATGTATTACAGCCATCTAGTGTGCTGCTTAAAGTTTTTTCGAAAGTTTTGCAAGCGCGAATAGGGCTTCATACTTGTCCTCCTTTGCTACCCAGTTTGCTGGATCAATTAGCAAGTGCATATGCTTCTGAAGTGTAATTATTTCAGAGTTTGTATTGTTATTGTCCTGACATTTCCAAAGTTCAGCATCACATTGAGCACCAATGGCATCAGCGTCTGCTCTGTTGTAGCTCTGAAATTTGTGATTAACCACCTCACCACTGAAACAATTAAGTCAGCATTTGATGAGGCCTGGCAACACTCGTCGCTTCAATGACTCTATATGTCCCATAGGACAAGCATTCATAACATAACAAATTCTCGGTTGGCAATTTTCTTTCGAGTGTGCCCTCTCTTGGGTATCTCATTTTCAAGAACTGAATCTGTTTCAGTTTGATTTAAAACCATGCCAGCATTCTGAAGAATTTCATTCACATCAGCACTTTCCTCCAGTTAAGTTTGCAAAGCATCTATAGTTCTCTCAATTGTTGGTTTGACATCGCATAACAGAACTGCTTCTTTCTCAAACATTAGTGAGGGTTTTGACAGCGTCTTTACAATGTGTTTATATACAATTGCAGCCAGGAGGAATTGCAAATTTCTAAGTTTCTTTAGAAAGCCCTTACGCTTGGCATTTACTTGCGAGAAACTTTGATTCGCGATGGAATTTTTGAGTGCATGAATTAACACCATCCAGTTTTTGAGATGGTTATTCATGCCTCTTAACTGATGTGATTCGAATCATGTACCTGCTATTTTGGGAAATGTGTACGACTCCACATTCAGAGCTTCAGCTGTTCTCAATAGTTATCTTTTCCCAGTCTAACTATGAGTACCAACTCCATTCAATGTAACACTCAATGTATTCTGACCAACCAAGTTCTCTCTTGTCAAAGTTTGGTCAAAAGACCCTTGTACACTCCCGTATTTACTGCCTTGCCATCAGATGTAGCAGATACTATTAATTTGATATAGGAGTCCTTGTCCATACACATTTTGTTCAAGAAAGTCTGGTCTATTGATGCTTTTAAATTTTCCCCAGTTGCATTCCCGTATTCCTCAATATCTTCCAAACCTATCGCATAGTATTTTGGCTCCCCTTCATGCACAATCCATATTAGTATCAATTCTTTCTCTCGACCTGTTTTACAGCCTTCGATCCATCAATGAGTACTGAAAAAGCTCATTTGGACAACATAAGTTTCTTAATTTTCTTTTTTATGGTAGAGTCCAACACACAAACAAAGTCTCTAGCCTTTTTGTGACTGTCTGTACTCTTGATCAACTGTGTTCCCGTGGCTTTCTGGGCCCAAACAATTGTCCGAAATCATGACAGAGGTTGCACATCTACAGCAACTACATATGCATCAGTAATTATAGTTTGATAAGCTTGCCTGGAAGCTTTCATAAAAGATTCCTCGATATTTGAGATAGGCTTTGTGATGCATGAACTGGGTAGTCTTGAGTAACATTCGAAGCACCAGTAGAAAGATGTGTGCCTACTGCTTCAATACCCTCAGCTAGGCTGTGTGCTTTTGAACTGAGGTGTCGATCAACATTGCACTTCTTCACGAAATTTATGCCAATAACATGTTTTTCAACGTCAAAACTTGCTTTGCCTCGGAGTTAGGGATCGATGCAAAGTTTTTGTATGTGCTTTGCACCGAGTTTACACCAGACTTTAACCACATTATCGGTGCCTTGTCATCATACAGTTTCATGTCCTATTATGCCATGTCTTGTGTTCCACGTCGCAAAACATGGAGAGTTTAACACAACTCCCCTTTTGTTCCATTTTTCAACTTTTGAAATTCGCATCCACAAACAAGATAAAAATTTTAACCAGTGAGACTGTGTCGCCCAAACAACAGTGAGCATGCGTGATACTGCAGCTGCAAACTATACCCTGTTCCAGAAATTGTCGCAAACTCCATTCTTGGTGATTTTTTGGGTGATTGTTATCATCTGCAGAGGCAGGCGGTTTGGGTTTTTATCCCCGATTTTTATAGTTTTAACCCTTTCGCAACTTGGCCAAACCCATACCCATCTCCCCCCCCCTCCCCCCAGACCTGGGATATTGGGGTTAATTTCGGGATCATCTCATCTGTTAGATAAAGGTATAAAAACATTCCATTCATTTGGATTTTCAGGTAAGTCAAGATTTATCTTCCCAGCTTCAGAACATGGGATATCTAGTGGAACAAAATCTGTGCATTTTTCCCATTGAAAAATTGGACCAATTACACGACCACGCCAGATCCCTCGTATTCTGCTATGTCCCTGACCAGCACTTCGTTTTCTGCCGTGTCCCCTCCCACTGGCCAGTCCTATTCTACTCCGTCATTTGGATTATTACTGGCAACATCATCTGAACGTCCAGTAGTGTCATATGTGTCAGCTTGATTTGAGCCAGGCTGTACCGCAAAATCCTTTTTCCATTTTGCTATCAATTGTCATCTTCATCTGTGGAATTACTGTGAGGTGCAATATGCGCTAAAACTGTAGCCAATCAACTAAAGGGAAACAATTCTAAATTCATTCGGACATGAAATTACTTCTGTGGACTGATAGAGATAGCACACATGGACTGAGGTGAGAGTAGATGCATTACTATGCCATCGGCGTGCAGCGTGCCGACGGTTTGTAGTGTCAGTTTACCACTGGCGCGGCACGCGCCAATGAGTCATGATAGGGTTAATCACCCACGCAAATTGACATCAGGTGGGTGAAATTCGCCTGCCTTATTTTGAATTCAGGTGGGCGGAGGCGGGAGGGAGCGATCGCCCACCTCAAAAGGCCAGGCCTGCACAAGTCAAGCATGGAATGCCATTTGTAATTTCATTGGATAATGGCCCATAAAGATCGTAGAATTCAGGATTTTAAAGGCTTGGGGGGAGGGTGGCAAGATCCCCAGGGCCCCCACAGCTAAACCACTGAGAAACCCACTGGAAATCTTCACAGAATATATGGCCAGACCACCTCTGGCTTTTTTGCACATAACTCAAGAGATTGTTTTTTTAAACTATATACAAAATTGAGTCACTGATGACCCTGTTAGTTCCTAGAGAATTTGAATCACTTACCAACAGATGTGTCACACATGGTTTTATGTGGTAGAGCGAGTGGCACTATTGGATGCAGTCTTAGGATTTCATGTATTACAGCATCCGTATACGATAAGTTTTCTTTGTCAGAAATCCTTGGAAGTCTATCAGAATCTGTAAAGACGAACAGAAATATATAATTCTCCTTTACTGAAAAGATAATTGACAGTCATACCATGCCTGGTTTTAGACAGAATATATCTGGTATCAAAATATTATCACACATATTCTGAATTCCCAGTTCTGCTTATCTATCTGCCCATCCAAATAATATTTTGTAGAAGAAATACCGGTACTAAAAAAAGCACAAGAAAACTCTTAGTGAGGGTCTTCCAGATTCGACAGAACATTGCATGCATTTGTTACACATTCACAAAAGATAATAGATACAATTTGTGATAATAAAAGCAGACAGATACTTTCGTTGAGATCACGACTGGGTTGTATGTCGACATTCTCTGTCTGCATACTTCCTTGTAGTCCTTTAAAATCACATCTGTCAAACTCGAAAAAGAAATACAAGAACGTTGAATCTACCATTTTTGTTTTGATTTTTCTTTTGTATGCGGTCTTGAGTTCGCAGTATTTTATTTCCAAAATCTCACCTCACTTGTCGAAGTGTATCATGATCGGATCACAACCTGATTGTGGAAAAGACTGCTTTCATTATCAAGTACAGTACAGACCACTTAACTGGATACCCATTAACTGTTATAGTGCTGGAAGCCCATATTTGGGCTTTACTCTTAAGTGTAGGTACAGTACTGTAAAGAGAAATTATTCAGTCAGCATGGATTTGTCTTGTTACAATTTATGCCTATAGGCACTCTCACATAAATTGTCACAAGGCAAAGACATACAAACCAATTTTGGTGACTAAAAATAATTTAGCACTCTACCAGTTGAATGAATAATCCTGTAAACTGAATTTAACTTCCAAATACAAAAACCATTTACCATATCATCAGTACAAATTTGACCTGTTAATTGCATATTGACTAAAGTTGTGTAAATTGAAAATTATTCAGTAAACAGATGTTGATGTACTGAACATTAATTCTGTTTTTACTTGTTTCACAGTGCGCATCGAGCTCTGTCAAACAAAACATAGCACATTACATGCCTACATTGGTTGTACTGAGGACAAAAAGGTCTATAAACATGGCAATTCCACTAGTACTATGGGCTGATGTACTGGCAAGCATTCAATTTTTTCGTATTTGATGCAAGCTGTCGTTGTTGTGCACCATCGTACTTGCATTTTGTACTTTTTGCAAGTAGACAAGAGCATGCCTTAGTTACCTAACAAATCAGCTGCATCCACTGTGAAATTCCACAAAACCATATCATGTGACCACTTATTGGAATAAGGTCACATGATATGATTTTGTTAATTATTTGTTTTTTAGAATTGGGGGAAAAACTTCAAATTACAAATTTTTAAATCACGTTTTCTGTTTCAGGGTTAAACTTTGTTCAAGGACATAGGCTAAATAATACAATGCATGTATGAAAATGTGCACAATACACCATGAATTATATACATTACGTGTGCGCTCCATTTAAATACCCCTTTCGTCACACCCGGTGAACACATTGTCTTCATGGTTCCACAACCCCCTTTGCAAGTCTAATTAAAGATGACAGGAAAATCCAGACATCAAAGGCGGTTCGTTTCTCGATGAAATCGAATTACTGATATCCAGTCGCATATGAAAAACATTCTATGTTTATGCAATTAATACATCGATTCGTTTTCAAACATGATAAAAATGAATGTAGACTAATTCATTATTTGTCCCCCAATAGGAATCAACTATTTATTTAAACAAAGATACAGCATAAATGATGGACAGCAAATTTGTTGTGAATGCGAATTAATTTCAAGTACATTGATAACAAGAGCACCCTCATCTTAGCATTACGTGTACATTGCATACAAAACCGCACTTGTTAATTACCCCCGTCGCTTGTGTAGAAACGACCGGGTATGAAAAGCTGTTTTAGTGTGGTCATGTGAAAAGGATTACATAACCAATTAATGTTTGACGAGAAAAATCTTTCAGAGACTGTCCCTGATTAGCAATTATATATTGTTCAGTCAGAAAATTTCTAAACCCTACATTTAATAAAAGATTCAGATACAAATGCAATACCTTTCATTTCCAGAACTCTGTACTGCTGTGTAATATAGGAATTGAAAAAGTCTGTTCGCTAATTCGTGAGATTTTCGATTTGTTTTCATATTAAAATAAAATTTTCGCTGATATATGATTTGGATCCCCCCACCCCCTCCGTATAATTGAGATCGGATTGTCTCCGTCAAAATGATCTTGTCTTCATTCATTCTCGTAATGCTTCATCTGTATTTTTTCAATGAAATTATAGAATAGAACGTGTACTTCAGTGAAGAAAATGTGTTCTTGGTGTACAGTGTTTTTGAAACAACAATGTGACAGTCTTGGCAATACATCCTGGCATTTCGCTGCGGCAAAAGCTTTTCCGATACGGGATTATGGATTCTATACTGTGCCGAGTGCCCGAACATTTCAAAGTTAAAACCCGGTGATTTAATTTTTATTGTAGCATAAGCATTTTACCAAAATAGTTTAGATGAACTAAAATGAGAATGTATTATTCATTAAAAAAATTAATCGTCCAATATGCGGGAAAAAGCACGAAAACCACTAGCAAGCTTTCTGTTTTTACCCAACGTCAAAAGCCAAATTCAGCCAGCACTATACACAAAAACCTCCATTTCCATTCAATTTTTATTATGTTTTAAATTTTTGTTAAAAAAATATAGCTTATAACCTCTCATTGGAACGATCCTGATGATCGCGGTAAAGGAATGTCAACCAAGGTCTATGTTGTTTTGACCTGCAATGGAGCACTGAAAGGGGAAAAGATTCCCATTCCGATAAGGCAAGCACTTCGAAGGGGTTTCCCCGTCGTGTCCTTCCATTACATCCTAGATTGCATTGACAGTAAAAATTGTTTACCAACAGAAAATTATCAGTTAAATTTACCGAAAAATGTGTCCATTTTAAAAGATACCACCTTTGAAAAAAAATATTTTGGCAGGACACGCAACATGATCAGTAACATGAAAAAAAATGAAGAAAAAAATAAAAACACCAGTCAAACTCCCCTGGTTGAAACAGTTCTTTGTATTTTGTTTTCAAAAAAAAGAAGTGAAATTCTAAAAAAAGGACCCCGATTAAATTTTAAAGACACTGTGAATTGTTTGTGTCACTTCACGAAAATCAGAAGCAGTTATCTCCTCGCCAAAAAGATAAATGTCGCCAGCAATGGAGAAACGAAAGTTTAACCAGGGAAAGCTATTTTTTAAACAAGATAAAAAAAACACGAGTTGCGTGAGTATAACCAAATCAAGTCTCCCAACCACAAAAAAAAAATTGTTAAAAAAACCCCAGTTAAATTATTCTTGTGTGTTTAAACAAACACATGTTCAATGGCTCACTACCTCGCTCAAGAGGTGTGCTGTCTGAAATATTTGAGGGGGGGGGGGTCATTTCATTTCCACAGAATTTCTTGGACAATAATGTACACTGTGATAATATTTAATAGTGTTTTTTTCCCCGTGGCAACGGGAAGTGAAGCAGTGCTTATTTACTATGGTAAGAAAGTTCCGCTTTACTGGTGAAATAGGACCCAGTCACCAATGCCTGGGATGGATGTCCACTAAAAATGGGCACCAAAGGGGTAGACGATCGGCTAAACTTGACTTCAGACCTTTGTTATGGTCACAATTTATTTATTTGTGTTTAATGTCAATTTTCTGCAACTGTGGCCAATTGCGACCAGTGGGCACAATTAGCCATAGCTGATGAAGAGTGACCTTAAACACCAATAAATAAATCAATAAATAAATAAATAAATAAATAATGCTTCTTGCAAAGTGTCTAGTTTGTTCACACATTTTATTTCGTGTGTGTAGATAAGTGCAGGGTGGACTACAACCAAATCACACACAGAGTGAATTATCCACTCAACTTCAACTTACAGGCACCGATAAACAGCAGACAAGCAAGCAAATTGTCTCTTGATGGATGTGTAGATAAATCTGGTGGCCCTTCAAAAAATCAGTTTGTGTAAAAAAATATGAGTTCTGTAAAACATTCACTTGACAAGTGATTTGGTAGTAGTCCACCTGTCACATACTGTGTATTTTTACCCATTAGTATTTGAGTGCTAACTCCATGGAGTATTAGTAGAGATTTTCTATTCAAAAGTGCAAACAAAACCCGATCGATATTATAGTGCTTTGAAAGAGAGCTTGTGTATATATTTTTTTTAAAAGCTAATAATTATATTCTGTCATTCATGTGTGCAAATGTTTATAGATACTTGTAAAGCATTAAAGTCAAATATCATTAATCACAAAACCCAATCGATATTATAGTGCTTTGAAAGAGTGCTTGCATATATATTTTATTAAAATATAATATATTCTGTTATTCGTGTGAGCAAATGTTTGTAGATACTTGCAAAGCATTCAAGTCAGATATCATTAATAAAAAAAATTGCTTAATAAAGTATTGTTTGTTAAAATCATTTGTCCCATATAATCAGTCAACACAGCTGACTGTCAATAAGATCATCATTGACAACTGCACTTGTTATTGTTGAAGTAATTACCATGGATACTAAAAAGTTCCCCTCAAAGCCAATTAGCTTATCCTATTTTTAGACACCCTATTATGCAATCGACTAGTGGAGAGGAGAGAATATTTTAAATGGACTGTACACGTAATGAAACCGTAGCATTCCAACACTTTACTTTCCGAGAACTGGCACGTAATTCGACAAACTTTGAAGACCAGTTATGCTACTCATTATGTTGTCACTCATGCATTCCATGAAGATTCATCTGATTGACTTGCTCCACTGAAGCTGCATTTCATGTATTATACCAACCTCAAATAAATTTGATTTTGCTGTGAAATGCTTATTTGAAAAATTGGGTAATATTTTTGGAATCTCTACTTACTCTGCACCAGTGGGGTGGATGGTGTGCTGATGTTTTTCTTGAAAACATTTTCCCAATGCTGGGACTCAATAACAGCGTGCCTCACTTCAAATGCTAATGAGTAGTTTACAGTGTGATGGCCATTTTCAAAATCGAAAGACTGCAAGCATTGCAAGTTACCTGCATAAAAGTTACAATGAATGTTCTCACATCAGGCAAATAATAATAATAATATATACACTTATATAGCGCACGTATCACAATTTCTTTACAAAGATATTAGTAGGAATAAAAATTTAAGTATACAGTCCTTCCCCCATGTGTTCTTTAAAAATATTTTTCAAAAAGTAATGTTTTTAATTTGGATTTGAAGGAGTTAATGGAAGGGGCAGACTTGACGGATTCAGGTAAGCTGTTAAAAAGTTTAGGACCACTAATGCTGTAACAACGGCCTCCGTATGTTGACAAAGTATACGATTTTTCCTTCAAAAGGGTTTGACCTGCTGAACGAAGGAGGCGTTTGGGTCTGTAAGTTTCAACTAGCTTGGAAATATACTCTGGAGCTTGATTCAGGCATGATTTGTAAGTGAAAAGGAGAATTTTAAACTCTATTCTAGCCTTAATGGGGAGCCAGTGTAATGTTTTTAATTTGTGAGAAATGTGGTCCCTTTTCTTTGTTAAAGTAACGATGCGAGCTGCCATATTTTGTATGACTTGTAATCTGTTAATCTGTTTACTGGTAATACCATAGAGGAGTGAGTTGCAGTAATCGAGTCGTGATGATATAAATGCATGCACAAGACATTCTGAGGCATTTTTCGTTAAGATTTTCCTCGCTCGACCAATTTTTCGAATATGTAAATTAGCTGACTGACAGATTTTTGAAATATGAGGCGCCATGGTCAAATGATTGTCAAAATAAACGCCAAGGTTCCTAACAGTTGAAGATGGGTTTATTACCTTGTCGCCTACTTTAAGGCAGGGTAGTGTATCTGGGGTGGGTCTATACCTAGATGTAAACACTATGAGTTCTGTTTTCTTGTCATTCAATTTTAATTTGTTTACCAGCATAAATTTCCTAAAATAGGTTGTATGCTTGAGATTCCATTATTGTTCTGAAAGAATAGTAAACAAGCAATGATAACACATATAGGATCTGGAAACTTCTTTCGGTGCAATGCACCGTAAAAAGTGTCCTGATCCTCAGTGTGTTCACTTCTGCATGCTTTACACAGAAAAAGACTCACTTAAGCAAAGTACAAACCTGTTCAAGACTTTTGCTTTTTAACATTTTCTTATTTATGGTATATTGGACAGGGATGGGCCTTCTGCCAAACAATACTTAATTTAACCCTTTACCCAATGCAAATGACATCAAAACCAATCATGTGACCCACTCATTGGAACTTGCTCTATGAGCTTGTTCCAAAGAGTGGTCACATGATATGGATTTTTTAACATTTTTTTTAAATATTTGTTTTTCAACTGCTCATTTAAATTACACGGGTGAATTGGGCTGATTTGTTAGGTAAAAGTTAACATTCTGTACACCAATAGTGAAAGGCACATCATTATTCTTTCAATGAGAGGTGAGAGTAAGTACATATCATGGTAAGAAATATATCTAAAACTAGAAAACTAAATGATGCCACACACTCCCACCAAGAAACATTTTACAACAGTAACAGAGTGTTTAATGTAGAGAGCACAAACAGTGACACCAATGTTTGAAGGTTTCATTGAAATCCATTCACTAGTTTAAAAGAGATAGCAAATGTCAACACCCCCCTCACCCCCAACGCAAGCTTGAATTGACAAAGCCCATTTTTAAATATGGGAAACCCTAAAAATGAAAATATCTGAAAACAAAACAGGAAGTGCACAACTTCAGTATATGTAAAAGAATGTCTGAAAGTTTCAATGAAATCTGTTCAATGGGTTAAGAGGAGTTGCGGATAGCAGATCTGTACAGAATGTCAATTGAATTTGACAAAGTTCATTTTTCAATATGGGAAACAGTAAAAAAGAATATATCTGAAAACAAAATAGGAGGTGCACATCTTCAATGTATGTAAAAGAATGTCTGAGAGTTTCAATGGAATCCGTTCACTGGTTTAAGAGGAGTTGCAGATAGCAGATCTGTAGAGAATGTCGATTGAATTTGACAAAGTTCATTTGTGAATATGGGAAACTGTAAAAATGAAAATATCTGAAAAGAAAATAGGAGGTGCACATCTTCAGTGTATGTAAAAGAACGTCTGAGAGTCTCAATGAAATCCGTTCACTGGTTTAGGAGGAGTTGCGGATAGCAGATCTGTACAGAATGTCAACTGAATTTGACAAAGTTCATTTTTCAATATGGGAAACTGTAAAAATGAAAATATCTGAAAAGAAAATAGGAGGTGCACATCTTCAATGTATGTAAAAGAAGGTCTGAGAGTTTCAATGAAATCCATTCACTGGTTCAGGAGGAGTTGCGGATTGCAGATGTGTATCCCCCTAAAGTGTAACAGACTGGTGGACAGATGGACATACGGACGTATGGACAGACCAAGTGATCACTATATACCTCCCACTTTTCAAGTGGGTGGTATAAAAAATGTATATGGGCCCGAGTAAGAAGCAGTTACTGTATACATTATTACAGGCAGTATTTACAAAAATATTGGACACAACTGGTTTGCAATCCCCTTCATGATATTATCATTAGAAGGCTGTACATGTATATTAAATTAGGAAATTAAATCTTGAATGGATTTCTTTGAAATGTGGTGACAAGAAATACTATTGAGATTACAAGAAATTTTTGCCACAAAGGCAATAAATCTTTTAACAAAGCTTGCCTGTGGCTGGTTTGCAATCCCATTCATGATATTATCACCAAAAAGCTATACATTAAATTTGGAAAAAATGGGATGAGAAACAAGAGGCCCTAAAGAGCCTGTAATCACTTACCTGGTAAATCTACATATCCATCAGTTATTCTAATCAAAATCAAAGGGTGCAGCTGGCTGCTGCTCATTCATCTGCACGAAACAGAATGATGACTGTTTTCTGAGGACTTTCCATACATTATTTGTGCCAAGTTTGGTTCACACTGGCCAAACAGTTTCAGATAAGAAGATAAAAATGTGATTTCCCACAGGGTTTCCATGGTAACTAGGAGCTGCAATTGCGGCCATGTCCCAGTCATCAATCATGTGAAGTTTCAAAAGATTTGGCCTTGTGGTTTCAGAGGAGATGATTTTTCAAAATCCACCACACAGAAGTAAAGAATGCCTCTGGTGGCCATGTTTTTCATCCGTCAGGAACAAAATGAGGATCGTTTGTAGAGGACCTCCCATAGACCATTCCTACCAAGTTTGGTTTACACCGGCTTAGCAGTTCCAGAGAAGAAGATAAAAATGTGAAAAGTTTATGGATGCCGGATGCCAAGTGATTTCAATAGCTCACTTGGTCCTTTTGACCAGGTGAGCTAAAAAGGGCAATAACTCTTGAAGATTTTTCAACTCTTGAAGAAATACTTATATTATTACCAAAAAGCTATATATTAAATTTGGGAACAATATTTTAAATGGTTTACTTTTAAATGCGATGACAAGAAATGGGGATAGACTAATGGATGGATGGATGGAAGGAAGGGAGGACAGATGGATGGGTGGAAGGACAGGTGGATGGAAGGAAGGATGAGTAGACAGATGGATAGAACAGATGGAAAGGATGGATGGAAGATGGATGGATGGGTGAGTGGGTGGGTGGGTGCATTGGTGGATGGGTAGAGGAAACCCATTCTTATATCCTCCTACACGATGTGGTGGGGTATTTTAAAAGAATAGAGAATCATAGTCATCTGCCAGATATTTGCAAAGAAAAGTATTTTGTCTTTGTAACTTTGTCAGGACTCACTCTGGTTTGCTGTCTCACAGTGAGGAGCACATTCAAGTCCTCAGAATGATGGCAAAAACAACTGTCTCTTGACAGGCTCCAGGGCATAGAAGAGGTCAAAAGTCCAGGGTATGCAAAGTACCGTCGGTTCCGTTGTTGTTGGTACCGGTACTGTACTGGGGCCCAGAACTGAGGGGAGGCAGTTACATCTGAAAACTACAAAGCTGTGAATAGTAGGTCTACTGCGTGTGATTTTCAAGTTGCCAAAGTCACAGTTGCATGCTGTGTCTGAATCTAGTAGTATTTACTATTTTTCGAACTGGCAAATTTTATTACCAATTTAAATTTAAAAGCAGAAAAAATGATAAATCTAAAGTAATTTTTAAATTTTCTATACTTACCAATGTCCTAGACTAGTTGGTGCAAACTCAAAGTTATCAAGGGCCAAACAAAAATTTTGAACCCCCCCCCCCCGTCCCCCAAATTTGCTTGCAAAAGTGAAAATTAAGTCCTATCTGGTCCTCCATACTTTTACTCTCAGGAAGTGACTGGAATTGGCACCAACATCATTCTTTGTAGAAGAGTACTACATATAAACTCAGCAGGGGAGGTATCAGTGCCCACTCAAGGGAGGGTCGCACCCGTCTGCGCAATTGGTAAGTATAAAAAATATAGAAATTACTTTAAATTTATCATATTTTTATACTATAAACCAATGGCCCAGGCTAGCTGAATCGTAAAAAGGCGGAGGGCCTAGGACTTCAGAGTTAGCAGACCAACATAGTTCCCAAGCCTGTAATCCAAGGTGAAAGGAAATTAAATTTAAAAGGAATCACATGTATGTCTCTCTGTACAATAATAGAACAGCAACACAAAACAGTCGTCCCAGACTGTTAACGAGACAAAAAATGCTCTGCACTCACGGTCTATCCCCAGATCTCGCAGAGTTTCCTGCTTAGAAACTTCTAGACTAATCCTCTTTTGTGCACTTCCATGTAAGCAGAAGCCATAACTGTGGCCAGCCCTGGCTGCAGTGTGGGAGGAACGTTCGGCACATGTTACGACTCAATATGGTTTCTCAGAACAGACACAGTCTACCCCGACTGTTAATGTGACGGAGAGGGTTCTCCAAACAGAGATCTGACCCCAGATCTAGCCGAGCATCCCATAGAGAAACTTCTGGCTTCTTTTACATGCACAATTGACCGGACCGACTCAGCACCGTCCAACAGTTCAACACTGGAGTCTGCAGGAGACTGCTCTTTCATTAGCTGCTAATAGCTGCACAACTGCAACAGTAGGTCCATTCCCAAGACTTGAGGAGCAGTGGTTTTCTGTTTATTCCAATGGTTGCTGCTGCTGGAACGAAGAACCAGATATAGATCTCTTCTCCGAACGTCCCGTTGATCGATGCCTCAGATCGCTAGCTTTTGGATGGTCCGACTTCAGGGGTGAAGAATGGCTCCGTCTTTGTGCAGCTGACTGGATATCTGAAGTCGGGTAGCTAGACTGCGGTCGTGTGTGCTTTAATAATATAGCGGAAGAAGCGGTGACTGAAGCCGACCCCGGCTGCAGACTAGACAGAGCGTCCCGAACGGCAGGCGGATGAATGCTCCGTACCGTGCAAGTTTCTCCTAACAACATTTGGCCCCAAATAATGTTGGGTTCAAGAGGGAACTCTCCCACTCGGGGTCTCATTGACTTCGCCAAGCCTCCCAACAAGAAAATTTGATTTTGGCTTGTGAAACTTAGCAGGTGAAGCCGTGACTGAAGCCGACCCCGGCTGCAGACTAGACAGAGCATCCCGAGCAGTAGGCAGACTAATGCTCCGGCTCATGCAAGTTTCTCATAACAACATTTGGCCCCAAATGTTGTTAGGTTAGAGAGGGGCCTCTCCTGCTTTATCCCTTGCATATCATGAGCAATGCAGCTAGCTCCATTTGCTCAACGGAGCGCGGCGACGGTAGCACACTTGGATGGGTGTCACAATATCATCACCATGTTCATGTTCTTCTGAAATAGAAACTGAAAAAATGAATTATAACACGTTGAGAGGCCTGGCCTCAGAACCTCACCGCCAACAACCCACATTTGAGGTTGTTGTTGTCAATGGAAACAAACTCAATGAAAAAAATGGAAACAAGCCATCAGGCACACAAAAAGGCCCAAAGTCAGAAACCAATTTAAATGCTACCAGGTGCAAAGCTAGATCTTCATACAAAGAAAAAACAATACATCAGATAGAAGATGCAAGACTAAACAATCTCACAGTCCTAGGATGAGGACATAACCATGGGGAAAAAACAGAATAAATATTCTGTAACACATGTTAAACTCCTAAGAAATTTAATAAAAAATTTCAATAAAAAATAGCCAAAAAGCTCAAGAGTTTAACAGGAAGGGTTCAAGGAAGGATAAGGAAGGAATACTTAACAAACAGTGGAATAATCATTATCAAAAATGATGATGTCAGGCATTTGTCCCAAAATTGGGAAACATGAAATAATTTTATAATTATTATAAAGTTACAGCCCTGAACATATAAAACCACCGTTGAACACTTCCATCATCCAATAACAGCCTTGGATCCACCAATTCTTGCACTGATTTGTGTCTGGCATCCTCAAAAAAGGAGATTTTAAAGCACAGATGTCAGTTCATTGTTGCTGACTTTAGGGCCAAGCAAAGAATGATGTTTGTGCCAATTCCAGTCACTTCCTGACGACTGCGCATTCGCGGAGAGTAAAAGTATAGAAAACCCGATAGGACTTTTAATTTTCAGTTTTGCAAGCAAATTTGGGGGATTGGGGGGTTCAAAACTTGTGTTTGGCCCTTGATAACTTTGAGTTTCCACCAGCTAGTCTGGGCCATTGGTTTATAATATTAACATATGCATTTTCAGTTCGTTGTTTGAAGCAATTTTCATCAATGTCTGCAACCCCATGTGTGCGAACTTGGAATCAATGGGCAACCTAATAGTAAGACGCAGTAATAATTTGAAGTGGACTATACAGACTTCACCTATCCGACATCCTATAGTCCATTTCAAGTGGGAGGTGGGAGTCAGGCCTCCGGACAAAACAAACCGTGCCCAAGACTGAAATGGTCCAGAATGGTGCAGATTTTGAGATGGAACAGCATCGCACCCACACATGAAAGCGACATGAATCACATGATGTTACATACATTTCAGTTGTTCTGCAAATTTCAGAGGATTCTGAGGATGTGTCAATCATTGCATATTTCACTGAGTTCAAAGTTCTAACTTCAAGAGGCACATGGCAGCATATCATTGGACAGTTCATACACCCATGCATTTCCAGACAAACTGTATCAAAGACAGTCTAGTCTTTGAATTTCCAACTTTATGGAAACATTCAATTAACTCTTTCTTGCCCATGTAGATTCTGTTCTGTTACTCGTGTATCACATTCACATATAATGACTACGGGTACTGTAACTGCCAGTTCTGAAGGATGGAAATCAGTAGCAATTTAGAAACCTGAGTACCGCTGGTATCGGTATTAGTTCCAGTACCAATTGCAAACCCTGGAATTGTCCAAGTTCTCTTAAAAGTGATAAGACTTACCACAGCTATACTGCATCAATTTTTTTCCATACACTACATATAATTTAGATACATAACCTCCCCCACCAAATCATACATATTGCTGCAACTGATTGTACAAGGTACCCTAAAACATGCCTCGGTATGTTGGTGTAAATCTTGTCTGTGTCTTTGTCACTCTCGGTTTATACAAAGTACAAGTTTATATGACATAAAATAGTCATGAAAATTAAACTCACTCAATATGCCTAAATAAATAAAAAGTAGTACACTGCACAAAAAACTGTCAAGTAAAGGTCCATTAATACTAGCGGAAAAAAGAAATGAAAGTTTTTTTTATCTGGTAAATATTTCAAATGTGTTATGGATGATTATATCATTGTTTGGATTTTAATGTTATTTCTTTTTTACTGATTAAATTTTGACAAGTTTTGTTATCTTAACACAGATGGCATTTGCATGGATAATGTTCAAATGTGGGTACCCTGTTTCTCCACAAACCTTGTTTGAACAAATTTTAGTCTATACCTCAAAAGGAAGCTCAATGACACTGTAGCTCAACTTAAGACATGTACATGTATAGTATGTGACACAGCAATGACAAACATCTAGGTAATGACCTGATAACAAAGGGACATATAAAGTATTGTAACAGTCTGTACATAAATACTGACCGTAGCCTGTAACAAATGTATAGGTAAAGTATTGTAAAGGTGGGCAACAGTCAGATGCTAAACTAGAAAAGGAAGCTTTGAGTCCCAGAGTGGGTCTGACTGAACCCCAAAATATTTGATCTCATAGCACAGTGATAACAAAGGCACCCAAAAACACTTGATCCTGTCCCAAGGTGATAACAAAGGTACCCAAGAAGTTTCATGAAGATCGGTTGATAAATACAGCCTGTAGCCCGAGCCGTATTGACATGTGTACTTACTGTAAATATGAGCCGTACAGAAGTTGACAAGAAACTGATTGGACCTAATTTCGGTACAAAATGGCCACCGGCAGTCTTCTTGAATTTTGGACCGCACCCAGAAACACTCGTTCTTGTCCGAAGGTGATAACAAAGGTACCCAAGAGGTTTCATGAAGATCGGTCCTTAAATACAGCCTCTAGCCCAAGCTGTATTGACATGTGCACTTACTGTGTATACGTAGCACTGAATAAATCAAAATTCATCTAATTTGCATAATTTCTGCATGAGAAAAAAAACCTGTATTATATGGGATGTATTCCATGTTACTAAACATTCATACAAAAATTTATTCAAATCAGAACGTTCACACAGAAGTTCTGTACAAAAAACTGATTGCACTAATTTTGGTACAAAATGGCTGCTGGTGGCCATCTTGAATTTTGGACCACACCCAAAAACACACATTCTCATCCCACAGTGACAACAAAGGTGACCAAGAAGTTTTGTAAAGATCGGTTCATAAATACGGCCTCTAGCAGCATGAGCCGTATGGAAGTTGTGTACTAAAAACTGATTAGACCTAATTTTGGTACAAAATGGTGACTGGCAGCCATCTTGAATTTTGGACCACACCCAGAAACACTCGTTCTCGTCCCAAGGTGATAACAAAGATACCCAAGAGATTTCGTGAAGATCGGTTCATAAATACAGCCCCCAAGCCCAAGCCATATTGACATGTGTACTTACTGTGTGTAAGTAGCACTGAAAAAATCAAAGTTCATCTAATTTGCATAATTTCTGCATGAAAAAAAAGCCTGTATTATATGTGATGTATCCCATGGTACTAAACATTCACACAAAAAATTATTCAAATCAGCGCTTTCATATGGAAGTTCTGTGCAAAAATCTGATTGCACCTAATTTTGTACAAAATGGCTGCCATCGGCCATCTTGAATTTTGGACCCCAAAACACTCGTTCTCGTCCCACGGTGATACCAAAGGTACCCAAGAAGTTTCATAAAGATCGGTTCATAAATCCGGCCTCTTGCCCGAGTTGTATTGGCATTTGCACTTACAGTGCTGAAAGTAACACTAAATACATCAAAGTTAGTCTAATTTGCATAATTTACGCAAGAGAAAAAAACCTGTATTATATGTGATGTATCCCATGGTACTAAACATACAAACAAACAAATTTTCAAATCAGAGCTTTCAGATGGAAGTTCTGCGCAAAAATCTGATTGCACCTAATTTTGTACAAAATGACTGCCAGCGGCCAACTTGAATTTCGGACCGGACCCCAAAACACTCGTTCTCGTCCCACGGTGATAACAAAGGTACCCAAGAAGTTTCGTAAAGATCGGTTCATAAATACGGCCTCTAGCCTGAGCTGTATTGAACTGTTGATGGACAGATGGACGATGGACGACTGGCCATGGCATAAGCTCAAATTTGACTTACGTCAAAGTTGAGCTAAAAATGTAATGTCATAATAAACAATTACCTCAGTCATTATTTAAGTCGTTTCAGTGGCTTTGGAGGAGAAGTTGTGAATATCCTCTTCACGGATGAAATTCAACAGATAGAGCACAATCAAAATTGAAGTCCATAGACCTCAAAGGTGAATCTGAGATCTACTGGCTCAAAATTTACTTGTGGTTTTCATGGGATTTGAGTTACGGATTAGGTTGATACTGGTGATATGGAGTACAGTGGCTCATTGGTTAAATCATCAAACTTCAAACAAAGAAGTCCAAGGTTCGAGCCAGACCACCAGCAACTCCATTGTGTCCTTAGGCAAGGTACTTAACCTTTTACCCAACGTAATGGCCAAAACCGGCCAGCACTATTCTAAACAAGAGGCCCCACGTGGCCTTAATCGCTCACCTGACAAAGTGACTCTAAGAAGTATTTTAGGTCACCTTCACCATGTCATGCCTCATCAACATTAACTGGTTGAGTGATAGATTTTGTTTGAAGTTCAACATTTGTTACCTAAAATTAGTTTTATTTAAAATCATTGGTGTGTGGCCAATCTCCAATGATTTTTAATAAAGCAAATTTATCTCTGCAGACAAACTGGTTTAGCATGAAGCACAAACAAGGAATGTGAAGAGATAGCCTTGGACATCTCTCCCCAACTGTGGATATCTTCCATGTGCTACATGTATATATTTGCATGCAAGAAAACAAAAATTTTCACAAATTTTATTTTTTTTTATCATCATTGGAACAAGCTCAAACAGCTTATTCCAATAGGGGTATGGGAAGATCAGGTATATTTTTGAGACAGAAATGTGAATATATAAATAATGGTGTTTTTTTGTGAATGATGCTGGAGAATTTTGCGTAAAGATATGGTAAATGGTTTGTTCTAGATACAGAATGATGCAAAAGTATTTAAATTTGATTAGGCAAGTTGTTCCTATAATGCATTTAAAAATTGAAGTAACTGTTTTTTTGCTGACGAACTTTTAGATGTGTGTGTCTGTGTTTGTGTGTGTGTGTGTGTGTGTGTGTGTGTGTTTGTGTGTGTGTGTGTGGGGGGGGGGGGGGGGGTAAGAGTGTTCTTGCAAACAAAATTCCTGAATAAATGGAAAATTTTATTTTTTGTGTGAAAGACATGGTGCGTGAATGTTGATTGGAACAAGCTTAGAGAGCTCATTTTAATGTGAAGTCATAAAGCTGTGTTTTACGTACGAAATTCTGGAATAACTAAAAAAATTGCTTTTTTGACTCAAAAAGCATGGTGTGCGACCTCTCATTGGAATGAGCTCAAAAAGCTCATTCCAATAGGGTATTTACAAGCGATAAGTACATGTATGTTTAAGAGACAAAAATTAAAATTTGAATAGTGATTTTTGCGAAGAATGCTGACAAGTTTTGGCAGTTATGCTGGTAAAAAGGTAAGATATGCAAAGTGGTTGTTTTTTAGAGGCGACATTTAATTAAGGGGAATTAACCCTTGATTACTGAGGTAACTTCTAAAAGTACTGAAATTTCATGAAGCAATGTGAATAACAGACAACAGTTGCCTAAAAATTTCATGAATAACTAAAATTTTTATTCCTTTGTCTCGAAAACATGGCATATGACCTTTGTTGGAATGAGCTGAATGCGTGTGTTCCAATGAGGGGTCATAAAATTCGAACGAAGATTTGTGTGAATAATGCATTAGTACTGCTAGATTTGGGTAAACGGTTCACCCTGGATACCACCCCTTCTATAGTAGATCTTTTCTGCAACTTTTGTCTAAGATTCTATCAACTTTACAAATAAATACGTTCATGAATCACAATCAGATCCACCCTACAATTTTGCATACCAAATATCAAAAGATTCTGCCTGCTGGATCTGGAGAAGAAGATTTTTTAAGAAATATGCCTGAAACGCACTAAGTTAAAATTTGGGCTCCTATACGGAGCCCAAATATAAATCCAGGGGGCCGATTTGAACAAACTTGAATCAGATCCACCCCACAATGTTGCTTACCAAATATGAAAAGATTCTGAAGCTGGATCTGGAGAAGAAGATTTTTTAAGAAATTTGCCTGAAATGCACTAAGTTCGAATTCGAGCTTCTATAGTGAGCCCAAATATGAAACTAGGAAGCCGATTTGAACAAACTTGAATCAGATCCACCCCACAATGTTGCATACCAAATATCAAAAGATTCTGCCTGCTGGATCTGGAGAAGAAGATTTTTTAATAAATTTGCCCGAAATGCACTAAGTGCGAATTCGGGCTTCTATATTAAGCCCAAATATGAATCCAGGGGGCCGATTTGAACAAACTTGAATCAGATCCACCCCGCAATGTTGCATACCAAATATCAAAAGATTCTGCCTGCTGGATCTGGAGAAAAAGATTTTTGAAGAAATTTGCCTGAAATGCACTAAGTGCGAATTCGGGCTTCTATATTAAGCCCAAATATGAATCCAGGGGGCCGATTTGAACAAACTTGAATCAGATCCACCCCGTAATGTTGCATACCAAATATCAAAAGATTCTGCCTGCTGGATCTGGAGAAGAAGATTTTTGAAGAAATTTGCCCGAAATGCACTAAGTTTGAATTCGAGCTTCTATAGTGAGCCCAAATATGAATTCAGGGGGCCGATTTGAACAAACTTGAATCAGATCCACCCCGCAATGTTGCATACCAAACATCAAAAGATTCTGCCTGCTGGATCTGGAGAAGATGATTTTTTAAGAAATTTGCCTGAAATGCACTAAGTTCGAATTCAAGCTTCTATAGTGAGCCCAAATATGAATCTAGGAAGCCGATTTGAACAAACTTGAATCAGATCCACCCCACAATGTTGCATACCAAATATCAAAAGATTCTGGCTGCTGGATCTGGAGAAGAAGATTTTTTAATAAATTTGCTTGAAATGCACTAAGTTCAAATTTGGGCTCCTATACTGAGCCCAAATATAAACCCAGGGGGCCGATTTGAACAAACTTGAATCAGATCCACCCCACAATGTTGCTTACCAAATATGAAAAGATTCTGCCTGCTGGATCTGGAGAAGAAGATTTTTTAAGAAATTTGCATGAAATGCACTAAGTTCAAATTCGAGCTTCTATAGTGAGCCCAAATATGAATCTAGGAAGCCGATTTGAACAAACTTGAATCAGATCCACCCCACAATGTTGCATACCAAATATTAAAAGATTCTGCCTTCTGGATCTGGAGAAGAAGATTTTTTAAGAAATTTGCCTAAATGCACTAAGTTCGAAATCGGGCTCCTATACTGAGCCCAAATATGAACCCAGGGGGCCGATTTGAACAAACTTGAATCAGATCCACCCTACAATGTTGCATACCAAATATCAAAAGATTCTGCCTGCTGGATCTGGAGAAGAAGATTTTTTAAGAAATTTGCCTGAAATGCACTAAGTTCGAAATCGGGCTCCTATACTGAGCCCAAATATTAACCCAGGGGGCTGATTTGAACAATCTTGAATCAGATCCACCCCACAATGTTGCTTACCAAATATGAAAAGATTCTGCCTGCTGGATCTGGAGAAGAAGATTTTTTAAGAAATTTGCCTGAAATGCACTAAATTTGAATTCGAGCTCCTATAGTGAGCCCAAATATGAATCTAGGGAGCCGATTTGAACAAACTTGAATCAGATCCACCCTACAATGTTGCATACCAAATATCAAAAGATTCTGCCTGCTGGATCTGGAGAAGAAGATTTTCAAAGACATTTGCCTGAAATGCAGCAAGTTCAAATTTGGGCTCCTATACTGAGCCCAAATATACACCCAGGGGGCCGATTTGAACAAACTTGAATCAGATCCACCCCACAATGTTGCATACCAAATATCAAAAGATTCTGCCTGCTGGATCTGGAGAAGAAGATTTTTTAAGAAATTTGCCTGAAATGCACTAAGTTCGAAATCGGGCTCCTATACTGAGCCCAAATATGAACCCAGGGGGCCGATTTGAACAAACTTGAATCAGATCCACCCTACAATGTTGCATACCAAATATGAAAAGATTCTGCCTGCTGGATCTGGAGAAGAAGATTTTTTAATGTTTTTCCCATTGCCTACAGTGTTAAAAAGTGCTGACTCAGCACTTTTTCAAAGTCCCGAAACTGTACCCTATGATAAAACCGATGGCAACTTTTTTTTACCAATCCTTTCTGTTGGTCCTAAGGAAGCTGCACACCAAATAAAAATTCTCAGTGCCGTGCAGTTTTGGAGATATGGGCGTTTTAAATTTTTTCTATTTTTAGCTCCTGCGGTTCCCACGGGGCTGCGGGAAAATTTTTTTTTGCATAAATCAAGTACTCATGACCCAATAAGCCCTCACATAAAATTTGGTTCAAATCAGCCTCTCGGTTTGGAAAATAGAAATTTTGGGCGGGGCAAAAAATTTTGCCCCTCTCATAACAACGTCAAGTATAGCCCCACAAACTTCTCTTGAACAAATCTGAGTCTACACCTCAAAAGGAAGCTGCACACCAAATATCAAGTCTCTGCTACTGCTGGTTCATGAGAAGAAGATTTACAAAGATTTTGGTGCCCCTTGGGGGCGTGGCACCACCCAGGAGGAGGGGCAACTTCATTTGAACAAATCTGAATTGGCATTAGGTAATAAACATTTAGCCAACATTTGAATAAAATTGGGCTAGTGGTTTAGGAGGAGAAGTTGATAATGTAAAGTTAACGCCGGACGGACGACGACGGACGCCGGACGCCGGACGCCGGACAGAAAGTGATTAGTAAAGCTCCCCTTGAGCTTCGCTCAGGTGAGCTAAAAATAGCATTCATTTTTCATTTTTCATCTCAAAAACATAGGTTATCACCCCTCTTTGGAATCTTGATGAGCTTGTTTCAATGAGGGGTCATAACTTATGTTTTTGAGACAAAATGAAAGTGTCAATGACACTGTAGCTCAACTTGTCAAGACAAAGACATGTACATGTAAAGTATGTGACACAGCAATGACAAACATCTAGGTAATGACCTGATAACAAAGGTACATATAAAGTATTGTAATGGTCTGTACATAAATACTGACCGTTGCCTGTAACAAATGTATAGGTAAAGTATTGTAAAGGTGGGTGACAGTCAGATGCTAAACTAGAAAAGAAATCTTTGAGTCCTAGAGTGGGTCTGACTGAACCCCAAAATATTTGTTCTCATAGCACAGTGATAACAAAGGCACCCCAAAACACACTCATTCCTGTCCCAAGGTGAAAACAAAGGTACCCAAGAAGTTTCGTGAAGATCAGTTCACAAATATGAGCTGGGTAGAAGTTGTGATAAAAAACTGATTGGACCTAATTTCGGTACAAAATGGCCACTGGCAGCCATCTTGAATTCTGGACCGCACCCAGAAACACTCGTTCTCGTCCCAAGGTGATAACAAAGGTACCCAAGAAGTTTTGTGAAGATCGGTTCATAAATACAGCCTCTTGCCCTAGCCATATTGACATGTGCACTTACAGTGTATAAGTAGCACTGAATAAATCAAAGTTCATCTAATTTGCATAATTTCTGCACGAAAAAAAACCCGTACTATATGTGATGTATTCCATGTTACTAAACATTCATACAAAAATTTATTCAAATCAGAACTTTCATACAGAAGTTCTGTACAAAAGACTGATTGCACTAATTTTGGTACAAAATGGCTGCTGGTGGCCATCTTGAATTTCGGACCACACACACAAACACTCGTTCTCATCCCACGGTGATAACAAAGGTACCCTAGAAGTTTCGTAAAGATCGGTTCATAAATACAGCCTCTAGCCTGAGCCGTATAGAAGTTGTGTACAAAAAACTGATTAGACCTAATTTCGGTACAAAATGGCCACTGGCAGCTATCTTGAATTTTGGACCGCACCCAGAAACACTCGTTCTCGTCCCAAGGTGATAACAAAGGTACCCAAGACGTTTCGTGAAGATCAGTTCATAAATACAGACTCTAGCCCGAGCCGTATTGACATGTGTACTTACTGTGTGTAAGTAGCACTGAAAAAATCAAAGTTCATCTAATTTGCATAATTTCTGCACGAGAAAAAAACCCGTATTATATGTGATGTATCCCATGGTACTAAACATTCACACAAAAAATTAGTCAAATCAGCGCTTTCATCTGGAAGTTCTGTGCAAAAATCTGATTGCACCAAATTTTGTACAAAATGGCTGCCA
The DNA here is from genome assembly GCA_031216915.1 of Pictodentalium vernedei. NCBI lineage: Eukaryota > Metazoa > Mollusca > Scaphopoda > Dentaliida > Dentaliidae > Pictodentalium > Pictodentalium vernedei. Next base: position 312,589,489 of record CM062289.1, read on the forward strand.
TCGGCCATCTTGAATTTCGGACCGGACCCCAAGACACTCTTTCTCATCCCACGGTGATAACAAAGGTACCCATGGAGTTTCGTAAAGATCGGTTCATAAATACGGTCTCTAGCCCGAGCCGTATTGGCATTTGCACTTACAGTGCTGAAAGTAACACCAAAAAACATCAAAGTTAGTCTAATTTGCATAATTTACGCACAAGCAAAAACCCTGTATTATATGTGATGTATCCCATGGTACTAAACATTCATACAAAAAATTATTCAAATCATAGCTTTCATATGGAAGTTCTGTACAAATGAAAGTGTCAATGACACTGTAGCTCAACTTGTCAAGACAAAGACCTGCACATGTATAGTATGTGACACAGCAATGACAAACATCTAGGTAATGACCTGATAACAAAGGTACATATAAAGTATTGTAATGGTCTGTACATAAATACTGACCGTTGCCTGTAACAAATGTATAGGTAAAGTATTGTAAAGGTGGGTGACAGTCAGATGCTAAACTAGAAAAGAAAACTTTGAGTCCCAGAGTGGGTCTGACTGAACCCCAAAATATTTGTTCTCATAGCACAGTGATAACAAAGGCACCCCAAAACACACTCGTTCCTGTCCCAAGGTGAAAACAAAGGTACCCAAGAAGTTTTGTGAAGATCAATTCATAAATACGAGCTGTATAGAACTTGTGACAAAAAACTGATTGGACCTAATTTTGGTACAAATTGGCCACTGGCTGCCATCTTGAATTTTGGACCGTACCCAGAAACACTCATTCTCATCCCAAGGTGATAACAAAGGTACCCAAGAAGTTTTGTGAAGATCGGTTCATAAATACAGCCTCTACCCTGAGCCGTATTGACATGTGTGCTCACATTGTGCAAGTAGCACTGAATAAGTCAAAGTTCATCTAATTTGCATAATTTCTGCACGAAAAAAAACCCCTTAGAATATGTGATGTATTCCATGTTACTAAACATTCATACAAAAATTTATTCAAATCAGAACTTTCATACAGAAGTTCTGTACAAAAGACTGATTGCACTAATTTTGGTACAAAATGGCTGCTGGTGGCCATCTTGAATTTCGGACCACACCCAAAAACACTCGCTCTCATCCCACGGTGATAACAAAGGTACCCAACAAGGTTCGTAAAGATTGGTTCATAAATATGGCCTCTAGTCTGAGCTGTATAGAAGTTGTGTACAAAAAACTGATTAGACCTAATTTCGGTACAAAATGGCCACTGGCAGCCATCTTGAATTTTAGAGCGCACCCAGAAACACTCGTTCTCGTCCCAAGGTGATAACAAAGGTACCCAAGACATTTCGTGAAGATCAGTTCATAAATACAGACTCAAGTCTGAGCCGTATTGACATGTGTACTTAATATGTGTAAGTCGCACTGAAATATCAAAGTTCATCTAATTTGCATAATTTCTGCACGAGAAAAAAACCTGTATTATATGTGATGTATCCCATGGTACTAAACATTCACACAAAAAATTATTCAAATCAGCGCTTTCATATGGAAGTTCTGTGCAAAAATCTGATTGCACCTAATTTTGTACAAAATGGCTGCCATCGGCCATCTTGAATTTCGGACCGGACCCAAAAACACTCGTTCTCGTCCCACGGTGATACCAAAGGTACCCAAGAAGTTTCGTAAAGATCGGTTCATAAATACGGCCTCTAGCCCGAGCCACATTGGCATTTGCACTTACAGTGCTGAAATTAACACCAAAAAACATCAAAATTAGTCTAATTTGCACAATTTACGCACGAGAAAAAAAACCCGTATTATATGTGATGTATCCCATGGTACTAAACATTCATACAAAAAATTATTCAAATCAGAGCTTTCATATGGAAGTTCTGTACAAAAAACAGATTTCTGCATCATCGGTACAAAATGGCGGCTGGCAGCCATCTTGAATTTTGGACCGCACCCAAAAACACTCGTTCTCGTCCCACTGTCATAACAAAGGTACCCAAGAAGTTTCGTAAAGATCGGTTCATAAATACGACCTCTAGCCCGAGCCATAGCCAATTGTTGACGTACGGACAGACGGACAGACGGACGGACGGACAGACGGACGCCGGGCCATGACAATAGCTCAAATTTGACTTCGTCAAAGTTGAGCTAAAAATAGATTTCTGCATCGTCGGTACAAAATGGTGGCTGGCAGCCATCTTGAATTTCGGACCACACCTAAAAACACTCGTTCCCGTCCCAGGGTCATAACAAAGGTACACAAGAAGTTTTGTAAAGATCGGTTCATAAATACGACCTCTAGCCCGAGCCATAACCAATTGTTGCCACCACCCCATCCACACACCAAAAACTATGCAAGGCATTTTGCAGTCTTGCTGCACAACTAGAGAAATATGCCAGTGATCCTTACTAATTTTGACATGCAAAGATAAAAAGATCATCCGGTATATTGAGTTTTGCAGTGCTGCATTCTGATTAGCTGAGAGAAAAGAGGTTGCAACTGAGAGAAAAATAATACTACAGAAACAATTTACAGTAAACAATAAGTCAGAAAAAGATGTAAAACTGATGAAGTTTTTCTATACAGTGTTCAAAAACATACCCACAACCCTATTTATTTCTTCTTGCACCTTTGTCTGTATGTCTGGAAATGCTGCCATATACCTTAAGGCATACATAATGGTCATCCGTGTTGTGTCTATGCCAGCTTAGTACATGAAAAAGATTTACAAATTATTAGTTATGGAACAATGAAATAATAAAACGCATGGACCACAGACATGGACAATGGATTATACCTCCACAATGGATGAGGCATCTGCAAATTGGATGAAGAAGCAGTTTGCACACAATAACCCTTTACCCCACATAACAGCCAAAACCGGTCAGCTATCCATCAAAAATTGTCATTCAATTTTACATTCATTTTTTGCGTAAAAAACATAGCTTATTACCACTCATTGGAATGAAGTCACTGAGCTGATTCCAATGATGGGTCATAAGCTATGGTTTTGATGCAAAAAATGAAAAAAATCAGTTATTCAACAATTTTGCAAGTGTTTCTGCTTTTCATGATTGGTAAAGGGTTAACCAAATAATGAATTTGTTTAACTGTATTTCTGAAGAAGCAACATGAACATGATGAGCATTTTCACAGCTGCTGGTATTGATTACTAGAAAACTGGCATATAAGACAGGGTAAGGGGATCAGCAGATCCCCCTGACATTAATTGATTTCAAATGTTGCAAGTAAGGTTAAAATCCTATTTGGGCAACCACTGCTATTCAAACAAATGATTCCCAAATCTTTTGGACCTAGCTTTCCAAAAATTAACCAGTTAAACTTGCCAGTACTGAACAAATGTTACTGTTTGCATTGTAAATTTCCTGAGAATATAATCTCCTAATTGTTGATCCAATCAAACAAATGTCAGTTAAACCCTGTTAATTGAACAGCAACTTTGTCTTTAAAAAATATTCAATTAATCCTTTACCCAACGCAGGGAATATCAAAATTTATTATTTTAATTACTATTTTTAAAACATTTTCAAACAAATTTCAACAAAACCATATCATGTGGCCCCTCATTAGAATGAGCTTGATGAGCTCGTTTCATTGAGGGGGCAAATGATATAGTTTTATTGAAATAATTCGAAAAAAATATTTTTTTCAATTGCTTAATTTGCAAATTACACAGGAGGTTGCGGGCGATTCATTAGGCAAAGGGTTAACAGGAATTTGGTCATTAAAGCCTTATTCTTATTCTGAGCCTTATTCTAATAAATCTGATTTGATAGAGTTCCATATAATAGATTAAATGCCAATACTGGGTATACTGAGGTCAAATAGGTTCACAATAGGGTTGAAACTGCAGTACAGTCGCTGCAGACTGGTCGGAATCCATGCATGGGTAGTGATGTCCACACAGGCCAGAAATAAGCAGCCTGACATTTGCAGAATGAGGTCCCCAGAGGGTGAATTTGATCATGCTATCCCTTACTGTGGGCCATTTTATCCTCTGGGTACCTCCTTCTGTTTAGTTTTGAGACCCTGATTCAGATTGAGGTTCACAGAGGGTAAATTTAGTGATGCTACCCTGCTGTGCAGGGTAGCATCACTAAATTCACCCTCTGGGGACCTCATTTTGTAGATGTCAGTCTGCTTATTTTCTGGCTTGTGTCCATGCATGCATTTACCAGGTAATAAAATTCATCAGCAGCAAAATTTTAATTAATAAAGCTCTGGTTTGTATCTGGTGCTTAATTAATTAAATTTTTGATGCTTATTCCTCTAATTAGTGTTTGGAATCTAACATTATTGCGTTCATGGAAATATTGCCAACCCATGGAAAGTGACCAGTCCACAGCGGCCGTACTCTACTAGGAAATTTTGTGGAATGGCTGGGATAATATCTGAATACCTCCAGGATTGAGATAATTTTCAGCTAAAAATCCCAGAAAAGCTAACAACGAAAGATTTTTTTCACTTTGGTTGTCCATGTTTATTGTCCATTTGTAAATGCAAGGGCAATAAAAGGCTGCTCGGCCACATGTTCTCCAAAACAAAGTGTGCAATTTGAGGTACTGGAAAAAAAACTGAATTTTTCGAGGTCGATAAAGGGACAAAACTCTAGCAAGAAATATCGGACCAAACCCCGATTTGAATTTGACCTGTATTATATGTTGATACACCTACATACTAAATTATATTTGATTCGGTCAAAAACAACTAAAGTTATCATTGGGAAACGAAATGAAAATGTCAATGACACTGTAGCTCAACTTGACAAACTTGAACTTGGTAAGTTATAAATGAAATGGCAAAATTGAAGATCATTGATACCAATGTTATTTGATGAAATTTCAACATAACAGCAGTGTTTGTGCACAACGTCAGAGTAATCCATGCATTTTTAAATGTAAACCATAAGACTGGCTAAAGGAAGAATGTTGATACACAAATGCAGAATGTTCAGAGATTATTGTAAATGGCAACTTTTTTCTCACAGAAATGAATGCTAATCAATAGCTCTTATCTAAAGGTCTTGCCTAATGAACACATCAAGTTCAAAAACAATCCTGTGATACATGTGGCCTGTAGGCCATGTCAAAGGGGAATGCTGATGAACAAATGCAATAAATTCAAAGACTGTTGCTAACAACAACAGTTTTTGATGGAAATGAAAAGAAAATCAATAGCTCCTATCTTTGTCACCCTGCATAAGCATACAAAGTTTCAAAACAACCTGGTAATGAATGCACCCTTTGAGGCATGTGAAAGGAAGATGTTTGGTTTTGGGGTTTTTTGGGGGGAAATTCATAAATATACCTTGCAGAGAATGCAAAAGGGATAAGTTGATGCACAAATGCAGTTAGTTCAAAGGCTGGTGATAACGACAATAATTTTTTATGGAAATAAAAAAAAGCAATAGCTCACATCTAGAGGTCACCCCGAACACACATACCAAGTTTCAAAGTGATCCGATCATAAATGTGCCCTGAAGGATGTGTTGAAGGAAAATATTGAGGTCTGACTAAATTAAGTTCAAAGGTCAGCAGCAACATTTTTTTACAGAAATGGAAGAAAATCTACAGCTATCATACAGAGGTTACCCCACACAAGCACACCAAGTTTGCAAGCGACCCGATCATAAATGGTGCGTCAAAGGGAAATATTGATGCTTAACTGCACTAAGTTTTTACTAAGTTCATCAGAAGTTGATGCCAATGGCAACTATTTTTTATGGAAATGGAAGAAAATCGATAGCTCCCATCTAGAGATAACCCCAAACAAACAAACCAAGTTTCAAACCATCCTGATCATAAATGAGCCTTGTAGGGCATGCCGAAGGAATATGTTGATCCCTGACTAAACTAAGTTTAAAGGTCGCTGCCAGTGGCAACAATTTTTAAATGGAAAATGGAAGAAAATCAATAGCTCCCATCTAGAGGGCACCCCAAACAAGCATGCCAGGTTTCAAAACAATTCGATCATAAATGTGCCCTGTAGGGTGTGACAAAGAGAAATATTGAGGTTTGACTAAACTAAGTTCTAAGAATGTTGCCAGCGGCAACATTTTTTGACAAAAATGGAAAAAAATCGACAGCTCCCATCTCCAGCTCACCACAAACAAGCATACCAAGTTTCAAAGTGATCTGGTCAAAACTGTGCACTGCGGGGTGTGCCAAAAGCGAAATATTGATGCACAACTGCACTAAGGTCTTCGAAGTTCATTGCCAGAGGCAACATATTTAAACGGAAATTGAAGAAAATTGATAGCTCCCATCTAGAGGTAACCCCAAACAAGCATACAAAGTTTCAAACCAATCTGATCATAAATGTGCCCTGTAGGAATATATTGATGCCAGACTAAAGATTGTTGCCAGCGGCAACATTATTTGATAGAAATAGAAGAAAATCAATAGCTCCCATCTAGAGGTCACTCCAAACAAGCATACCAGATTTCAAAGCAATCCGATCATAAATGTGCCCTATAAGGTGTGCCAAAAAGAAATACTGAGGTCTGACTAAGCTAAGTTCTAAGAACGTTGCCAAAGGCAACATTTTTTGACGGAAATGGAAGAAAATTGGCAGCTCCCATCTTGAGGTCACCCCAAACAAGCATACCAAGATTCAAAGTGATCCAATAATGAAAGTGTCAATGACACTGTAGCTCAACTTGTCAAGACAAAGACATGTACATGTATAGTATGTGACACAGCAATGACAAACATCTAGGTAATGACCTGATAACAAAGGTACATATAAAGTATTGTAACGGTCTGTACATAAATACTGGCCGTTGCCTGTAACAAATGTATAGGTAAAGTATTGTAAAGGTGGGTGACAGTCAGATGCTAAACTAGAAAAGAAAACTTTGAGTCCCAGAGTGGGTCTGACTGAACCCCAAAATATTTGTTCTCATAGCACAGTGATAACAAAGGCACCCCAAAACACACTCATTCCTGTCCCAAGGTGAAAACAAAGGTACCCAAGAAGTTTCGTGAAGATCAGTTCACAAATATGAGCTGTCTAGAAGTTGTGACAAAAAACTGATTGGACCTAATTTCGGTACAAAATGGCCACTGGCAGCCATCTTGAATTTTGGACCGCACTCAGAAACACTCGTTCTCGTCCCAAGGTGATAACAAAGGTACCCAGGAAGTTTTGTGAAGATCGGTTCATAAATACAGCCTCTAGCCCAAGCCATATTGACATGTGCACTTACAGTGTATAAGTAGCACTAAATAAATCAAAGTTCATCTAATTTGCATAATTTCTGCACGAGAAAAAAACCCGTACTATATGTGATGTATTCCATGTTACTAAACATTCATACAAAACTTTATTCAAATCAGAACTTTCATACAGAAGTTCCGTACAAAAGACTGATTGCACTAATTTTGGTACAAAATGGCTGCTGGTGGCCATCTTGAATTTCGGACCACACCCAAAAACACTCGTTCTCATCCCACGGTGATAACAAAGGTACCCAAGAAGTTTCGTAAAGATCGGTTCATAAATACGGCCTCTAGCCTGAGCCGTATAGAAGTTGTGTACAAAAAACTGATTAGACCTAATTTCGGTACAAAATGGCCACTGGCAGCCATCTTGAATTTAGGACCGCACCCAGAATCACTCGTTCTCGTCCCAAGGTGATAACAAAGGTACCCAAGACGTTTCGTGACGATCGGTTCATAAATACAGACTCTAGACCGAGCCGTATTGACTTGTGTACTTACTGTGTGTAAGTAGCACTGAAAAAATCAAAGTTCATCTAATTTGCATAATTTCTGCACAAGAAAAAAACCCGTATTATATGTGATGTATCCCATGGTACTAAACATTCATACAAAAAATTATTCAAATCAGAGCTTTCATATGGAAGTTCTGTACAAAAAACAGATTTCTGGATCGTCGGTACAAAATGGTGGCTGGCAGCCATCTTGAATTTCGGACTGCACCCAAAAACACTCGTTCTCGTCCCACGGTCATAACAAAGATACCCAAGAAGTTTCGTAAAGATCGGTTCATAAATACGGCCTCTAGCCCGAGCCGTATCCAATTGTTGACGGACAGACGGACCATGGCATAAGCTCAAATTTGGCTTCGCCAAAGTTGAGCTGATAAATGTGCCCTGCAGGGTGTGTCAAGGGGAAATTTTGATGCATAACTGCGCTAAGTTTATCATAGCTCCCATCTAGAGGTAACCCAAACAAGCATACCACGTTTCAAACCGATCTGATCAAAAATGTGCTCTGTATGGCATCCCAAAGGAGTATATAGATGCCTGACTAAACAAAGTTCAAAGATCATTGCCAGTGGCTAGAGATGGGCGGTTAACTGGAAATTTGGTTCAGTTTCCGTTTTGTTATCAAAACCGAAACCGAGACCGAAACAATTACAGAAAACCCTCGTCGCAGTTTTCAACTTCAGTGTTGAAAAACTCTAATCAGGTCTTCAATTCTCAGAATTATGAGATAAACCTAAAATTAACCTATTTTCAAACTTCAGAGTTGCGATACCCCATTTTTAGAACAGCTGCAGTAATTGGTATTGCATTCAAGCATGGCATTTACCGCGAAATAGGTGACAAAATTACTTCTTACGCATCGTGTTTTAAACATTCATCTGTTTATCAAATGCGATTTCCTTTGTGGAACTGAAACTTGTCACTTGTTCCACATTTATAATGACAAATATAATTATTTCTACATGTAATTTTGAGACCATGAACTCCAAAGCCAGCGTCAAAATCACAGTCGAAGTTGGATGGAAATTTCAGGTTACAATGACCTATATGAGGCTTAAGAGCAACTTTTATTCGATAATATTTTTATGGTCGGCATAATATTTCAGGGTGTGTCGGGTTACCCTAAAAACAGGTATTTGGGAGGGGGAGGGGGGGGGGGGGCTAATTTTGAAACAGACTCGTGGCAAAAATCATTGTTCTCAAACTTGAAACTCTTGAGATAATTTATGCAAATACATTGTGCTCAGGAAATCAGAGTACCGGTATAGGATATTACACAGGTGAGTTGAACTAGAAAGGGAGTCCCATTGACACAGACTGGCGCCAAATACTTCTTCTTACATGCAAATGTTATGTTTGTACAATGAAAACTGAAACTGAAAACCTGACTGTTTGAATGAAACCGAAACTGACAAGAAATTTGAAAACCACCCATCTCTACCAGTGGCAACATTTTTTGACAGACCAAAATGGACGAAAATTGATAGCTCCCATCTAGAGGTCACCCCAAACAAGCATGCCAGGTTTCAAAGCAATCCGATCATAAATGTGCCCTGTAGGGTGTGCCAAAGGGAAAGATTGAGGTCTGACTAAACTAAGTTCTAAGAACGTTGGCCGTGGCAACATTTTTCAACGGAAATGGAAGAAAAGAAAATCGATAGCTCCCATCTAGAGGTCACCCCAAACAGGTTTCAAAGCAATGCGATCATAAATGTGCCTGTAGGGTGTGCTAAAGGGAAATATTGAGGTCTGACTAAACTAAGTTCTAAGAACGTTGGCTGCGGCAACATTTTTTATCGGAAATGGAAGAAAATCGATCGCTCCCATCCAGAGGTCACCCCAAACAAGCATGCCAGGTTTCAAAGCAATCCGATCATAAATGTGCCCTGTAAGGTGTGCCAAAGGGAAATATTGAGGTCTGACTAAACTAAGTTCTAAGAATGTTGGCCGCGGCAACATTTTTTGACGGAAATTGAAGAAAATCGATAGCTCCCATCTAGAGGTCACCCCAAACAAGCATACCAAGTTTCAAAATGATCTGATCATAAATGCGACCTGTGAGGTGTGCCACAGAAAATTGTGGACGTACGTATGACTTTGTCAAGATGAGCTAAAAAATGAATGTTCAAAGTTGAAAAAGGGGCATAACTCTGGCAAAAAATATCAGACCACATCCCAAATCGAACGTGACCTGTATTTTTTGTTGATACACCTACATACCAAATTTCATTTGATTTGGCCAACTAAAACTAAAGTTATCATCAGGAAATCAAAACTAGAGGCTCTAAACAGCCTGTAAACACTCACCTGGCAGAACTGCGTATATAAATGTGATTTCCCATAGGGTTTCCATGGTAACTTTGAGCTGCAATTGTGGCTATGTTTGAAACATGATCAACATTACATGAGGATCATTGGCAGAGGGTGTCCAGGTCATCAATCATGTGAAGTTTCAAAACATTTGGCCTTGTTATTTATTTACTGGTGTTTAAGGTCACATACTTATACACAATTGCTAATCATGACTGTGGCAGTTTTATGGGTGGAGGAAGCCAGAGTACCCGGAGGGAACCACCGAGCAATGACAAGCAGCTGCCAGACCCCAACATCGTAACTCCGCACTGAAGCACAGGCAGGGTTAGATTGTTTGAAGACATGCACACCATTGACGTGCAGTACACCTTAGTACATTGTGCCCCCATGTAGACAATCGGGGTTAAGTGCCTTGCCCAAGGACACTATGTGGGTGCCCGAATCGATCGCTCAGACAGTCACCCATCCGACGACTAACCAGGCTCAACGTAGCTTAACTTCAGTGATCTGATGAGAACCAGTTACTGCAACGCCACCGCACCCCCTATTTGGCCTTGTAGTTTGAGAGGAGAGATTTTTGAAAATTCACGAATCAGAATCAGAGAATGCCTCTGGTGGCCACATTTTTTAACCAACAGGAACAAAATGCAGATTGTTTGTAGCGGACATTCCATAGAATATTCCTGCCAAGTTTGGTTCATTTTGGCTCAGTAGTTTCAGAAGAGATGAAAATGTGATTTCCCATACCACAAGGACTACAGCGTTGAAACTTCCCATATAGCTATGGTCTATGCATAGCCGCTTTGCTGAAGTCACATAGGTAATGTGACGCATATGGCCATCTTGGATTTTATGAGAATTTAGGGATTTTTCACATTTTTACCATGGGATTGATGGACAATGGGTCATAACATCATGAACTTTATGGCATCAATGACAGAAGAACAGGAATTATTTTATGAGGATATTCCCTTGAAAAATCAGCTTGAAGAAGTCAGTTGGGTCCAGACCATCTGTATTTATCAGCACACAAGGGTGACGAGCTCGCTGGGGTAAAAGTTTTGAAAGGATCACATTCAGGATATGTCTCCCACACCAATGCAGTGCATTTGCCTGACTACTTTGTAAATCTCTCCCACTACCAATGTTCAACGTTTCCCTGACTGTGACAGAAGAGGGTCCATCATCATCATCATTCTCATCATCCTTATCCAAGTCTTCATTGCTGAGATCATCACTTATCACTTATCTGAGTCATGAAATATATAGTCAATAACTTCTTCCAGACTCAATCGTTAGCAAGAAGACATTTCCGAAACAAAACATGTGGAAAACAGAACTCAAGTGAAACACCCGAGAAATTATTTCGCTCTAGCTTGGATGATTTAACCTTGACTGACAATGCATGGCTTGACCTTGACCTCTTTTTGGCCTAAAATCACCCATTGCCAACAGAGGAATGCACACACATCACATACAAACAGACGACACTGGAAATATAAATTTTATAGTAAATTTCCTTTCTTATGATACCTACCGGAATTGTTTACTACAGGCTTGCACTACAGTGGAAGAACCTAACCCGGATAAAATACTCTCTATTTTAATCTTTCCCAAGAGATTTGGGAAAGAAAAGTGGTGTAAAAACACCACGAAAAAATAAGCCAAAACTGGGTCGAGCTCCATCGACGCACACCCAGTAAGGGACACTCTTCTCTTAGTACAATTCCACGACTTCCGTTAACCAGTGCGCAAGCAGTAATCAAAACCATTCTTCTGAGTCCGCCAACATAGGAGGTATGTTATCAGTGGGGAGGAAGGATTCTTACCCAAATAAGAAGACGGGAGGGCCTCCATGTAAACAATTGCAATTTACTATAAAATTTATATTTCTTATCAACCTACCTTACAATTGTTTACTACAGGCTGAATAGACAATAGGATGGGGGAAATCACATAACAACCCACACACAACTCAATTGCACTGGAACCGTGGACAGAGGAAGAGATCCCTAGGCCTATCAAACCATACCATCACAAACATTAGTAAAAGACAATGAAAGATGAGGTGTATGGTGAAGTGTGGCACACAGACAGAAAGGGCAGTAACAGTACTGAGCTGGAACTGACCCTGTAAAAAGCTGAATGGCTGGGATAGACAAGAGCCTGAGCCGAAGAAAGAGGGACCGTAGGACAAAGGTCCTCTGTCGGCTCTTGCAACTGTCGCAGATAAATGGAGAAGGTAGCATTTCTCCAGTAGGCTGCCAGTATAGCAGTACAACATGACAGAGTTAGTAAAAGAGGAAGACAATGCACGCAGCTCGTGGCAGAAAAAACAATTGGTAATACAATCACCAGTAGCTAGCCGAGCGGAAGCTGCATGAATAGCAAGACAAATCAATCAAGAAATGGATGCAGGAGAGATCTGGCATGTGAGAAAATGCATATCCATCCAGGATAAAGGCGCGAACGCCCCCCCCCCCCCCCCCCCACACAAGCAGAGCAGCACCCAAGAAAGTGTCCATCTTGGCGTAAACTGCAAAGTCCTAGGCCTTTTCAAGGAAAAGAGCTGAACAAGCTTGGAGAGGCAAAGATGAGTGTCGAAACAATGTTTACCACATATGAAAAAGGTCTACGAAGCATGGACTTCTACCCATTGCTGGAAACCCCCAGAAACAAACATATACCAAAAACTCCGCAAACGGTGTGATCGAGGGAGTGACAGAAGCAACAGAGTGATCACACACCATCAACAGAACCTTCTACTCAACCAGAGGCAAAACCAGTGGAGTGAGTGCCTCCTGGAAGAAGAAAAGCAACTCCACTACTTGTCTCTAAAAACCACTACGGAGGAGACAGGACCCGATAAAAGAGTTGCGCGAAGGCACCATGAAGTCGGGCCAACTTGAAAACTCCTCGGGCAACTTTGGCAAAGAAAGTCACGACGTAGAGGGAGACATGCCGGAACTGCCGCTAACAGAGAGCGGAGCAGATTGATCCACAGGCGACAGGGGTGCAGTCGAAAGGATTCAACGACTGCAGGCTCATATCTGGGCTAGAACCTGAGGCCGGCAGGAAGGCGTAGCCAACAAGGCCGTCCCAAAGGAGGGCCAAAGCGTCCATGGCGAAAGCCAGAGCATCTGGACACGGGGACACGAAAGTGTCCACCTGATGGTTCCAACAAGTTGCAAAGAGATCGATGGAACACCACCATGTGGAGCATCCACTCGGTGGAAAAGAACCTGCCCCATCGGGACAGTGTGTCGGCTAGGACGTTCAACCACATCCTGACGAACAACCACATCCTGAGCGAGCAGTAGAAGATCCCGAGCAAATTCGTACATTGGAACAGAGTGCATGCCACCCTGGTCCCCAATGAAGCAACCATTGTCTAATTGTCGAACATCAGAAGGACCTAACGATTCGACAGGTGAGGGATCCACTGCCTGAAACTCAGAAGAAGAGCAAGAAGCTCCTTCTGGTTGATGGGTAGAGATGCCCGATCCTGGTACCACATCCTGTGAAGGGAAAGACCTAGAGGATCCAACATCGCACCCCATCCAAGATCGCTGGCATCTGCTGTCAGAACGTGATCGGCTGTGGGTAAGTCCAACAGGGCACCCTGCATTATCCACGGAACATTCATCCAGAGGAGAAGGTGAGGATAAAGCGATTCTGGTAATTGAAGAATCAGATCCAGAGAATCGACATTCGGCCTCCAATGACTGAGCAGAAAGTGTTGGAGAGGTCTGACATGCAGCCTACCTAGAGGAATGAGATCCGTCACCGAAATGCAGAGACCGAGCAGCCGGAGAATACTCCGTGCTGTCGCGGATGTGGACTGAGACAGAGTCAGAGAAAAAGCTGAGAGAATCACAGCCCTGGCCGTATTGAACTGAGTACGAAAGGCCATCCCCAGATGACAAAACGACGGAGAAGGGACCAGATCCGACTTCTCCTCATTGACTCTGAATCCTAGCGATGTGAGCAAGCTCAACAGAGTGTCGACATCCAACTCCAGTAAGGCAGCACTGAAATGCCTCTGGAGGATATCAATTAGATATGCTGAATTAGTCACCCTGGACTGTGTGCGATGGAAGGGTGTCACATGCGATATCAGTCGGGTGAAGGTCCAAGGAGCCAGGTTGAGGCTGAAAGGCATGGCCTTCAACTGGTAAACTCGCCCCAGAAAAGCAAACCTGAGATACTTCCGCGACACCCGATGAATCGGAATGTGAAAGTAGGCATCTCGCAAATCGAAGCTGGAAGCGAAATCTCCCTGGTGAATGGAATGGCAGACCGACCTGAAAGTCTCCATACTGAACTTGGGAGCAATGATAGACTGGTTCAGGATACTCAGATCGATAGCCGGTTGGAGTCGGCCATCCTTCTTTGGCACCAAGAACAGGTGGGAATAAAACCTCACTGACTGAATTTCTTGACAACCTCGAACGCCCCTTGGCCAGGAGATTGTCTATGTCCATCGACAAAGGCACCCAACGTAAAACGTCTGAAGGAACTGTTGTTGGAAGAGGCACTCTGGACAGAGTGGGGAGCCTTCGGAAGGATATTCGCAGCCCAGACCAAACAACATCGAACACCCAAGGATCGGATGTGATGGTGGCCCAATGGTCTGCGAACTCTGCTATCCTTCCTCCAATCTGGGACGAATTGAGGTGAGAACCTTCAGTTCGAGCCCCGACGAGGCCCACGAGAGGAGAAACCACCTCCTTTACTGTATGAAGAATCCTGAGACTTCCCTCCAGCCTGTCGATGCTTACCCTTACCCCGTGAGTAAGAAGTAGAAGCGGAGGCAGAAGGATCAGCCCTTTGCTTCGCAGAGGAAGCAGAAGGGTACTTGTTAGGCTTTGAATGGTCCCTGCCTCCCCTAGAAGGCTGATCAAGCTGACGAAGCAGCAGCTGATCTCTGGAATGACGTAGGACGTCATACCGAACTGTCGACACGGCACCCATGGAACAGTAGCGCTCCTGCCAAAGAAGCAGATCGAAGAGCAGCACACTGCCCCCCAGGAGAGGATCGGCCTGTGTCCCTTCGAACTAGTTCCAAAATAGCCGTGTCACATGCATGCGTGTGAGTCAGATGCATGAGCGCCTTGGACAGCACATGCAAAGGTGCCTGTGGATCGCCAAACCTATCTGGAGGAAGATATGCAGCTAAGGCAGAGACGATGTGATCAGAGAGAGAAAGCATACCTAGCATTCCTCCCGATCAGCCCAACATGGACTCCAGAGTCGTTGTAGGAATGACGGCAGACTTGGGCTTGGAAAGCCCGAGGGAATTGGAGTCCTGATCCAAAACCATCAAAGTCTGGCAGACTGACGGACTGGAGAAATCGTAGTAACGATAATGCACAAAAAGGTGTCAACCCTGGTGAAGAACGGATCCTTCATAGCCTTGGAACTCAGTTTAGAGTCCAAGGCGGAAAATGTTTCAACCACCTGTACTGACTGGCACGGTCGAAGACGCCCAAAAGCAGGTTGCTCCACAGGCTGTAGGCGCACGACCGATGATCGCGGCCTGGCTGACACTGTCGGCTGGTTTGATGGTTTGAGATCCAGAAGGAACCCAAACACAAAGTCAAGAGCTGCCCCCAAGTCAGAAGCCTGCTGGCTCTCGACATCAAGGATGTCTGACTCCTCCCCAGAGTCGGAAGACACATAGCCCATTGTGGGCAAACCAGCCGACGCCTCCCATGGTGTAGGAATGCCAGGGGGAACAGAAAGTGGCCTGTTTCTAATCCCAGGAGGCAGCGCCATGGGGGCACCTGGAAACCACTCGCTGCCTCGCTGGAAGCAACAGGAAGGCTCTTGGACAGAACCTGAGTGAGTAAGGAGAGGGTCTCCCTAAGCTCACTGCCTGTACCAGCCGGTTCGACATGGGGATGAACCAGCAAAGTGGCTTCACACCTGACCCTCTTAACCATCGAAGGGTCACGATCCTCCAATACACCCATAGCGGGGCGACGGGCGGCAGCCAAAACATCTGAGGGTAGACGTGTATAGGGTATGACACACCCCCGAGGATCAACATAGCGGGAACTCGAGAGAGTTGCCGCAGACCTCTGTGGAGCAGAAGGTCCAGTATGCACAGAAGGCATTGGTCCCGCAAAACTGGCAGTGTGACCAGAATGAGCGGACGGAAAACGCCAATGACAAAACTGTGGTACTCAACGGCGCAGGGACCACAGTAGAGGGGCCGGCCGGCAGCCACTTCCAACTTCGCCGAGTTGAAGTCAGGGAAGGTTGAGGCTGATACCCCCATGTGTACACTACCAGACACCACAGCAGACCACTGCAGGTATAAAACTTTTGTGCTCAACAGCTGAGAGGACACAGCAGGGGGTTCAGTCGGCAGCCACTTCCGACTTCGCCGAGTTGAAGTCAGGGAAGGCTGAGGCCAAGTTGAAGTCAGGAAAGGCTGAGGCCAATACCCCCACAACCACACTACAGACATCCTTGCAGACCCTTGGAGGGATAAGCCGAGGCCGGCTAAAAACAGTGCCCGATGACATTGTAGAAGGAACAGCAGTAGCAGCAGATACGACGGGAGCTGTTGGAACTGGCGGAAAAGGGGAGAGAGCCACCTAGCTCAGCCTCCAAAGGAGGAGTCACAACCCTAGTGACAGCCTCAGATGTCGACTGGAAAGGGCGCATAGTCCCGGAACCAGGCATCTCTTCACCAGAAATCCAACAGCTCCCACAGTATCCTCCACGGTAAAAAAAACTGCACATCCCCCACGGAAGGGGAATAACTCTCACCAGACATGGTCGAGTCGGGAGGCCCCGAAACGACAGCGTTCCCCACCCCCCGCTGATGCGGGAGGAGTTGCACATCCCCCAGGGAGGGGAAGTAATTCTCACCAGACTTGGTCGAGTTGGGAGGTTCCGAAACGACAGTGTTCCCCACTCCCCGTGGGAGCAGGAGGAGCTGCACATACCCCACGGAGGAGGTATAACTCACACCAGACGTGGTCGAGATGGGGGACTCCGAAACAACAGCGTTCAAGGGGGTATAACTCACACCAGACGTGGTAGAGTCGGGAGGCCCTGAAACGATAGCGTTCCACACCACCCGCGGGTGCAGAAGAAACACCAAGGCAAGGGCAAAAGGAATTGCCCTAAAGGAAATAACAGAGGTGAGAGCAGTAGAAGAAAAAGGTGAACTCAACAGATACAGAAAGTAGAACAACCTCAACTACGAGAGAAGGTGGCAGAAAAAAAATCGGTGAGTACATGACAGAACCTAGAACGGCCGCCAGGGACCAAAAAAACAGAAATTCAGCCCTCAACAGAGTGAAGAAATCCTGTCCAGACAGTCCCTAATTGACACCTAACTCCAATAACAATTTAAATTTATCAACCGAAAAATTTCATTCATTGTCGAACCGTGTTGACACGATGTCGAAAATTTTTTTGTGAAAACGGAATAATAAATGATATACAATGAGAATGTGGTTGAAAATATTAACGAGAATATATAAAACACATTCCTGTTATTATACGATCTTCAGATCCATAATCCAGTCACAGGAAAACCATTATCGACGAGTTGAATTATCACTGTATCATAATGCAAAGATGGCGCAACACATCCACCACGTTGCACAGACAAAGGAAGAATGGTTTTGATTACTGCTTGCACTCTGTTTAACGGAAGTCGTGGAATTGTACTAAGAGAAGAGCGTCTCTTACCGGGTGTGCGCCGATTGTGCTCGACCCAGTTTTGGCTTATTTTTTCGTGGTGTTTTTACACCACTTTTCTTTCCCAAATCTCTTGGGAAAGATTAAAATAGAGAGTATTTTATCCAAGTTAGGTTCTTCCACTGTAGTGCAAGCCTGTAGTAAACAATTGTAAGGTAGGTTGATAAGAAATAATAGAGTTGCTTCCCTTAGACCACAGTAAACCATAGACACATATGAAATTCGCAATAATGCGAGTGGCATTAGCCCGACCTTCGCTTTTTTGTGAGAATGGCGCAAAAAAGTTAACTACTTCAGGGCTGAAAGAGCATGATGCAGAACACAGTGTTCATAACTTTCCTCTCTTCTAAAGTACACCCACTGTCCATTTCTTGCCAAACTTGCACGAGAACAAAGTGAGATGGGGCTCATGAGAAATACCCCCCCCTCCCCCCCCCCCCTTTGCCATTTAACCATCTGAAGATGATTTAATTAACCCTCTACCCAATGAAACAGACAACACATTATTATACAAAATCTCCATTCAATTTCAAATTTTATTATGTTTTAAATATTTGTCTCAAAAACAAGCTTATGACTCATCATTGGAACGAGGTCATTGAGCTCACTCCAATGGTGTTATACGCTGTTTTTTTGACAAACTTTTTTTTGTTAGTTACTCAAGAACTGATTTTCTAAGTATCATCTGCTATTCACATTGGGTGAAGGGATAGCAGTTTGTTGTCAGTAGTTTGAAGAATAGGAAAATGTTACCTACATTTCCGTGTACAGTTTAGCAGGGATAAACCCACTGACCTTTGACATATTGACCTCAAATGCAATCCCAATGATCAATACCTCAAATACAATCACAATATGAAGTTATTGCAGAGAAATCAAAAATCTATTTATAGTAACAGTGACCTTGACCTTTGACATATTGACCCCAAATGCAATCCCAATGATTGACATCTCAAATGCAACCACAGTATGAAGTTATACCTACGTACACAAAAGAAAACTAAAGTTATTGCATGGAAACCAAAAATTCTATTTATAGTAAAAGTGACCCTGACCTTTGATATATTGACCATAATGCAATCCCAACAATCAACACCTCAAATGCAATCACAATTTGAAGTTATAGCAAAAACTAAAGTGATTGCATGGAAACCAAAAATCTATTTATAATAACAGTAAGCTTAACCTTTTGACCTATTGACCCCAAATTCAATCCTAAACATTGACATCTCAAATGCGACCACAATATGAAGTTATAGCTTCGTACACAAAAGAAAACTAAAGTTATTGCAAAGAAATCAAAAATTCTATTTATAGTAACTAAACTTAACCTTTGACCTACAGATCCCAGGAGCAATCCTAATCATCATCCCATTACATGCAGCCTACCTGCGAAGTATGAGTACTGTGTGACCAATGACACAAAAGTTATTGCCCGGACAGATGGATGGATGGACAGATGGATGGATGGATGGACAGATAAACGAACACAGAAGGATGAATGGACAAAGTGATAACTATATACCCCCTTTTATAAAAAGGGAGTATAATAAATTCATGTGCGGAGCAGAAAGACAGCTCAAATAATACTAGTATTTATTTACCTTAAGGATCATACCTTGTGTTGAAGGGAGTGGTACGTGGAGAAAGAAATGAAATTTGGTAGAAAATGATAAATTTAAAGTAATTTGTATATTTTTTATACTTACCAATGGCCCAGACTTAGCTGGTGCAAACTCAATAAAATCCAGGGCCAAACACAAATTTTGACCCCCCAATCCCCAAAATTTGCATACAAAATTGAAAAAATTAAAGTCCTATCTGGTCCTCCATACTTTTGTTTACTGCACATGCGCAATAACTAGGAAGGTACCTGAATTGGTGCCAAGCATCATTCTTTCTATAGTGCCTGCTAAATGTTATAATCAGCGGAGAGGTATATGAGTGCCCACTCATGGGAGGGCCATCCCTGTCTAGGCTATTGGTAAGTATAAAAAATATACAAGTTACTTAAACTTTATCATATTTTTATACTACAACCAATGGCCCAGACTTAGCTGAATTGTAAAAAGGCTGGAGGACCTTGGACTTAGAGGAAAATCCAATCTCTCAATTACTTCGATAAAGAATAGCTCCTACAGGAGAATAGGAGAAGACAGAGGAATTACATATGTCCTTCACTTATAAAAAAAAGAGAATGACATAACACAAACAATGTAATTAATAATTACATAATTTCTCCATTTAATGCCAGCATTAATGCTAATTCAGTGAAGGAAACCAAATATAAAGCTAGTCCAGAGAATGAGACACTTTATACTCATTAAAAAGTATCCGAGGATTGTATAGAAATGCTCGTTTGACCAACATTTATTTACAAATGCTTCACAGTAAGCTACACTTTAAAAACAGTACATAAATGAGACATAGTTATTGCTTCACACCAAGCTACTCATTAAAACCACTCAGCACCGACTACTGCCTCTGGAGGAGGTATTCCCTTGCTTTTCACTATAAAGCCAGATAACATATGGGAAAGGAAAATTTCTCAGAACGAAGAGGGCAGCGGAACGGCATCAGTGTTCGAGCAGACTGCCTAAGACATCATCTAGATGTAAGATTAATGGACGACATACTGAGCAACACAAAGAGGACCTAAAGATCTAAGGTCACTGGAGATAGACTCTAAATTTCTGAGGTAAAACTTGGTAAATGAAGAGGGCTGTGTCCAGTAGGCAGCCTTCATAAGATCAGTAATGGCTACACTGTTAGAATAAGTCCAAGAAGCAGACAGTGCTCTACCCTCATGTGCTTAAATCTTGCTGACAGAACGTTGATCTGAAGATAGACTTTCACAGGCAATACGTATTGCCAGCTGAATCCATCTAGTGATAGAATGAACAGATATATCCTTTCTGTTAGGAATCAGGGAAAGAATCTTTTTCTTCCCTTTCTAATAAAACTCAATCGATGTTTATAAATGCACATTGCTCTACCTGGATACAGCAAAGATCTACGGTTGTCTGAGGACAGTAAAGAATTAATGATAATAGGCTCCAGCCGCTTAACTGGTATCTGATTCTTAGCCAAGAATCCCACTTCCGTAGTGAGGGTAATAGTATTACTCACACAACGGTAAGGGGAATCATCAGCAGATAATGCATGAAGGTCACTCACTCTTCGGGTAGATGCAAAGGCTAAGAGAAAGGCCGTTTTATAGGTTTTATAGGTCACGAATTTGAACTCTACATCGACTAACAGTTCAAACAGATCTTCTTGAAGCTTCAACACAACCCAAGCCAAATTCCATTTAGGAATTAATCTGAGGATTCAGGGTCTATTAATAGAGAAATTTCTAACTAGCTTGGATAAAGAAGAATCTGATCCAATAGCCAAGTTATCATGATGAGCGTAAGTGTCTGATAACATAGACCTGTAGCTCTTAATTGTTATGGACTGCAAGTTTAATATGTCAAGCAAGTAGACCAGGAAATCGGTAAACTAAAGAATGGGCGGATCGTAAATGTCTACAGACCGGTCCATACACCAACAGAAGAAAACCCTTCACTTCGCTGCATAACCCAACGAAGAGGATGTCCACTGCTCGTCCTCTAAGATGTTTTCTGTGCAAGAAAGACAGCACAACAGAAATACGTGAAGGTTGAGACCCTCTGGGTTGTGATGCAGTGGGCGGGACTTCCCCTGATATAGAAGGTCCTCTGGAGAAGGAAGCTTCCGGAGAAGGTCCCATAACAGACACCTCAGAATATTGATCCAGGATTTCTGTGACGACAGAGGTGCTACTAGTAGGATTTTGCAGTGAGACTGTCTGATTTTTTACAGAATCTGCTGAATCAATGGAGGAGGAGGATATGCATATTCTATCATTCCATCCCATGAGATCGATAGAGCCACTGCTGCATACGCTCGATGATCTAGGCATGGCAACATGAACATCAGTAATATATTGTTCAGGCGTGCCGCAGAAAGATCTATCATGGAATGATCCCACTGGTAGCAGATCTGACTGAATACTCGCTTATTGAGAGTCCAGTTCGATGGTAATAGACGACCTTTTCGAGAGAGCGAGTCTGCTAGTGTATATTCAGACAAGCCAGTATATGATAAACTGAGAGACAAACGTGATGTCTCAGAGCGAATTGGAGAATCTTCTCCGTTAAATCGGACAACGGAATCAAACGAGTGCCTCTCTGGTTCTCTGAGATAAGCCACTACCGCTGAGTTGTCAAACAGAATCTGAACATGAACATTCGGTACTTGAGCAATCCAATGTTGCTGTGCTAGCCAGATAAACATCATCTCCTTGATGTTTATGTGCTTCTCTAGGAACCAAGGGTCCCAAAGACCCTGACACTTCAAGTCTGCGGGACTTAGGGACATACCGCAGCCTGTCAGGCTCGCTTTCATCATAATTGTGAAAACCGGTTCCGGCAGTTGAAGAAGCACTCCTTGAGACAGCCACTGGAGATCCGTCTAAATCTGAACCTTTTGTTTTAATAGGTTCGTTAAAACATTCTGGGTTCTGAGCGAATGCATCTTCACACTCCAGCTCTAAGTAAAGAAAATCTGGAGGGGACGCATACACTAGCGATCCATCAGAATAAGATCTGCAGCCGCTCCACACAGGGCCAACAATCGCATAAACTTCCTCACAGATACTGCGGGAGAGTTTAGACAAAAACGAGCATAACAACTGACTAATTTCGCTCTGGGTAACAGCAGACGAAACAGATTGTTGTAAGTCTCGAAGCTCATTCCCAAGTGAATGAAGGACTTGGACGGAGCTAGATCCGACTTTTTCTCGCTTACTATGAAATTTTCTAAAAAATTATGCTTGCATTTAAAATCTATTTCTTGCACAATTGGCTAGGTGCTAGATTATGTTTGGTGGTTACAATTTATTCTATACTTATTTTATTACAAATCATTGGAGAGTGCCTGCAGGTGGCTTTCCTCACCCCACATGTTATTTCCAAGATGCATGTTTTCTTTCCTCACCTTTTGTTAAAACTTAAAACCAAAATAAAATAAAACAGAAAATTTGGCAAAAGGCTGGATTCAACTAAACAAGCTGCAACAATAGCAGAAAAGATCCAAGGACATTCAAGAGAGTCTGACCGATTTGCAAGCACTTTCTAAGGGCATTTTCTGAATATTTCAAATTCAAGGAATTTGAATAAAATTCAAAGACTTTTCAAGGCTGTGCAAATCCTGTATTAAGTTAGCATTATGCAAAGAGTGGTTAATAATGATTTGAATGTAATAATAAATGAACACATAATACATGATACAAAACAGAAAAACATATTGACATATATACGCGTTAAACTATCCTTTACAACATAGGTAAGCTTACTCCAAAGCTATTAAAAGCGATACCCCCTCTGATATCAGACTGAAACACTCCTACTTCCCAAAGGAGTAGGGCTGGGACTGGCTGGGTGTGAGCAGTACTTAGGTGATCTATCAGGACCAGTCTATTAACCCTTTACCCAACGAATCGCCCACTTCCGCCCACGTAATATGCAAATTGAGCAATTGAAAAAATTCATTTTTTCAAAAGATTTCAACAAAACCATATCATGTGACCCCTCATTGGAACGAGCTCATTGAGCTCGTTCCAATGAGGTGTCACATGATATGGTTTTGTTGATTTTTTTTTTTAAATTTAAAAAAATGATATTTAAAATAATAAATTTTGATATCGTCTGCATTGGGTAAAGGGTTAAGCATGACAAGGTCATTACCCAGTGAAGAGGCATCTTGTTTCTTCAACATCTTGCGATACGGAAATTCTGATAACCTATATCGAATACAAAACATAGTAACTGGCTTTTGACCTTTAACCTTTGAAACCTAGATTTCCACTGCAGCAGCAGAGCTACATATTGACCTCCTAATCCTATACTGAGACAGAAGTAAAGAAAGTATAATAGAAACGAATGTAAAAAATAGCATAAAGGATGAAATATAATAGTTCTAATGCTGCATGTTTGTGGTCAAGAGGTCGTGCAAAGAGTTTAATGACATGTTGTTGTTGTCCACCCAACCGTATACAATTTTGTTACGGATTTCAAAATAGCATGTGCTACCCGAGAATGTCAAATTGAAGGGGGAACCGACGATTTTCTTTGACTTATATTGTGCTAGAGAGCCTGGGTTATTGAGAAAACATGATAGTTTTTATTTTCTGACATTTTAAATGAAAGTGTCAATGACACTGTAGCTTAACTTGTGTGTTGTGTTTGATGAAAAGGATAATGTTCAATGTTTATGAAAGGATTATGAAATAAGACAAGAATTGTGATAATTGGGAATATGTTCATTTCTGTTCCCTGTGTGCTATGTTTATGATAAAAATATTATGAGGTGTACACTGTACTAAAGAGCTGAGGGGTGGGTTAATATGACCTCACAGTTAATGTATGTGGCCCTCACAGTTAACGTATATCAACAAAAGTTACCAAGTTACAGTGAAATTATTCCAAAACAAGTCATCCTATCAAGTTACATTAAAATCCCCTCATAAATATGGCCTGTAGACTGTGCTAAAGGTTTTCGGGCTTCGGGCCCCTGTAGCCGTAGGTTTCCCAATTGCGTCCAAATGGGACGTTCTCATCTAGACATTATATGAAGTCAATCTACCAAGTTACAATGAAATCCCTTAATAAATATGACCTGTAGACTGTGCTAAAGGTTTTTGGGCTTTGGGCTCTGGCAGCCATCATGGTTGACTGATCGCAACCAAAAGGGGACATTCTCACCTGGACACTATTTGGAGTTATCCTACCAAGCTACAATGAAATCCCTTCATAATTATGACCTGTAGACTGTTCTAAAGGTTTTCGGGCTTTGGGCCCCTGAAGCCGTCACAGTTGCCCATTCGTGTCCAAAAGGGGACGTTCTCATCTAGACATTATATGAAGTCAACCTACCAAGTTACAATGGAAACCCTTCATAAATATGACCTGTAGACTGTGCTAAAAGTTTTCAGGCTTCGGGCTCGGGCAGCCATCATGGTAGAATGATCGCAACCAAAGGGGACAATCTCATCTGGGCATCATCTGGAGTGATCCTGCGAAGTTAAAATGAAATCCCATCATAAATATGACCTGTAGACTTTACTCAAGGTTTTCGGGCTTCGGGCACCTGTAGTTATCACATTTGACCAATCACGACCAAAAGGGGATGTTATCATCTAGGCATTATATGGAGTCAACCTAACAGGTTACAATAAAATCCTTCTATAAATATAACCTTTTGCCTATGCTAAAGGTTTTTGGGCTCGGACACCCATCAAGGCTGAATGATCATGGCCAAAATGGGATGTTCTCATCTAGACATTATTTGGAGTCATCCTACCAAGTTACAATGAAATCCCTTCATAAATATGACCTGTAGACAGTGCAAAAGGTTTTCGGGCTTTGGGCCCTGTAGCCGTCACAGTTGCCCAATCACGCCCAAAAGGTGACTTTCTCATCTAGACATTGTATGAAGTCAACCCACCAAGTTACAATGAAATTCCTCAATAAATATGACCTGTAGACTGTGCTAAAGGTTTTCGGGTTTTGGGCTCGGTCAGTCGTCACGGTTGGCAGATCATGCCCAAATGGGGAAATTCTCATCTAGACATCATAAGGAGTCATCCTACCAAGTTACAATGAAATCCCTCCACATTAAACATGACCTGCAGACTGTGCTAAAAGTTTTTGGGTTTCGGGCTTGGGCAGCCATCATGGTTGATAGATCATGCCCAAAAGGGGATGTTCTCATCTAGGCATTATACAGAGGAATCCTACCAAGTTACAATGAAATCCCTTCATAAATACGACCTGTAGACTGTGCTAATGGTTTTCTGGTTTTGGGCTCGGGCAGCCATACAGGTTGCCCGATCGCAACCAAAAGGGGACGTTCTCATCTAGACATGACCCCAAACCTGCATATGAAATTTCGTGACGATCAGACAAGAACTGCGGGGTGTAGCCCGTGCTAAAGGAAAATGTGAACAGACGTCACAGACTCACAGACTAACAGATTCACAGACTAACAGACTTCTGCACGCGTGATGGCAATAGCTTATCCTGACTATGTCAAGTTAAGCTAAAAATGCTAGGGCTAACCTAAAATCAGAGGTTGCGTGCCATTGGTATGCATGAGGCTGGGATACCTCCAGATGACCTTGCTGCTTAGTTCGGTGTCACTGTGGCCACTATTTACCATCTCATTTGAAGGTATAGAACCACTGCATCTACTGACCACGTTCAGATTGACCAAGAGTTATGACCCCTGCACAAGACCAACACATCAGGACGTCTCACTTGTGGGATCACTTCCTTCCAGCATTGAGGACAGTAGCAGTTACTTCTGGTAGCACTAACAATAGAATCAGTGGACAAACTGTCCGCAACAGACTTTCTGAACACGGTATCCGAAGTAGGCATCCATACCACAGATCCTTACCAAACGTCATTGTACCATCAGAATGGAATGGGTACGTCAGCGTGTTCGCTGGACTCAGCAGCATTGGAGCACAGTTCTTTTTAATGATGAAACTTGATTTTGTCTATGCCGCACTGATGTTAGGGCAAGAGTGTATCGCCAATGAGGAGAACGCTTTTCTGATGCTTGCATGTGGGAATGCGAGTGTTTCGGCGGGGGTAGGGTAATGGATTGAGCAGGAATTTCCTTGCACCATCGAATGCAGTTGATCTCAGGGACCTGCCTACAAGGCGAAGTAGGTGATATCTTCGCCCTTAACACCAGGTCTTCGCCCAATTTCTTTCTCTAGGTGAAGTTGAAGTCGCCTTACAGTTTTGAAAAGTCGCTGAGAAAAAGTTATTTCCGGCGATTCCGATGCTAACTTCGCTTGGAAAAAATAGAAAAAAAATAAGTGTAGTGAAAGCAAATAATTGGGCAGGTTAAAGAATTACTAAATATATTGATTTTATTTCCCATAAAACCCCAAAATAATACCAACCTCGGCACGATTTCGTCATGACAATTCAAGTTTTCACTAGAGTGAAGTTAGATGACAAGACGAAAAATGCTCAAGTTCTTTTTTAATGTTTCATTTCAAAAGTGATTTCCACCATCAAACTTCGCTATACAGAGTATTTATTTAAAAACAACATTTTTGGTAATGATAAAAATGTTTAATTTTTAGTTTGCACTGGTGTATGGAAATCCTGGACCGACATTCGAGATACGAGATACGGGACACGAACCGACATACAAGATATGACATACGAGATACGAGATGTCAAAAAAGTGTAGTCCGTGTCGGAGAAAAAGTGTAGTCGGGAATTAAATTATCATTTTCTCATTTATTTGTTGGTTGTTTTCTATGTACTCTATTTGGAAAGTATACTCAAGGGATGATACGAAATATATATGCCAAAAAGAGAAGTTTGTACAATGTTATTTTAGGATGTTAAAAGACATTTTCTCTTTCTAACACACTAAAAAGTGTAGATGACTCGGTGCCGTGTTAGCTTATTAATTGGCTTTCGCTGTGTTGACACAGCTAGGCGGGCTGATTATCTTGGTTCTTTTATGATTATGAGGAGATTTGTGGGGTGTAGATTTGATTGATAGATTTTCTTTCATTACTTTTTTCTATTTATATGGAGTAAAGTACAAGAGTAAGAGTAAAATAAGATTAGTTCACATAAGATTACGTTAAATGTCCATGGTGGGTAGTTACACGTTCACATTCTCCCCCCCCCT
This sequence comes from Pictodentalium vernedei, assembly GCA_031216915.1. NCBI lineage: Eukaryota > Metazoa > Mollusca > Scaphopoda > Dentaliida > Dentaliidae > Pictodentalium > Pictodentalium vernedei. The sequence continues at coordinate 312,617,021 of CM062289.1, forward strand.
CTCTCTCTCTCCCATGCGCCCTCCCAATTTCACTCTCTGTTTCACAAATCGGTTGCGATGAATGAAAGAATGAATGAATGAATGAAAGGTTTTAGCGCACCGAAGGCGCGCAGGGACGATGTGGGATTTCAAAATCCCTTGCGACCCGGTTAACTTTATTTTATTTTACTTGCATCACATAGACCTAGCTTTCCTATTGCCTCACATGAAGACAGAAGGGGTGAGGGCACAGTTACGGTTTCCTGTAGTATAAATTGTAGTATAAAATGGGACTGATTGATTGTCAATAATTGTTCTGGTTCTGGTTACTGGTCAATTAGCACCTCGCTGTCAACTAGTCAACAACTTAAGATTTTCATCAGTTTTTCCAGGAAAGTGATTACTATCATATTTTGAAAAATTAAAAAGAGTCAAACACATAAACACATTAGCACTAATATTAAATCACCCAGGAAATAAAAATGTCGCAATATATGAAGTCATCCACCCTTAGCATTCAGGAAAAGAAAAGAGAGGAAAAGAAAGAAAAAATAAAAAGAAGAGAGAGAAAGCTGCAAGAAGAGAATCTACGGGAAATAAGGTTAATGCTGGCAGTCTTAATAAAAGTTCGGGGCAGGGGGGGAGGGGGGGGGGGCAAATGAATAAGGAGTCGGAGGGGATTAATGAATCATTCTTAAAGCAGTTAGGGGAATTAATAGCACAGATTGCTGAGCTAAGGGAAGAATTAAAGGCCAAAGATGCTGAGATGAAGGAAACGTTGAAGGCCAAAGATGACCAAATAGCAGAGATGTTCAGAAACTCTTTTTCTATGCCATCTCCGCTATCTCATGGGTCTCCAGCTAAAGAGATTCAAGCCGTGGCAGAAATTCACTCTGTCCCGCCAACAAAGCTGACCACCCAACAAAGATTCTTGCTCCCTCTGAAGGCATTTTCTCAAGTGAGGAAAACAATAACGTTAATAACCATGAGGTTGGAAAAATAACTGACAGGGAATCCATGAGTTCAGTAGCTACAGCATCAGAAGAGGGCAGCAGTCCAAAATCTTATGCTGGAGCTGCACGAACTCGTGGAAACGGTTTATTCCCAACTGGCCGAATCCCAACAAGACGAATGTCGAAAATGGTCATCCCAACAAGACGAATCCCAACAGGACGAATTTTATTAAAATTACTATATAACCCATTTATTTTTAGGGTTTTTCTGCAAAAATGTGTATCCGGGGGTATTTTGAAGGAAAAGAAATATAAAATGATTACCTGAAATTCATAGTTTATTGTGAATGAACTCGAAAAAATTTCCTTTGTATGTACCAAACCCAAAAATTATATTACGGACTTTGGGTCCAAGCTTGGACAATGGTAAATGGACAATGGTAAAATGTGTGCATGTACCTCTACCACGTCAAACAATTTGGCAGTGCGACATTATGTCAGTTGTATGAGTATTAATTTAAAGTTGATGAATGAAAAGTTTCTGCGTGCCGAAGGCGCACAGGAACGATGTGGGATTGAAATCCCTTGCGACCCTAATAATTTTATTTGTTTTGTAGCTTTATTTGCTTATAAATCCACGAGAGTCGGGGGCGAGAGGCAATAATCTTATTAAGTTTTAGTGTGCGGCTGGCAGTAGGATAGTGGGTTAAGATCCCCGAGAACTTCGAACTGAAAAATGGCTAGGAATTTGCATAATTACAAGAGTTCTGCTCTGTGTTTGCTAAGAGAAGTGGGCAAATTTATGGTAATACTGAAACCGCACTTTAGTGGTTATTTTAGAAAAAGAAAAAGAAACCCAAACAATTGCTGGTTTGGGATTAGCCCCAGCATATTACCTTTAACGGTTACAAAAAGGAAAAAATCCACCAATATGTGTTTTTGAAAGCTGGGAGTTATCCATCAGCCTATAAGGGCGAGTGGATGCTGAGTATTGGCCATCTGGTCTGCCTTCAGGGGGAACAGATGACGGGGTGATTAGAGAGAAAAAAAAACAAACAAAAAAAACCCCCAAAACAACAAAAAACCCACACACACCTGATATCTACCGTGATCCCAAATTTGATACCGATCCAGAAGAAGAGAAGGGAATGACGATGACCTCATCACCCCCATCTCAAATGACGAAATCATCAATGTTATCGGAAAATGCAAAAATTCCTCTTCACTCAGGGAAGACAAGTCAATTACAAAATTCTCAAACAGAGCCCAAACTCTTTAATTGATAAACTCAACAAGCTATTCAATGCATTCACCACCCATTGTCACTTTCCAAAATGCTGGAAAAGAGCCATCGGTGTCATGATACCGAAACCAGACAAAGACATCTCCGATCTGGCAAGCTACCGCCCAATCAGTCATCTCAGTTGCATTGGCTAGGTATTCAAAAGAATCATTTCCAATCGACTGAGGGATCACCTCGAAGAAACTGACTTCTTCAATAAATGGCAAAGAGCATATAGAAACCGCAAAAAGGCATTGAACATGTCTACTGCCTAGTCCACCAAATGAAAACCGCGATCAACAACCAACCAATTGGCACGGCAGTCTTATTAGACATAGAAAAAGCGTTCGATTCTGTGTGGCACAGTGGAATGCTACCAGCTATCCAAAATGAAACTCCCAATAAAACTATTGAGATTACTCTCCTCCTTCATCAACGACCGAGAAATAAAAGTCAGAGTAAACAGCAAAATGTCCGACAGCGTCCCACTGGAAGCAGGCACCCAAGGATCCGTCTTAAGCCCCCTACCATACATCATCTACGTTAATGATCTCAAAATCTCCGAGGATCGCATTCAAATCTCTCAGTTAGCGGACGATAAGGGCCTCTGGGACTCTACCAATACCGCCAACTTAGTTCAAAACCCCTCCAATGCGCCTTGGGCGACAATGAGGTATGGTGTGCCAAATGGAGAATCAAGCTGGACGCCAGCAAAACCTAAAGAATAACGTTCACGTGCAAGAAAAAGAATCGCGACTTCAATCTAAAACTAAAGGACAAGATCCTCCCCGAACCCACCATCGACCAAAACTTAGCCTTTAAGAAACACACCAGTGACACTGCCAACAAAGCGACAAAACGCATTAACTTAATAATGAAAGTGTCAATGACACTGTAGCTCAACTTGTTAAGACATGTACATGTATAGTATGTGACACAGCAATGACAAACATCTAGGTAATGACCTGATAACAAAGGTACATATAAAGTATTGTAACGGTCTGTACATAAATATTGACCGTAGCCTGTAACAAATATATAGGTAAAGTATTGTAAAGGTGGGTGACAGTCAGATGCTAAACTAGAAAAGAAATATTTGAGTTCCAGAGTGGGTCTGACTGAACCCCAAAATATTTGTTCTCATAGCACAGTGATAACAAAGGCATCCCAAAACACACTCGTTCCTGTCCCAAGGTGAACACAAAGGTACCCAAGAAGTTTCGTGAAGATCAGTTCATAAATACCAGCTGTATAGAAGTTGTGACAAAAACCTGATTGGACCTAATTTCGGTACAAAATAGCCACTGGCAGCCATCTTGAATTTTGGACCGCAACCAGAAACACTCGTTCTCGTCCCAAGGTGATAACAAAGGTACCCAATAAGTTTCGTGAAGATCGGTTGATAAATACAGCCTCTTGCCCGAGCCATATTGTAGCACTGAATAAATCAAAGTTCATCTAATATGCATAATTTCTGCACGAGAAAAAAAACCCGTATTATATGTGATGTATTCCATGTTACTAAACATTCATACATTATATGTGATGTATTCCATGTTACTAAACATTCATACAAAAATTTATTCAAATCAGAACTTTCATACAGAAGTTCAGTACAAAAGACTGATTGCTCTAATTTTGGTACAAAATGGCTGCTGGTGGCCATCTTGAATTTTGGACCACACCCAAAAACACCCGTTCTCATCCCACGATGATGCCAGAGGTACCCAAGAAGTTTCGTAAAGATCGGTTCATAAATACGGCCTCTAGCCCGAGCCGTATTGAATTGTTGACAGACAGACGGATGACTGGCCATGGCATAAGCTCAAATTTGGCTTCGCCAAAGTTCAGCTAAAAATGATTCGAGGAACATCCTGAGAAGCCAATCAGAGTATCCTACTTAATCTATACAAAGTTTTTTTATACGCCCACAACTCGAGTATGGGGCCATAATCTTAACTGACATTAACCAAACTAATATAGGAAAACTCTAAAATCAAAAAAGTCCCAAATTATGCGCATAGGGTCGCTCTCCGAGCCCCGTGGGATACTCCCATCAAAACGCTCCCATGAAAGAAAGGATATTCCAATAATGAAAGAGCGCCTTCACTCTCTCGCTGCTAAATCCACATCAGGCTAGCCCACGGCCAGCTACCGTCCGAACTCAAGGTCACCTGCGATAGCTGCCAAAAACCTAAAAACTCGACAATGTCCAATTCCTAAAGTCCACCAATGCAGCCCAAATTTTCAAAAACCGAAAATACTAAAGATCAAACCGGGAAGGAGAAGGTGAACTAGGTGAACTAACAGTCAGTGAAAACGGCGAAAGCTGTGACCTTCTACCAGGATGGGCTGTCTTCACCAACTCAACTAAAAACTAAAAATCAAACATCTTAAAATATGAAAGTCATCAAGATCCAGTACTCACGAACTGACGATTTGGAAGGTGAAATAACAGGCAGTGGAAACGGCAAAAGCTGTGACCTTCTACCAGGAAGGGCTCTTTTAACCAACTCTTCGAAAACACTAAAAATTAAACGTCTTAAAATATGAAAGTCAGCAAGATCCAGTACCCATGAACTGAGAATAATGGTAAAGGGAAGGTGAACTAATAGGTAGTGAAAACGGCGAAAGCTGTGACCTTAGTAGTAAGTAATGTGGTTTTGAGCCATCATTTGGAGGACCCCGGTGGGGGACCCCTGAAGTGACGTCATGTCACGTGACCCAGCGGTGCCATGTTGTATTGTCATGGTAACCCACATGAGCGGCCATGTTGTGACGTTATCCCCATAGTGATACGTGGTGTTAGTGCGCATGCGCAGCGCGTGTTGTTAAGGTGATACGTGTTTCCGTCGTTCATTTTGTATACTGGAGGCCGCCATCTTGGTTTCTATGGTAGCACGTGGTTGGTATGTTACCCAATTGTTCTGCAATGGGACGGGGTATGTTCGGAGGGTATGTTCGGTTGAATTGGAGTAAATCTCCCCCACCCACCCACCCCCCCCACCCCCAAATTGGTCATTTCACCCAAAATTTGTTATTCCCGGTCACAATCTTACAAAGACTTGGTCATCCCCACCTCCACTAATTTGTCCATTCCCGAACACTTTTCCACACTGCTTTTTGTGCAGCAATTTAATTAAATAATGTTTAATCATTTAACCCTTCTAGAATTTATATGCTGCAAACAAACATTGCAAACGCGTTTTTTTTCCAAGAAAGAATGAACAAAAAAAACCCTGAGGATGACTACTTTTGGAGGGGGGATGACTACTTTGGGGGAAATGACTACTTTTGTTTGTTTGGGGGGGAGGGGGACTACTTTGGGGGAAATGACCAATTTGGGGGAAGTGATGGGGGGGATTATTACGGGGGTGGGTGTCTTGCACCCCATGATCTGTGTCAGCATTTGCTTGGCGCGTGGGTGATCACTGGGGACGGATCATCTTTGTGGCCGAATCGACCTGTTACAATAAACACAACTTGCGGGCAACCTATACATAAACACCACGCCCTTAAGTGATCACCTCACCAAGCAAGACGTTGACTGTAATCAATCACATTTTGCTGTTCTAAATTAAATAGTTCAATAATTAAATGAAATAACTTGAGAAAAAATAAAATAAGAGCAAATATCGTCTCCTGAGTTTCAATGTGTTCTATGTGCAAGTAGGCACGTAGAACACATTGGAACTTGGAGGACGATATGTCACCAAAATACTGTTTATCTAACGACCGAAGGGATGTAACGATTATTACTGTAATGATTATTACATAAAATAAACACATTTCATTGTAAAACATCGCGCAAATATGTAATTTAGCGGGGAATTCTGGGGTTCTGAGCGGGTCTGGTATTTAGGTGAACCGAGTCAGCTAAACTTTTTAGTGTGTTTGAAAGAGAAAATGTCTTCTAACATAGTAAAATAACATCGTACAAACTTCTCTTTTGGCATAAATATTTCGTATAGCCCCCTGAGTATACTTTCCAAATTTCATAGAAAACAATCAACAAATCAATGAGAAAATGATAATTTAATACCCGACTACACTTTTTTTCCGACACGGAAGTACACATTTTAGTGTGACCGTTACAATCGGATCTCTATCTCGTATGTCATATCTCGTATGTCGTATCTCGAATGTCGGTCCAGGAATTCCATACTGGTGAGTTTGAAGCATGTGATTTTTAAAAATTATTGTTGGGTGTGTTCCATTTGTGGCGGTCACAATAAGGGTCCCACTAAATTACCAAAAAGCAGTAAGTTACAGAAATAAATGGTGTAAAAAGCAAACTGACACATTCAATTATCTTCCTTGATAAGAGAACATTTGCCTGGAAGAAATGATTCTCTAAACTGAATTGAAATGATATTTGGTTGGCAAAAATAATTCACTAAACTGAATTTAACCCCCCCACTAATAGCTTTTAAACTGAATTGAACCCAAACTGAATTGAAATGATATTTGGTTGGCAAAAATAATTCACTAAACTGAATTTAACCCCTCACTAATAGCTTTTAAACTGAATTGAACCCTTACCTAAACAGCTTTTTGTGAAATAATATTTGGTTAGCAAAAACAATTTGCTAAGCTGAATGTAACCCTTTACCTAACACAGCTTTTTGAGAAAAATTTGGTTGGCAAATATAATTTGCTAAATTGAATTCAGCCCTTTCTTTACCTAACACAGTTTTTTGAGAATAATATTTGGTTGACAAAAAAATAATTTGCTAAACGGAATTTAACCCTTTACCTAAAGCAGTTTTTTGAGAAATAACATTTGGTTGGCAAAAGTAAATATGATAAATTGAATTTAACCCTTTAGCTAACACAGGTTCTTGAGAATATTTGGTTGTCAAAAGTAATTTGATAAACTGAATTTAACCCTTTACTTGACATAGCTTTTTTGAGAAATAATATTTTTTGCTCACTTCTCCCTATTTTCACCTCACTTCTCCTTAAAACCTTGGGAGGGAGAAGTGACTTCTCCCTAAATTTAGCCTCTAGGCTGGTCTCTGGTTGATCTTCATCAATGTTAATGATGTTGTTGTCGAGTTGTTCAACGCTAATGTCAGATTGCAGTTATTCCAGCAAAACAATGCCCGATGTCATGTGGCACGTATCTATTGTGACTTTCTTGAGGAGCAGAGCATCGAAATTCTTCCCTGGCCCCCACTTTCGCCAGATTTGTTGCCAATCGAGCATCTTTGGGATCAGTTCGACCATAGGGTACGACTTCATGATCTTAGGTGATTTACATAATGTTCTAAGGCAGGAGTGGAACGCAATACCACAGGGTGACACCCAGAGACTTATCAGGTCCATGCACCGTCAATGTCTTGCTATCCAAGAGACAAACGGTGGGCATACATGCTATTGACTGCATTTGTGAACTTTTCATTTCACCCCATGTTGAATTGCGGCGTCCTGACATGACACTGGCAACAGTAACAACATGAAATTATGCAAATTCATACAGCCAGACTCGAAATATGAATTTGCAATAATTTGTTTGGGATTAAAGTTGATAATTATACTAAAAAATTGCTCCTCAAAGTTTATTATACTTTTTTTGACTCAGTATATCTATTGTCATGCAGATGGTAAACACATCTGGACAAAACACAAGTAAGGTTGTCCTTACAACAACCTACAAAAGACAAACAGGATAGAATAATGCTTAAAAATAAATAATGTTTTGTCTATTGCTGACAATGAAGGATAGTAGACTAAGCCGCACCATTGGAACCTAGAGAATAGAGGTCTCCGGACAGTTCCTGCAGGTTCCTAAGATTAAATGTGGATAATGTGGATCTTCATCTCCAATAAGCTGCTTGCATAATGTCAGTTATAAATATCAGTTATAGACACAGAGTTAGCCCAAACTCAGGAAGTAGTCAGGTCTCTAACTTCATGAGCAGAAATATTGTTAGATATTCTATCCACTATAGTAAGACATTCATAGGCAGAGAGGATAGAAGCTTGAATCCAAAGAGTTATAGAATATGAGAGATGTTTTTTCTACCTGGGATTAGTGATACAGCCCTGGTAATTCACCCTCAGCAATCAGCAGTGCTGAGGAAAATGCAAAGGAAAGGAAAATATCCACACCAAAAATACTGCGGAGGATGGCTTCTTCAGAAAGCCTTGTGGTGACATAAAATGCACAACTTCCAGGTTACACAAGGAATCAAACCATGTCGGTTGCACTATGTTGTATTGCTAATCTTATATTTTACAGTACAAATTGCAGTATAACCACTAGAAACTATATGTTCTGCTTCTTCTGTGTTGATAAAACCCGAATCTGACATCAGTTTCTGGAAAGCTCTTACAGATTCTAGTGCCATCAACACAGAAGCAGTGAGATACTGAGTTTGTGGTTATGCTGCATCTTATTTTCACTCATACAATGCATATTGAGCAAGTTGCCTGCTTACTTCTAAGATTTTTTCTCAGCATTCACATTGTTAATGATATTGCCATGATCTAATTGAGTGAAAGATTCTGCACATTAATTGTGATTATATACACATGTATCTCGAACTTCTTTCACATGTTAAAGCTACTTGAAAGTTTTCACTTCACTGCATACTACATATACATGGCAACTGGGACTATGCCTTGCCCCCTGATGATTTTTACACAATCGAACAGGATTCACAGCAATTCCCGTAGAAGCACCAGTTTTCCACAGTAATTTTTTTGCCGCGGAAACAAGGATGAATTACCAGGACTGGTGATAAAAAGATTCTCTTTCTACCTTTCCTAATTAAATGTGTATGAGAGACACAGGTCCATATCACATGAACTTATTCCCTAGTCAGTATGCTAAACACCCTGGTCATCTTTATAATGGATGTGATTGACTTCAGACTCACTTTCATTGTAGTAATCACAAGGTTGATGATAAGAAGACCTTTAATCAAGTTAATCAAATTGACTACACAGTGCTGATCATCATCTAAGCTAATGTTGGATTCCGAAGGTTCTATCGGAGCAGTCTCTCAAAGATCATTCAACCTTTCTTGTGGATGTCTCTGTTCATATCTGTAGTAATCTTCTGAATGAGTAAATTTTCCAGTTTTTAGAGTTCCATGTTGTTAAGAATAATATTTATGGTTATGTTGAACATTTTCAAGTAGATTACCATGATCTTTAGACATACATGTCTAGGAATAACAGGATTATCAGCATTAATTTAGACAGGAAAGCTGCCTGAGAACGGGATGCCTTAGAAGGCAACATAAATTCAGTCTCTTTAGATGGAGTTGCCATGGAGCAACTGGGATCAGATTGACTTCTGGTGGAATTCTCTCTGTGGGAAAGGAAAAATTTGTGATCATTAGTAGAAGCATTATCTAAAATAAGAGATACCTTTGAATTAGTAGCTGATGATAACACAGGATTCGGAGGCTAGGTGTTATTTCTCTGTGCCGCCCCTGCCTTAGATTTAGCATGTAATTTAACAACTGATTAACAGCTGACTATAGTGTCTTACGCCAGGTGCTAAAAATTGCACATTGGTACTCAAGCCTGGACCTGTCACAAACTACACAAACAGCAAGATTTGTTATCCACATGTTTCAGATTCCCACATCTCATGCATGGAATGACTTGAGGTATCGTGAATATATCAAAAGCCAAATAAAAAAAATAGCAATAGTCTCAATTAAATGTGCACTTATGTTTGAAGCTAAAGAACAGACTGAAAATAAATAGACACGTTTTTACAAAAAAAGACTAAAAAAATTCACATAATAAATAAACTTTCCTGATACATGCAATGGGAAATAATACTGGATATTAATTAGTGAAAGTTATGATTTAATATAACATTTGTCACTGAAAAATAAAAGTTACCGCCAACTTCTGGTTTGATGTGGTCAGATAGCTGAAAGTAACTATAACCGGAAATGGATAATTTGATCATGATGATAAGTTCAAACTATATGAACCAAACATAAATGGTAACTATAGTACATATAATATATACAATATCAGTGACAAAAACAATCCAAAAACACCCACTCATAAATAGGCTGTGAAAGGTTGGGGGAGGGGGAAGGGAAATTATGGAATGATGAACAAAAGCTAAAACACTACAATCTAGTCAATACCAAAACCAGGGAATGCATACAAAAACCTTTGAAACAGATATTTTCAAGGGTAGAAGATAATAAGGAGCTAGACACATTGTGTTGCTGTCATGGTTTGAAGGGGAAATAGTTGTTGTGTTACAATTTATTCTACAGTGCCCTTGACTCTTTCCTTAGGTTATTTACCTCCAAAAATGTCTCCGACAGTCTGAACTATATGTCTATCAGTTATAAGGGACATGTCTTTACTGTCTTCTTCCAGATCCTCTTCGGCTTGGGCTACAAGTAAGGCATCAGTTAAGTCACGAATATTTTCTGAAAATGAAGGAAACAAGATAACATTCAATATAAGTACTTCCACTAGAAACACAGATAACTAGAAGACATCAGGCTTGTATGAATCATGCAATCAATCATTGTGTTTGGTGTTCATTCACCCAAAAAGAAAGTGTATTACCCATTTTCTGTTCTATATTAGAACACCTTAGATCAATGGTAAGAAATCTTCATGTGGGGCCCTGAAATGCTCTGAAATTTGATTTGACTGGGAACTGTCCTGATGATTTGATAGGATTCAGAAATTTTTGAATCTTCAAGATGTTCTCAAAATCCTATCAAGTGTCTCCTTGAATTCTTCTGATATCAGGTATCCTGTACAGAAGAAGAGTTCAAGGGGAGACAGTTGGTAAGTTCAAGAAGAACCTTCATGAACTCTTCCTATTATTAGAAAACCTGATTATAGAAAGAGTTTAACCCTTTACCCAACACAAACGAACTCAATATTCATTATTTTAAATATCATTTTTAAAATTTTTTCAAAAAATTACAACAAAACCATATCATGTGAACCCTCTGGTTTTGTCGAAATTTTTAGAAAAATAGTTTTTCAGCTGCTAAATTTGCATATTATGTGGGCGGATGCGGGCGATTCATTGGCTAAAGGGTTAAGAAGGGTCTCCTTCTGAAACTATTTAAGTCCATCCTAGAACATAGTTCCCTCTGACATCAGAAAATCAAATTCAAGCACTGAACACATTCAAGGATTCTGACCATGATTTCCAAGGATTACTGATGCTCACATGAACTTATGACATCATGAATAGCAAAGAATTTCAGCTTGGAAGACCTGATTATGGAGCACTGAACTATCTAGATATATCTTGTCGCTTGAGTTCAATTAGACACCATCTCCAATGCATAGCAGACGGTCGCTTGATGCACTCAAGGGACAATAGAAATATGTTCCTGACCGATTTTGTGGTATCACATGTAGTACTGTAGTGATTATTCGATTAATCGACTAACCGTCGACTGTTGCAGTAGTCAGTAGTTTTTATTTTTAGTCGATCATTGTACATTTTTAAAGTGGTACAAGCCGGGTTAATATAGTACAGTGAAATGGGGTGAATTAACAGATTATTAACCTTTGTAATATCTAATCATAGTTTCTTGTAATATCCCATAGTCTTTGTTTTCCACATGATTGTGCAACAACATAAGTTTAAAAACACTGAGTCTTGCCATCTTATCAATCTCTGTTCTCTGAAGTAATAACTAACACTCGTTAATCAGTACTAAAGAGTATCATTCAAACAGTGTATCTTAATAATTGCAGTTTGGGAAGTCATTGCAGACCGCAGAGTAAATAGAATCTTCGGTCTTGTACACTCGAACACCCCTCAACCACCCCCGTCCTTTCTTTTGGAATAATTAGAACTGCAAAAATGCAAATTTAAATTTTATAGTAAATTTCCTTTCTTATTATACCTACCGCAATTGTTTACTACAGGCTTGCACTACAGTGGAAGTCCCTAACTCAGAAAATATACTGTCTATTTTGATCTTTCCAAAGAGATTTGGGAAAGAAAAGTGGTGCAAAAGCACCAAGAAAAAATAAGCCAAAACTGGGTCGAGCTCCATCGGCGCACACCCAGTAGGGGATGCTCTTCTCTTAGTACAATTCCATGACTTTCAGAACCAGTGCACAAGGCAGTCACCAATGAATTATTCTTTTGAGTTCGACAACAGAGGAGTTATGTGATCAGCGGGGAGGAAGGATTCTTACCCGAATAAGGAGACGGGAGGGCCTCCATGTAAACAATTGCAGTAGGTATAATAAGAAAGGAAATTTGCTATAGAATTTAAATTTCTTCTCAACCTACCTTACAATTATTTACTACAGGCTGAATAGACAATAGGATGGAGGGAATCACATAATCAACCCACACATAACCCAACTGCACTGGAACCGTGGACAGAGGAAGAGGTCCCTAGGCCTATCAAACCATAGCATCACAAACATTAGTAAAAAACAATGAGAGATGTGGCGTATGGTTCAGTGCAACACACAGACAGAAGCGGCAGTAACAGCACAGAGCTGGAACTGACCTTGTAAGAAGCCAAATGGCTGGGGTAGGCAACAGCCTGAGCAGAAGAAAGAGGGCCCGTAGTACAAAGGTCCTCTGCCTGCTCCTGCAACTGTCGCAAATAAGTGGAGAAAGTAGCATTTCTCGAGTAGGCTGCCAGCATAACATCCAACAACATGACAAAATTAGTATAAGCCTAAAAGGTAGACAATGCAAGCACCTCGTGGGCAAAAATACGATTGGTAATACAATCGCCAGTCACTAGACGAGTGTAAGCTGCACGAATAGCAGGACAAATATATTGAGAAATGAATTGAGGAGAGATCTTCCATCCTTCGTAATGAACAGCGTCCGATTGAGATAAATGCGAATTGCACGAACCGGACAGAGCAAAGGGCTTTACCCCAAACAGAAAGAAGGGCCTTGACACAGATAGGAGGTGGAGTAGGTTCTGATATCTGATTCTTGGCCAGAAAGGAGCAATCAGTGGTAAACATAATACTGTTGGGAGAGCTCCAGAAAAAGGCCAGGTCAACCGAGAGGGCGTGAAGCTCACTAACCCGTCTGGCTGAGGCAAAAGCCATCAGAAAAGCTGTCTTGTATGTTAGGAAACGCATATCCACTTGGGATAAAGCTTCGAACCATCGCCTTGGAACCATGGAATAGTTGCGTACCCGCCAAAGAAGCAGATCGAAGAGCAGCACGCTGCCCCTCAGGAAGGGAACGGCTTGTGTCCAGCACAACGTCCATGTGAACTAATTCCAAGTTAGCCGTGTTACAGGTATGCGTGTGAGTAAGATGCATGAGCACCTTGGACAGCACACACAAAAGAGCCTGTGCATCGTAAAACTTATCTGGGATGAGAAATCAGGTGCTAGACGGCTGAGAGACCACTGTGGAGGGTTCGGCCGTCAGCCCCTTCTGACTTCGCCGAGTTGAAGTCAGGGAAGGCTGAGGCCGAAAACCCAAGTCCACACAACCAGACTCTCTGCAGACCCCTGCAGGGATAAAACTTCTGTGCTCAACGGCGGAGAGGCCACAACAGGGGGTTCGGTCGGCAGCCACTTCCAACTTCCAACTTCGCTGAGTTGATGTCAGGGAAAGCTGAGGCCAATACCCCACATTCACACTACCAGATATCGCTGCAAACCCATGGAGGGATAAGACGCGGCCAGCTGAAACAGTGACCGATGACTAGGGCTGGGCGATATGGGAATCTGAATACCGGTAATGATATCAGAAACAATATCGCGATATACCAGTATATCGTGCAGCAGTGTGTGAAATAACTCATATAGTAGAAGTCAGATACTGTTGCGTTGTCAACTAGTAATGGAGATGTGCTAAAGGCAGTGAAGCTACAGTATTTCATTTGATATCAGTTTGGCCAAATAAATAACCACAAAACATTTTCAATAACTCATATCTTCGTATTGATTTCATAATTTCTAAGAGTTTTACAACGTTTTTGTTTATTTTTCGAATCCACCTATATTTTCAAAACTAGATCGACAGTCGATCTAGTTTTGAAAATATAGGTGGATCATCGACTTGGAACTTTGCAATGAACGCAAAATGGCCAACTTTTGTTGTTTGTAGATTCCAAATATACATCTGTGGTTCGGATGTTAAGGGATATAACTCGTCGGCAATCTTGATGAAAAGCGGGAGGTAAAGATGCCGGCACATTTATTTAAACTGGCTGTTACATTTATACCATCTTTGGCACGAGCGAAACACAGGCTTGTCACTAGGGGTGGGTTGTTACAGTTCTGAAACACAGTTAAGGGTCCCTTAGTTCAATATACCCCCTACATATATAAGATATATGAGCGTATATTGAACTAAAGGTGCTGTATAACTTAGCATATAACTTATTTAAATTCAGTTACCCGAGGCCTGTAAGAGCCGTTATGTGGGCTGATTTTCAATGGGAATTTTTTGAAACTCAACAACACCTTTGTAAAATATATATATTTTTTATTCTCTGAAACTTTGTTCTATGTATAATGTAGTATGTTTTCAAGTTGAAAAATAAAAATTTCAACATGAATGTAATACAATGTATATAAAGTTTTAAAATAAAAAAAACATGATTTCGTCTTTCACACACTCGTACTGCTCGTCTGACAAATAAGTGTTCTTAAATCGTGAGTCTAGAAATGAAGCAATTGAAATTATATGAACAGTTTTTTCATCACAATATTTTGTTACTCATATATGACTTAATACGATTTTTTATGTCACTTGTTAGAGCATGTGAGTCATTTTTAGTGTCTAATACATCAGTTTCTAGTAATGACAACAATGGTTTAACAGCTGATATGCTTACATAATTTTCAGCAGACAGTATATCTATGAAATCACTGACGGGCTTGAGAGTGTTACAGACAGCTTCCATGACTTGACTGTCTTGCCAAGTTGGCACAAGATGGGAAGTTTTTCTATGTGCACTTAGCTCCTTTCTTATAGCTGACTCCTGTTCTAATACCCGATTCACCATGTCGAATAATACTGGACCCATTATCCGTTGTTTGGCATGTTTTGCAGATGGGCTTTGTCTCGTCTTTGGGCTTTCTGTTCTCATCCGGTTCAAAGCCAAAATAAGCCCATATTATTGAAGTAGCTTTTGATTTTGTTAAGAGATCCATTTTGATAACTAGTGATTAACTGATTTTCCAATAAAATTTCGGGACATATATACCCTGTAGTGCGAAATTGTTTGTTTTATGGGATGCACGCATTTTCTTTTTAGCTTTTCTTCTGTTGGGCCGATGTTATGACAAAATTGTAAAATAGGGAAAGACATAATTGTTCGGTTAACTTTTGTGTCGTTTTCATCGAGCTGCAAACAAGCGGCTAACTATAAGGGCTAAAAGAGAGTAGTTTTACTTGTATGGCTTGCTGATTACAGTTCAAACAAATGCGACCAACAGCAGGTGACCGTGTTTTTACAGCATGACAATCAGGTATGTTTTCCGTGTAACAACAAACTATTTGTGTGATGTATGCTACTTTAATTATTCACTAATTAAAAATAATCAAACCAATTTAGCAAACAAGTATTAAATTTTTATTTCATAATTACTCCATGAATGCTTGCATGTCGGTGACGATAAACGAGATACAACTTTACTCTCGTCATCTCTCGCTGTTTATCATTTGTTCACAAAATGAGGAAAGATAAACTTCCTGTATTTTCAAAGCAACTTTCTGGGTGATTTTACGAAAAAACACATGTTGAAATTTTATTATCATGTGACCCAAACCAATATCGTTACAGACGATATACCGGTATTGCCAAAAAATAGACAATATTTAACCGGTACCGATTTCAATACCGGTATTTACCGGTATATCGAAATATCGCCCAGCCCTGCCGATGACGTTGCAGACAAAACAGCAGTAAAAGCAGATATAACAGGAGCAGTTGAAACTTGTGGAAAGGGGAGAGAGCAACTGAGCTCGACCTCCAAAGGAGGAGTCACAACCCTAGTGACAGCCTCAGATGTCGACTGAAGAGGGACCATAGTCCCGGAACCAGGCATCTCTTCACCAGACAACTCAACAGCTCCTGCAGTATCCACCACGGTTAAAAACTGCACATCCCCCATGGAGGGGGTAGAACTTTCCCCAGATGTGGTCGTACCGGGAGGCCTCAAAACGACAGCGTCCCCCCCCCCCCCCCCCACATGGGTGTGGGAGGAATGGCCATGAGAATGCACCATAAGCGAGGACAAAAGGCATTGCCCTAAAGAATCATCCTGGACATAACAGAAGTGTGAGCAGTAGAAGAAAAAGGTGAACTCAACAGCTATAGAAAGTAGAATAACACCCCCAACTACGAGAGAAAGGTGACAGAAAAAGTACAGGCGGGAACACAACTGAACCCAGATGGCCAACAGGGACCGAAAAAACAGAAATTCTGATCTCAACAGAGTGGAGAGTCCATACAGCCCCCCCCCCCCCCCCCCCTTGACACCTAACTCCAATAATAATAATAAAATTTCTCAACCGAAAAATTTTATGTCCGAACCGTACGGTACGCGAAAGTCGCACGCGACATGGAAAAAATAAAAAATACAATGAAAATGTGGTTGGAAATAATAACGAGAATATATAAAACACAGTCCTGTTATTATACGATCCTCAGATCCATAATTCCAGTCACAGGAAACCATTTGAATTATCACTGTTTCTGAATGCGAAAAATGGACGTCCTACCAGATGGCCGGATGAAAAAAGAATGATTCATTGGTGACTGCCTTAAGCACTGGTTTCGGAAGTCATGGAATTGTACTAAGAGAAGAACGTCCCCTACGGGGTGTGCACTGATGGTGCTCGACTCAGTTTTGGCTTATTTTTTCTTGGTGCTTTTGAACCACTTTTCTTTCCTAAATCTCTTGGGAAAGATCAAAATAGAGAGTATATTTTCTGAGATAGGGTCTTCCACTGTAGTGCAAGCCTGTAGTAACCAATTGTAAGGAAGGCTGATAAGAAAAATTGTCCCAAGACCCACGACAGTAACTTCACTTGTAGTACTAAGTTGTAACTTGTGTTGGAATGGAGGATGTTTTATGTTCGAAATTTCTGAAAATTAGTTACAGAAAAGAAACATTGGAAAAAATGTACTTCTGTTTAAATACATCAAATCAATCGAAGTCTGACGGAGATATTTTGGTGTTTCCATTTTATCTCAATGCAGAAGGGTACACATTCAAACATCGTCAGTTTTAACTTGACTAATGCTGGCAATTAGTTGTCTATGAAACTTGATAGTCGTGACAGCCCTAAACACAGAAGAAGCAGAGCACATAGTTTCTAGTGGTTATGCTGCAATGTTGAATATAATTTCCATACACAAAACCATTTACCACGCTTTCAGTACAAATATGACTTGTTAATTAAATATAGGTTTGAGTGAACTGTTAATTGAATAAAAAATCTTGCAACGTGTTGGGGAATTACCCTGACAGTTACCAACTTCCTCTTGTTTACAGACTTATTTGGCCTCAGTACATCCAATACAGGCATTTAATCTATTATATCTTGTTTGACAAAACTCATAGAGTTCTGTCAATCAAGATATAATAGAACAAGTGTTTGACCACCGAGGTGGTATTAGTCCCCTACGGCGCTTTTTTGACATAGGGTGTTTTTGTCACAGAAGACACTAGAGACTATAAGCATCTTGGATTTTGAAAAAAAAATATTGAGCGTGCATAATCCCCTCACAACCCTTTATCCATGTACCATATATGAAAGGCGTAGCTTGAACAATGTTGGAGGGAGGGGTGGCAACATAAAATAGAGAAAAAAGCTTAAAAAACACAACAAAAATGGCCGCCATTCTGCCATCTTGGATTTTGAAAAATAAATATTGACTGTGCATCATCCCCTCAGAACCATTTATCCATGTACCAAATATGAAAGGTGTAGCTTGAAGCATATTAGAGGAAGAGGTGGTAACATAAAAACAGACAGACAGACAGACGGACAGACAGACAGATGTTAGATTTTGAAAAAAAAATAAATATTGAGCATGCATAATCCCCTCACAACCCCTTTATCCATGTACCATATATGAAAAGTGCAGCTTGAACCATGTTGGAGGGAGTAGTGGTAACATAAAATAGAGAAAAAAAGCTTTAGAAACACAACGGAAATCGTTGCCATGGTGCCATCTTGAATTTTGGAAAAAAAATATTGAACATGCAACATCCCATTACAACCCTCTATCCATGTGCCAGATATAAAAAGTGTAGCTTGAACCATGTTGGAGTGAGGGGTGGTAACATAAAATAGAGAAAAAAGCTTAAAAAACACAACAAAAATGGCCGTCATGCCGTCATCTTGGATTTTGAAGAAAAAATATTGAACGTGCATCATCCCCTCCCAACCCTCTATCCATGTGCCAAATATGCAAAGTGTAGCTTGAACCATGTTGGTGGGAGGGGTGGTAACATGAAAATAGAGAAAAAAAGCTTTATAAACACAACAAAAATGGCCCCCATTCCGCCATCTTGGATTTTGAAAAAAAAATTTTGAGCATGCATCATCCCCTCAGAACCATTTATCCATGTACCAAATATGAAAGGTGTAGCTTGAACCATGTTGGTGGGAGGGGTGGTAACATGAAAATAGAGAAAAAAAGCTTAAAAAACACAACAAAAATGGCCGCCATTCCGCCATCTTGGATTTTGAAAAAAAAATTTTGAGCGTGCATCATCCCCTCAGAACCATTTATCCATGTACCAAATATGAAAGGTGTAGCTTAAAGCATGTTGGAGGGAGAGGTGGTAACATAAAAAACAGACAGACAGACAGACAGACAGACAGACAGACAGACAGACAGACAGACAGACAGACAGACAGATGGATGGACGGATGGATGGATGGATGGATGGACGGACGGACAGACGGATGGATGGACGGACGGACAGACAGACGGATGGATGTACGGACAGATGGATGGAGTGCAATGTTATAGTCCCGTTACGGTTCCCGTTTACGGTTCTAAGTTTATCTCAGAATACAGGAAAGTGACAACTTCCCGCTAATTGAATACTTCTATTAACTGAACAAGAGGCCCCAGGGGGCCTGAGGGCGCTCACCTGACATGGTTGTCTAAATATCAAACCAGGGACTTGAATTGAATAAGCTGCATACGCCCCCTCCCAAGAAAAGCATATACCAACTAGATGAAGCGATTGTGCCCACACAATACACAGGATTTTCCTTCTATTTTCAGTTCCTGCACTTTTACGTCTCAAAATTGAGATAAATGCATAAAAAACAGATTTTTTTCCCAAACAAAATACATTCAGCCTAAATTTTTTTCTTCTTCTTAAAATGCATAAAAAACGATAAAACTAAATTTCCGGATTTTGGTCCAAAATTTTCGAAGTCCCACCCGGACCCCAAATTTTCGGTGTAAAAAAAAAAAAAAAATTTTTTTTGTCTTAAAATTGACAGAAACGCATAAAAAACAAACAAACAAAAAAAAATAGCATGATTCCATTATTAATTTTCTTAACCCAATGGCATATCGGGAAATTCTTTCAGCATCAGTCAAAATGAATGAAATTGTTCATGGTGATAAAAATAATCAAACTTTGGTTGCTTTTTGCGCAAAGCAATGATAATGCAGTCCAAATTCAATTCATTTCATGAGGTCACCTAAGGAATAGGTGGATGGTATGTGAAACAACCCGAGAATTATATTTTTGTAGAGCAGAAAAATAGCTTTAAATTCTTACTCCAACTTTCAATTTTTGCGATTTATCCTTATCATTTTTTTTTTTTGGTGTTTTGCACTTAGCCTGAAAGTTAAAAAATTTATAGTAATTTATATATTTTTTATACTTACCAATGACCCAGACTTAGCTGGTGCTAACTCTTAAATATTTAGGGCCAAACACAAATTTTACCCCCAAATTTGCATCAAAAACCGAAAATTACATGTCCTATATGGTCCTCCATATTTTTACTCCACTGCGCATGTGCAGTGTCAAGGAGGTCTCGAAATTGGTGCCAAAAATCATTCTTACAACCAGTGCCTGGTTGGCATTATGTACTCAGCGGGAGGTCAGAGTTCCCAACTCATGGGAGGGCCATCCCCGTCTGGGTCATTAGTAAGTATAAAAAATATATAAATTACTATAAATTTTTTAACATTTTTATACTGTACCAATGACCCAGACTTAGCTGAATAGTAAAAAGGTTGGAGGGCCTAGGACATAAAGGAAAATCCAATAGGCTCAACTACATATAATCGAATTATCCCCTCGAGGAGAAAATGAGAAATAGGCTTTACATGTATCTTTCTTATTTGCATCAAAAAGAAAGACACAACACCATTCTGTAATTGAGTGCAATAACCTCAATGATCTCTATTCACATCCAGTATAACTCGTTATGCTAATTATTTTTAAAGGAAAGCCAATAAATAAAGGATGTCCAAAGAAATGAGACTCTTATACTCATTAACAGGGTCCGAAGATTGTATATTAAGTTCCGTGTGAAACGTGACATATACAAATGTTACACTTTAAAAATATTACATGGATGAGTAAACATTAGCTTAACACTTTAAAACCATCCCGGTGTCGACTCAGAATTACTGACTCCAGAGGAGGTATTCCCTTGCTTTACACTATAAAGCAGGTGACCTAAGGAAAAACCCGTCCCACCCCCCCCTTCCCCTTGCCCTGGATCAAATACCCCAGAGCAAAGAGGGCAGCAGTCCCTGCCGGAACAGAAAACCTGCATAACCATAGTTGCAACTGTTTAGTGGATGACATACTGAGCAATAGATTACGGACCTAAACAATGCAGATCTCCAGAAATGGACTCAATATTTCTTAAGAAAAAAAAAAAATCATGAAAGTGGAAGGCTGAAATCAATATGCAGCCTTCATTAGATCAGTAATAGCAACACTATTAGTGAAAACCCAAGAAGTAGATAGAGCCCTTACTTCATGAGCTGAAATCTAAGCACAGACTGCTGAGTTGAAGATAATTTTAGATCAGCAGTACGGATAGTTAATTGAATCCATCTAGTTACAGAATGGACCAAAATGTGAAGAAAGCTTCACGGCATGTCCCACAACAGACACCTGAATAGAATAATCCACGGTCTCTGTTGGGACAGAGATGCTACAACAGAAGTGCATTGAGAGTGATTTATCATGAGCAATGTCTGTTGAATGAACGGCGCTGAAGGATACACATATCCTCTCATTCCGTCTCACAAGATAGATAGAGCGTCTACTGCAAATGCTCGAGGATCCGCACATGGTGACACATACGTCTGCAACTAATTGTTGAGATGCGTCTCAAATAAGTCTATCCTTGGCTGCTCCCATTGGTAGCAAATCTGATTGAAACTCATTTGTTGAGAGTCCATTCTGACAGCAACAAGCGACCTCTCCGAGAAAGGGAGTGGGCTAATACGTTGAGACAACCCGGAATAAGACGGACCGATAGAAGAACCTGATGTTTAGTACAAACAGAAGGATTCTTTCCATTAGCTTGAACAACGGAATGGAATGAGTGCCTCCCTGATTCCGAATATACGCTACCACCGTCGTATTGTCGGATAGAATTTGCACGTGTGCATTCTGGAAAACGTCCATCCAATGACGTAGCGCAAGTCAAATTGACATCATTACTTGATGTTTATGTGCTTGATTAGGAACTGCGGATCCCAAAGACCCCGGCACTTCAAATACGTTGGGCTCAATGTTGCGTCCCAACCTATTGACTGGCATCCATCATAACTGTAAAACTCAGATCCGGCAATTGCAGTGGAACTCCCTGAGTTAACCACTGAATGTCTGCCGAAGTCAGAATCTCTTGTTTCACTTGATTTGACAAGAGGATGTCCGTATCGAGCGAAAGAATCTTCACCCTCCAATTCTGAGTCAGAAAGATTTGGAGAGGACGAGTGCGTAGCCGCCCCATTGGAATGAGATCTGCGGCGGCTCCGCACAAACCTATCCGTCACATGAATTCTCTCACTGAAACCCTGTCTGAGAGAAGACAATAGCTAGCGTAACAACTGACTAACTTCGCTCTGATTAACAGCAGATGAACAAGATTGTGTGTCTCGAAGCTCATCCCCAGTTGGGTGAACGACTTGGACAGCATCAAATCTGACTTCCCTTCATTTACTATGAAACCGAGACGTCGGAGCAAAAGAAGCAAATTCTGCACATCGTTCTGAAGCGTTAACTCATTGCCATACCTCTGAAGAATATGGTCCAGGTATGCAGACGTTACTGCAGACAAATGAGCTCAGAAATGAGTCAATACCGAGTTCATTATTCGAGTGAAAGCCCAGGGTGCTAGATTCAGACCGAAGCACCTCGCTCGGAACTGATATACCACTCCTAGGACGGTGAAGCGAAGATACTTCTGAACACCGGATGTACCCTGACGTGAAAGTATGCATCCTTGAAATCTATGCTCGCAGCATAGTCGTTCACTCAAATGCTCACTCTGACCGATTGAATGGTCTCCATGAAGAATTTTGGAGCCACGATCAGCTTGTTTATCCAGCTCAGATCTATGACTGGACGGAACGAGCCGTCTGGTTTTGGAACCAGAAAAAGATGGCTGTAGAAACCTGGTTTTCTACGACCTCTATCGCGTCCTTCACTAAAAGAGACTGGACTTCTGATAGAAGCGAGGCTCCTTTCTGCTGATTTGACGGAAGCTGAGTCCATTTTGGACTTCGAGTTAACGGAGGTTCTCCTTTGAAGGACAGTTCAGTCCTTCTGAGACCAAAGGGTCTTCCGTAATTAATTCCAAATTGATTGAGAAACTCGACAGTCTTCCGCCCACTGGAATGCGATAGATGTTTAAACCATCACCTCTGGATCTGTGAGGCTTGCGGAAGGAGAAACCACGTCCTCCATGGCCCACACCTTGCCCAGTTGACCTAGGGGCGTTTGACCGGTTATTTCGGGCAGAATTACAGCCCCTACCAGGACGGTCTCTAGAGTAAAACCTAGAGGATGCATAGGAACCTCTATAGGAACATCCCTTGGACGTATTCGCCCCAGAAGTGCCTGTCCTACTCTTCTCCGCTGATTCCGACTTATAGAAGCAGATTTAAATAGTAGAGAGTCTAAAGCTTTCTTAGTTATCAGATCATAGATTGCAGAAAGCTTGCGGTCGAAGAGAAGCTCTCCGGAGACTGGAACGACTCTGAGAGAGTTATTCACCTTACTATCCACGCACGTGGATGTAGCCAGGGCCGCATCACGTGTAACCAACTGCAGATTGCCACTGAAAGGCGGAGTTATACGTGGAGAATGCTATGGTCCTCGAAAGAACTCTTAAGGAGGATTGTTCACCCTAGAATTCTTTCCTTTGATACATAATGATAATGCTCAGGTAATGTGAACTGCGTACGATAATGCGTCTAAGCTAGCTGTATGAGACGATATTCCAACGTCATGGTTGGAATTGACATAGACTACAGTATAGACAATTCTAGGACTTCGGTCTGGTCGTCTAGACGCAGAGAAACTCTCGGAAAGCCCTGTCCTGCCGTTTCGAATTATTCCATGATTTGATGAAAGACAGATGTAGAGCACTTGCCGATAAGAAACCGGACTTGACGGATTGGTAGCAAGTTTATATATAGCGTCAAATAATAGTTCAAATGTCTCTGAGACATTTCTGGACTGTGAGGGAAACTGAGGGACGATGTCCCTGAACTGATAAAAGAAATCGGTGTCCAGTGGCGCTATCAGTCTCTCATTCGGCAATGCAGCATTTTGGTTCGGAGGAACAACGCAGAAAAATAGAGCCGGATGAACTCCAAGACAAATATGTTGTTCCAAAAGGGAAAATTTCAACTACTCCGTATCCCTTTCGCCATCCAGTCGGACCACTTGTAAATGATCCGACAGAGTTTCTGTCGGTTGCTGGGATGCTGCGATAATTTGGGCTATCTGCGATAGCACGTCCATAACGGAGGCCTGCAGAGCTGCAGTCTTACAATATTTAGCTGCTGGGAGCTCCTAAGATGCTGACTCCTGCATACTTCTTAATGCGAACGTCCGGAGTAGGAAGGCCTCGTATCCTTGGCTACTGGATGTCGTGACCTGGTCGCCGTGAATTCCTGGTCGGCGAGATTGGCTGGATTCACTGGTCACATAGCCAAGGTGCGGTCGTGTGTGTTGCCGTGAGGATGAGGAAGCCAATAAAGCAGTCTCTCCGGACTGTCTACATCACAGAGCGTCCTGAGCGGTGGATGTATGCCCCGACTGAGGAACTTCTGTACCACAACATCTGTACCCAGATGTTGTTGTACGAGAGAGGGACCTCTATCGCTCGCAGCCCGTGCGGAGCTGGACGAGCTAGGAACCGGACTAACAGGCTTCCTCCGTACCATCCTCTTATCCATCATCACTGGGCATGCACGTTGAATTTTATAGTGCTCACATCACCCAAATCTCCTCCTGGATCACAACGGATGAACCCGGGTGCTGAGCCATTCGTTGAATGGTCGCTACACCGGGCGAGCTAGCGGACGCCAAAGCCGTCGGTCCTACTTGGGACCTCTTAGGCAATTGACATATCTGCATGAGCTTTCTTGCCGCTAGCTCTTCATTTGACTGTGACGACGGAAGCACACTTTTCAAAGACATCATAGAAACATTACTCCGTTGATCGTCAATGAGGCCTGTGGAGCAGCGGTCTTACGTAAATAGCAGCTGGAAACTCCATGGTCATTCATTCCTGCATTTATATATAATATGCGAACAACCCAACTGGAAAGGCCTCGTGCAAGGACCAGCCGTGAGGGCGACTAGGGCGATTATGTCGGCCTTCTAAGCCCAAAGTCGCCTAGAAAAATAGTCGGGCGATTACAAGTCGCCTTCTAAAAATTGGCCAAACTGAGGAAAGGCTGAACTGAGTGATGCGAGCTTTGCATGAAAACGATTATTTTCAAAAATCGAATGTGCTCGAGTGTGATAAATGGGCATTTTAATTCGTCAAATAAACGTCCATTTAATGAAATCACACGACAATCAATTGTCCATTGTCTCTTTTGGCGTATTTTTTTATTTCTATTTTGTTGCGTTTCAGTCGGAGCTTCAAATGTCAAAACGAAAATAGGTGACTTATGCGACTCAACAAAATAACTCAGTTTGAAAGTAGGTTACGTCGCTTAGGATGCCGAAAATGCATACACAACGGATGTATTTTATAACACAGTATTTTTATTTCGTTTTGCTGATGACTGTTAACTGTTGGGCCATCTATTCCCACAAAAACACAAATGGAATTGAAACACATGAAAAAAGCTTTAGTGAGGACAAGAAAAGCTTTGTACAGGACACAAGAGTGCATGTGGACGATCTTGAAAAAGGGTCCTCCTAAACAACGGAATGACATGAAATGATGCGGAATGACACCAGAATGCCATAAAAATGATGCGGAATGACATTTCTTTTACAAAATACTCGCCCCCAGAATGTATTTTGTTTATTAACTAACAAAGTACCTCCCAAGCATCCTTCTTACATCTGGTCCTGTTCACACCTTCAGACTTAGGAAATTATTAGCTTAGTAGACGTTGGTGAAAGGCAACCACAGGAGGGTGCTGGGGGATTGGCATTAAGAAGAGGGGAGGGGGTCATGAAGGAGAGGGTAGCAGTGGGGGATTTTCAGTCAATAATTACTTTGTGATTTTTTAACCTGGCATAGATGCCTCATAGACAACTGGACCTGGATTATTGGGACATTAATGGAGGACCACAAATTGAAAATATGAAGGGGCGGCGGGGGTGGTACATGAATATTCTTAATTTTCCCCACTTGCCTATGAAGTCTCCCTACATGACTCTGCAGTCTCCCTATTTTTTCTGGAGGGAGACATGGAGTCTCCCTAAAATTTCCCCCTAGGCTGGTCCCTGGCCTCGTGTCCTTGGCGAGCGGATGGAGTGACCTGGTCGACGTAGCAGGAGCTCCTGGGATGTTCCTTCCTGCCTTTATATCATATCCGAACGTCCCCCGGAAATCTGTGGTCACATAGCCAAGGTGCAGTCGTGTGTGCTGACGTGAGGATGAGGAAGCCAATAGAACAGCCGCATTGGACTCTCTATGCGACGGAGCGTCCCGAGCAGGAGGAGTGGATGTATGCTCTATCAAACGAACATACAACAACATCGCGGCGCAGATGTTGATGTAAGAGAAAGGGGGCCTCTCTCGCTCGCGGTCCAGATGGACCTAGACGAGCTAGGAACCGGACTAACAGACTTCCTCCGTACTATCCTCTGTTCCGTCATCACTGCGTGTACACATGGTATGTTTATACAGGGTTCCCCCAAGTTAAAATCTGTGAAATTCAAGGCCATTCCAGGCCATTTCTCGGCAATTTTCTTGGATTTTCAAGGCCCCCATTTATGAAATTCAAGGCTTTTCAAGACCGAGGCTGACAAAGTACCCTAAATTATCAGATAACGACTAGAAACTTTCTCTTATATTTCCCTTTGTTGGTAATTCTAACACTTGACATCATTTCTTGGAAAACTCTTTCTGAAAGCTATCCAAGCAATGATAACACTGATTAGAATTAGTGAGCCTGAGAAAGACATTTTCTTGTGTTTATCCTACAACTGCAATGTGATTACCAGGTGGCACAATAGCTATGTCTCTTGTACATGTACCGCTATTCTAACTGAATATTTACTGAATGCAAATGAATTGATGTCATCCTTTCTCCCAATGAGTAAACTACATGTTACATGTAAATGACACATTTCGTAACCCCAAATGTCATTCGAAAAGCAAAATGTAATTCCGTTGTGGGGACCTTCCAACAAGCTTGGATTAAATCAACTGCATACTATAACTGGTTACTGCCTGTTCCAGTTGAACGGTATTCAGCTAAATGCAGTAAGTGTCAAAAAGTTTTTAATGTTTCATACATGGGCAAATCATCCTTAAAATCACACATGTTGACATTTGAGGTGAATAAGACAATAACACTTTCATTTGGAAATCCAAACTCGGAATCCACCATGATGGCAACTGCCCGTGCCAGGACTTTAAGATGACGTTGTGGCAAATTCATCAGACATACATGCTTCGGAAATACTCAAATAATTCAACTGAACAATCATCCATTTGTAATATTTTCAATATGAATAAATTATCCATGCACGTGCGCTCAGCATTCGAACAGGCAGAATTTACAATAAATCTTCCCATTGGCTTAAATATACACCATTGTGCTCGCCCACATCAATAGCAACCATTCACAATGCTTGATTCAAAGGATTTCAGTGTCACATCACTGCAAAGTTCTATCAATAATGCACGCATTGCACTGCCGTAAATACTCCAAAATATGACCTGATTAATAAACCACACAGTTACATTTGCTATAAATGCCGTAAAATATGTTCAGATTAAATTACGCATCACAAAATTCTCCGATTTTCCAGGCTTTTCAAGGCTTCCATTGGAAATTCAAGGCTTTCAAGGCCTTGAATGACCTTTTGACGAATTCCAGGCTTTTCCAGGTTTTCAAGGCCCCGCGGGATCCCTGTTATAGTGCTCACAACACCCGAATCTCCTTCCTGGACTGCAACGGACGAACCCGGGTGCTGAGCCATTCGGTGAATGGTCGCAACACCGGGCGAGCTAGTGGACGTCAACGCCGTCAACCCTACTTGGGGCCTCTTAGGCAATTGGCGTATCTGCATGAGCATTTTGAAGCTAGCTCTTCATTTGATTGTGACAATGGAAGCACACTCTTGGACGACATCATGGAAACATCACCCTGTTCTTGTTCCTCTGAAAAAGAGTGTGAAAAACTAGACTGACCCTGCGGAGAGAGGACCGGCATGGTCCTCTCCCCGCTAACAACATACCGTGGCATGCGTCTCCAACGTTTGTCATCCCAATTGATACACATAGCACAAGGGTTAGTGAAAGTACATTGACTACAATTAATACAGAAATCATTAGAATCAGAGGAAGATTTCCTCCCATTACAATTTGAAAAATTAATGTAACACATACGGACAATATTAATGTATCTTGCTATGAACTAAACTAAGCAGAAGACAAGTAATCACTAACAGAAGTAATTGTTGTCAACCTAAACCAAAAATGTAAACAAACCAGAAACATGACTCCAGGCACTGGTAAACATGGCCCGAAATCAGTATCCAATTTAAACACTATCTGATGCAAAACAGAGTCTTCCAGAGAAGAAACTATAGAACATCAGATGGTAGATGCAGACCAAAACGCCTAAACACCCAAGGGTGAGGACGTAAACATGGGGAAAAAAACAGAAAATAATTCTGTTTCCAGGCCAAAACTCCCAAAATATTTTAGTAATAACATTACAAAAAATAAGCCAAAAGCATGGGAGAATAGCTAGGGGGGGAATAAAGGAAAGGGAGAGAGGAAACACTGATCAAACAATGGAACATTCATAGCAAGAATGACAACAGCAGGGTCATGCCTCGAAAATAGGCAACTTGAAATAATTTCGTAAAATAATTATAAGTTACAGCCCTGAACATTTCTTTCCACTGTTTTTCCCCTCCTCCTTCAATTTCCTCCTTATATCCACCATTTCTCTCATAATTATGCGTCTGGCATCATTTAAACTGAGATTTACAAGCACAAATATCAGTGAGGTGTTACTGATTTCAGGGCCAAACAAAGAATGATTTTTGGCACCAATTTCGAGACCTCCTTGACACTGCGCATGCGCAGTGGAGTAAAAGTATGGAGGACCATATAGGACATGTAATTTTCGGTTTTTGATGCAAATTTTGGGGATTTGGGGGTAAAATTTGCATTTGGCCCTAAACATTTAAGAGTTAGCACCAGCTAAGTCTGGGTCATTGGTACAGTATAAAAATATAAGCAGACTGTCATCTACAAAATGAGGTCCCCAGAGGGTGAATTTGGTAATGCTACCCAGCTGAGCAAAATTTACCCTCTGTGAACCTCAGCCTGAATCAAGGTCTCAAGCCAAAACAGAAAGCTGTACCTAGAGGATAAATTGGCCCACTGTATGGGATAGCATCATTTTGCAAATGACAGATTGTTTATATTTAGGCTTGTTTTGCACGGTGGTTTGCTTATGTACTGGGTCGTGCAATTCCTTGCAACATGGAATGTATGTTGAGGAAAATTAGATGCATCATTCATTTCAGCACTACAAGTTTTTTAGAGAAATGGGATTACCACTACAACTGAAATAGTCTGTCAGGCGCGCATGCATTCCTTTCTCACAATGTAATGTGAATTTTATCGCTACAGCAATAGTAATACAAGATCTTTTATCACCAAATTTTTATGGCTACTGATGCTGTGGTTTACGATTGTGTTTTTAGGTAAATAATAGATAAATATTTGTGTTGTGATTTTCATACTAGGACAACTATCTAATCGTAACACAAGCTGTGTCTCCCTTCTCTACTTTTAATGATGTTATATATCAAGTATGAAAACATTTGGTGCAGTGCTTTTGGATAAGATGAATTTTAATGTTTTCTCCACAACCCACAGTGTTAAAGGTTATGAAGGTTATGGGCCAAAAATTTGATGCCAGGAGATAGATTTGAAAACCTTGTAAATAATCCTTACAAAGATGCTATATTACATAATGATTTTCCCATTATATTATACCTAGTTTTAATATCCAGAGCCCCATGACACCTCTAAATATAACCCTATGTTCCAATAAGAGTACAATCCTCATGCTCTGATTGGACGAGTGCTCGCTTAGTTTTTTCGGTGTTTATGGCTCCAGTGGCATATGTTATTGTCTGCTGTCACCACATGAAATATTTGAAAAGATGATAACAATGGGAGGAGATTCAAAGTGCATACTGCATATAAAATTGTATTTTTCAAGGCCAGTTATCATTCTATGAATGTATACTCCCAACCCACTTATCAAAATGTTGAGGTTACTCCATCACAGTTCAAATCATAAACTTGAAGTTGCTTTGTTCAATCCACAATGTAGGTTTTGGGCTTTGGGTAGGGTCTTATTGGAACATATAAGTATACGTTACTGTGATGAACTGACAGTAAAATGGTCAGAGATTTGTAGCTCAGAGCGTATGTTCAACCTCAAAGCTTCACGTCTCAGTTGAAAATAAGCTCCAAACTGCAAACATCAGACCATGTTAACCCTTTACCTAACATGAAAAGCAGACGACACTTGCAAAAAAAAATATTGAATAACCAATATTTTTCATTTTTTGTCTCAAAAACATAGGTTATGACCCCTTGTTGGAACGAGCTCGACGAGCTCGTTCCAACGAGGGGTCATAACCTATGTTTTTGAGACAAAAAATGAAAAAATAATGAAAATTAATTGACGATTTTTTAGAATAGCGCTGGCCGGTTTTGGCCCTTACGTTGGGTAAAGGGTTAATGATGTTACCATCAATTCATCACAGTAACATATAATGGTGTCTGTTTGAATGAATTTGCAAACCATCCTTGCAATAATGTTATAAATCAGATATATAAGCACTTGAGGCAGTGGTTAGAGAAAGGAAGATCTTGAAAATGTTTTTTCAACTACCCCCAGTGGTAAAATCTTGCCACCCATCAATAACACTCCTAAATATGGCCCCTTGGCTTTGAATTTAACAAATTGGCAACTCGTTCTTACAAGGATGTTATATAATGAATATAGAAGCTTTTGGAGCAGTTGTATGGATAATGATAAAAAGAGAGACCCCAGTATGAGGCTCCAACAAAATAAAATTTTGTTTAACCCTTTACCCAATGCAGATGATATCAAAATTTATTATTTTAAATATTTTTTAAAATTTTTAAAAAAAAAATTTCAACAAAACCACATCATGTGGCCCCTTGTTGGAATGAGCTCATTCCAACAAGGAGTCACATGATATGGCTTTGGTGAAATCTTTTGAAAAATGATATTTTTTCAACTGCTGAATTTGCATATTACATGGGCAGATGCGGCCGATTCGTTGGGTAAAGGGTTATCACTTTGATTACACTCCTCAAAAGGATGCTCCAAACCAAATGTTAAATACTTGTGTCAAAGAGTTCAGGAACAAACCATGTTGGAAATTTTCTGCTATTTTTAGCCTTTGTGTGTTTCATACGAGGCTGCTGACAAATTCTTCAGGCATTAGTCAAGAACCTGTTGCCCACTTAAATTTTAAAAATGTGTACCAAAAATTCATTCCAAATCAGTCAAAGGGTTCCAAGAATGTATGATTTATTCGCAGCCAAACATCCACTGAACATACTGGTTCATGAGAAGTAGATTTTTAGAAACTGGGGTAATATCTCCTCACCCACTCCATGGGAGAGGGGCAGCATATTAATTTAATAAAACTGAAATGCCCTACTGCTGTTATTCATTTGATTGGAATTGAGCCAGCAATTTTACAGAAGACTCAAACACCATCTTTTTGATGGTCAGTGGCAAAGACTGATTACAATATCTCATCCTGACTTTCAGTCAGGTGAGCCTACAATGGTTACCAAATAAATGCTCCTGCACCCCTAGAACTTCCCTAGCAGTGGCAGCCTGGTTAAAGTTTGGTGCCTAACGCATTCCACCTTAGGCCTAAAAGGTGTTCACCGTCTTTCATAACACACATGCACAGGCAGATCCAGGATTTAGGGTGGTAGGAGGTGCCGTATTTCATGCATTGCTAGCTGTTTTATGAAGCCAACCATAACCTTTCTCATCGGAAGCACCTGCACAAAAGCAAAAGCTGAATGTATGGGGAAGTATTATCTGCGGCATCACATGGACATTCACTACCTTGGGGAGTGGATGTTCATGTGTTATCGGGGATAATAATATGTTTTCTTGCTTGAAAAAAAAATTCAGTTACAAAACTAGAGTGATGTCACACATGCAGCCCGACTGTCCCAGCAATGGCAATGCGTAGATACAAAATAGTCTGAGCCATTTTTTGTTAACCATTTACCTAACGAATAGGCCATTTCTGCACTCAGGATATACAAAAATTGCAATTCAAATTTTATTTTTTCATTTTTCTGGTGGTGTGTTAGTCAATATTTTGTTTATTTGCATTTAATAACCCAATCCTGCAAAATGCACTTTGGGAAAAATTGCCTAAATTAATGTGGGGAGGAGGGGGGAGGGGGGGGGGGAACCCATATTCAAACTTGGCCTGTAGTACTGGTTGGAAAATACACATATATCTGCTATCAACTTTGGCTGAAATCAAATAATCCAAACTGGAGTTATTGGTTGGAAACCAATTGTTTACAGATGGACGGACACAGACCATTTATATATTATGACCATTTTTACAAATGGTCGTATAAAAAAGTAATATCATATTTGAAGAGAATCATATAATTAGACCTGGATTTATCTTCTGGATAACATGGGAAGGAGGCAGGGGTGGATTGATTCCACCTATCTCCCCCGAAGTTTTGAAGACAGCATCAAAGTCCCTCACTCACATTTCCTTCCAATCTGTATTACTTTTGTAAAACAACAGAAGTATGCCGCAGAAGGCATTTCTTTATATTTCAAACTGTGAAGCTCAGGTAATGAGAAAAAAGGCTGCATACAAGTAAACGAAATCAGGTCTGTAAATGCAATTATTAAAAGTTGTATTGATCATGCAAGAACAAAAAGTGGCAAAGTATGTGATAGAAGCCCAATTTCAATTTAAAAAAAAACTAAATTCGAAAACTGTTTTGAAAAGGGTTAAATTAATGCAAATATTAATGAAAATTAAATGAAAAACAATGACGTTGTAACACAGTGTTTGAAGAATAAAAGGTACAACCTCGAAAAGCAAAACTTTAATCCAAAACTTTAAGTTGGGAATAATAAGTAAAATTGACTGTAAAAAAAGGGTTCAATATTGCTTAAAACCGATAAAAGAAATCACTGATGTAAATGCAATCACTGAGTTGTACTGACCATGCAAGAATTAAAGTATGTGGCAAAGCCTAATTTCCAATACAAAGAAACTAAGTCTGAAAATGTGTTTAAAAGGAGTTAAAATCCTGCAAATATTAATTAAAATCCCTATAGAAAGCTTCAGTAGACAGTCTAGACATTGTCCCATATCCATATGAGAACAGCGACATTCCACTAAACTGTTTGCAGAATTAAAGGTACAACTCTGTAAATGAAAGTGTCAATGACACTGTAGCTTAACTTGTCTGTGTTTTGTGTTTGATGAAAAGGATAATGTTCACTGTTTATGAAAGGATTATGAAATAAGCCAAGAATTGTGATAATTGGGAGTATGTTAATTTCTGTTCCCTGTATGCTATGTTTTTAATTAAAAATAATATGAGGTGTACACTGTACTGAAAGGCAGAGGGGTGGGTTAATGACCTCACAGTTAATGTATGTAGCCCTCACAGTTAATGTATGTCAATGAAAGTTATCAAGTTACAGTGAAATTATTCCAAAACGAGTCATCCAATCAAGTTATATTGAAATCCCTTCAAAAGTATGGCCTGTAGACTGTGCTAAAGATTTTTGGGCTTCAGGCATGTGTAGCCATACGGTTGACCGATTACCACTAAAAGGGGACATCCTCATCTCGACATTATACTGAGTCATTCTACTAAGTTACAATGAAATCCCTTCACAAATTCGACCTGTAGTCTGTACTAAAGTTTTTCAGGTTTTGGGCTCGGGAAGCCATCATGGTTGAATGATCATGACCAAAAGGGGACGTTGTCATCTGGGCATCATCTGGAGTGATCCTACAAAGTTACAATGAAATCCCTTCATAAATATGACCTGCAGACTGTGCTCAAGGTTTTCGGGCTCCTGAAACCGTCACAGTTGACCAATCATGAAAAAAAGGGAATGTCATCATCTAGGCATTCTATGGAGTCAACCTAACAAGTTACAATAACATCCTTACATAAATCCGACCTATAGACTATGCTAAAGGTTTTTGGGCTCGGGCAGCCATCAAGGCTAAATGACTGTGACCAAAAGGGGACATTCTCATCTAGACATTATTTGGAGTCATCCTACCCTGTTACAATGAAATCCCTTCATAAATATGACCTGTAGACTGTGCTAAAGGTTTTTGGGCTGTGGGCCCCTGTAGCCGTCACAGTTGCTCAATCACGTCCAAAAGGGGACATTCTCATCTAGACATTATATGAAGTCAACCTACCAAGTTACAATGAGTCAACCTACCAAGTTACAATGAAATCCCTTCATAAATATGACCTGTAGACTGTGCTCAAGGTTTTCGGGCTTGGGGCATCTGTTGCCGTCAGAGTTGACAACTCACGACCAAAAGGGGGATGTCATCATCTAGGCATTATATGGAGTCAACCTAACAAGTTATAATGAAATCCTTACATACATACGATCTATAGACTATACTAAAGGTTTTTGGGCTTGGGCAGCCATCAAGGCTGAATGACTGCGACCAAAAGTCGTTCTCATCTACACATTATTTGGAGTCATCCTGCTCTGTTACAATGAAATCCCTTCATAAATATGACCTGTAGACTGTGTTAAAGGTTTTCGGGCTTCAGGCTCCTGTAGCCGTCACAGTTGCCCAATCATGTCCAAAAGGGGATGTTCTCATCTAGACATTAACCTACCAAGTTACAATGAAATCCCTCCATAAATATGACCTGTAGACTGTGCTAAAGGTTTTGGGGTTTGGGGCTCGGGCAGTCATCACGGTTGACAGATCGCGACCAAATGGGGAAGTTCTCATCTAGACAACATCCGGAGTCATCCTACCAAGTTACAATGAAATCCCACCATATTAAATATGACCTGCAGACTGTGCTAAAAGTTTTTGTGGGTTTCAGGCCTGGGCAGCCATCATGGTTGACAGATCAAGACCAAAAGGGGATATTCTCATCTTGGCATTATACAGAGGCAACCTACCAAGTTACAATGAAATCCCTTCATAAATACAACCTGTAGACTGTGCTAATGGTTTGGGGTTTTGGGCTCAGGCTGCCATACCAGTTTGACCAATCGCGCCCAAAAGGGGACGTTCTCATCTAGACATGACCCCAAACTGCATATGAAATTTCGTGATGATCAGACAAAAACTACGGGGGTGTAGCCTGTGCTAAAAGAAAATGTGAACAGACTCACAGACTTCCGCACGGGTGATGGCAATAGTTTATCTTGACTTTGTCAAGTTAAGCTAATAAAAAACTTTAATCAGGAACTTTAACCTGGAAATTCTAAGTTAAATTCACTGCAAAAAAGGGTTTAAATATGTCCCAAAATAACATAAAACATAATGAGAATGATACAATCAATAGTAATTAATATTAATTCAAAGAAAAAAAACTGTAACCTTCACTAAACAGAGGCTCAAGTGAGCCTAAAATGCTCACCTGGCTCAAATTGTCAAAACAGATGCGTGTATCAGCATCAGCAAGTGATCAGCAACAAGAACAATTCTTTTGATTTGCCATAACACAACCAAAGGGAACTTTTTTGACCATTCATTTCTGCTGGTCCAAGGAAAGCTTCCTAGCAAACTCTGTTATGTGAAGTATTAAAAAACAACAACCGAATGAAATATTTGTTTTGTTTTAGATTACTGTGGTTCTTCTCTCTAGCGCCCCCCTCAGCCCCCCCCCCCCCCCCCCCCCCCCAAAAAAAAAAAAATTTTTAAAATATAAAAAAAACAAAAACAAGATAAAACAAGCGAATCGACTTGAACAAACTTGAATTTGACACCCTTGGAGATGCTGCATACCAAATATCAAAAGAATCTGACTCCTGGATCTGAAGAAGATTTTTAAAGATTATTTCTCATATTGCACCAAGTAAATATTCAGGCTCCCACCAGAAGCCCAAATATTAACCTAAGGACTCGATTTGAACAAATTCGAATCTTACACCTCTGGAGATGTCACATACCAAATATGAAAGGATTCTCAATAGCAGGCCTGAAAAGATTTTTTAAGAAATTTTCTCTTATTGCACCAAGTTAAAATTTGGGCTCCAATAATGAGCCCAAATACTCATCCAGGGATCCCATTTGAACAACTTGAATCCAACCCCCCTAAAGATGCTGTATACCAAATATCAAAAGAATATTACTGGTGGATCTGAAGAAGAGATTTTTAAAGAATATCCCCCATATTACACCAAGTTAATAAGCAGGTTCCCATAGAAAGCCCAAATATTAACCCAGGGACTCGATTCGAACAAATTCAAATCTTACACCTCTAGAAAAAGTCACATACCAAATATGAAAGGATTCTCACTAGTGGATCTGAAAAAGAAGATTTTTTAAGAAATTTTCTCATATTGCACCAAGTTAAATTTGAGCACCAATAAAGAGCCCAAATATTCATCCAGGGATCCCATTTGAACAAACTTTAATCTAACCCCACCTAAAGATGCTGCATACCAAATATCAAAAGAATCTGACTTGTGGATCTGAAGAAGATTTTTAAAGATTATTTCCCATATTGCACAAAGTTAATATTCAGGCTCCCACCGGAAGCCCCAATATTCACCCAGGGACTTGATTTGAACAAATTCGAATCTTACACCTCTAGAGATGTCACATACCAAATATGAAAGGATTCTCAATAGCAGGTCGGAAAAAGAAGATTTTTTACGAAATTTTCTCATATTGCACTAAGTTAAAATTTGGGCTCCAATAAAGAGCCCAAATACTATGCAGGGATCCCTTTTGAACAAACTTCAATCTAACCCCCCCCTAAAGATGCTACATACCAAATATCAAAAGAATCTGATAAGTGGATCTGAAGAAGAAGACTTCTAAAGAATATCCCCCATATTCCACTAAGTTAATAATCAGGCTCCTTAGGAAGCCCAAATATTAACCCAGGGAGTTGATTGAAACAAATTCAAATCTTACACCTCTAGAAATGTCACATACCAACTATGAAAGGATTCTCACAAGTGGGTTTAAAAAAGAAGATTTTTTTAAAGAAATTTTCTCATATTGCACCAAATTAAAATTTGAGCACCAATAAAGAGCCCAAATATTCATCCAGTGATCCCATTTGAACAAACTTGAATCTAACCCCCCTAGAGATGCTGTAAACCAAATGTCAAAAGAATCTGACTGGTGGATCTGAAGAAGAAGATTTTTAAAGATTATTCCCCATATTGCCCCAAGTTAATATTCAGCCTTCCGTAGGAAGCCCAAATATTAACCCAGGCACTCAATTGAACAAACTTCAATCTGACACCTGTAGATATGTTGTATACCAAGTATCAAAAGAATCTGACTGTTTGATCTGAAGAAGAAGATTTTTAAAGCTTATTCCCATTGCGCCCGAAGTTAATTATTTGGGCTCCTCTGTTGAGCCCAAATATGAACCGGGGGGGGGGGGGGGGGGGGGGTCAATTTGAACAAACTTGTATTTGACATCCTTTGGATGCTGTATATCAAATATCAAAATATTCTGATTAGCAGTTCTGAAGAAAATTTTTGTTTTCAATTTTTGCAAATATGCCGATTCAGCATTTTTTTTCAAATGGCCCTACAGAACACCTTGACACAACCGATGGCCTTTTTTTTTCAATCCATCCTACCGGTCAAAAGGATGCTTCATACCAAATAACAGTTCTCTGTTCCGTGTAGTTTGGAAAATATGGAAATTTGAATTTTTTTCTATTTTTAGCCCATGGGGTACCCACTGGGCAACGAAAAAAAAAGAAATTTGGGCAGCAATCAAGTACTTTGGACCCACTTATGCTACATGCCAAATTTGGTTCTAATCGGCCCATTGGTTCTTGAAATGGAAATTTTTGTCGTAGCCCAAAATGGGTATGTGCCCACAGAGAGTCCAAATATTGATCTACCAACTTCTCTTGAACAAACTTTAATATTCAACACCAAAGAGTGTTACATACCACAATCTCTCTGGTGGTTCATGAGAAGAAAATTTTTAAAGATTAATAGGCTTTGACATCATTGCCCAGAGCCTGAAGAAGGCAGCCGCTCCATTTGAACAAAATAGAAAGGGTATACCCCAGGGATGGTTTGTACAAAGGTTTGCAAAAGTGAATGGATGACGGTCGCCAAGTGATGGCAATACCTCACACGACTTGCAGTCAGGTGAGTTAAACACTTTAACCACAAACTTTAACCCAAACTCTAAATGTTAACAGACTGACGGATGGACGAAAGTCATGGCTATAGCACTGGCTGTAAACAGTCAAGCCAAAAAAGCCTAATTGGCACCCGGGGGGGGGGGGGGGGGGGGGGGGGGGGGGGGAAGGGGGAGAACAGGGGTAGAGGAGTCCATTTTTTTCTGAACGTAGTCACTCTGAATCCTTCAAAATGCATTTTGGACCAAATCAAAAATGTTGCTTAAATGGCCCGAGGGGGTGGGGGTTATAGGAGTCAATTTTTTTCCACATGCTGTCACTCTAAATCCTTCAAAATGCATTTTGGACCAAAGGAAAAAAAGTGCCTCATTGGCACTTGGCATGGGAGGGGGGTTGTAGAGGTATGGAGTTAAAATTTCTGCATGAAGTCACTTTAAATACTTCAAAAAGCAATTTGGAGCAAAGAAAAAAATGCCTAATTGGTGGAAGGGGTGGGGGTCAGGGCAATAACTTCAACAATTTTCATGGTGGTCATTGAATTTGATACAGACACTGCTGCTGTAGAGACATATATTGAAAAGAATTGAAATCTTAACTATTGTTCAAGTTATGCCATAAACAAACTTCGGACAGACAGACATACAATGAGACTGATGGACAGATGGATGGATGGACGGACCTCTAGAATATATCCCTCCCTTGAGAGGGGATAAAAAGTAACGAAGTATGTGGTAGAAGCCTAATTTGAAATTTCGAGAAACTAAGTTCAAAAACCATTTTGAAAAGGGTTAAATTAATGCCAATATTATTTGAAACCTCTGTATACACGGTCAGTAGACTTAACCCACAAATGAAAAACGATGATGTTGTAACACAGTGTTTGAAGAATGAAAGGTACAACCTTGAAAAGCAAAACTTTAATCCGAACCTTTAAGCTAGGAATACTATGTAAAATTGACTGCCAAAAATAGGTTAAATATTTCCTAAAACCAATAAAAGAAATCACTGATGTAAATGCAATCACTGATTTGTACTGACCATGCAAGAATTAAAGTAAGAAAGTATGTGGCAAAGCCTAATTTCAAATACAAAGAAACTAAGTCTGAAAACATGCTTAAAAGGGGTTAAAATCATACCAATATTAATGAAAATCGCTGTAGAAAGGTTCAGTAGATAGTAGACATTGTCCCAAATGAGAAACAGTGACATTGTAGTAAAGTGTTTGAAGAAATAAAGGTGTAACTTTGTAAACAAAAAAAACCTTTAACCAAAAACATTAACCTGGAAGTAAAATTGCCTTACAAAACAAGAGGCCCCACGGGGCCTGAAGCGCTCATCTTGAACAGAACACAATATATACAGAGTCCCAGAATGAGTCTACATTAAGCAATCCATCTCCATAGGATACACTGTCAATCCTGGAGTCCCTCAGGAGTGACAAAAATAATCCATGCATCATGCATTTTCTTCATTTGATCATAATGTAAAATGTGCAGCACCCCTATGAAACTCCTTGATACAACCTATTTGGATTAATCTTAGTAACACACCTCAAGAGGGTACTGAATACAAAATGTTTAATTCTTCAGCAACGTGGCCAATTCCGGCCCCCACAGGAAACCCAAATATTAGCCCAGGCTCTCGATTTGAACACAGTTAAATCTGACTTCCCTAGAGATGTTGGAAACCAAATATGAAAGTATTCTGACTGTTGGATCTGAAGAAGAGAAATTTTAAAGAAATTTCTTCATATTGCACTAAGTTAAAATTTTTTTGGGCTACCATAGCGAGCCCAAATATTAACCTATGGATCCGATTTGAACAAATGTGAATCTGATCCCCCTAGAGATGTTGTATACCAAATATGTAAGCATTCTGACTAGAGAATCTGAAGAAGATTTTTGAAGAAATTCCCCCCCCCCCCCCCCCCCCCCTAATGATGTTGTATACCAAATATGAAAGCATTCTGACTGGTGGATCTGAAGAAGATTTTTAAAATTATCCACCATATTGCTTCCATAGGAAGCCCAAATATTAACCTAGGGACTTGGTTTGAACAATCTTGAATCTAACCCTCATCACAATGATGTATACCAAACATTAAAATATTTCGACTGGTGGTTCTGAAGAAAAAGAGATTTTTAAAGAATATTCCCCATATTACCCTATGTTAAAAATCCAGGCTCCTGTATTGAGTCTAAATATGAACCAATGGGCTTTGTTTTAACAAACTTGTATCTGACCCCCCTATGAATGCTGTATACCGAATATCAAACGATTCTGATGATTCGTTCTGGAGAAAATATTTTTTTACATTTTTGCAAATATGCTGACTCAGTATTTTTTCGATGTCCATTACAGAACACACTAACATAACCGATGGCAATTTTTTTACCACTCAATT
The DNA here is from genome assembly GCA_031216915.1 of Pictodentalium vernedei. NCBI lineage: Eukaryota > Metazoa > Mollusca > Scaphopoda > Dentaliida > Dentaliidae > Pictodentalium > Pictodentalium vernedei. The sequence continues at coordinate 312,657,692 of CM062289.1, forward strand.
CTACTGGTCCTAGGGATGCTTTAAACCAAATAACAGCTCTCTGATCCTTGTGGTTTGGGAAATATGGGCTTTTGAAAATATTTTTATTTTTAGCTCCCAGAGTCCCCATGGGGATGCAGGAATTTTTTTTTTTGCATGTGTCAAGTACTTATGACCCAATAATACCACATACCAAATTTGGTTCAAACCGGACCATCAGTTCAGCAAAAAGAAATTTTGGGCGGGGCCAAATACTTACCCCTCCCATTACAAAGCCAAATATTGCTTCATGAACTTCGTTTGAACAAATTTGATTCTACACCTCAAAAGGAAGCTCCATAGCAAATATCAAGTCATTGTACACACTGGTCCATGAGAAGAAGAGCTTTTTCGCCCTCTCCCTCCCTATGGGGCTGGGCATGTTGAGCTGAACAAACATGCAATGCCCCTTCAGGACCATCACTCACACAAACTTTCACTTGATTTGGCCCAGTGGCTCCAGAGAAGACCAAAACATAATATTAATTTGAAAGAAAAAAAACTTCAACCTTGACTGACACACGGACAAAAGTCATGACTATAGCCCCAAACTGTAAACAGTTGGGCTAAAAATGGGAGGAGCAGAGGAAGCATATCAGGTGCACTCACTCCTTACCTATGTTCAGTTTCATACCTTCGTTCAACGTTGGTCTGTGCTGGGCAATCTTTTTTTCAATGACATTGAAAAACCAGTCCAGTGTCTTAGAGAGGTTCTTAAAATTTTTAGTGGGACATCGATGCAGTAACGGAATATAGTCTTCTAGAAACAAACCACTTGAACTAAGGGAACCATCACTAAAAGAGATGAATGTAGAAGATATCTCTCTGAACTCTTCATCTTCAAAATCATAACTGGAAGAATGAACAAAAAAATAAGTTGTTTATGTTACTGTGATAGACTGTTTTACTCAAAATTTTTAACATACTGTTGATTAAATTAGATCTCTCCTTACATCCAAGCATTTGTGCTCATTAATCAAGTCATTTTCTCTTACTAATATAAGGTTTCATTCACATGGAGATTTGACAAAAAATGGTCGTTTGCAAGACCAATTTTCCATTTCATGCTTCAAAACGTCCATCCATGAGCCAATACAGTGGAACCTTATTAATTGAATAGTCACTTTGCCAATGAAAATTATTCAATTAACAGTATTCAATTAACAGGGATTTGTCACTTTCCTGCATTCTAGATATAAACTTAGCATTTATTCTATTATATCTTGGTTGGCAGAGCTCCATGAGCTCTGTTAAACAAGATATGATTGATTAAATGCCTGTATTGGATGCATTAAGGTTAAATAGGTCTATAAACAAATGAAAACTGGGCAGAGTCAAGGTAATTTCTTGACAGGTTACAGGATTTATTATTCAATTAACAGGAGTTTACTCTATAACCCATATTCAATTAAAAGGTCAAATTTGTACTGAAGGTATGGCAAAAGGTTTTGTGTTGGGAAATTATATTTAATTAACAGGGTTATTCAGTTAAGAGATATCAAATTAAGTGGGCTCCACTGTACTATGAAACTTTTACAACTGTATTTTCTAGAATTGTATTTTCTTCCTATAAATATAACTGACTAAAATGAATCATTAGCATTTTATAAGATAAGGCAATTTGCCATCTGGAAAATTGACACGTCTTTGAAAATGCTAATGGTTCATTTCAGCCCATTTAAGTTCAAGTAAATATAATTGTAAAAGGTTTATAGTATTGGCCCCTTTGAGATGAAAGGATCAACTTTAATTATCTATGCAAAAAAATAAAACATTTTAATCTTCAACTTGTAGAGTTATGATTAGCTGCTCTGATATATCTGACATACTTTTAACCTCTCATCATAAAAACAAGGCATTAGGTGCCACAAAGTAGATCTTTTGTTTCTCAGGCCATGTTTTATAGAATTGTATGTGGGTGTGCATTTATTTTATTTTATTTTTGTCATTATTTCTTTGCCATCAAAAGTCCATGTTCTTGGTTTGTTTTATGTTTTAGGCCTCATTATCTATAGAATAGCATGGGTGGTGGTGTATTTCGACCCTTGAGTACAAGAAGGCTTTACAATGCTAATAAAATGAAAGTGTCAATGACACTGTAGCTCAACCTGTCAAGACAAAGACATGTACATGTATAGTATGTGACACAGCAATGACAAACATCCAGGTAATGACCTGATAACAAAGATACATATAAAGTATTGTAACGGTCTGTACATAAATACTGACCGTTGCCTGTAACAAATGTATAGGTAAAGTATTGTAAAGGTGAGTGACAGTCAAATGCTTAACTAGAAAAAAATCTTTGAGTCCCAGAGTGGGTCTGACTGAACCCCAAAATATTTGTTCTCATAGCACAGTGATAACAAAGGCACCCCAAAACACACTCGTTCCTGCCCCAAGGTGAAAACAAAGGTACCCAAGAAGTTTTGTGAAGATCAGTTCATAAATACGAGCTGGATAGAACTTGTGACAAAAAACTGATTGGACCTAATTTCGGTACAAAATGGCCACTGGCAGCCATCTTCAATTTTGGACTGCACCCAGAAACACTCATTCTCGTCCCAAGGTGATAACAAAGGTACCCAAGAAGTTTTGTGAAGATCGGTTCATAAATACTGCCTCTACCCTGAGCCGTATTGATATGTATGTGTAAGTAGCACTGAATAAATCAAAGTTCATCTAATTTGCATAATTTCTGCACGAGAAAAAAAACCCTTATAATATGTGATGTATTCCATGTTACTAAACATTCATACAAAAATTTATTCAAATCAGAACTTTCATACAGAAGTTCTGTACAAAAGACTGATTGCACTAATTTTGGTGCAAAATGGCTGCTGGTGGCCATCTTGAATTTCGGACCACACCCAAAAACACTCGCTCTCATCCCACGGTGATAACAAAGGTACCCAAGAAGTTTCGTAAAGATTGGTTCATAAATATGGCTTCTAGTCTGAGCCGTATAGAAGTTGTGTACAAAAAACTGATTAGACCTCATTTCGGTACAAAATGGCCACTGGCAGCCATCTTGATTTTTAGACCGCACCCAGAAACACTCGTTCTCGTCCCAAGGTGATAACAAAGGCATTTCGTGAAGATCAGTTCATAAATACAGACTCTAGCCCGAGCCGTATTGACACGTGTACTTACTGTGTGTAAGTCACACTGAAAAAATCAAAGTTCATCTAATTTGCATAATTTCTGCACGAGAAAAAAACCCGTATTATATGTGATGTATCCCTTGGTACTAAACATTCACACAAAAAATTATTGAAATCAGCGCTTTCATATGGAAGTTCTGTGCAAAAATCTGATTGCACCTAATTTTGTACAAAATGGCTGCCATCGGCCATCTTGAATTTCGGACCGGACCCCAAAACACTCGTTCTCGTCCCACGGTGATACCAAAGGTACCCAAGAAGTTTCGTAAAGATCGGTTCATAAATACGGCCTCTAGCCCGAGCCATATTGGCATTTGCACTTACAGTGCTGAAAGTAACACCAAAAAACATCAAAATTAGTCTAATTTGCACAATTTATGCACGAGAAAAAAAAACGTATTATATGTGATGTATTCCATGGTACTAAACATTCATACAAAAAATTATTCAAATCAGAGCTTTCATATGGAAGTTCTGTACAAAAAACAGATTTCTGCATCATCAGTACAAAATGGCGGCTGGCAGCCATCTTGAATTTCGGACCGCACCCAAAAACACTCATTCTCGTCCCACTTTCATAACAAAGGTATCCAAGAAGTTTCGGAAAGATCGGTTCATAAATATGGGCTCTAGCCCGAACCGTATGCAATTGTTGATGTATGGACAGATGGACAGATGGCCAGACGGACGACGGGCCATGACAAAAGCTCAAATTTGGCTTCGCCAAAGTTGAGCTAAAAATTGAGCAGCCATATCACACACTACATGAAAACGTACCCTCACTATGGCTGTGCAACGCACAGGATTAGACACATAATTGAGATGATCTTATTTACAAATAGATTGAAAAGAGTGACTAACTCCATGCATTGCAGAGACTTATTTGGTAAGAGCATACACTGACTAACTATAGGAATTGCACAAGATTAGTTGATAAGCTGCCATATCACACACTACATGAAAATACACACTGATTAATACTGTAAAATGCACAAGGTTAGCTGGTTATATGTTACATAGGATGCAGGATTCAATGAACTAATGGAAATACTTATACCTGTACTGGATTGTCGGAATTCTTTTAAAATGAATTCCAAACATGAAAATAAATTTTATTTGCAATTAATAGCTTGGTTTTTAAGGTCTATGTACCAAATAAGATGAGAAAAAACAAGAGGCCCCACAGGGCCTGAAGCCCTCATCTTGAACAGAACACAAGTTAAACAGAGTCCAAGAATGAGTCTACATTAAGTAAGCCATCTCCATAGGCTACACTGTCAATCCTTGAGTCCCCCAGGAGTGACAAAAATAATCTGTGCATCATGCCTTTTCTTCAGTTGATCATAAAGTAAAATGTAGAGCTCTCCTATGAAGCTCCTTGATACAACCTATGTGGATTAATCTTAGTACCTCTAGAGGGTACTGAATACAAAATTTTTAATTCTTCAGCAAAATGGCCAATTCCTGCTCCCATAGAGAGCCCAAATATTAACCCAGGCTCTTGATTTGAACACAGTTGAATCTGACTTCCCTAGAGATGTTGTGTACTGAATATGAAAGCATTCTGACTGTTGGATCTGAAGAAGAGAAATTGTAAAGAAATTTCTTCGAATTGCACTAAGTTCAAATTTGGGCTACCATAGCGAGCCCAAATATTAACCTATGGATCCAATTTGAACAAACTTGAATCTGACCCCCTAGAGATGTTGCATACCAAATGTGAAAGCATTCTGACGAGTAGATCTGAAGAAGAAGATTTTTGAAGAATTTCCCTCATATTGTACTAAGTTAAATTTCATGTTCCCATACGGAGCCCAAATATTAACCTAGGCACTCGAGTTGAACAACCTGGAATCTGCCCCCTCACCCCCCCACCCCCCCCACCCCCCCTAGAGATATTGTATACCAAATATAAAAGCATTACCCCATGCATACCAAATATCAAACCATTCTGACTGGTGGATCTGAAGAAGAAGATTTTTTTAAATTACCCTCCATACTGAACAAAGATAAAAATTTGGGCTTCCATAGGAAGCCCAAATATTAACCTAGGGACTTGGCTTGAACAATCTTGAATCTGACCCTCATAACAATGCAGGGACCAGCCGTGAGGGTGACTAGGGCGATTAAGTCGCCCTTCTAAGCTCAAAGTCGCCTAGAAAAATAGTCGGGGCGATTACAAGTCGCCCTCTAAAAATTGGCCAAAATGAGAAAAGGCTGAACTGAGTGATGCGAGGTTTACATAAAAATGAGTATTTTCAAAAATCGAATGTGCTCGAGTGTGATAAATGGGCATTTTAATTCGTCAAATAAACGTCCATTTATTTGAAATCACATGACAAGCAATTGTCCATTGTCGCTTTTGGCGTTTTTTTTATTTCTATTTTGTTGCGTTCCAGTCGGAGCTTCAAGTGTCGAAACGAAAGTAGGTGACTTTCGCGACTCAACAAACAACCCAGTTTGAAAGTAGGTTACGTCGCTTAGGATGCCGAAAATGTATACACAACGGACGTATTTTATAACACATTATTTTCATTTCGATTTGCTGACGACTGTTAACTGTTGGGCTGTCTATTCCCAGAAAAACACGAATGGAATTGAAACACATGAAAAAAAGCTTTAGTGATGTTAAGAAAAGCTTTGTACAGGACACAAGTGTGCATGTGGACGATCTTGAAAAAGGGTCCTCCTAAACATCGGAATGACATGAAATGTCGCGGAATGACACCGGAATGCCATAAAAATGATGCGGAATGACATTTCTTTTACAAAATACTCGACCCCAGAATGTATTTTGTTTATTAACTAACAAAGTACCTCCCAAGCAACCTTCTTACATCTGGTCCTGTTCACACTTTCAGACTTAGGAAATTATTAGCTTAGTAGACTTTGTTGAAAGGCAACCATAGGAGGGTGATGGGGGATTGGCACAAAGAAGAGGTGAGGGGTCATGAAGGAGAAGGTAGCAGTGGGGGATTTTCAGTCAATAATTACATTGTGATTTTTTAACCTGGCACAGATGCATCATAGACAACTGGACCTGGATTATTTGTACGTTAATGGAGGACCATAAATTGAAAATATGAAGGGGCGGTGGGGGTGGTACATGAATATTCTTAATTTTCCCCACTTGCCTATGAAGTCTCCCTACATGACTCTGCAGTCTCCCTATTTTTTCTGGAGGGAGACTTGAAGTCTCCCTAAAATTCCCCCCTAGGCTGTTCCCTGTAACAATGATGTATACCAAACATTAAAAGATTCTGACTGATGGTTCTGAAGAAGAAGATGAATGATGTATACCAAATATCAAAAGATTCTGATGACTGGGTCTGGAGAAAAGATTTTTTAAAATTTTTGCAAATATGCTGACTCAGCATTTTTTCGATGCCCATTACAGAACACCTAACATAACCGGTAACAATTTGTTTTTACCATTCAATTCTACTGGTCCTAAGGATACTTCATACCAAATAACACCTCTCTGTTCCACGTGGTTTGGGAAATATGGGCATTTAAAAATATTTCTTTTTTAGCTCCCAGAGTTCCCATGGGGATGTAGGAATTTGTTTTGGGGTATTTACGACCCAATAATACCACATACCAAATTTGGTTCATACCAGACCATCGGTTCAGAAAATAGAAATTTTGGGCGAGGCCAAAAATCTTACCCCTCCTATTACTAAGCCAAATATTACTTCGCGAACTTCGTTTGAACAAACTTGATTCTACACCTCATATGGAAGCTCCATAGCAAATATCAAGTCATTGTACACACTGGTTCTTAAGAAGAAGATTTTTAAAATATTTTGGAGCATTTTCACCCACTCCCTCCCTATTGGGCTGGCCATGTTTAGTTGAACAAAAATGAAATGCCCCTTTGGGACCATCACTCACACAAACTTTCACTTGAATTGGCCCAGTGGCTTTGGAGGAGAAGACCAAAACATGGTGTTGACGGATGACTGATGGAGAGCGATGAGATTAGCTCAGCTTCACTTTGTCAAGATGAGCTAATAAAAGACTACCCGACCACACATTCCCTGAAAACAAAGTGAGCAATTATAGGTATTTAAAAAATTGAATTTTTTAAAACTGTAAAAGGGACACAACTCTGGCAAAAAATGATGGATCAAATGCCGATTTGAACTTGACCTGCATTTTATATTGATGCACCTACATACCAAATCTCATTTGATTTGGCAACTATAATTAAAGTTATCATCGGGAAACCACAAAAAATGAATTTTTGAAGTCAAAGAAGGGGTATAACTCTGGCAAAAATAGTCAGAACCACACCCCCAATTCGAACTTGATCTGTATGTTGATACACCTACATACCAAATTTCATTTGATTTGGCCAACTATAACTTCAGTTATCATCAAGAAACCTAAGTGGGATGGATGGAAGGACGGACAGTTTTTCGGGGGACAAGCAATGACATGAAAGAGAAGTAGCAGTCACACACACATATTTTCTACAAACTCCCAATAAAAATACAGGGTTAACCGCATTTCTAAGGTCCCCAAATTCATCAAATCACAAATTAAAAAAAAAATATTCAGCAGAGCTGCCAAAAACAAGTGCACTGCCGGGCGTGGACTATGCCCTCAGACAGCAAGCTCTTACATTGGACATATTTCCAGGCAACAAATTTTCAGTCGAAAAAATGGAAAAAAAGGCCCTTGCTCAGCCAAAATTGCTCAGATCAGGGCATTTTTTTTTTTTTTTAAATTTCATTAGCAGTTTCCATCCCAGTTTCAAAAAGTGATGATAAATAGTGAATATAAGGCCAATATGAAAGAAAAATGGTTAGCATTAGGGCATTTTTGTATAGCATTTTGCGATGCGAAGCCAGTTATCAAATACCCTGTCAGACTGAACCCAAATTCAAACTTCACCTGCGTATTCATGAGACAAATCTATGTGCAAAATGTGGTGTTGATTCAAAAACTCAAAACTAAGTTATCAGCTGGACATCCAATTTTCAAAGTCAAAAAATGGAAAAATAATAATAATAATAATAATAATAATAATAATTTACTTATATAGTGCTTAATTCAAATAAAAATCTGCTCTAAAGTGCTTACATTTTAAAAAAAGAGACAAAGGAAAAGAAGAAACAGTGGTTAACAATCAAAAGCCATCTTAAACAAATAAGTCTTTAAACCTGCTTTGAAGCCTTCAGTTTTGGAGATGTTTCATAGGTTTTTTGGCAATGCATTCCACAGTGAAGTGGCAGCAAAAGCAAAAGATCGCTTACCTGCCTTTGATCTCACACGTGGGATGTCAAGAAGGTTATCCAATGACGACCTAAGATTCTGGGAGGGTTTGTGTAAATTTAAGATCTTTTTTAAGTAGGTAGGGGCATTGTCTTTATGAATGATGTTGTGTGTTGTCGTTAGAAGTTTGTATCTGATTCAAAAATTTATTGGTAGCCAATGTAATGATTTTAGAACTGGCATTATATGTTCATTCCTTTTAGTGCCAGTGACAATCCTAGCTGCAGTATTTTGAATTCGCTGAAGTCGGTTTATTGATTTCAGTGGAAGTCCAGAATATAGTAAGTTACAATAGTCTAAACGAGACATAACCATAGATTGCATAACAGTTTTCAGTGTGTTTTGTCCAATAGTTTTCTGATCTTGCTGACGTTCCTCATCTGAAAGAAGCAATTTCTGCTAACTTTGGTAATTTGATTACCCATGACGAAGTGACTACTAAAGGCAAACCAAGATTCTTAGAGGTTTCGCTGGAATTTATGCTGATATCACCGATCTTCAGACAAATAGTGGAAGATTTGTTTAGCTGGTGTTTCATGCCTATTTGTAGAAATTCGGTCTTGTCATCATTCAGTTTAAAAAAGTTTTTCCCCATCTACAGCCGAATGTCTTCAATGCATGCTTCAAGTGTGGCTAGAGATTCATTTACTTTAGAGATTTACACACAGATATAACTGTGTGTCATCGGCAGAGAGATGAAAATTCACAGAATGTTTCCTAAAAAGATCGCCAAGTGGCAATGTGTAGATGGTGAACAAAAGGGGGGCTAGAACTGAGCCCTGTGGAAAGCTGTATTGAAGACCTATGGGCTTTGAAATGGTGTCACAAATTTTGACGGATTGTGTATGACCGTATAAGTAGGATCTAATCCAATTCTGAGCAGTCCCACGAATGTTTAGTAGTGTTTCTAGTTGTGACAGGAGAGTTTCATGGTCAATCGTATTGAATGCTGCTGACAAATCAAGCAACACAAATGGTGTTAATTTACGTGCCAAGAATCGAACTTAGGATGTCATTGCTGACATAAATTGATGGTGTCTCGGTACTATGCCCAGGTCTATATGCTGATTGGAATGTTTCAAGTTTGTTATTTGTTGAGAGATGCTGAATAATTCTAGAAGATACAACTTTTTCAAGACATCTGGAAAAAAAAGGAAGATTGGAGACAGGTCTAACAAATTGGTTTCTTCAGGAGAGGGATGAAGTGGGTATGCTTAAACACTGTTGGCACGTTTCCTGAAACAAGAGATGACCAGAAAATACTGGTAATAATTGGAATGAGGTTGTCCAGGATGGTACAATCTTTCATCAACCAAGTTGGAAGAGGATCGAGAGAGCATGATGGTGAAGGAGCTTTCAAAATAATGGACTTTACCTCTTCCATGGTTGGGTGAAAGTCATTTAGAATGGTTATACCAGAATCAGATAATTCACCTTCAACATTAGCGTCTCTGTCTGTACCTGTGTTTTCTAATGGCTTTCTAATTTTTGCAATTTTCTCCTTAAAAAAGTTTGAAAATCAAGAGGCAACCTCAGAAAGATGACTGTGTTCTGGAAACTCATCCTTACAGTTTACGTTTAAAAGATTGTTAAGTATTTTAAAGATTTGTTCGGAATTATTTTTGCACGAGGCAATGGTAGTTTTCACCCAGTCAGTTTTAGCAGATTTAATAGATATATTTATTGCCCTAACACAGCCAAAATTGGTCAGCCAAATTTGAAGTTGACCTGTATATTCTTGATTTCCAAAGCTGCAAAACTGGGTGGAAAGCGTCGAAAAATGGGTATAACTCCAACAAAAATTATCAGATCCAGCTGATATTCAGAATTCATCTAATCATTGGGGTAAGGTACATAAACACCAAATTTGGTTTTGATTCAATGACCCAAACTTTAGTTATCACTCTGCATAGATGAATACACGCACACACGCATAAATGCAACTGATTGTAATATTTATCGAGGGACAACAAGAGCACTGTGAGGTGTGGCTAAATATGCCTGTTAGCCAGTTTGAACTGTTCCAACTTTGGTTGAGATCAAATGATCCAAACTGGAGTTATCGGTCAGAAACCAAAAATGTTAATAGATGGTCGAATCTAAGTCAAAAAATGGCCATAACTAATGTAAAAAAAAATAACTGGATGTAACCAATATTCGAACTTGACCTGCATTACTAGCTGGGTAATATACATACCAACTTAGGTTAATGAATGGTCAAATTTTAAGTTGAAGAAGGGCCATAACTCATGTACAAATAATTGGATGGAACCCACCTTTGAACTTGGCCCTGTATTACTAGCTCGGTAATATACATATCAAGTTTGGTTGAGATCAAATAATCAAAACTGGAATTATCGGTCAGAAACGAAAAATGTTAATAGACGGTCAAATTCTAAGTAAAAAATAAGCTGTAACTCATGTAAAAATAATTCGAGAGAACCCACATTTGAGCTTGGCCTGTATTACTGGCTGGGTAATGTGCATACCAACTTTGGTTGAGATCAAATAATGCACACTGGAGTTAACGGTCTGTAATCAAAAATGTTAATGGACAGATGGCAAGACGGATGGACATACTGATTACATGATATAAACCGTTTTTCAAATGGGCATATAAAAAAAATGTACCAAATTTTTTTCCAGGACAATATATTTTTTTCAAGGCTGCTTAGTTTTCAAGTTTACATCACTTTCCAATACTACTCGTCAATTTGGAGAATTCTCATTCAATTTTTTATGTCAATAATATACACCACCCTCACCAGAATGTAGGGCTGTCACGACTATCAATTTTCATAGTCGACTATTCGCCACCATTAATGACTGTTAGTCGATTAATAGTCATTTCCCAAAAATTCAACAATCTTTGATATACTTACACATTTAACCCATGAACAAATGTGAACAGTAGTCCTGTTCACTCCAGTCACCGTGTTGAAATAAAATGGAAACACCAAAATATCCCTGACTGATTTGTAGAATTTAAATAGAACCTTTGTGTGAATGTTTCATTTCCATAACTAATTTCCAGAAATTTCAAACATAAACGTAGATTCCTACACAAGTTGGTACTAAAAGTGAACTGACAGTTCTTTCTTACTTTTGTAGTTTGGGTTGTTCCAATGGGGTCGGTCGATTGTACAAGACTAAAGATTCTTCTTTTCATTCTGCAGGTTGCAATACTTCCCAAACTGTGAATCATTTTAAACTGTTCTGAACAAATGAAAATGAAAAGAATGAAGAGACTCACCTGACTTGATGATGTAATGTCATTCAGCATGTTGATTATGGAGTGAAAACAATATGCAATCATCAAACAAAATGTCATTGTTACATGTAGATCTCTTATTGAAATTGACAATGCTGGGAACTTTCTTCGACTACTGTATGGAACAGGGATTGAGCAAATAGCAAGGCTCTGTGTTTTTAAATTTACGTTGTTGTACAACCGTGAAGGAAAACAAAAGCCATTGAATATCGCAGGTAACTACGGCTAGTCACTTCAAAGTTTAATAATAAACTAACTGTTCATTCATCTCTTTATACAGTGCAATTTACACCAGACTTCTGTCACTTTGAAAATGAACTACAAAAAACGTTGACTACCACTGTAGTCGACAGTAAACGAATTGAATAATCACGACAGCCCTACCAGAAAGACATTTGTGGTATCACACATGATAGGAGAACTACTGCCACATTTGAATTTAAGCTTAAGGTTCTGTTGAGCCAAAACTGTAGAAAATTTGACTGTTTGAAGAGACGTATCCCTGTGTAAGATGCTATTATCTATAGTAGATTTTTTCTCTCAGAAACCTAATCAGGAAGCTGAGAGGGGAGGGACAAAATTCTATCCCATGTTCTTTAAAACTGAAAGTGTCAATGACACTATAGCTTCTCTTGAGTTTATACTTAATTTATGAGATTAATGTTATAATTACCTCACTTATATTGCAATTAAGTAATGTTATAATTACCTCACTTATATTGCAATTAAGTAAACTGTATCATAATAACAGACTTTTTATCATCAGAGAAAAAACTTAACAAGAGACCCCATGGGGGCCTGAGGCACTCACCTGACATGGTTGTTTAAAGAAGGATTTAATTAGCATCCACAGCTAGTTATTTAATTATTTATGACTCTGTTGTCCATGCCAGATGATTTTTTACTAGTACTGGGATGTTACCACAGAAATAATGGCCAGATTTCCAGGAATGCAAAACTAGGGAGTCCAAATATCAAGCTAGCATCTTAACTTGAACAAACTTGAGTCTGAGCCCTTCCCCTCCACCACGAGGATGCTGTATACCACATGTGAAAAGCATTCTGAAGGGTGGATCTAAAAAAGATTTTTAAAGAAATTTCCTCATATTAACCCAGGGAACAGATTTGAACAAATTTGACCCCCCCCCCCCCAAGATGTTGTATACCAAATAAAAAAAAAAACATTCTGACTGGTGGATATGAAGAAGGGGACTTTTAAATAAATTTCCTCATATTGCACTGAGTTAAAATTCAGGCTCCCATAAGGAGCTCAAATATTAACTCAGGGACTCGATTTGAACAAACTTGAATCTGAATTGGTCCAAAATTTCTACGTCCGAACCAGACCCAAAATTTTCAACCCAGGCACCCGATTTGAGCAAACCTGAATCTGACACCCTTAGAGATGATGTATACCAAATGTTAAAGGATTCTGACTGGTGGAGCTGAAGAAGATTTTTAAAGAAATTTCCTCATATTGCACTAAGTTGAAATAGGGAGCCCAAATATTAACAGAGGAACTCGATTTGAACAAACTTGAATCTGGCCTCCCTAGAGATGATGTATACCAAATATGAGAGGATTCTGACTAGTGGATCTGAAGAAGAAGGTTTTTAAAGAAATTTCCTCATACTGCACTAAGTTAAACTTTGGGCTCCAACAGAGATCCCAATATTAACCCAGAAGCCCGAATTGAATAAACTTGAATTTGCCTCCCCCTAAAGATGTTACATACCAAATATGAAAGCATTCTGACTGGTGGATCTGAAGAAGATTTTTAAAGATCATTTCCCAAGTTAAAAATTTGAGTCCAAATATGAATTAAGGGGGTTCATTTTAACATACTTGTATACCCCCCCCCCCCCCCCCCCCCCCCTCCTATGGATGCCGTATACCAAATATCAGAAAATTCTGATGAACGCTTCTGGAGAAAAATTTTTGGGGTTTCTTTTAAACTTTTTTTTGACTCAGCATTTTTTGAGCCCCCTGGTTTATGAGAAGAAGATCTTTTAAGAATTTTGGAGCATTTTCCTCCACACCCTCCCTATGGGGGTGGATACGTTGATTTGAATGGAAACAAAATGCAATGTCAGAACAAGCAATTACCTCAAATTTAACTAACACTGGTTCAACAGTTTAGGAGGAGCAGGTGTAAACACCATGTTCACAGACGATGGACGGTGAGTCATCCTGACTTTCAGACAGGTGAGTTAAAAAGAAAGCCACTCAAGGCAACTTACCACTATGAAATATTACATTCTCATCTACTCATCATACTGTCAACCTGCCAAGTTTCAAGAAAACTAATCCATCAATGCAACCTGTGGAGTGTGCCAAAGAAATCCAAGATGGCAGATATGACTGCTAACATAGGCTGTACTCATCTATACATTATACTAAGGAAGTTGCCTGACGTCCAAAAATGAAAATGTCAGTGACACTGTAGCTTAACTTGTGTGTTCTATTTGATGAAAAGGATAATGTTCAATGTTTATGAAAGGATTATGAAATAAGAGAAGAATTGTGATAATTGGGAATATGTTCATTTTTGGTCCCTGTATGCTATGTTTTTGATAAAAATAATATAAGGTGTACACTGTGCTAAAGAGCTGAGGGGTGGGTTAATATGACCTCACAGTTAATGTATGTGGCCCTCACAGTTAACGTATATTAACGAAAGTTACCAAGTTACAGTGAAATTATTCCAAAACGAGTCATCCTATCAAGTTACATTGAAATCCCCTCATAAATATGGCCTGTAGACTGTGGTAAAGGTTTTCGGGCTTCAGGCCCCTGTAGCCGTCAGTTTCCCAATTGCGTCCAAAGGGGACGTTCTCATCTAGACATTATATGAAGTCAACCTACCAGGTTATAATGAAATCCCTTCATAAATATGACCTGTAGACTGTGGTAAAGGTTTTTGGGCTTTGGACTCGGGCAGCCATCATGGTTGAATGATCACAACCAAAAGGGGACATTCTCATCTGGGCATCATCTGGAGTGATCCTACGAAGTTACAATGAAATTCCTTCATAAATATGACCTGTAGACTGTGCTCAAGGTTTTGGGGCTTCGGGCCCCTGAAGCCGTCACAGTTGACCAATCATGACCAAAAGGGGATGTCATCATCTAGGCATTATATGGAGTCAAACTAACAGGTTACAATGAAATCCTTCCATAAATATGACCTATAGACTATGCTAAAGGTTTTGGGGTCTTGGGCTCGGGCAACCATCAAGGCTGAATGATCGCGACCAAAAGGGGACGTTGTCATCTAGACATTATTTGGAGTCCTACCAAGCTACAATAAAATCCCTTCATAATTATGAGCAGCAGACCGTTCTAAAGGTTTTCAGGCTTCGGGCCCCTGTAGCCGGGACAGTCGCCCAATCGTGTCCAAAAGGGGACGTTCTCATCTAGACATTATATGAAGTCAACCTACCAAGTTACAATGAAATCCTTTCATAAATATGACCTGTAGACTGTGCTAAAGGTATTCAGGCTTCAGGCTCGGGCAGCCATAATGGTTGAATGATCGCAACCAAAAGGGGACATTATCATCTGGAGTGATCCTACAGACTATGAAATCCCTTCATAAATATGACCTGTAAACGGTGCTCAAGATTTTCGGGCTCCGGGCACCTGTAGCCATCACAGTTGGCCAATCATGACCAAAAGGGGATGCCATCATATACGCATTTTATGGAGTCAACCAAACAGGTTACAATGAAATCCTTCCATAAATACGACCTATATACTATGCTAAAGGTCTTTGGGCTCGGGCAGCCATAAAGGCTAAACGATCACGACCAAAAGGGGACGTTCTCATCTAGACATTATTTGGAGTCATCCTACCAAGCTACAATGAAATCCCTTCATAATTATGACCAGTAGAATGTTCTAAAGGTTTTTGAGCTTTGGGCCCCTGTAGCCGTCACAGTTGCCAAATTGTGTCCAAAAGAGGACATTCTCATCTAGACATTATATGAAGTCAACCTACCAAGTTACAATGAAATCCCTTCATAAATATGACCTGTAGACAGTGCTAAAGGTTTTCGGGCTTCGGGCTTGGGCAGCCCTCCTGGTTGAATGATCGCAACCAAAGGGGACAATCTCATCTGGACATCATCTGGAGTGATCCTACAAAGTTACAATGGAATCCATTCATAAATATGACCTGTAGACTGTGCTAAAGGTTTTTGGGCTTCGGGCACCTGTAGCCATCACAGTTGATCAATTGCGACCAAAAGGGGATGTCATCATCTAGGCATTATATAGAGTCAACCTAACAGGTTACAATGAAATTCTTCCATAAATATGACCTTTTGCCTATGCTAAAGGTTTTTGGGCTCGGGCACCCATCAAGGCTGAATGATCGCGATCAAAATGGGACGTTCTCATCTAGACATTATTTGGAATCATCCTACCAAGTTACAATGAAATCCCTTCATAAATATGACCTGTAGACTGTGTTAAAGGTTTTCGGGCTTCAGGCTCGGGCAGCCCTCCTGGGTGAATGATCGCAACCAAAGGGGGCAATCTCATCTGGACATCATCTGGAGTGATCCTACAAAGTTACAATGAAATCCTTTCATAAATATGACCTGTAGACTGTGCTAAAGGTTTTGGGGCTTCGGGCCCCTGAAGCCATCACATTTGATCAATCGTGACCAAAAGGGGATGTCATCATCTAGGCATTATATGGAGTCAACCTAACAGGTTACGATGAAATCCTTCCATAAATATGACCTTTTGACTATGCTGAAGGTTTTTGGGCTCGGTCACCCTTCAAGGCTGAATGATCACGATCAAAATGAGACGTTCTCATCTAGACATTATTTGGAGTCATCCTACCAAGTCACAATGAAATCCCTTCATAAATATGACCTGTAGACTGTGCTAAAGGTTTTCAGGCTTCGGGCCCCTGTAGCCGTCACAGTTGCCCACAAGGGGACCTTCTCATCCAGACAATATATAAAGTCAACCCACCAAGTTACAATGAAATTCCTCAATAAATATGACCTGTAGACTGTGCTAAAGGTTTTCGGGTTTTGGGCTCAGGCAGTCATCACGGTTGGCAGATCATTCCCAAATGGGGAAATTCTCATCTAGACATCATAAGGAGTCATCCTACCAAGTTACATTGAAATCCCACCATATTAAACATGACCTGCAGACTGTGCTAAAAGTTTTTTGGGTTTGGGGCTTGGGCAGCCATCACGGCTGACAGATCATGCCCAAAAGGGGACGTTCTCATCTAGGCATTATACAGAGGCATCCCACCAAGTTACAGTGAAATTCCTTTATAAATACGACCTGTAGACTGTGCTAATGGTTTTTGGGTTTTGGGCTCGGGCAGCCATACCAGTTGCCCGATCGTGATCAAAAGGGGTCGTTCTCATCTAGACATTACCCCAAACCTGCATATGAAATTTCGTGACGATCAGACAAGAACTGCGGGAGAATGTGAACAAAGGAAAATGCTAAAGGAAAATGTGAACAGACTCACAGAATAACAGACTCACAGACTAACAGACTTCCGCACACGTGATGGCAATGGCTTATCTTGACTATGTCAAGTTAAGCTAAAAATGATGCATAAATGCAACTGCAGGAGGTTCTGAAGAAATCCAAGATAGCTGTTAGCTGATAGCAAGATAGCTGTTATGGGCAGCCATCTATTACCAAAAAAGTACGTTCTCATCAACTCAACACACTAAGTTACCACGACAAATTTCAGGAAAATTGATGCATAAATGTAAGCTGAGGTCCGTAATATAAATGAAAGTGTCACTGACACTGTAGCTCAACTTGACAAACTTGAACTTGTTATAAGGGAAAGGGCTAAATTGAAGATCATTGGTACCAATATTATTTGGTGAAATTTAAACATAACAGCATTGTGTGTGCACAACATCAGAATAATTCAGGCATTTTTATGTGTAAACTGCAATGCTGGCTAAAGGAAGAATGTTGATACACAAATGCAGTAAGTTCAGAGGTTATTGTAAATGGCAAGTTTTTTCACAGAATTGAATGCTAATCAATAGCTCTTATCTAGAGGTCCCGTCTAATGAGCACACCAAGTTCAAAAACAATCCTAAGATATATGTGCCCTGTAGGCCAAGTCAAAGAAGAATGTTGATGCACAAATGTAATAAATTCAAAGATTGTTGCTAACAGTAACAGTTTTTGATGGGAATGGAAAGAAAATCAATAGCTCATATCTTTGTCACCCTGTTTTAGCATACAAAGTTTCAAAACAACCTGATTATTAATGTGCTCTCTGAGGCATGCCAAAGGAAGATGTTAATGCACAAATGCACTAAGTTTGAAGGCCATTGCTTGTGGCAATGTTTTTTTTCTTCTTTTTTATGAAAATTTATAAATATACCCTGCAGAGAGTGCAAAAGGGATAAGTTGCTGAACAAATGCAGTAAGTCCAAAGGCAGTGATAACGGCAAAAAATTTTATGGAAATGAAAAAAAATAAAGAGCTCACATCTAGAGGCCACCCTGAAAAGACATACCAAGTTTCAAAGTGATCTGATCATAAATGTGCCCTGAAGGGTGTGTCAAAGGGAAATATTGAGATCTGACTAAAGTTCAAATGTCAGCGGCAACATTTTTCGACAGACATGGAAGAAAATCGATAGCTCCCATATAGATGCCATCCAACACAAGCATACCAAGTTTCCAAGCGTTCCAATCATAAATGAGCTCTGCAGGGTGTGTCAAAGAGAAATATTAATGCTCAACTGCACTAAGTTTTTACTAAATTCATCAAAGGTCAATGCCAATGGCAACATTTTTTGACGGAAATGGAAGAAAATCGATAGCTCCCATCTAGAGGTCAGACCATACAAGCGTACCAATTTTTAAAGTAATCTGATGATTAATGCGACCTTTGCAGTGTGCCAAAAGAAATTGTGGATGTACACTGACAGACAAGAAGTGAAACCAATAGCTCAGCTTGATTTTGTCAAGTTGAGCTAAAAATCAAGATAGCTGCTATGGTATTCATAGTAGGTGGTCGACCCAACATAGGACGTTCTGATGCAAGTATGCATCTACACACTTGCATATCAAATTTAGTGATGATTGGGAAGTAACTGCAGGCTGTAGCTCATGCTGAACGAATTGAGGACAGCGTTCAGATCAGACATGTTAACTCTCCCAGAATGCACAGGAAAATCCCGGAATTTCAGTGTAGTTCCCGGCCTCCCAGACAGGAATCAGTTCTGGACCCAAAATCCCGGAAAACAACAGTCAAATATTTCGTTCCCATTGTAACTTATGAAAAACATTCAGAGTCAAATCACATGCATTTCAAACTCTGGTAAAAACTCACAAAGCAGTAAAATATGGATTTAAGTTAAATTTATTTAAGAAAAGGGTATTTTATGATATATATTTCAACTGTGTTCATGTTTATTTCTGGGTTTTATCTTTGGAGATTCGTGATCAGTGTGCGAGTGTTGAAGTGAAAATAGGTGACTTACTTTCAAAAAATTGAAAACTCCACCTTTATTTAAATGCAGTTTTTGGAAATTAAAATATGTGAAAAGGAATAACATAATATATATTTATTTAATCCTTCATAGAATAGCTTCAATTCTCATCCCTTTTCCAAAATCAAAACGTAAACAACAACTATTCAGCACAGTTTATAAAGTAGGTTAAATTCGCTTAGGATGCCGAAAAATTATGACTGCATATTTAAACACCATGGACTTATTTTCTAACACTACATTTATTCAGTTGTGCTGACTACAGAACTATTAACTGTTGGCCATCTGTACCCAGAAAATTTCGAATGGAATAAATAAAATGCTTCAATGATGAAAAGAAAAGTTTTGTGTAGGGCACAAACGTCCCACATGCATGAAGTTTGATAATTTATTTATTTATTTATTGGTGTTTAAGGTCACATACTTATGCACAATGGCTAATCATGACCGTGACAGTTTTACGGGTGGAGGAAGCCGGAGTACCTGGAGAGAACCACCGAGCAACGACGAGCAGCTGTCAGCTCTCCAACATCGTAACTCTGAACTCTGCACCGCAGCACAGGCAGGGTTAGATTGGTTGAAGACATGCGCACCATCGACATGCAGTACGCCTCGGTACACAGCGTCATCGTGCCCCCATGTAGGCAATCGGGGTGAAGTGTCTTGCCCAAGGACAATGAAGTTTGATAAAGATACTTTCTAAGTACTAATGTTTTTGAAGTAACTGAACATTAGGACATCTTTTCCTGTTAACATTTCCAGACTTTGGAAATTATTAGTTAAGTAGACTTTGATAAGAGCAAACCACAGGTGGAGGTGCTCTGTGGAACAGTGTGGGTGGGTGGTGGTGGGGAGGGGCATCATGAAGAAGAGGATACTGGGAGGGGGGGTAAAATCAACAGTTATTTTATGATTTTTTAACATAGCATAAATGCATCAGCATAGTTGACAACTAGTTCTGGATATAACCTGGTGTTAATAGTGGTCCCTGAGCTGAAAATTCACAAGTGTTTTCTTTTATTTTGTCCCCGTGCAAACTTTTCCCTGAAATCCATCCCATTTCCCTGAAAATCACCCTCAGATTCCCTGAAAAATTATTCTGGAGGTTAACATGTCTGAGTGTTCTTAAGAAGTCAAAGATGCCTGCCATGGCAGCCAACCATCACCAAAATAGAATGTTCTCATCTACTCATCATACTTAAAAACACCATGCAAAACTTCAAGAAAGCTAATGCATAAAAGCGACTTGCAGCCCATGCTGAAAAATCCAAAATGGCAGCAGTGGCAGCCACTGCAACCATAATAAGTCATTCTCATCTTGGTATGAACCTGAATATGTACACAAAATTTGACGATGATCATAAAAGAACTGAGAACTGTAGTCTGTACTGAACAAATTGTGGGCAGTGTTCTAAGAAATCCATATTGCTGCCATGTTAGCCATTATGGGCAGCCATCCATTACCAAAATATGATTTTTCATCTACTCATCATATTGAGTCACCACGGCAATTTCTTTAAAAAATTCATGACACATGTAGCCTCTAGCCTGTGCTGAAGAAATTCAAGATGGCTGCTGTAGCAGGCATTGTGGGCAGCAGATCGTGACTATAATAGGAAGTTCTCATCTAGGCATGAGCCTGAACATGCATATTAAGTATGGTAACAGTTGGAAAAGAACTGCAGGCTATAGCTTGTGCTGAACAAATTATGAATAGACTCAAATACTAACAGACACATCAAGTGTAGTGACTTTGTCGAATTAAGCCAATAACCCTCATCCGAAAGAAAAACACAACAGGCATAAAAATATAGCAATCTTCGAATAAAAAATGTTTTTCATTTGATCCAAATCAAAGAAAATAATGTTAAAAATTTCCAGCCCAGGTTAAATTGTAATTTTTATTCTAAACGTTAGAGATATATGATCCTGCCCCAAAGACAACTAGAGATGGTCTGTCGCCTGGTATACCCCCATGGTGGCATACCACCTAGTGTGGGTAACTGAAAAGGGGCATTCCATTTTTCTAAGTACAAAGAAAATCGAATATGGCCACCAGTCGGCCACCTTGAATCTGATCTGGAAAAAAATTATGTCACACACTGCTCCTCATCATGTTGATCAATTTATATTGAATTTCATGAAAATGCAGCAAAAACTGTAGTAGTTCACTACATAAGTATTTTGCAAAATCCAATATGGCCACCAGTAAGCCATCTTTAACCCGATCTGGAAAAAAATTTATGTCACGCACTGCTCCTCATCATGTCGATCAATTTATATTGAGTTTTATGAAAAGGCAGCAAAAACTGTAGAAGTAGTTCACTCCACAAATATTTTGCAAAATCCAATGTGGCATCCAGTCAGCCATCTTGAATCCCTTCTGGAAAAAAACTTACCCTCATCATGTTGATCATTTTAGTGAAGATTCAGGAAAATGCGACTAAAATTGTGGAAGTAGTTCGCACCACAAGTTTCCATGTGCAATGGACCGACAACAATGACAGACCACCCGATAGACAAGTTGACTCCTATATACTCTTCCCCACCCCCCTAAACTTCGTTTTGTGGGGGTATAAAAATTGAAGTAGACCTATAAACTCCAAAGAACTGATCAAACTATCTTACTGGGAGGAAACTGGACTAGTGGCTCCTTTGGGCTCTTGTCACTTAATCTATCCAGCAAAGGGAATACATCAGGATATCATCGGCAGATTCTCTTCCTTATTTACTCGAGTTATGTCTCGATTTGCCCGATCTGCCCACAAGCTAATTAAATATTTTCTTGGTTTGTCTGCAGCAGATAGAAAGTGTAACTATAGTTTGTTTTAAATAAGTGAACAATGTACTGTTACCAATAATAATTACTATTTATCTACTTTATACGTAAAAACAGTAACGTTTTATCTTTTATCGTTATCGAAAACTCGCCGTCAATAAAAAATCTTTTATCGTTACTGCAGTAAGAATAAAAGTCACGTGATATCGCAAGAATACAACGTTCACGCCCATCTCATTTGCATGACATACTATTTCATTCAACACTTTGAATAACTAATTATCGCTGCCGTGGATCGAAACAAATAAAACGGGGCGTATTTATCGAAATGTATTGAATAAAAAAGAAGGCCATTAATTAAACTTACTGAATTGTAAAAATAAAATTTGACGGAAAAGAGTAAAAATTAGTAACTTACACTTTTTCAAATGAGATTATTTCACCCTTCGAGACTTTAATTATCCTGACGTTCAAACGTCACTGGGAATTCAGTTTCTTCAACATTTTTCAAAATGTGACGTCAAACGTCGGAAAGTACAAATAACCAGATATTTTTCACATTAGTGATTATCTGGTTGAAGGCTAGATTATTTTTAGTGGTCTGCATTTGTTAATCAAAACTTGTTTTATTACGGGAGTGGGGGAGGTGGGGGTGTAGATAAAAGGGTTATATACACATGGTGTTTGTAAAAAATCTTTTATCGCGACTCGAGCGTTTTCAGGGGCTACATAGCTACTCGTCGCTGCGCGACTCGTAGCTATATATGCCCCCGAAAACGCTCTCGTCGCGATAAAAGATTTTTTACAAACACCATGTGTATATAACCCATATTTATTAATGCTATTACTTCATTAACATGTGAAGTTAGTTTGTACAATATTCTGGAGTGCAGGTAATACAACTTAAAGGCTTCGCATTCCATCAATGTACTTCATATTATCTATGTATTTCGTCTGTATGGATTTGACTTGCCTGCAGGCATTCTCCTATATACTGAAACAAGGCAAAAAACAATAGAGTTGAAACAGTTAACCAATTAATCAATTCGCCAATGATCAACATCTTGATCGATCAAAAACGTAATTGATTGATTAACCATTACTTTTGAACTACAGTATTTTCTGGGTTAACAAAGGAACAAACTTGCTCCAAAACAGGCAAACATTGTCACTCTGACTCACATCAATTATATGACACAGAGTAAAGCATACAAGTTACGTGATGACATATTTTTTCACTTGCATGATCATTATACTGTAGCGGTAGCTGGAACTGGTCATTCTTAAGTTAACCTTTACCCAATGCGGGTAGCAGACGACACTTGCAAAATAGACTCTTGAATTACTAAAAATTTTCAATTTTTGTCTCAAAAACATAGCTTATGATCTCTCATTGGAGCGATAGCTTATGATCCCTCATTGGAAGGAGCTCGCACAAAAATGAAAAACATAATAAATTTGAATGGAGATTTTTGTATATAGGCCTAGTCGGTTTTGTTTGTTACGTTGGGTAAGGGTTCATGTTGTAAATCATCAACGGTATGGCAATTATTCAGATATCTGTTTGGACAAGTGATTAATTGGTTAACCAAGGCTAATACATGTAATTAATCAATCAAGAAAACCCCTTAACCATTTCAACTTTAAAAAACAAATTAACAAATTTTGATGATCGAGAATAATTTAGCACAAACCTGCCAATCAATGCGTGCATATATACACACACAGAGGCCTGATTTTGCTCACCATTTGTTTCACAGAAAATAAATAATAAGAAATAAAATCCTCCCTTCCATTCCAATTTAAAATAAATTCTGGTGATAATCTATGTTTTGATTTTTTATGGCCTTGTGTCTGTATATTTTAATGAAACCTTTATCAATGAAGTTTCTTCATATTATTTCTTGCACTTATTAGAACTAGACTATAACAGTAATCCATCTTAAACTTCCAAAACAAATGTTGTTTTAACAATCAACATGCATCACTGACTCCTACTTAGACAACAATAGAAGCCGGCAAATCGAGAACCCCTCTTGACTCGTCCACCAGACGAGTCAATAAAGGACGAAATGAGACAATGAGAACACAACATAGATTAGATGAACTGTATTCAATTGTTACCTTAATTTATGTTTTTTCCAACTCAATAGGCTTAGCAACTGATCCCCTAGGACCCCAAAGATTGATCAAAGGGAAGTTAGGCCCAACCCATATATTTTTATCATAGCATGGAGCAATGATTTTCAAATATGTCCTGTACGGGGAGGAGCAGGAATTCTGATCCTGACCCAAAAACTAAAACTCAAAATGAGAGGACAAGCCTGGAAATATGCAATCTGTCATTCGCTGAATGAGGTCTCCAAAGGGTGACTTTGCCGATGCTATCCCATTCAGTGGGCTAGAATTCCCCAATTTATCCTATGTGTATCTCTTTCTGTTCAGGCCTGAGACCTTGATTCAGATTCAGGTTCACAGAAGGTAAATTTAGTAATGCTGCCCTGGTGTGCAGGATAGCATCACTAAATTCACCCTCTGGGGACCTTCTGCAAGATGACAGTCTGCTTATTTCTCGACTTAGACTAGAGGAAGATCTGTCTCATGAACTCCAATTTTATTAGTCAAGCTCAATAATACATACCTGTGTCCAAAACAAACTCCACAAATAATATTGATTATCAGTGATGTAACATATCTAGCTGGATCTATTGCTTCCTCCTCCTTCTTTATCATATCCCCAACAATGTTGAAGTTTGCATGGACTTTTTCCTCCAAAGATGAACCATTCATGAATTTCCTTAAAATAAACTAATAACCATTAATAAAATACCAACACCATATGTTCCCACACAAAGAAGTACTGCATGGTAGAGAAGGGAGGTATTGGAACTTAAGTTCGGTATCGGTTTTGGTACATTGATGAAGGTATACCACGGTATTGGTTTGGTATCGGTATAATTTGTTTCACATGATACCTGATTGCTCATGTAGTGACACTATGTACTAAGGCATATCTGACTTGACTTAAATTTGCTGAGAGTACCAAAGGGAAATTCACACCAGAAAAATACAGAATAAGTTCTTCTTGTATCATTCTACCACAGCACCACTAATGTCACTGCAGTGAGCTGAACAATGACATTCTTTTTCCAACACAAACCATATCAATAGTGATTTTGTGACTTGTTCCAAATTCACCTTAACCTTTAAAGGCCAATATCAGGCTTGTGCAATCTCAGAGCATGTGTTTACACGCCATCATTAGGAAATTCTGCTGATTATAGGCAAAACACCTTGCAATGAATTCTAGTCAAGTCTTGGCTGCCTATTACTTCACAAGAAATCTCTGCTGAGCAAATGGACATGTACAGGTTGTAGTCTGGTGGGAATTCAGGACAACTGCCCAGACCTTTAAGGGTTAACAAAATTGAAAAGAAAATCAGTCATTACTTTCATGAAAATGGACACTTAAATTGCTATCATGCCCCAACAAAGACTAATAAACAGAAAATGTAAGAATATTCGAAAATGCAGACGGTTTCGGCATTCAATGACTGGTTAGGTTCGGTTTTTCGGTATCTCCATGATATTGGTAACGGTTCAGTTTTCCGGTATACTGCCCATTTCTACAGCAGTAGACTTTGGCTTGACTGGTTGTGTGCAAAAAGTAATTTAATATAGTGTTAATTAAATTCTTAATCAGTTTAAACTGGAGTGCAGTAGCTCAGTGATTAGAGCATCAAACTTCAAACATAGAAGTCCAGGATTCAGTTCTGACCAGCGGCAACTGTACTGTGTCCTTGGGCAAGGCACCTAATCCTGACTGCTCATGTAGTGACACTATGTACTAAGGCGTACTTGCCTTCAACCACTGTTAACCATACATGTGCAGAGTTTGTGCATTAGGGAGTCTGACAGTGCCTTGCCAGAAGTTGAAAAAATAATTTTCAAAAATTTTAAAACTATATCCTGTGAACCCTCATTGGAATGGGCTCACTGAGCTCATTCCAATGAGGGGTCACATGATATTGTATTATAGATATATTTGGAAAAATCTGATAAAATAAGATAAAACAAGAGGCCCCAAGGGGCCTGAGGGCACTCACCTGACATGGTAGCCTAAATATCAACCCAGAGAATTGATTTCAACAAGTTGCATCTGCTCCTTCTAAGAAAAACTTATACCAAATATCCAAAGATTCTGACCAGTGGATCTAAAAAAAAAAGAAGATTTTTAAAGAATATTCCTCATAGTGAACTAAGTTATAATTCGGGCTCCCACAGGGAGCCCATATATGAACCCAGGGACTTGGCTTTAACAAACTTGAATCTCACCCCCCTAAGGATGCTGCACACCAAATATCAAAACATTCCGACTGCTGGATCCGAAGAAGAAGATTTTTAAAGAAAATTCCTCATTTTGAATTAAGTTACAATTCAAGCGCCCACAGTGAGTCCAAATATGGACCTAGAGACATGGCTTGAACAATCTCACCCCCTTAAGGATGCTGCATATCAAATATCAAAACATTCCAACTGCTGGATCTGAAGAAGATTTGTAAAGAAAATTCCTCATTTTGAACTAAGTTATAATTCGGGCTACCACAGTGAGCCCAAATATGAACCCAGGGACTTGGCTTGAACAAACTTGAATCTCACCCCCCTAAGCATGGTGCATACCCAATATCAAAAGTTTCTGCCTGGTGGATCTTGAGAAGAAGATTTTCAAAGAAATTTGCCCGAAATGCACTAAGTTCGAATTCGAGCTTCTATAGTGAGCCCAAATATGAATCTAGGGTGCCGATTTGAACAAACTTGAATCAGATCCACCCCACAATGTTGCATACCAAATATCAAAAGATTCTGCCTGCTGGATCTGGAGAACAAGATTTTTAAAGAAATTTGCCTGAAATGCACTAAGTTCGAATTCGAGCTTCTATAGTGAGCCCAAATATGAATCCAGGGGGCCGATTTGAACAAACTTGAATCAGATCCACCCCTCAATGTTGCATACCAAATATGAAAAGATTCTGCCTGCTAGATCTGGAGAAGAAAAGTTTTTAAGAAATTTGCCTGAAATGCACTAAGTTCGAATTCGGGCTTTTATAGTGAGCCCAAATATAAACCCAGGGGGGCCGATTTGAACAAACTTGAATCAGATCCACCCCACAATGTTGCATACCAAATATCAAAAGATTCTGCCTGCTGAATCTTGAGAAGAAGATTTTCAAAAAAATTTGCCTGAAAAGCACTAAGTTCAAATTTGGGCTCCTATACTGAGCCCAAATATAAACCCAGGAGGCCGATTTGAACAAACTTGAATCAGATCCACCCCACAATGTTGCATACCAAATATTAAAAGATTCTGACTGCTGGATCTGGAGAAGAAGATTTTTGAAGAAATTTGCCTGAAATGCACTAAGTTCGAATTCGAGCTTCTATAGTGAACCCAAATATGAATCTAGAGAGCCGATTTGAACAAATTTGAATCAGATCCACCCCACAATGTTGCATACCAAATATCAAAAGGTTCTGCCTGCTGGATTTGGAGAAGAAGATTTTTTAAGAAATTTGCCTGAAATGCACTAAGTTCAAATTTGGGCTCCTATACTGAGCCCAAATATAAACCCACGGGGGGGGGGGGGGGGGGGGGGGGGGGGGGCAATTTGAACAAACTTGAATCAGATCCACCCCACAATGTTGCTTACCAAATATCAAAAGATTCTGCCTGCTGGATCTGGAGAAGAAGATTTTTTAAGAAATTTACCTGAAATGCACTAAGTTCGAATTCGTGCTTTTATACTGAGCCCAAATATAAACCCAGGGGGCCGATTTGAACAAACTTGAATCAGATCCACCCCACAATGTTGCATACCAAATATCAAAAGATTCTGCCTGCTGGATCTGGAGAAGAAGATTTTTTAAGAAATTTGCCTGAAATGCACTAAGTTCAAATTTGGGCTCCTATACTGAGCCCAAATATAAACCCAGAGGGGGGGGGGCAATTTGAACAAACTTGAATCAGATCCACCCCACAATGTTGCTTACCAAATATCAAAAGATTCTGCCTGCTCGATCTGGAGAAGAAGATTTTTTAAGAAATTTACCTGAAATGCACTAAGTTCGAATTCGTGCTTTTATACTGAGCCCAAATATAAACCCAGGGGACCGATTTGAACAAACTTGAATCAGATCCACCCTACAATGTTGCATACTAAATATCAAAAGATTCTGCCTGCTGGATCTGGAGAAGAAGATTTTTTAAGAAATTTGCCTGAAATGCACTAAGTTCAAATTCGGGCTTCTATAGTGAGCCAAATATAAATCCAGGCAGGAGGCCGATTTGAACAAACTTGAATCAGATCCACCCCACAATGTTGCATACTAAATATCAAAAGATTCTGCCTGCTGGATCTGGAGAAGAAGATTTTTCAAGAAATTTGCCGGAAATGCACTAAGTTCGAATTTGAGCTTTTATAGTGAGCCCAAATATGAATCTAGGAGGGCCGATTTGAACAAACTTGAAACAGATCCACCACACAATGTTGCATACCAAATATCAAAAGATTCTGCCTGCTGGATCTGGAGAAGAAGATTTTTTAAGAAATTTGCCTGAAATGCACTAAGTTCAAATTCGGGCTCCTATAGTGAGCCAAATATAAATCCAGGGGGCCGATTTGAACAAACTTGAATCAGATCCACCCCACAATGTTGCATACTAAATATCAAAAGATTCTGCCTGCTGGATCTGGAGAAGAAGATTTTTCAAGAAATTTGCCGGAAATGCACTAAGTTCGAATTTGAGCTTCTATAGTGAGCCCAAATATGAATTTAGGGAGCCGATTTGAACAAACTTGAATCAGATCCACCCCAGAATGTTGCATACCAAATATCAAAAGATTCTGCCTGCTCAATCTGGAGAAGAAGATTTTTTTTTAAGAAATTTGCCTGAAATGCACTAAGTTCGAATTCGAGCTTCTATAGTGAGCCCAAATATGAATCCAGGGGCCGATTTGAACAAACTTGAATCAGATCCACCCCTCAATGTTTCATACCAAATATGAAAAGATTCTGCCTGCAAGATCTGGAGAAGAAGAGTTTTTAAGAAATTTGCCTGAAATGCACTAAGTTCGAATTCGGGCTTCTATAGTGAGCCCAAATATAAACCCGGGGGGGGGGGGGGGGGGGAGGTCGCAATTTAAACAAACTTGAATCAGATCCACCCCACAATGTCGCATACTAAATATCAAAAGATTCTGCCTGCTGGATCTGGAGAAGAAGATTTTTTAAGAAATTTGCCTGAAATGCAATAAGTTCGAATTCGAGCTTCTATACTAAGCCCAAATATAAACCAAGGGGGCTGATTTGAACAAACTTGAATCAGATCCACCCCACAATGTTGCATACCAAATATCAAAAGATTCTGCCTGCTGAATCTTGAGAAGAAGATTTTCAAAGAAATTTGCCTGAAAAGCACTAAGTTCAAATTTGGGCTCCTATACTGAGCCCAAAAATAAACCCAGGGGACCGATTTGAACAAACTTGAATCAGATCCACCCTACAATGTTGCATACCAAATATTAAAAGATTCTGACTGCTGGATCTGGAGAAGGAGATTTTCAAAGAAATTTGCCTGAAATGCACTAAGTTCGAATTCGAGCTTCTATAGTGAACCCAAATATGAATCTAGAGAGCCGATTTGAACAAATTTGAATCAGATCCACCCCACAATGTTGCATACCAAATATCAAAAGATTCTGCCAGCTGGATTTGGAGAAGAAGATTTTTTAAGAAATTTGCCTGAAATGCACTAAGTTCAAATTTGGGCTCCTATACTGAGCCCAAATATAAACCCGGGGGGGGGGGGGGGGGGGGGGGGGGGGGGGGTGATTTGAACAAACTTGAATCAGATCCACCCCACAATGTTGCTTACCAAATATCAAAAGATTCTGCCTGCTGGATCTGCAGAAGAAGATTTTTTAAGAAATGTACCTGAAATGCACTAAGTTCGAATTCGTGCTTTTATACTGAGCCCAAATATAAACCCAGGGGGCCGATTTGAACAAACTTGAATCAGATCCACCACACAATGTTGCATAACAAATATGAAAAGATTCTGCCTGCTAGATCTGGAGAAGAAGATTTTTGAAGAAATTTGCCGGAAATGCACTAAGTTCGAATTTGAGCTTCTATAGTGAGCCCAAATATGAATTTAGGGAGCCGATTTGAACAAACTTGAATCAGATCCACCCCACAATGTTGCATACCAAATATCAAAAGATTCTGCCTGCTCGATCTGGAGAAGAAGATTTTTTAAGAAATTTGCCTGAAATGCACTAAGTTCGAAATCGGGCCCCTATACTGAGCCCAAATATGAACCCAGGGGGCCGATTTGAACAAACTTGAATCAGATCCACCCTACAATGTTGCATACCAAATATCAAAAGATTCTGCCTGCTGGATCTGGAGAAGAAGATTTTTTAATGTTTTTCCCATTGATAAAGTGTTTTTCAAAGTCCTGAAAAAAGTACCTTGTGATCAAACCGATAGGGATTTTTTTTAACCATTCTATTCTGCTGGATAAAAGTAAGCTTTATACAAAATAAGAATTCTCTGTGCCGTGTAGTTTTGGAAATATGGCAGTTTTAAGGTTCTTCCTATTTTTAGCTCCCGAGGTTCCCACGGAGCAATGAGAAAATTTTTTTTTGATCAATCAACTACTTATGACCCCCATTATCATCTCATATCAAATTTGGTTCAAATCGACCTCACGGTTCAGAAAATAGAAATTTTAGGCGTGGCCAAAATTTTTGCCCCTCCCATAACGAAGGCAAATAATGCCCGACAAACTTCTCTTCAACAAACTTGATTTTACACCTCAAAAGGAAGCTGCATACCAAATATCAAGTCTCTGCTACTGCTGGTTCATGAGAAGAAGATTTTCAAAGATTTTGGTGCCCCTTGGGAGCATGGCCCCACCTTGGAGGAGGGGCAACTTCATTTGAACAAATCTGAATTGACATTAGGTAATAAACATTTACCCAACATTTGAAAAATATTGGGCCAGTGCTTTCATCGGAGAAGTTGGTTTTGTAAAGTTTAAGACGGACGACGGACGGACAAAGGACGAAAAGCTCAGGTGAGCTAAAAATTATTCAAATCAGCGCTTTCATATGGAAGTTCTGCGCAAAAATCTGATTTTGTGCAAAATGGCTGTCAGCGGCCAACTTGAATTTCGGATCGGACTCAAAAACACTCGTTCTCGTCCCACGGTCATAACAAAGGTACCCAAGAAGTTTCGTAAAGATCGGTTCATAAATACGGCCTCTAGCCCGAGCCGTGTTGACGGACGATGGACAACTGGCCATGGCATAAGCTCAAATTTGGCTTCGCCAAAGTTGAGCTAAAAATATACAAATTACTTAAAATTTATAATATTTTTATGCAACAACTAATGGCCCAGACTAGCTGAATCGTAAAAGTCTGGAGGGCCTAGGACATTAAGGAAAATCCAATCTCTCAATTACTTCAGTAAAGGATAGCTCCTACAGGAGAATAGGAGAAGATAGGAATTATATATGTCTTTCTCCTTTAAGAGAAAAGATAAAGGTATAACACCAACAATGTAACAGAGTATTACATAATATATAATTCTCCATTTAATGCCAGCATAACCCGTTATGCTAAGTCAGTGAAGGAAAACCAATATATAAAGATAGTCCAGAGAATGAGACTCTTTATACTCATTTAAAAGTGTCCGAGTATTATATATTAACGCCCGCTTGACACGTGACATATGCAAATGCTTCACAGTGAGCTACACTTTAAAAACTGACATAAATGAGACATAGTTATTGCTTCACACCGAGCTACACATTAAAACCATCCCAGCGCCGACTCAGGACTACTGACACCGGAGGAGGTCTTCACTTGCTTTTCACTATAAAGCCAAATGATCATAAGGGAACCCCCCCCCCCCCCCACCCTCCCCTTCCTCTTGTTCTGAGGTAAATATCCTCAGAATGAAGAGAGCAGTGAAACACTGTCAATGCTGGAACGGACAGTCTAAATACCTATAGATGTACCGGGATAACCATTAATGGACGACATTCTGAGCAACAGAAAGAGGACCCAAAGATCTAAGGCCACCGGAGATGGACTTTAAATTTCTCAGGTAAAACTTGGTAAAGGGAGAGGGCTGTGTCCAGTACACAGCCTTCATGAGATCAATATGGCTATACTGTTAGAATAAACCCAAGAAGTGGACAGTGCTCTAACCTCGTGCACTGATATCTTATTAACCGAACGTTGATCCAAAGATAGATTTTCATGGACAATGCATATTGCCAACTGAATCTATCTAGCGACTGAATGAACAGAAATATCCTTTCTGTTAGGAATCAATGAAAGAAAGAAACATTTTCTTCCTTTTCTTAATAAAATCTGATCGACATTTACAAATGCACATAGCCCTGACTGGACACAGCAAAGGTCTATGATTATCCGAGGACAGCAGAACTTTAATGATAATAGGCTCCGGCCGCTTGTCTGCAATCTGATTCTTAGCCAGAAACCCCACTTCTGTAGTAAGGGTAATGGTATTACCCACACTACGGTAGTGAGATTCATCAACAGATAATGCATGAAGTTCATTGACTCTTCTAGCAGATGGAAAGGCTAAGAGAAACGCCATTTTATAGGTCAAGAATTTGAACTCTACAAAGTCCAATGGCTCAAACGGAGCTTCTTGACCTTCAGCAGAACCCATGCCAAATTCCACTTAGGAATTAATCTGAGGGTTCTAGGTCTATTAATAGCGAAATTTCTAACCAGCTTGGACAATGAAGTATTTGATCCAATAGACAAGTTATCATGATGAGTGTAAGTATCTGATAACATAGACCTATAGCCCTTAATAGTGACGGGCTGCAGTTTGAGAACATCAAACAAGTAGACCAAAAATTGGCAATATTTGGTATGGATGGATCATATACGTCTATCGACTGATCCTAACACCAACGGAAGAAAATCCTCCACTTTGATGCATAGTTCAACGTAGAAGAGGACCTCCTGCAGTTAGAAATTGCATTCACTGCGCATCCTGTAAACTGTTTTCAATGCAAGAAGGGCCACACAACGGAAGTACGTGAAGGTTGAGACCTTCTGGGTTGTGATGCAGTGTACGTGACTTACCCTGATAAAGAAGGTCCTCTCGTGGAGGAAGCTTCCCATAACAGACACCTGAGAAGATTGATCCAAGGTTTCTGTGACGACAGAGGGGCTACTAGCAGAATTTTGCAATGAGACTGTTTGATCTTTAACAGAATCTGCTGAATTAACGGAGTTGGAGGATATGCATATCCTACCATTCTGTCCCATGAGATCGACAGAGCATCTACTGCGTATGCTCTATGATCTGGGCAAGGCGACACAAACATCTGTAACTGATTGTTCAGGTGTGTCGCAAACAGATCTATCATGGGACGATCCCATTGGTAGCAAATCTGTCTGAATATTCACTTGTTGAGAGTCCATTCGGATGGTAACAGGTGACCTTTCCGAGAGAGGGAGTCTGCTAGTACATTCAGACAACCTGGTATATGATGGACAGAAAGATGAACATGATGATTCATGACGTATAGGAGAATCCTCTCTGTTAATTTGCATAATGGAATCAAATGAGTGCTGCCTTGGTTCCTGATATAAGCTATTACTGTGGAATTATCCGACAAGATTTGAACATGGACATTCACTATTATGCGAATTATGCGAATCCAATGTTGAAGAGCTAGCCATATTGATATCATCTCTTTGATGTTTATGTGTTTCTCTAGGAACCGAGAGTCCCAAAGACCTTTACACTTCAAGCCTGCAGGACTAAGGGTTGCGCCCCAACCCGTCGGACTTGCATCAGTCAAAATTGTGAAAGTTAGATCCAGCAGTTGCAGCGGAACTCCACTGAATATCTGCCCAATATCATCTCTTTGATGTTTATGTGTTTCTCTAGGAACCGAGAGTCCCAAAGACCTTTACACTTCAAGCCTGCAGGACTAAGGGTTGCGCCCCAACCCGTCGGACTTGCATCAGTCATAATTGTGAAAGTTAGATCCAGCAGTTGCAGCGGAACTCCACTGAATATCTGCCCAAATCTGAACCTTTTGAACATTTTTGCATAAAGAATATCTGGAGGGGACGAATATGGAGGGGACGAATATGCAGACGGCCCATCGGAATAAGATCTGCAGCCGCTCCGCACAGCCACATCAGTCGCATGAATTCCCTCACTGTTAATGCGTCTGAGTGTAGACAAAAGCGAGCATAACAACTGACTAATTTCACTCTGGGTAATGGCAGATGAACCAGATTGTTTTGAGTTTTGAAGCTCATTTCCAAGTGAGTGAACGACTTGGACAGAGCTAGATCTGATTTCTTTTCGTTTACGATGAAACCGAGATGTCGGAGTAATAGAAGCAGAATCTGAACATCGTTCTGAAGAATAATTCTGTTGCTGTATCTCTGCAGAATGTCGTCCAAGTAAGCTGACGTTACCGCAGATGAATGAGCTCAGAAGTATGCCATTACCAAGTTCATTATTCGTGAATGCCCAGGAAGTCAGCTTCAGACCAAAGCACATTACTCTGAGCTGATAAACCTTCCCTTGTATGGTGAACTGCAGGTACTTTCTGAATGCCAGAAGTACCAGGACATGAAAGTATGCATCCTTTAGATCTTTGCTTGCCTCATAGTCGTTCACTCAAGTGCATGCTCTTACCGACCGAATGGTCTCCATATAGAATTTTGGAGCCATGAAAAGCTTGTTTATCCAGCTCAAGTCTATTACTAGTCGGAACGACCCGTCTGGCTTCGGTACAAGGAACAGGTGACTGTATAAACTCTGAGAATTTTGATTCTCGACGACTCCTATTGCTTCCTTTAATAAGAGAGCCTGTACCTCTACTAGCATCGGGAGGAGAAACTAAGTCAGCCTAGGGGCGTCTGACCGATAGTCCCGATCAAACCTATGCCCCTTTCCCGGGTTGCTATATTGAGTAATTGAAAGAGGGCTTTCTGTACCCTCATGAGAAGTTCCCTTTTGACATTTTAGATTTGGAACGTCCTCCTTTACTCCTGTCTGCTGAAGAGGGTTGCTGTGATGCCGACTTCAATAGCAGAGCACTTGACATGTTCTTATTAGCCTGTTCATAAACTAGCAAAAGCTTGTCGTCAAAAATAGTATGCCCGGAGATCGTAGCGACCCGGAGAGAGCTTTTCACCTTGTCATCTCTAAGTGATGACGATGCAAGGGCAGCATCACGTCTGATTAACTGCAGATTAGCCACTGTTAGGGCGGAGTTATAAGTGGTATACATAATTGCCCTGGAAAGAACTCTAAGAGAGGAACGGACATCCTTAAATTCCTTCCCGTTGAGACGTTGTGCCATAGCTCTAGTAAGGTGATCTGTGTAGAACACTGCATCCAAATTCGCTCTATTAATGCCGGTAAGGATACATCTAGGTCCCCGACCTGCTCATCCAAACACAAGGAGCTCTCTGAACAGCTTCTCCAACTGTTTTATATAGTTATGGAAGATGTAGATAAGAAACCGCTTTTTTTCCTCACACTCGAGAGGTTGAATATGGCGTCGTCTACATGGCCGAAGGCCCGCGACTCCTGCCTAGACTGAACCAGAAAAGAAAGAACTCCTTCCTTTCTCCGTATAAAGTCTGCATCTAGCGATGACAGCGGTTTCTCTCTTGTTGTCGCAGCATTCTGAAATGGTGGAACAAATTCAGGATAGTATTGATCGATGAAATCCATCGCAATCAAGTGCTGTTCCAAAAGGGAAGGGTAATCATCTTCCTTATCCCTTTCACCATCCGAGAGAATCAGTTGCGAATCTCAGTCCATTACATCTGCATGAACAGACGACTGGGGCGATCCAGCACCGTCCGACAGCTCAGGTTCGGAGTCTGAGGGAGGCTGCTCCTCCACTTGCTGGGATGCTGCGACCAGCTGCGCAATCTACGACAGCAAGTCCGTCATCGAGGCCTGAGGAGCCGTGGTTTTCTGTTTCTTAGCCGTTTGCTGCTCCTGGGATGGCGTGCCAGAGACGGATCTCTTCACCGAACGTCCCAATATCCGAAGTCGGGTAGCTAGGATGCGGTCGTGTGTGCTTTATCATCGAAGGGGAAGAAGCTGTGAATGTAGTCGAGGTCAGCTGCAATCTAGACAGTGCGTCCCGAAAGGCAGGTGTGCACGTATGCTCCGGTTCGCGCAAGTTCTTAATAACAACATCTGGCCCAGAGCGAGAGAGTTCAGAGCGAGTTGATTTGCCGAGTACCACTCATATAGATTACTGAGTTCATGGTTAAAATGGGTATCTGTGGATTTGGTATTAGGGACTGAGTCATGGGCAGTTGTGTCATCCGCAAATGACAAGAGATTAAGAGTTGTAGAATGAGTGAAGTCATTTATATATAATAGGAATAAGGTGGGACCAAGAACTGAACCCTGTGGGACCCCACATGCTAATTCGATGAGTTCAGAATTTGTTTGCCATATTGAACATATTGCAATCTATTCGAAAGATAGCTTTTAAACCATTTGTTACTGATGCCTCTGAATCCATACTTTTCCATTTTTGTTATCAATATGTTGTGGTTTATTGTGTCGAATGCCTTGGAGACGTCCAGAAATGCTGCTAGTGTGTTGTTTTTACTTTCCTTTTTATTTTCAGAACCTATAATTTTCAGTAAGTGCAATACTAAATGTATGGTAGAATGCTTTTTCCGAAATATGTATTGTTGGTGATATAAGATATGAAATGTTTCAAGGTATTTCATGATTCTGTTGCACATGAGCTTTTCTAATACTTTAGAAAAGACTGGTAAAATACTTATCGGTCTATAGTTATTAAAAACGTGCTCGTCTCCACTTTTAAAAATTGGAATAACTCTTGCTATCATCAGCCTATCAGGGACAATACAGGGGATAAAGGACATATTAATGATGTGGACCAGAGGAGGAGCTATTACATTAATTGAGTGTTTGAGGCGGTTAGGTGTGATGCCGTCGCAATCCTCCTTTTAGACTTAAGAGAATTAATAACAGAAAATACCTCGTATTCAGTTGTTGGCGTTATGAAAAAACTGTTTGGTTCATTACTGTCCATGAAGTCCAGAAAATTTTTCTGGGATACATTTATTTGTTGGCTAGTACATTTCCCTATGCTCACGAAAAAGTTGTTGAATTCCTGTGCTATTTCAGCTGGATCATCTATATCTTTATTATTTTCTATTACGAAGGATTGTGGCAAGGTGACTGTATGGTTTGTTCTAAGTATGGCATCATTAATAATTTGCCACGTTCTGCGTAAATTACCGGTACTGTCTAAGAGTAACATTGCTTTACTTTGTTTTTTAATTTTGTTAAATATTTTATAGTAGTTTTTATATTTTCTAATATTCTGCTCATTTGGGTATCTCAGTTTTTTGTTATAAAATTTAGATTTATTATTTGATGATTTTCGGAAACATTTCGTTATCCAGGGATTTTGTTCTACGGATTTTTTCTTAACCGAATAATTTTTAGAGGAAAGGCCTTCTTGAAAGCAGATTGGTATATGTCCATAAAAAGGTTGTATGCAACATTCGGACAGTTAGTCTCGAGCACGGGGGAAAAGTCACTTTCAGTCAAAATTGTCTTAAAGTTAGCTATATTGTCTGGATTAAATTTACGCTTTGCGGTTGTTGGTGGTGTGTCATAAGTTTTCTGACCTCTTTCAATATGAAAGGTGGCGAAGTGATCTGAAATATCTGTGCTGATTATGCTGGACAAGGATGCTGATAGAATGCCGTTTGTAAATATGTGATTATGTGATTAATGTAGCGGAGTGCTGCATTACTCTAGCCGGCTTAGTGATATGTGGTAAAAACCCTTGGCTAATCATTGTATGTAAATAAATGTTGGTCTTAGTATGTACACCTGATTTCAAGAGGTCAATGTTAAAGTCCCCCATTATGTACGATTTTTTGTTCTCGTAATTTATTTTGTCCATTATTTCATGTAATTTGGCCAGAAACAGATCAATGTCTGCGTTAGGTTGAGTGTTGGCTCTATATATTACCCCAACCAATTGACTAGACTTGTTGTAGTTGATTTCAACGAACAGGGATCGATGACATGTGGTATAAAGACTGAGAGATCCCGATGAGTCTTAAAAGCTATATTCTCCTTGATGTATATACCATTACCACCACGTTCATCATCGCCATCAGTTCTTGTGGTCCTAGTAATGGTGGTAGCCATGTGGTGTGTAGGAACATTTGGGGGGAATTTGGAATATTTCTGTCAGACTTATAACATTAAAATGGTTTCGAGAACCTTGTTTTTTGGACAGCAACTCATTAAAAGAATCCCAATGAGCCTTGAGACTTTGGCAATTTAGGTGAAGAATCGAGAACTCTTCTTGCTGGAGATTAAAATAAGGGGGCATTTTGTTGGGTAGATAATATTTACAATTGTTTGTGAGCACATCTGAGGGCAAATCATTGTTAGCTGGTGTCTCACACGACCTATCATTTAAAATCGATTTTAAATCATAGTTCAGATTTTTCTGGATCTCGTCCAATGAAATATTATCCTACGACATTACAACAAGGGGGCTCGCCAAGTCGAAGTTGCACATCCATAGGAGATTGCACTAACACTTTCAGCAACCATGGTCGATGAATGAACACAGATATAAACACATCTGTTTATATATTTGCTCATTGATATTCGGGCTCATTATTGTCATCCTTGACTTAAAAGACCAAGAAGTCAAGTTTAGATAGCCAGAGTTTTAGAATTAAATTCACCACTTTCAGAACATTTAGTTGAGTAATGACTAGAAGTTACGAGTCCAGGCATTTCTAATTTTCATTTATTCACTCCTTACCTCTGACAAGACTGCAGATGGGTATAAAATCGGGTTTAGTCAGGCATGGTTTTGTAGGAAGAAGGGTTGCATGTTGAAAATAATAACTGGACTAACCCTAAATAATGGTTATGGATTCTTCCAATTGCTGTCATTGAATGGATATGGAAGATACCAACAGGATTCAAAGGGTTTAGGGTGTTAGTCAGGTTTTTGAATTGCTGGAAAAAGATTTTGGACGAAACCCTCATGGAAGACTTTGAATCACTTATTCGTTGAAGGGTACCTCGTTTTTATAAAGGGAAAAATCATCTTATGATATGAACCAGTAATGTCATTTCCACAAGTTAAACTACTTAAAAGCGGCACCCATACAGTTCATGCTCTGTTGTCATAGCGATGCAGCTGATCTCAGGGCAGGTTCCAAAGTCTGGGCAATTATCACATGATGGGATCAGCTCATCATATGGGGTGGGCAGATATTCTGTTTGTGGTAAACAAGAAAGAACAATTTTAAATGGATCAGGTAACAAACAGCACCTCTGGGTCTTACATGTATCAAAATTTTTTGAAGCCAAGAGGAATATTGTAACAATGCTACCTACTGCTCTGGGCATTTTCTGGTAGGCCTGCACTGCATTGTAGTGAATATTAAGTACAGTGCATTATATACGCACAAAGCATAAACATTTTTAAAATGACTCCAAGCAGAGTACCAACAGCAATGGACATTTGCAACGCTCTGTGCATTTGTGAGAGCACGCCACCCCCATGCCAGCCCTTCGAATGCGTACCCAAAGAAGGTGCGCACAAAAATGTATACACACCCACACAAACACACAACACCCCACTTGTGTTTGCGTTGACCCTTGTATTCTGTGGATATAGTGTGTAGAACACAATATTGAAAATATTGTATACAGCATCCTATTCACCTAGAAATCGAAACAGCTTTAAAAATGTTTCTTAGCAAACTGAAAAAAAGTATATATATCAAAGCTACCGACGGCAGTGGACTTCTGCTACTGTCTGTGTGCTAGCTTGCATGTGAGTCCGTACGTATGTGTGCGTGTGCACACACACACACACACCATGCACACGCATTCTGCCACCATCCATACACACTCAAGCACCCCCCTCACAATCCCACCCCCCTCCACACACATACCCATACACACACACATACACATGCACACACACCATCACACACACACAAATGGCATCTCATTTCTTAAAAAGAATATTGTGAACATACATATCAGCACCACCTCAAGATGAAGAGGCCCCCCCCCCCCCCCCCCAAGAGACTCTCTGAGATGACCCATTAAATACCAGTGGTTAAATTCCCATTTGCATTATGGGAAAAATCTGCTATTTGGAATGTCAGTATTTTGACATCAGAGTGCAGAGGGTTAAGAATCACTTAATATGCCAAAAAATACTAGAAACAACAGATGTTAAATAAATGAAACCTAGGGTATTGTAACATGGAATTCTGCATCTTCTGTATAGTCACTTGTTTACAGTAGAAACACAGCTGACACCATTCTCCAAATTAACTTTGACGCAAATGTAGTGGTTAATCGGTAATTATTTGAATAATAGCAAACAGATACCAGTTACAAAATTTGCTAACCGTTTCAGCACTACAAATCAGCCCTTTGGTTCTGCAAATAGAAATATAAATTTTATAGTAAATTTCTTTTCTTATTATACCTACTGCAATTGTTTACTACAGGCTTGCACTACAGTGGAAGAACCTAACTCGGATAAAATACTCTCTATTTTAATCTTTCCCAGGAGATTTGGGAAAGAAAAGTGGTGTAAAAACACCACGAAAAAAATAAGCCAAAACTGGGTGAAGCGCTATCGGCGCACACCCAGTAAGGGACGCTCTTCTCTTAGTACAATTCCACGACTTCCATTAACCAGTACGAAGCAGTAATCAAAACCATTCTTCTTAGTCGGCCAACATAGGAGGTATGTGATCGGCGGGGAGGAAGGATTCTTACCCAAATAAGAAGACAGGATGGCCTCCATGTAAACAATTGCGGTAGGTATAATAAGAAAGTAAATTTACTATAAAATTTATATTTCTTATCAACCTACCTTACAATTGTTTACTACAGGCTGAATAGACAATAGGATGGAAGGAATCATATAACCAACCCACACATAACTCAATTGCACTGGAATCGTGGACAGAGGAAGAGATCTCTAGGCCTATCAAACCATACCACCACAAACATTAGTAAAAGACTTTGAAAGATGAGGGGTATGGTGAAGTGCGACGCACAGACAAAAAGGGCAGTAACAGCACGGAGCTGGAACTGACCCAGTAAAAAGCTGAATGGCTGGGATAGACAACAGCCTGAGCAGAAGAAAGAGGGCCCATAGGACAAAGGTCCTCTGTCGGCTCCTGCAACTGTCACAGATAAATGGAGAAGGCAGCATTTCTCCAGTAAGCTGCCAGTATAACATCCGACAACATGACAGAGTTAGCAAAAGCCCCGAGAGGAAGACAATGCATGCACCTCATGGCAGAAAAAACAATTGGTAATACAATCACCAGTAGCTAGACGAGCGGAAGCTGCACGAATAGCAAGACAAATCCATCGAGAAATGGATGCAGGAGAGATCTGGCATGTGAGAAAATGCAAACGCACACTCCCCCCCCCCCCCCCCCCACTCCCCAAGTAGAGCAGCGCCCAAGAAAGTGTCCATCATGGAGTAAACTGCAAAACCGTAGGCGCTTTCAAGGAAAAGAGTTGAACAAGCTTGGAGAGGCAAGGATGAGTGTCGAAACAATGAGGTACCACATATGAAAAAGGTCTCCGAAGCATGGACTTGTACCCATTGCTGGAGACCCCCAGAAACAAACATATACCAGAAACTCTGCAAGCAGTGTGATCGAAGGAGTAACAGAAGGAACAGAGTGACCGCACACCATCGACAGAAGAACCTTCTACTTAGCCACAGAGGCTAAACCAGTGGAGTGAGTGCCTCCTTGAAAAAGAAAAGCAACTCCACTGCTTGTCTCTAAAAACCACTACGGAGGAGACAGGACCCGATAAAAGACATGCGTGAAGGCACAATGAAGTCGGGTCAACTTGAAACCTCCTCGGGCGACTTTGGCAAAGAAAGTTGCGACGTAGAGGGAGACATGCCGGAACCGCCGCTAACAGAGAGCAGAGCAGATTGATCCACACCCACCGAGACGACAGGGGTGTGCAGGTTCATATCTGGGCTAGAACCTGAGGAGGAATCGGAACCAGCAGGAAGGCGTAGCTGACAAGACTGCCCCAAAGGAGGACCAGAGCATCCATGGCAAAAGCCAGAGCATCTGGACACGGGGACACGAAAGTGTCCACCTGATGGTTCCAACGAGTTGCAAAGATATCGATGGAACACCACCATGTGGAGCATCCACTCGGTGGAAAAGGACCTGCCCCGTCGGGACAGGGAGTCGGCTAGGACGTTCAGACGACCGGAAATGTGATGAACAACCACCCAGGTGTTGACATCCTGAGCCTGCAGTAGAAGATCCCGAGCCAATTCATACATGGGAAGCGAGTGCATGCCGCCCTGGTTCCGAATGTAAGCAACCACTGTCGAATCGTCGAACAACAGAAGGACCCGACGATTCGACAGGTGAGGGATCCACTGCCTGAAACTCAGAGGAAGAGCAAGAAGCTCCTTCTGGTTGATGTGTAGAGATGCCCGATCCTGGTCCCACATCCCGTGAAGGGAAAGACCTAGAGGATACAATGTCGCACCCCATCCCAGATCGCTGGCATCTGCCGTCAGAACGCGATCGGATGTGGATAAGTCCAACGGGACACCCTGCGTGATCCACTAAACATTCGTCCAGTGGAGAAGGTGAGGATGAAGAGATTCTGGCAACTGAAGCATCAGATCCAGAGAATCGACATTCGGCCTCCAACGACTGAGCAGAAAGTGTTAGAGAGGTCTGACATGCAGCCGACCTAGAGGAATGAGATCCGACTTCTCGTTGACTCTGAATCCAAGCTCAACAGAGTGTCGACATCCAACTCCAGTAAGGCAGCATGGGAATGCCTCTGGAGGATATCATCTAGATATGCTGAAGTAGTCACCCTGGACTGTGTGCGATGGAAGGCTATCACATGCGACATCAGTTGGGTGAAGGTCCAAGGAGCCAGGTTGAGGCTGAAAGGCATGGCCTTCAACTGGTAAACTCGCCCCAGAAAAGCGAACCTGAGATACTTCCGCAACACGCGACGAATCGGAACGTGAAAATAGGCGTCTCACAGGTCGAAGCTGGAAGTGAAATCTCCCTGGTGAATGGAACGGGGGACCGACCTGAAAGTCTCCATGCTGAACTTGGGAGAAATGATAGACTGGTTCAGGATACTCAGATCAATAACCGGTCGGAGTTGGCCCGTCCTTCTTCGGCACCAAGAACAGGTGGGAATAAAACCCCACTGACTGAATGTTCTTGATGACCTCGAATGCCCTCTTGGCCAGGAGATTGTCTATCTCCGTGGACAAAAGCTCCTGACGTAAAACGTCTGAAGGAACTGTGGTTGGAAGAGACACTCTGGACAGAGTGGGGTGCCTTCGGAAGGATATTCGCAGCCTGGACCGAACAACATCTAACACCCAAGGATCGGATGTGATGGTGGCCCAACAGTCTGCAAACTCTGCTATCCTTCCTCCAACCTGGGACGAATCGAGGTGAGAACCTTCAGTTCAAGCCCCGACGAGGCCCGCGAGATGAGAAACCACCTCCTCTACTGAATGAAGAATCCTGAGACTTCCCTCTAGCCTGTCGACGCTTACCCTTACCCTGTGAGTAAGAAGTAGAAGCCGTGGCAGAAGGATCAGCCCTTTGCTTCGCAGAGGAAGCAGAAGGGTACTTGTTAGGCTTTGAATGGTCCTTGCCTCCCTTAGAAGGCTGATCAAGCTGACGAAGCAGATGAAGCAGCAGCTGATTTTTGGAATGACGTAGGACGTCATCCTGGACCACTGACAAGGAACCCATGGAACAGTAGCGGACCTGCCAAAGAAGCAGATCGAAAAGCAGCGTGCTGCCCCCAGGGAGGGATCGGCCTGTGTC
Source organism: Pictodentalium vernedei (assembly GCA_031216915.1). Classification (NCBI taxonomy): domain Eukaryota; kingdom Metazoa; phylum Mollusca; class Scaphopoda; order Dentaliida; family Dentaliidae; genus Pictodentalium; species Pictodentalium vernedei. The sequence continues at coordinate 312,701,731 of CM062289.1, forward strand.
CAGCACAGAGTCCCTTCGAACTAGTTCCAAAATAGCTGTGTCACAGGCATGCGTGTGAGTAAGATGCATGAGCGCCTTGGACAGCACACGCAAAGGAGCCTGTAGATCGTCAAACCTATCTGGAGGCAGATAGGCAGCTAAGGCAGAGACGACATGATCAGAGAGAGAAAGCATACCCAGCATTCCTCTCGATAAGCCCAACATGGACTCCAGATTCGTCATAGGAATGACGGTGGACTTGGGCTTGGAAAGACCAAGGGAATTGGAGTCCTGATCCCAAACCGTCAAAGTCTGGCAGACTGACGGATTGGCGAAATCGTAGTAACGATAATGCACCGGAGGCAAAAAGGTATCAAGCCTGGTGAAGAACGGAGCCTTCATAGTCTTGGAACTCAGCTTAGAGTCCAAGGCTGTAAATCTTTTAACCACCTGTACTAACTGGCATGGCTGAAGATGCCCAGAAGCAGGTTGCACCACAGGCTGTAGGTGCACGACCGACGATCGTGGCCTGGCTGACACTGACGGCTGGTTTGATGGTTTGAGATCAGGAAGGAATCCAAACACAAAATCAAGAGCTGCCCCCAAGTCAGAAGACTGCTGGCTCTCGAAATCAAGGATGTCTGACTCCTCCCCGGAGTCGGAAGACACATAGCCCATCATGGGCAAACCAGCCGATGTCTCCCATGGTGTAGGCACACCAGGGGGATCAGAAAGCGGCCTGTTTCCAATCCCGGGAGGCGGCGCCATAGGGGGGTGCCTGGAAACCACTCACTGCCTCACTGGAAGCAACGGGAAGGCTCTTGGACAGAACCTGAGTGAGTAAGGAGAGGGTCTTCCTAAGCTCACTGCCCGTACCAGCCGGTCCGACATGGGGACGAACCAGCAAAGTGGCTTCACACCTGACCCTTTTAACCAGCGAAGGGTCACAATCCTCCAATACATCCGAAGTGGGGCGACGGGCGGCAGCCGAAACATCTGAGGGCAGACGTGTATAGGGGTATGACACACCCCGAGGATCAACATAGCGGGAACTCAGGAGAGTTGCCGTGGACCTCTGCGGGGCAGAAGGTCCAGGCTGCACAGAAGGCGTTGGTCCCACAAAACTGGCCATGTGACTAGAATGAGTGGATGGAAAACGCCAATGACAAAACTGTGGTACTCGACGGTGCAGAGACCACAGTAGAGGGTCCGCCCGGCAGCCACTTCCAACTTCGCCGAGTTGAAGTCAGAAAAGGCTGAGCCCGATACCCCCACGCCTACACTACCAGACATCGCTGCAGACCACTGCAGGTATAAAACTGCTATGCTCAACGGCTGAGAGGACACAGCAGGGGGTTCAGTCGGCAGCCCCTTCCGACTTCGCCAAGTTGAAATCGGGGAAGGCTGAGGTCGTTACCCCACAACCATACTGCAGAGTACATTCATCCCTGCAAACCCTTGCAGGGATAAACCGAGGCCAGCTAAAAACAGTGCCCGATGATGTTGTAGACGGAACAGCAGTAGCAGAGGATATGACGGGAGCTGTTGGAACTGTCGGAAAAAGGGAGAGAGCCACCTAGCTTGGCCTCCAAAGGAGGAGTCCCAACCCTAGTGACAGCCTCAGATGTCGACTGCAGAGGGCGCATAGTCCCGGAACCAGGCATCTCTTCACCAGAAATCTAACAGCTCCCGCAGTATCCACCACGGTAAAAAAAAACTGCACATCCAACACGGAAGGGGAATAACTCTCACCAGACGTGGTCGAGTTGGGAGGCCCTGAAACGACAGTGTTCCCCACCCCCCACTGGTGTGGTAGGAGCTGCACATCCCCCACGGAAGGGGAGTAATTCTCACCATACGTGGTCGTGTCGAGAGGCCCCGAAATGACAGCGTTCCTCACCTCCATGGGTGCAGGGGTGCTGCACCTCCCCCATGGAGGGGGTATAACTCACACCAGACTTGGCAGAGTCGGGAGGTCCCGAAATGACTGCATCCCCCTCCACCCCCCCCCCCCCCATGGGTGCAGGAGGAGCTGCACATCCCCCAAGGAGGGGGTATAACTCACACCAGACGTGGTTGAGTCGGAGGCCCTGAAGCGACAGCATTCCACACCCACCACAGGAGAAACAGCCACGAGAACGCACCAAAGGCGAGGGCAAAAGGGATTGCCCTAAAGGAACTGAACTGGAAAAAACAGAGGTGAGAGCAGTAGAAGAAAAAGGTGAACTCAACAGATACAGAAAGCAGAAGAACACCCTCAACTTCGAGAGACGGCGGCAGAAAAAAAAACGGTGGGTACACGACAGAACTCAGACGGCCGACAGAGACCGAAAAAACAGAAATTCAGCCCTCAACAGAGTGAAGAAATCCTGTCCAGACAGTCCCTCATTGACACCTAACTCCAATAAGAATTTAAATTTATCAACCGAAAAATTTTATTGCCGGGAAAACCATTATCGGCGTGTTGAATTATCACTGTATCATAAAGCAAAGATGGCAACACGTCAACCACGTTGCACAGATAAAAGAAGAATGGTTTTGATTACTGCTTGCGCACTGGTTAATGGAAGTCCTGGAATTGTACTAAGAGAAGAGCGTCCCCTTACTGGGTGTGCGCCGATGGCACTCTACCCAGTTTTGGCTTATTTTTTTTGGTGTTTTTACAACGCTTTTCTTTCCCAAATCTCTTGGGAAAGATTAAAATGGAGAGTATTTTATCCGAGTTAGGTTCTTCCACTGTAGTGCAAGCCTGTAGTAAACAATTGTAAGGTAGGTTGATAAGAAATTTTGAGTGGAGTTTAAAATGGGCATCCTCCAACATGGAGCCCAAATTTAGACCTACTGAGTTCCTTTGAAAAAACTTAAATCTGCATCACTAAAGTAATGGGCTGGGAGCCAGTAAGGGCTACCATAGCCCCTCCCCCCCCCCCCCCCCCCCCCCACCCCTAGACATTTTTTCACAGTAACTAAGTTGTTCGGGAGGGTCAACCGAATGATAATTGCCAAAGTGCCCCAAAGAAACTCTTTTGAACTACATGTATTTTCACTGTTTCCATGGTGACCCCTCTACATCCAAGTATAAAAACATGTATATCCAATAATCTCATCATATCTCTGTAAATTTCTCAGATAAACTGACATGAATGGTACCAAAATGAAGCTGAGACATGTGTCCATCAAACGAGAATATTATCAAGGCAATCAATTGATTTGCATTCTCATGAATATTAATTAGACTGTGAAAATTGGAAAAAATGTTTTAAAAAACTGACATTATTTAACTTTAAAGGGTCTCCTGAAGCAACTGAATAGCTTAAAAATATCAGTTAAATATCTTATGGATGAACCACTTTACTGTGGATGATATGTTTTCAACTAATTTGCATATTTCCTAGTATAACCTGGTTGTACAGTATATATTGATCCTAGAATGACAGTATATGTATTCATTACTTTTATTATTTTTTCTGTCGTTTTATTAGATAAAATAAACCAGATGGCACCAAATTATAGCTGAAGTGCTTGGCCCTTTCTTCCTGATTATTTGGTGATGATCATCTTATCTGCATACTGATTAATATAATGAGAAAGTAATAAAATGACTAAATTTTGTGACAAAATTTGTCATGACACTGGGATTTACATCTGTTTCTTCTTTTGTAGGTTTGCAAAATTGATTGATTCATGATGGATAAGGAAAGGAGAAAATCAAGAAAAAGGAAGAATAGAACAAAAGTTTGTGCACTAGATTCAAAGAAGAAACAAGTATGCATTCTCCACTATGATGAATCAAAGTGTGACACATTCACATTCTTACTGGAAACAAGGGATCCAACTGAGAGTCTTAAACATCTGCATACGTGATCTAAACCTACCTCAACCTCCTGGTTCCAAGCAGAGAATGGAATCAACATGTGAATTAATTCCAACTAGCTTAGGGAAGGACCATGGTTACAATCACGATTGCTATCAGCACTCCATTAAAAATATTGACAGGCTGAAGGATTCTGAGCCCACTGCAGGGACATCAAGTGACTCAACAAGTAGAATCAGAAATGCATCAGGCAATCAAATAACAATTTTTCCCAAAGACTGCATATTTTGTAACAAATTAGGTGCAGTGGGTGTTAAAAGGTCTGGATGTTGGACAACAGAAAATACTCAAAAGTTTTATTCTGATGCATGGAAAACTGTTCTTGATTGTGCAGAGATGAAAAATGATGAAAAACTGTTGATCAGAATGAGAGGTCATGATTTATTTGCCTCAGAGGCACTTTTTCACCCTAGCTGTCAGAGAAAGTATTGGATAGAAGAGCTGGAAAAGTTCAGACACAGAAGCAAAAGTATACCAACAAAGACTTGAGGATGCACATGAGAGTGCGTTCAACAAGGTGAAAATGAGAGCTGCAGAAGAAACAGTGCATGAGAAAAAAAGTTCTGAAGTTGACTGACTTGCTTGACACTTACAGAAGGACTCTAAAGGACACAGAGTTCAATAACCCCAAGTATCAGAGTAGAAAATTGAATTGCAAACTAGAAAAGAGTTTTAATGAAGAGATAGCATTCTGCAGACTAGAAACAAAAGGAACTTTCTCATCACAGCTGGTGTACAAAGCGAAAGTTAAAAAATTTATAGTAATTTATATATTTTTTATACTTTCCAATGACCCTGACGGGGATGGCCCTCCCATGAGTTGTGAACTCATACCTCCCTGCTGATTACATAACGCTTACCAGGCACTGGTTGTAAGAATGACATTTGGCGCCAATTTACGACCCAGACTTAGCTGGTGCTAACTTTTATATTCTAGGGCCAAAAACAAATTTTGCCCCCCCAATCCCCCAAATTTGCATCAAAATCCTACAATTAGATGTCCTATGTGGTCATCCATACTTTTATCCACTGCGCATGCGCAGTGTCAAGGAAGTCCGAAATTGGTAAGTGTTATGTAATCAGCGGGGAGGTATGAGTTCCCAACTCATGGGAGGGCCATCCCCATCTGGGTCATTGGTAAGTATAAAAAATATATAAATTACTATAAATTTTTTAACATTTTTATAAGGTACCAATGACCCAGACTTAACTGAATAGAAGAAAGGCTGGAGGGTCTAGGACATAAAGGAAAATCCAATAGGCTCAATTACATATAAACAGAATTATCCCCTCAAGGAGAAGAGGAGAACAGGTTTTACATGTATCTTTCTTGTTTATACCAAAAAAGAAAGACCAAATACCATTCCGTAATTGAGCACAATAACATCAATGATCTCTATTAACATCCAGTATAACCCATTATACTAATCTTTTTAAAGGAAAGCCAATAAATAAAGATAGTCCAGAGAATGAGACTCTTTATACTCATTTAAAAGTGTCTGAGGATTGTATATTAGCGCTCGTATGACACGTGACATATACAAATGCTTCACACTGAGCTACACAATATTACATAAATGAGATAGACATTAGCTTTACACTTTAAAACCACCCCGGCACCGACTCCAGAGGAGGTATTCCCTTGCCTTTCATTATAAAGGAGGTGATATAAGGGAACACTATCTCCCCCCCCCCCCCCCCACCCTCTTCCCCTTGCTCTGGGTCAAATACCCCAGAACGAAGAGGGCAGCAGGACAGAGTCATTATCGGAACAGAAAGCCTGCATAACTATAGTTGCAACTGTTTAGTGGACGACATTCTGAGCAATAGATAATGGACCTAAACAACGCAGGTCACCAGAAATGGACTCAATATTTCTAAGATAAAAATTTGTGAACGTGGAAGGCTGAGACCAATATGCAGCCTTCATCAAATCGGTAATAGCAACACTATTAGCATAAGCCCAAGATGTAGACAGCGCTCTAACTTCATGCGCCGAAATCTTAAGCACAGAGTGCAGAGTTGAAGATAATTTTTCATAAGCAGTACGGATAGTTAATTGAATCCACCTTGCAATAGAATGGACTGTAATGTCCTTTCTATTAGGCAGCAGAGACAGAAAGAAATGCTTACGTCCCTTTCTGATAAACTCAGATCTACGTTTGTAAATACGCATGGCTCTAACTTGACAGGGCAAAGACCTTTGACCGTCTGAAGATGGAAGTGCCTTAATAACAATAGGTTCAGGATACCTATTAGGAGCCTGATTCTTAACCAAAAATCCAACATTAGTAGTTAAAGTACTAGTATTACCAACACTACAATAGTGAGAATCATCGACTGATAGTGCATGAAGCTCACTAACTCTTCTGGCAGAAGAGAAGGCTAGAGAAAAGCAGTCTTATAAGATAAGAATTTGAAGTCCACTGTATCAAGAGGCTCAAATGGTGCTTCTTTAGCTTCAGAAGAACCCAAGCTAAATTCCACTTAGGAATTAACCTAAGGGTTCCAGGTCTATTTATCGAAAAGTTTTTCACCAACTTAGATAACGAGACATTAGATCCAATCTGTAAGCTATCATGATGAGCATAGGTATCCGATAGCATAGACCTATAACCCTTAATGGTTATTGGCTGCAGTTTGATCTCGTCAAACAAGTATACCAGAAACTTAGCAATGTCTGGAATGGAGGGATCATAAATATTATTTATTATTATTTATTTATTGGTGTTTAAGGTCACATATTTCTGCACAATGGCTAACCATGACCGTGACAGTTTTACGGGTGGAGGAAGCCGGAGTACCCGGAGAGAACCACCGTGCAACGGCGAGCAACTGTCAGCTCCCCAACATACCAACTCCACACAAGCAGGGTTAGCATTGGTTGAAGACAGGTGCACCATCGACGTGCAGTACGCCTTAGTACACAGCGTCACCGTGCCCCCACGTGGGCAATGGGGGTGAAGTGTCTTGCCCAAGGACACAACGCGGTTGCCGAGGGTGGGATTCGAACCGAGGACCTCTCGGCTTGCAGCCTGCATCTCTTCCAACTGAGCCACCGCGCCCCCTGATCATAAATATCAATAGAATGAACCGTACACTACCGATAGAAAACCTTCCACTTACCAGCATAATTTAGCGAAGAGGATGTCCTCCTACAGTTAGAAATTGTGTCCACTGCTCGTCCTGTAAAATGCCCGCCGTGCAAAAAGGACCACACAACGGAAATACGTGAAGGTTGAGAGCTTGCGGGTTGTGATGCAGTGTGCACGATTTCCCCTGCGAAAAAAGTCCTCCTGTGGAGGAAGCTTCCGCGGAATGTCCCACAACAGACACCTGAGTAGATTTATCCATGGTCTCTGGGGTGACAGAGATGCTATCAACAGAATCTTGTAGTGAGATTGCTTGATTTTTAGCAATATCTGCTGAATCAACGGAGCTGGAGGATATGCCTATCCTATCATTCTGTCCCAAGAGATCGAGAGGGCATCTGCAAATGCTCAAGGATCTGTGAATGGTGACACATACGTCTGCAATTGATTGTTGAGATGCGTCGCAAATAAATCTATCATTGGATGATCCCATTGGTAGCAAATCTGATTGAATACTCGTTTGTTGAGAGTCCATTCTGACGGTAACGTGCAACCTTTCCAAGAAAGGGAGTCTGCTAGAACGTTCAGATGACCCGGAATATGACGGACCGATAGGAGAACTTGATGCTCTAGAACAAACAGAAGGATCCTTTCCGTTAAATTGAATAATGGAATGGAATGAGTGCCTACCTGGTTCCAAATATACGCAACTACTGTCGAATTGTCGGACAGAATTTGAACATGCGAATTCTGAAGAATGTTCATCCACTTAGCGCAAGCCAAATTGACATCATCTCTTTGATGTTTATGTGCTTGCTTAGGAACTGTGGATCCCAAAGACCCTGGCACCTCGAATCTGTTGGGCTCAGAGTTGCGCCCCAACCTGTTTGACTCGCATCCGTCATTATCGTAAAACTCGGATCCGGTAGTTGCAGTGGTACTCCTTGAGTTATCCACTGAATATCTGCCCAAGTCTGAATCTCTTGTTTCACTTGATTCGACAAGACGATGTTCTTTTCGAGCGAATGAGTCTTCACACTCCAATTCTGAGTAAAAAATATCTGAGTGGACGAGTGCGTAGCCATCCAATCGGAATAAAATCTGCAGTGGCTCGCACAAACCTTCAGTCTCATGAATTCTCTCGCTGTTACTACATCTGAGTGAAGACAAAAGCGAGCGTAACAACTGACTAATTTCGCTCTGGTTAGCGGCAGACGAATGAGATTGTTGTGCGCCTCGAAGCTCATTCCCAGGTTGGTAAATAACTTGGACGGCACTAGATCCGACTTCTTTTCGTTTACTATGAAACCGAGACGTCGGAGCAATTGAAGCAGACTCTGAACATCGTTCTGAAGCGTTAACTCGTTGCCGTACCTCTGAAGAATGTCATCCAGGTAGGCCGATGTTACTACAGACGAATAAGCTCGGAAATGAGTCATTACCGAGTTCATTATTCGAGGGAATGCCCAGGGTGCTAGATTCAGACCGAAGCACATCGCTCGGAACTGATAAACGACTCCTAGGACAGCGAAGCGAAGATACTTTCTGAACGCTGGATGTACCATGATGTGAAAGTATGCATCTTTGAGATCTATGCTCGCAGCATAATCATTCACTCGAATGCTCGCTCTGACCGATCAGATGGTCTCCATATAAAATTTCGGAGCCACGATCAGCTTGTTTATCCAGCTCAGCTCTCTGACTGGACGAAACGAGCCGTCTGGTTTTGGAACCAGAAACAGGTGACTGTAGAAACCTTGAGATTCCTGGTTTTCTACGACCTCTATAGCGTTCTTGTCCAGAAGATATTGAACTTCTGATAGAAGTGATTCTCTCTTCTGAACATTTGACGGAAGCTGAGTCCAATGTGGACTTAGTGTTAATGGAGGTTTTCCCTTGAAGGACAGTTTTAGACCTTCGGAAATCACCCCTCGCACCCATTAGTCATCTGTAATTGACAACCAATTGGTTAAGAATCTCGACAGCCTTCCGCTGACTGGAACGCAATAGAGGTTTACACCATCACCTCCTGGCCCTGTGAGGCTTGCAGGAGGAGGAACCACGTCCTCCACAACCCGCACCTCGTCCAGTCGACCTAGGGGCGTCTGATCAGTTATCTCGGTCAGCATAACAGCCCCTACCTGAGTCGCTACTCTGACGGTCTCTGGAGTAAGACGTAGAGGCTTTCTTAGATCCTCTATAGGAACTTACCTTGGACGTATTCGTCCCCGAAGTACCTGCCTTACTCCTCTGCTGAGTCCGACTTTTTGAAGCAGATTTGAAAAGCAGAGAATCCGAAGCTTTCTTAGTAATCTGATCATAGATAATAGAAAGCTTTCCGTCGAAGAGAAGCTCTCCGGAGACCGGAGCGACTCAAAGAGAGTTTTGCACCTTACGATCCACTCTAGTGGATGCAGCCAGGGCAGCATCACGTCTGACTAACTCCAAATTTGGCACTGACAGGGAGGAGTTATTCATAGAATATGCTATAGCCCGCGAAAGAACTCTTAAGGAAGTTTGAACATCCTGGAATTCTTTCCCTTCGAGACGTAATGATAATGCTCTGGTAAGGTGATCTGCGTAAGATAATGCATCTAAATTAATTCTATTAGACGAGATTGTCGTCTCCAGTATACTGGAGTTAATAGACATGGACGCCGGCAATGACAACTCCAAGTCTTCTGCCCGGTCGTCCAAACGCAGAGGAACTATCGGCACGCCATGTTCTGCCATTTCAAATCTATTTCTTGAATTGATGAAAGGCAGCTTTATAGTGCTAGGCGATAAGAAACTGGACTTGCCAGTCTTAGAGGCTAGCTTGATTATAGCGTCATTCAAAAGTTCAAATGTCCATGTGACATATCTGGACTGGGTGGGAAACTCAGGGACAGTGTCCCTATCCCGGCCAAAAAGTCTGTGTCCAGTGATGCTATCAGTCTCTTATCCAGTAATGCAGCATTCTGGTCTCGAGGAACAACTTCTGGAAGGTGTTGCCGGATGAAATCTACGGCCACCTTATGTTGTTCGGAAAGGGAAAATTCCAGCTTCGCTATTTCCTTTCGCCATCCAACTGGACCACATGAGATTCTCGGTGGTCCCTTTCTGACTCTGCAGGGGAGCGAACCAACCCAGCTTCCTCAGACAGTTCCTGTTCCGAAAAAGTTTCTGATGGCTGCTGGGATGCTGCAATGAGTTGAGCTATCTGTGATATCAAGTCTGTCATGGAGGCCTGTGGAGCCGCGGTCTTACGTGAATTAGCCGCTGGGAGCTCCAGGGACGTTGATTCCTGCATACTTCTTTTATGCAAACATCCCGACTGGTAATGCCTCGTGTCCTTGGCTACCGGATGGCTTGACCTGTTCGACATGGAATCCCTGGTTGGTGACGCAGGTTGTATATCAGAAGTCATGTAGCCAAGTTGCGGTTGTATGTGCTGCCGTGAGGATGAGGAAGCCAATAGACTAGTCGCTCCGGACTGTCTATACGACGGAGCGTCCCAAGGAGTGGACAAATGCTCCGACTGACGAACATTATGTACAACAACAACTGGTCCCAGATGTTGTTGTAAGAGAGAGGGGCCTCTCTAGCTCGCGATCCGGGCCGACCTGGACTGATTGGCTTCCTCCATTCCATCCTCGGATCCATCGTCGCCGGGTGTGCACGATCCATGTTTATAGTGCTCGCAACACCCGATCTCCTTTCCTGGACCGCAACGGACGAACCCGGCATCACAACCATTTCGAGAATGATTGCTTCACCGGGCAAGCTAGCGGGTGACAATGCTGTCGATCCTACGTGGGACCTCTTAGGCATTTGCCAAATTTCATTGAGTACTTTAGCCGCTAGCTCTTCATTTGTCTGCGACGACGGAGGCACACTTCGTGAAGACATCACAGAAACATCACCCTGTTCTTGTTCCGCTGAAAAAGAGACTGAAAAACTAGAGTGACCCTGTGGAGAGAGGACCGGCATGGACCTCTCACCACTAACAATATACCATGACACACGTCTCCAACATTTGTCATTCCAACTGGCACACACAGAGCAAGAATTAGTGCGAGTACACTGATTACAAATAATACAATGAGCATGAGAATCAGAGGAAGGCTTCCTCGAATTACAATTTGAACAAACTTCTTTCATTTTGAAAAAAGTTAAAGAGTCATTGTACTCACAACTAACCCTTGAAAACAAGATACATGATAATAATATAATCAATTACAATTTTCGAAAATAATTTCAAGTTAAGCCCAAGTTCCCAATGGGAACAATGAGCCCAAATGGATCCCCAAAAAGCCTAAGTGTGGACAAAAATTTTAAATCATGTCTAAAAATTAATGTTACACTTACGGACAATATTATGTATCTGGCTATGAGCAGAACTTAATAAATGACAAGGAATCACTGTCTGAAGTAACCGTTGTCAATGTAAACAAAAGTGAATAAAATTGGAAACAAGACTCCAGGCACTGAAAATATGGCCCAAAATCAGTAACCAATTTTAACACTATCCGATGTAAAACTGAGGCTTCCTGAGAAGAAACTGCAGTACATCAGATGGTAGATGCATGACTGAAATGCCTAACCGCCATAGGGTGAGGACGTAACCATGGGGAAAAACAGAATAATCAATCTGTTACCAAGCCAAAACTCCCAAGAAATTTCACTGTAAAATAATTACAAAAATTATGCCAAAAGCATGGGAGAATAGCAAAGGGGTATTAAGGAAAGGGAGAGAGAAAACTCTGAACAAACAAAGGAAATTTCATAGCAAGAATGAAAATATCAGGCCCATGCCCCAAAATTAGGGAACATGAAATAATTTTTCATAAAAATTATAAGTTACAGCCCTGAACACATCCTTCCACTGTTCCTTCTTCTCATCCTTTTATTTCATCCTTAGATCACCATTTCTCTCATGATTATGTGTCTCGCATTATTTAAACTGAGATTTTAAGCACAGATATCAGTGTGATGTTACTGATTGAAGGGCCAAACAAAGAATGAGGATTTGGCTCCAATTTCGGACTTCCTTGACACTGAGCATGCGGAGTGGATAAAAGTATGAAGGACCACATAGGACATCTAATTTTTGGATTTTGATGCAAATTTTGGGGATTGGGGGGGCAAAATTTGTGTTTGGCCCTAGAATATAAGATTTAGCACCAGTTAAGTCTGGGTCAGTGGTACAGTATAAAAATATGAAACTGGAAACAGCAGTTAAGAGTGCATTTGTGCTTGGGAGTAAAAACATTTTGACCGAATCAGCATTGTTTCTGCGTAACTCTATTCTAAGTGCTTTCAGTCAGTCTGATCATGTGAGATGGCCTCCGGCTGCTGAATATGTAAATAAATCACAAGTGATTCCATCAGACCTAGATGGTTTCCTGACTCTTGTTTTTTTCTGGAAAATCATCCAATGCCTCCATGCAAATGAACAGACTTGTTAATTTGGTTGGCCAGGATATCTGTACATCAGTCACAAAAGGAGAATGGAAGTTGCCTAAGCATATCCTTGTTGCTATGACTTTACGTAATATGTGCAGGAGTAAGCAGCTTACAACACTTTTAAACCGGCTCAGTCATTGTGAAAGTTATTCATTCTCATTGGAGCTAAAGACTGCTATAGCTTTAGCTTTAGAAGAGACATCTTAGTTTCTCACACGCCAGATTATAAGAGGACCCAATGTCCCATCACTCTTCCATTCAGAGTTCGACAATTTTGATTAACTGGTGAATACTATTTCAGGCAGTAGCTCTATTCACACTGCTCATGGTACAATGATGCAGGAAGTACTCACTGCTGTTGATCAAGAAGACCATTGTGGTACTGTGCCTGAAGTACCAGCAATACCACGAAGTAAAGGGCGTTCACTAAGTTCACTAATCTGCGATGAGCTTCATGACTGCTTTGTTGGCCAACGAAAAAGTCCTGGCTATACAGTTTAAAATGAGATCTACCCTGCTCTACAGACATCCTAGCCAACCGAATTAACAAGTCTGTTCATTTGCATGGAGGCATCGGATGATTTTCCAGAAAAAAATAGAGTTAGACATGGTTCATCAACACTACAAAGGAATGAAGTCATGAGCCACAAATTTTATGGAACTAGGGACATGGCTTGAACAAACTTGAATCTTACCCCCTAAGGATGCCGCATACCAAATATCAAAAGCATTCATCTGCTGGATCTGAAGAAGAAGATTTTTAAAGAAAATTCCTCATTTTGAACTAGTTATAATTCGGGCTACCACAGTGAGCCCAAATATGAACCCAGGGATTTGGCTTGAACAAACTTGAATCTCGCCCGCTAAGGATGCTGCATGCCAAATATCACAACAATCTGATTGCTGAATCTGAAGAAGATTTTTAAAGAAAAATTCCTCATATTGACTACCGGTAAGTTATAATTCGGGCTCCCACAGGGAGCCCAAATATGGACCCAGGGAATTGGCTTTAACAAACTTGAATCTCACCCCCCTAAGAATGCTACACACCACATATCAAAACATTCCGACTGCTGGATCGGAAGAAGAACCTTTTTTAAGAAAATTCCTCTGTTCGAACTAAGTTACAATTCAAGCTCCCACGGTGAGCCCAAATATGGACCTAGGGACATGGCTTGAATAATTTGAATTTCACCCCCTGAAGGATGCTGCATACCAAATATCAAAAGATTCTGACTGCTGGATCTGAAGAAGAAGATTTTTAAAGAAAATTCATCCTTTTGAACTAAGTTATCATTCGGGCTTCCCGAAATATGCACCTAGGGACATGGCTTGAACAAACTTCAATCTCCCCCCTCCCCCCCCCCCTCCCCCAGGATGCTGCATACCCAATATCAAAAGATTTAGCCTGCTGGATCTTGAGAAGAAGATTTTTAAAGAAATTTGCCTGAAATGCACTAAGTTCAAATTTGTGCTCCCATACTGAGACCATATATGAACCCAGGGGCCGATTTGAACAAACTTGAATCAGATCCACCCCACAATGTTGCATACCAAATATCAAAAGATTCTACCTGCTGGATCTTGAGAAGAAGATTTTTTAAGAAATTTGCCTGAAATGCACTAAGTTCAAATTTATATTTATATTTATACTGAGCCCAAATATGAACCCAGGGGGCCAATTTGAACAAACCTGAATCAGATCCATCCCATAATGTTGCATACCAAATATCAAAAGATTCTGCCTGCTGGATCTGGAGAAGATTTTTTGAGAAATTTGCCTGAAATGCACTAAGTTCGAATTCGAGCTTTTATAGTGAGCCCAAATATGAATCCAGGGGGTCGATTTGAACAACTTGAATCAGATCCACCCCACAATGTTGCATACCAAATATCAAAAGATTCTGCTTGCTGGATCTTGAGAAGAAGATTTTTTAAGAAATTTGCCTGAAATGCACTAAGTTCGAATTCGGGCTTCTATACTGAGCCCAAATATGAATCCAGGGGGGCCGATTTGAACAAACTTGAATCAGATCCACCCCACAATATTGCATACCAAATATTAAAAGATTCTGCCTGCTGGATCTGGAGAAGAAGATTTTTTAAGAAATTTGCCTGAAATGCACTAAGTTCGAATTTGGGCTTCTATACTGAGCCCAAATGTGAATCCAGGGGGCCGATTTGAACAAACTTGAATCAGATCCACCCCACAATGTTGCATACCAAATATCAAAAGATTCTGCCTGCTGGATCTGGAGAAGAAGATTTTTTAAGAAATTTGCCTGAAATGCACTAAGTTCGAATTCGAGCTTTTATAGTGAGCCCAAATATGAATCCAGGGGGCCGATTTGAACAAACTTGAATCAGATCCACCCCACAATGTTGCATACCAAATATCAAAAGATTCTGCTTGCTGGATCTTGAGAAGAAGATTTTTTAAGAAATTTGCCTGAAATGCACTAAGTTCGAATTTGGGCTTCTATACTGAGCCCAAATGTGAATCCAGGGGGCTGATTTGAACAAACTTGAATCAGATCCACCCCACAATGTTGCATACCAAATATCAAAAGATTCTGCCTGCTGGATCTAGAGAAGAAGATTTTTAAAGAAATTTGCCTGAAATGCACTAAGTTCGAATTTGGGCTTCTATAGTGAGCCCAAATATGAATCCAGGGGGCCGATTTGAACAAACTTGAATCAGACCCATACCAAGATGCTGCATACCATGTATCAAAAGATTCTGCCCACTGGTTCTGGAGAAGAAGATTTTTTAATAATTTTTCTATAATTCATACGGTGCGATCAGAGTTATGCCCCATACAGAGCTCCCATGGGACGTGGCCATTTCATTTGAACAAACATGAATTGCCATATAGTAATGAATATCCACATGAAGTTTCGTGAAAATCGGACCAGTGGTTTCAGAGAAGAAGTCGTTTTTAAAAATGTTCATGACGACGGTCACCGGACGGCCGGTGATAAGTTAAGCTCCCTTCGGTGAGCTAAAAATTCCTCATTTTGAACTAAGTTATAATTCGGGCCGCCACAGTGAGCCCAAATATAAACCCAGGGGCTTGGCTTGAACAAACTTGAATCTCACCACCCTAAGCATGCTGCATACCCAATATCAAATGATTCTGCCTGCTGCATCTTGAGAAGAAGATTTTTAAAGAAATTTGCCTGAAATGCACTAAGTTCAAATTTGGGCTCCTATCCTGAGCCCAAATATGAACCCAGGGGGGCAGATTTGAACAAACTTGAATCAGATCCACCCCACACTGTTGCTAACCAAATATCAAAAGATTCTGCCTGCTGGATCTGGAGAAGATTTTTTTAAGAAATTTGCCTGAAATGCACTAAGTTCGAAATCGGGCTCCTATACTGAGCCCAAATATGAACCCAGGGGGCCAATTTGAACAAACTTGAATCAGATCCACCCCACAATGTTGCATACCAAATATCAAAAGATTCTGACTGCTGAATTTGAAGAAGAAGATTTTTAAAGAAAAATTCCTCATATTGACTAAGTTATAATTCGGGCTCCCACAGGGAGCCCAAATATGGGCCCAGGGACTTGGCTTTAACAAACTTGAATCTCAACCCCCTAAGAATGCTACACACCACATATCAAAACTTTTCAACTGCTGGGTCTGAAGAAGAAGATTTTTTAAGAAAACTCCTCATTTCGAACTAAATTACAATTCAAGCTCCTAAAGTGAGTCCAAATATGGACCTAGGGACATGGCTTGAACAAATTTGAATCTCACCCCCATAAGGATGCCGTATACCAAATATCAAAACATTCTGACTGCTGGATCTGAAGAAGAAGATTTTTAAAAAGAAATTCCTCATTTTGAACTAAGTTATAATTCGGGCCACCACAGTGAGCCCAAATATAAACCCAGATGCTTGGCTTGAACAAACTTGAATCTCACCACTCTAAGCATGCTGCATACCCAATATCAAATGATTCTGCCTGCTGGATCTTGAGAAGAAGATTTTTAAAGAAATTTGCCTGAAATGCACTAAGTTCAAATTTGGGCTCCTATACTGAGCCCAAATATGAACCCAGGGGGCCGATTTGAACAAACTTGAATCAGATCCACCCCACAATGTTGCATACCAAATATCAAAAGATTCTGCCTGCTGGATCTGGATAAGAGAAATTTGCCTGAAATGCACTAAGTTCGAATTTGGGCTTCTATAGTGAGCCCAAATAAGAATCCAGGGGGCTGATTTGAACAAACGTGAATCAGAGCCACCTCATAATGCTGTATACCAAATATCAAATGATTCTGCCCACTTGTGCTGGAGAAGAAGATTTTTTAGTGATTTCTCTAATATACAAAGGGTGCTATCGGATTTATGCCCCCTATGGAGCCCCCAAGTGGGCATATCCGTTTCATTTGAACAAAATTGAATTGACATATGGTAGTAAACATCCATAACAAGTTTCAAGCAAATTGACCTAGTGGTTTCTGAGGAGAAGTCGTTTGAAAAATGTTCATGATGCCGGATGGACGACAGACGGATGACAAATGGCAAGTGATAAGTTTAGCTCCCTTCGGTGAACTAAAAATTAAAGAATACATATACTGTCATTCTAGGATCAATATATACTGTACAACCAGGTTATACTAGGAAATATGCAAATTAGTTGAAAACATATCATCCACAGTAAAGTGGTTCATCCATAAGATATTTATCTGATATTTTTAAGCTATTCAGTTGCTTCAGGAGACCCTTTAAAGTTAAATAATGTCAGTTTTTTTAAACATTTTTTCCAATTTTCACAGTCTAATTAATATTCATGAGAATGCAAATCAGTTGATTGCCTTGATAATATTCTCGTTTGATGGACACATGTCTCAGCTTCATTTTGGTACCATTCATGTCAGTTTATCTGAGAAATTTACAGAGATATGATGAGACCATTGAATATACATGTTTTTATACTTGGATGTAGGGGGTTACCATGGAAACAGTGAAAATACATGTAGTTCAAAAGAGTTTTTGGGGGGAACATCGGCAATTATCATTCGGTTGACCCTCCTGAACAACTTAATTACTGTGAAAAAATGTCTAGGGGGCCCTTGGTAGCCCTTATTGGCTCCTGGCCTATAAGTTTCATACCAGAAATCTAAGCATTATTGTCAGTGGCTTATGAGAAGATGATTTTTAAAGCATTTTAGGGTTACGGGGCATTAACCCCACCCCAAGGGCATAGTAACTTTTTGGGGGAAACAATCAGAAGAATAAACTCCACCAAGATGCTTTGTACCAAATTAGTTTAGACCTGGCCCAAAGGTTCTAAAGAAGACAACTTAGTTGATGGAGTACAAGAAAGAAAATGACTAGCATTTTCCCATTGCCAACAGTGTTAAAATGGGCATCCCCATTCAGCACCCCTTAACAAAATCAACAGCAATTTTTTTTGGTCCAGCTGATTCCATTGGTCCTAGGTTTCATACTAAAAAACAATATTCTGGTCTATGCAGTATTTTGAAATAAAGGGCATTTGAATTTTGTCTATTTTTACCTCCAGGGGTGCCCATGGGGCAGCAAAAAAAAATGGGGGGAGAGGGCATAAATCAAGTAGCTATGACCCACTTATACTACATGCCAAATTTGGTTCAAATCAGCCCATCGGTTCATGAAATAGAAATTTTGGGTGGAGCCCAAAATGGGAATGCTACCGCAGAATACCAAAATGTTGACTTACCAACTTGCCTTGAGCAAATTTCAATTTCACCACCAAAAGGAAACTTCATTCCAAATATCAAAGCATTCTCTGTGGTATTTCACGAAAAGAACATTTTAAAAAAAATTTAAGCTTTTGGGCCCCAGCCACAAAGGGAGTAGCAACTTTTTTGGAAAAAGCTCAGAAGAGTATACTCCACCAAGATGTTTTGTACCAAATCAGTTTAGCTTTTGCCCAAAGGTTCTTTAGAAGAATACTTAGTTGTTGATGTGTCAGCATTTCCTTTTGCCTACAATGTTAGAATGGGCATCCCCATACAGCACCCCATGACAAAAGCAATAGCAATTTTTTTGGTCCATCTGATTCCACTGGACCTAAGGAAGTTGCATTTTTTTCTATTTTTAGCTCCTGAGGAAGCCACGGGGCTGTGAAAAAAACAAAAAAAATTGGGGGGCATCAATCAAGTAATTAGAGCCAGTTATACTATATGCCAAATTTGATTCAAATCAGCCCATTGGTTCTTGAAATACAAATTTTGAGAACAGCCCAAAATGGACATGCTCCCACAGAGAGCCCAGATATTGACCTACAAACTTCCCTTGAACAAACTTTAATCTTCACCACCAAAGGAAGTTCCACAACAAATATCAAGGCATTCTCTCTGGTGGTTCATGAGAAGATTTTAGGCTTTTTGGGCATTAACCACAGCCTGAAGATGGCAGCTGCTTCATTTGAACAAAGTAGAAAGGGTATACTCCAAAGATGGTCTGTGCAATTTGTATGTTTGAATTTGGCCCAGTGGTTTTGAAGAAGACAAGCTTCAAAACTTAAAAGACGACGTAACGCCTGATGCCAAGTGATGGCAATAGCTCCCACTGACTTTCAGTCAGGCAAGCTAACTAGAGGCTCTAAAGAGCCTGTAATTGCTCACCTGGAACTAAATATAAAAATGTGATTTCCCATAGGTTTTCCATTGTAACTATGAGCTCCAATTGTGGCCATGTTTGCAACATTACATCAACATTAAATTAGGATCATTGGTAGAAGGTGTTGCAGTCTTCAATCACGTGAAGTTTCAAAACTTTTGAATTCAACAAACAGAATCATAGAATGTCTCTAGTGGCCATATTTTCCAAGCAATGGGAACAAAAAGAGGATCGTTTGTAGAGGGCCTCCTATTGACCATTCTTGCCAGGTTTTGGTTCACGTCGGCTCAGTAGTTCCAGAGAGAAGATGAAAATGTGATTCCCCAAAGGGTTTTTCTATAGTACCTATAAACCGCAATCGTGGCCATGTTTGCAACACGATCAACATTAAATGAGAAATGTTGGTAGAGGGTGTCCCAGTCATCAACCATGCAAAGTTACAAAACATTTGGCCCTGTGGTTACAGAGGAGAACAGTTTTCAAAATTGACCAATCTGAATCAAAGAATGCTTCTGGCGGCAATATTTTTCACCCAACAGGAATAAAATGAGTAACAGTTGTAGAGAACCTCTCATAGACCATGCCTGCCAAGTCTGGTTAACATTGGCTCAGTACTCAGTAGAGGGGGTTACAGTCATCAGTCACATTAAGTTTTCAAACCATTTGGCCTTGTAGTTTCAAAGACGATTTTCTTGAACATTCAAACATTTATGAATTCTATTTCAACAAAAAAATCAGTAAAAGAAGGTTAAATATTTTGAAAATTACAATTTTTTCAGACAATATTCTCTTTCAAAAAAGCTTTGGACAGGTAAAGGGTTACAGGAAAAACATTTTCTCCAATTTTGTCATATCTTAAATGATATAATTACTGGTCAGCTAAGCTGACATGATGGGAAGAGAATATAAACAAAACTTCCCTGGTTTTCCAACACTTGTTATCAATAAGTAACCTGAGAGTAATACATGTATTAACATAATTACAGCTACACTTGTTTACAGTACAAGTCAAAATAAGTTGTAGAATAATCCTATAAACTATGTATCTTTCTCTTCCTACATTGATAAGACTCACTGACAGCGTTCCAGAAAATGTCAGATTCTGATCTTGTCAGTGCAGGAGCAGCAGTTTACTTAGTTTATTGCAGTTATGCTACAGCTTATTTTGACTTGTACTGTATACACAATATTTTGGGTTTTTTTCCCCAGTTCTCAGTGGAGAAAACTGGAAGCAACCCTTACCAGATTTTCAAAAACAAGTATTTTGCTAACAGTACCGATCTTCATGCAGACAGGAGAGGCATTGGGTTAAGCATTAGAATATAGCCTCTGGTGGACACATATTTCCATCCTCTCACAAATCATTCCTGTGAAGTTTGGTTCACGTCGGCTCAGTAGTTCCAGAGAAGAAGATGAAAATGTGATTTCCCATAGGGTTTCGATAGTAACTATAAGCCAAAATTGCAGCCATATTTGCTACCCGATCAACATTAAATGCAGCTCGTTGGTAGAGGGTGTTGTAGTCATCAGCCACGCAAAGTTTCAAAACATTTGGCCCTGTGGTTTCAGAGAAGATTTTTCAAAATCCACCAATCAGAATCAAATGATGTACATGTATAGTATGTGACACAGCAATGACAAACATCTAGGTAATGACCTGATAACAAATGTACATATAAAGTATTGCAACGGTCTGCACATAAATACTGGCCGTAGCCAGTAACAAATGTATAGGTAAAGTATTGTAAAGGTGGGTGACAGGCAGATGCTAAATAGAAAAGAAATCTTTAGAGTCCCAGAGTGGGTCTGACTGAACCCCAAAATATTTGTTCTCATAGCACAGTGATAACAAAGGCACCCCAAAACACACTCATTCCTGCCCCAAGGTGAAAACAAAGGTACCCAAGAAGTTTCGTGAAGATCAGTTCATAAATACGAGCTGTAAAGAAGTTGTGACAAAAAACTGATTGGAACTAATTTTGGTACAAAATGGCCACTGGCAGCCATCTTGAATTTTGGATCGCACTCATAAACACTCGTTCTAGTCCTAAGGTGATAACAAAGGTACCCAAGAAGTTTCGTGAAGATCGGTTCATAAATACAGCCTCTAGCCCGAGCCGTATTGACATGTGCACTTACAGTGTATAAGTTGCACTAAATAAATCAAAATTCATCTAATTTGCATAATTTCTGCACGAGAAAAAAACCCGTACTATATGTGATGTATTCCATTTTACTAAACATTCATACAAAAATTTATTCAAATCAGAACTTTCATACAGAACTTCTGTACAAAAGACTGATTGCACTAATTTTGGTACACAATGGTTGCTGGTGGACATCTTGAATTTTGGACCACACCCCAAAACACTCGTTCTCATCCCACAGTGATAACAAAGGTACCCAAGACATTTCGTAAAGATTGGTTCATAAATATGGCCTCTAGCCTGAGCCGTATAGAAGTTGTGTACAAAAAACTGATTAGACCTAATTTCGGTACGAAATGGCCACTGGCAGCCATCTTGAATTTTGGACCGCACTCAGAAACACTCGTTCTCATTCCAAGGTGATAACAGAGGTACCCAAGAAGTTTCGTGAAGATCGGTTGATAAATGCAGCCTCTAGCCCGAGCCGTATTGACATGTGCACTTACTGTGTGTAAGTAGCACTGAAAAAATCAAAGTTCATCTAATTTGCATAATTTCTGCACGAGATAAAAAACGTATTATATGTGATGTACCCCATGGTACTAAACATTCACACAAAAAATTATTCAAGTCAGCACTTTCATATGGAAGTTCTGTGCAAAAATCTGATTGCACTTAATTTTGAATTTTGGACCGCACCCAAAAACACTCGTTCTCGTCCCAGGGTGATACCAAAGGTACACAAGAAGTTTCGTAAAGATCGGTTTATAAATACGGCCTCTAGCCCGAGCCGTATTGGCATTTGCACTTACAGTGCTGAAAGTAACACTAAATACATCAAAGTTAGTCTAATTTGCATAATTTATGTACGAGAAAAAAACCCGTATTATATGTGATGTATCCCATGGTACTAAACGTTCATACAAAAAATTATTCAAATCATATGGAAGTTCTGTACTAAAAACAGATTTCTGCATCGTCAGTACAAAATGGCGGCTGGCGGCCAACTTGAATTTCGGATCCGACCCAAAAACACTTGTTCTCGTCCCACAGTCATAACAAAGGTACCCAAGAAGTTACGTAAAGATCGGTTCATAAATACGGCCTCTAGCCCGAGCCGTATTGAATTGTTGACGGATAGACGGACAGACGGACAGATGGCCAGACGGATGATGGACAACTGGCCATGGCATAAGCTCAAATTTGGCTTCGCCAAAGTTGAGCTAAAAATGCTTCTGGCAGCAGCTGGCAGCCATGTTTTTTGATGCATGGTAACAAAAATGAGGAGCATTTGTAGAAGACCTCCCATGGACTATCCCTGCCAGTTTTGGTTCACGTCGGCTCAGTACAGTGGACCCACTCAATTGGATATCTCTTAATTGTATATCCCTGTTAGTTGAATATAATTTTCCAACACAAAAAGATTTACCATACCTCCAGTACAAATTTGATCTGTTAATTGAATATAGGTTATAGAGTAAACTCCTGTTAATTGAATAAAAAATCTTGTAACCTGTCGAGAAATTACCCTGACTCTCCCCAGTTTTCCTTTGGCCTATTTGGCCTCAGTACATCTAATGCAGGCCTTTAATCTATTATATCTTGTTTGACAGAGCTCATAGAGCTCAGTCAAATAAGATAAAATAGAATAAATGCTAAGTTTACCTCTAGAATACAGGAAAGTGACACAATCCCTGTTAATTGAATATTCCTGTCAATTGAATAATTTTCAATGGCAAAGTGGGTATTCAATTAACGGAGTTCCACTGTAGTTCCAGAGAAGAAGATGAAAATGTGATTTCTCATAGGGTTTCTATAGTAACTATAAGCCACAATTACGGCCATGTTTACAACCCGATCAACATTAAATGAGGGTTGTTGGTAGAGGGTCCCAGGCATCATTTATGTGAATTGTCAAAAAATTTGGCCTGGCAGTTTCAGAAGAGAAGATTTTTGAAAATCCACCAACCAGAATCAAAGAATGCCTCTGGCGGCCATATTTTTCAACCCACGGAACAAAATGAGGATTGTTTGTAGAGAACCTCCCATAGACCATTCCTGCCAGTTTTGGTTCATGTCAGCTCAGCAGTTCCACAGAAGAAGATGAAAATGTGATTTCCAATGGGATTTCTATAGTAACTATAATTGAAGCCACGTTTGCAACCAGATTAACATTAAATGAGCATCGTTGGTAGAGGGGGTCCCAGTCATCAACCATGCGCAGATTCAAAACATTTGGCCCTGTGGTTTCAGAGGAGAAGATTTTTCAAAATCCACCAATCAGAATCAAAGAATGCCTCTGGTGGCTATGTTTTCAAACCCATGGGATCAAAATGAGGATCATTTGTAGAGGACCTCCCATAGACTATCCCTGCCAGGTTTGGTTCATGTCAACCCAGTAGTTCCCGAGAAGAAGATGAAAATGTGATTTCTCATAGGGTTTCTACAGTAATTATAAGCCACAACTGCAGCCATGTTTGTGACCCAATCAACATTAAATGAGGATCGTTGGTAGAGGGGCATCCCAGTCATCATTTATATGAAGTTTCAAAACATTTGTCCTGGAAGTTTCAGAGGAGAAGAGTTTTGAAAATCCACCAACCAGAATCAAAGAATGCCTCTGGAAGCCATGTTTTTCATCTGACAGGAACAAAGTGAGGATCGTTTGTAGAGGACCTCCCACAGACCATTCCTGCCAAGTTTGCTTCACACCGGCTCAGCAGTTACAGAGAAGAAGATGAAAATGTGAAAAGTTTATGGACGACTACAGACGCCAAGTGATGAGAAAAAAGCTCACATGGCCTATTAGGCCAGGTAAGCTAAAAAGGCACAAAATTTACTTTTGAGAAATTGTTTATTACCTTATCGCTTTTGTCGACATCTTTCTGTGTAGTTTCCATATGGGTCCTTCACCAAATGCAATACTTCTTCCACCATCACTCATCATGTCAGCTAGAATTTGAAAACAAACTAATGCTCATTAAAAAATCAGTTTAAGTCTTTGTCTGCTGCAGGCAGATTTTCCTGCTCAGTACAAAAATACCTAGTTACCATATACAAGTATAGGTATCAATCTGCATCTTGTTAACAAAATATACCTTGCAAACAGGAGGAAACCTCTTAATCAAAGATTATTTGATGTCTGCATTTTTCTTTACAGCAGCCATGGTTTGATATTATGAGAAATACAAGAAAATACTTAGCGGGTTTAGAGTTAAGTCAATGGTAAGCTCTGTATTACAGATTTTGTTCCTCATATGACAAAAAAATACCAACTTTCTCAAATCAAGCTGTCAGCAAGAGATTATTTTTACCTGTGTTGATGAAAGTTGACGAATTGGTAAGGCATTAACCCTTTACCCAACACACAATATCAATATTTATTATTCTGAACATTATTTTTTTAAATTTTTCAAAAAATTTCAACAAAATGATATCATGTGACCCTCTCATGAAATGACTTCGATGAGATCGTTCCAATGAGGGGGGTCATATGATATGTCTTTTTTAAATTTTGTCTTTTAACTACTCAATTCGTATATTTTGCAGGTGTATGCAGTTGATTCATTTAGTAAAGGGTTAACCAACATATGAAAACAAGAAGCCCTACTGGGGCTAAGGTGCTCACCTGGTAAAGTTATTTAAAGAAGAATTAAATGTCAAATTCAGAATCTAAGGCTAGTTAACATTACAGAAGAATGATGTCAAGGAATGACCTATAACTCTGATATGCTTTTCAGATGATTTTTCTAGTATTCAGATGTGACTACATGAAAAGTGCCCAGATTTCCAGTAACCCTTATTAAAATTTATTTTTTCATAACCTAGAATTCTAAATCTCTGTTTGTCTATCTTTCAGTTGCTAGGGTAGGCGATTCAACTGTTATGTGTCATTACCGTATTTTTAATTGGGAGAGGGGAAAGGGGATGGTCCATTGAATTGTTTTATCTTTGTTTCAAAATGAAGTTTGAAGGACTTTAAGTACTTCAAAAGAACCCCCCCCCCCCCCACCCCCACCCCACCCCTTCCAATTTTCACCTGACTGAACTGGCGGATCTGAAGAAGATTTTTAAAGAATTTTCCTAATATTGCATGAATCTTCTTTTCTTCTTGGTTGGAAAAGTGGGCAGATTTAGAAGAATCCTAAGCCAAACCCTTAGGATAGGGTAAAAATGTAAAAGGAAAAAAAAACAAGAGGCCCCAAGGGGCCTTAATCACTCACCGGGCAAAGTCATTCAAACAAAGTGGTTCAAAGAAGTATTTGGGGTCACATTCAGTTAGACATGGTTCATCAACACTACAAAGGAATGAAGTCATGAGAGACAAATTTTATGGAACTAGGGACATGGCTTGAACAATCAAGGATGCTGCATACCAAATATCAAAAGTATTCATCTGCTGGATCTGAAGAAGAAGATTTTTAAAGAAAATTCCTAATTTTGAACTAAGTTATCATTCGGGCTCCCACAGTGAGCCCAAATATGAACCCAGGGACTTGGCTTGAACAAACTTCAATATCACCCCCTAAGGATGCAGCATGCCAAATATCAAAACATTCTGACTGCTGAATCTGAAGAAGACTTTTAAAGAAAAATTCCTCATATTGACTAAGTTATAATTCAGGCTCCCACAGGGAGCCCAAATATGGACCCAGGGTCTTGGCTTTCACAAACTTGAAACTCATCCCCCTAAGGATGCTACACACCACATATCAAAACATTCCGACTGCTGGATCTGAAGAAGAAGATTTTTAAAGAAAATTCCTCATTTCGAACTAAGTTACAATTCAAGCTCCCACAGTGAGCCCAAATATGGTCCTAGGGATATGGCTTAAACAAACTGAATCTCCCCCCCCCCCCCCACCCCCCCCCCGCCTCCTAAGGATGCTGCATACCAAATATCAAAACATTCCGACTGCTAGATCTGAAGAATAAAATTTTTAAAGAAAATTCCTCATTTCAAACTAAGTTACAATTCAAGCTCCCACAGTGAGCCCAAATATGGACCTAGGGATATAGCTTGAACAAACTTGAATCCCCCCACTCCCCACCCCCCCCCCCCCCACCCCCCAAGGATGCTGCATACCAAATATCAAAACATTCCGACTGCTGGATCTGAAGAAGAAGATTTTTAAAGAAAATTCCTCATTTTGAACTAAGTTATAATTCGGGCTACCACAGTGAGCCCAAATATGAACCCAGGGACTTGGCTTAAACAAATTTGAATCTCAGCCCCCTAAACATGCTGCATACCCAATATCAAAAGATTCTGCCTGCTGGATCTTGAGAAGAAGATTTTTAAAGAAATTTGCCTGAAAAGCACTAAGTTCAAATTTGGGCTCCTATACTGAGCCCAAATATGAACCCAGTGGGCCAATTTGAACAAATTTGAATCAGATCCACCCCACAATGTTGCATACCAAATATCAAAAGATT
Source organism: Pictodentalium vernedei (assembly GCA_031216915.1). Lineage (NCBI taxonomy): Eukaryota > Metazoa > Mollusca > Scaphopoda > Dentaliida > Dentaliidae > Pictodentalium > Pictodentalium vernedei. The sequence goes on from CM062289.1 coordinate 312,728,334, forward strand.
CTGCCTGCTGGATCTTGAGAAGAAGATTTTTTAAGAAATTTGCCTGAAATGCACTACGGTAAGTTCAAATTCGGGCTTCTATACTGAGCCCAAATATGAATCCGGGGGCTGATGTGAACAAACTTGAATCAGATCCACCCCACAATGTTGCATACCAAATATCAAAAGATTCTGCCTGCTGGATCTGAAGAAGAAGATTTTTTAAGAAATTTGCCTGAAATGCACTAAGTTCGAATTTGGGCTTCTATAGTGAGCCCAAATATGAATCCAGGGGCCGATTTGAACAAACTTGAGTCAGACCCATACCAAGATGCTGCATACCAAATAGCAAAAGATTCTGCCCACTGGTTCTGGAGAAGAAGATTTTTTAATAATTTTTCTATAATTCATACGGTGCTATCAGAGTTATGCCCCATACAGAGCCCCCATGGGACGTGGCCATTTCATTTGAACAAACATGAATTGCCATATAGTAATGAACATCCACATTAAGTTTTGTGGAAATCGGCCCAGTGGTTTCAGAGGAGAAGTCGTTTGAAAAATGTTCACGACGACGGACGACAAGTTAAGCTCCCTTCGGTGAGCTAAAAATGTAGCCAAACAAAATTTTCTAAAAGACAATTATGCATGTATACAAGAAAGTGGGAAGGGAAGCAGATATAAAAAGTATATTGCTGGGAGGCAATAGTGTTACTTTGGTAAGTATAATAAAAAATAAAATTAGTATAAAATTTCAATTTTATTCAACCTTACCAGAGTAACACAAGCACTGAATAAACAATAGGTAGAGGGAGTATAATGCATGTTGTGCCTGAATCAGAGATATAGTGGGGTCATAGAGCATGAAACAGGGTTCGTACAGGTTTAGCAAAATGAAATTCAAGCACTATTCAAGCACTTTGCAAGGGCTATGACATTCATTTTCAAGGACTATTTTTCCATTCTACGAAAACCAACTGTGACATGTTTTTTTTATAACTGCTCTCCACACAGTGCATATTTCAAGAATGAGTGTGTGTCAGGTAATATTCAGGCCCGTTTCTGTCCTTTTGGTTAATTTTTAAAACTTCATGCAAAGTTGTTGGGTTGTTTGTGGTAATTCGAATAATAATTCATGATTTATTATCAAATACCTCTGTTATTTTCATACAAAGTCAAGGTGAATCTTTGATATATTATCGCTTCCAGTAACTATCCTTTTGTGTGACACGATGAAATAAACGAAGCAGGCGGAGATGCAGACATTGACTGGAAAAAACAGTTTGCAAAACACAATTCACCGTTCATTTTAACTGGATGCTCTCCATAATATAGCAGCCTGTGTGTACAGTAAGCCACATGATAGTATGCAAATAGATCACATGCTGCCATTTCAATTTTCTCATTGGTTAAAATTGACCTGTACATTATTATTCAAACACTGCATGAAAAGAGAATGCCCCACATTTTAGTTGAAGAATGGAAAACTACGGAGTGCAAAATGGGTCATATTAATCACTATGCAAGGATAACACTGTACTTTGACGAAGCGTAAATTACGCTTTATTTCGGAGGATTGGTTTGACATTTTAGTTGAAGAATGGAAAACTACGGAGTGCGAAATGGGTCATATTAATCACTATGCAAGGATAACACTGTACTTTGACGAAGCGTAAATTACGCTTTATTTTGGAGGATTGGTTTGCGATTTTCTGTGTTTAACAGTGGTTCTCAAGTTGACAAAGTAATCACAATCCACCATTTCACCAAATTCAAGCACTATTCAAGGCATTGTACAGGATTTCAAGTACTTTTCAAGGTTGAAACTGAATTCAAGCACTTTTCATGGAGAGGGCCGAAATTCAAGGACTTTTCATTATTGTGCGAACCCTGTGAAAGGAAAGTGATGCTACAAAGACAATAATTCAGCATTTACTGAGGAAAAGAATCAGAAGTCAAATGATGAACAAAACAATAATAAAGAATTGAAAACTCAGAACATAATATGAAAGCAGTAAGAATACTGACTGCATTATGGACATATCTATATATGTTATGCTATTGCACAATGAGAAGTAATACTCTCATAAACATTTAAGCATTTAAATATGGCCAACATCTTAGTACCTGTTCCTCCAAACCATCTGAAAGGAAAACAGTCTAGAAATATAATCCAAAAGAGACAAACCTCTTGTAACTAACTAGAGTTTGAAACTTTAAATTCCTACATTCGATTCCACACACTGAAACATACCACTGAATTGAATAAAGGCTTAGTACAAGATCAACTAAAGAAACAAACTAAGGCTGAGGTTATAAATCACCCTGCACAGCATGCAATTCATCCATCCCTTGATGAAATTTGCCACACAAACCCAAACTAGCCTGGCGTGGTCACGAGTAAACTTAGTCTTCACAAGCCTGGAGCTATACACTTACCGAAGACCAGAACTACGAAAGAATAACGCATTAAAATGAACAAATTAGTAGTCAAAAGCTATTAGTGACCAGGAAAAATAAAGATTGAGAAGCAACCGAAGGGTCTAAGGAATAGAGGTATTCAGACTCTTAGGTCCCTAAGGTAGAAAGCCCAAGAGGTAGCCAGAGCCCTAACCTCATGAGCAGAACTATTGTGAAAAACTCTGTCAGCAGTGGTCAGACATTCATAAGCAATGTGAATGGCAAACTGAATCCAACAAAATAGAGTGTGGAGAAAGGAAAAATATCTTCCTACCTTTTCTAATAAACTTAGTTCTATCAACATAAGTCCTGACAGCACAACCTGGGCACAAAAGAGGTCTATTAAGAGTCTGAATCTTGATTCTTTGCCAAATATGAATCATTACTAGTGAAAGTAACTGATTTCCCTACACTACGGAAATAATGAGGATTGTCAAGCTCACTAACTCTTCTGGCAGATGCAAAAGCCGGGAGGAACGCTGTCTTGTATGACAGAAACTTAGTATCAATATCTGCTAGAAGTTAAAAGGGGCCTCAGTAATACAATGAAGAACCCAAGATAAATTACATTTAGGTTTAATTCTAGAATTTGAGGTCTATTCAAAGTGAAATGCTTCATCAGATTTCCCCCAAATGGATCGGAACCGATAGTAGAATTCCTGGAAAACAGGAAAGTCTCAGAAAGCATAGATCGATAACCTCTGATAGTGATAGGTTGAAGTCCTTTGTTGTCAAATAAATAAACAAAGAAATCAGCTAGTTGAGCTATGGACAGATGTTTGAAACTAAAATGATTGAGACACCAACTAGTGAAAACTTTCCACTTAGCATTATAAGCTAGACTAGCGGAGAATCCCCTGTGCGCAGAAATGCACTCCATTGCTCTTCTAGAAAAACCCCTTTGTTTGAGACAGGCCCTGATAAAAGACAAGTGTAAAGGTAGGTGCAACTGTCTGATGTCAAGTGGAAATCTGCGGGGTTGATAAGGACCTGGAAAACTTCGCATCTTTAGATGCTAAACCCACCTCCAAGAACAATACAGTGTTACTCACTACTGTTATTATTTATTTATTTATTGGTGTTTAAGGTCACATATTTATGCACAATGGCTAATCATGACCGCAACAGTTTTATTGTGGAGGAAGCCGGAGTAGCCGGAGAGAACCACCGAGTAACGACGAGCTGCTGCCAGCTCCCCAACATCGTAACTCCCCACTGCAGCACAGGCAGGGTTAGATTGGTTGAAGACATGCGCACCATCGACGTGCAGTATGCCTTAGTACATGGCGTCATCGTGCCTCCACGCAGGCAATGGAGATGAATTGTCTTGCCCAAGGACACAATGTGGTTGCCGCAGGTGGGATTCGAACCAAGGACCTCTCGGCTTGCAGTCTGCACCTCTACCAGCTGAGGCACTGCGCTCCCCACTGACTACTGTTGTAACAAGCGATAAGGCATTAAGGTTAAGGGAGGCTGTGATCTCTTGGCCTAGTACCCGCAGAGACTCGATTCTCAAGGGTCACCCTCACCTCAGAATGCCTGCACACCTGTGGAAGATCAGTTGATGATGGATCAGTAACTGTATCTTGTCCTGATATAACAAAATTACTGTTAGCACCTATAATGCAAGCAATGACAGGGGTGGCAGAGATGCCGCAGACACCAGTAATGCCTTCTGATCCCCTTTTTAATAGATTTGAGAACAGCTCCAACTTCTGACCATAGTTTCCTAGGCCAGACGCCACAAATCGCACAAGAAAAATCCTGATGGCATCCATTACAGGTAACCCAATTGGAGTGGTTGTCATGAACATCCTTCTTCAACTGGCATCGACTACACGAAACAGTGCGAGGACTTCTGTACACAGAACCTGAAAAAACACAAGCAAAGTATAGGTTAACTGTGAAAACAATGACAAAGTGACAATATTTGACCAGCAAACCTGTCAAAATTAAATGTAAATATATTATAACTACCCTGTAGTAGCATTAAAACATAATATATCAATTACAAAAGTATTGGACGTAAACACTTACCACAATAGTATCAAACTTAACTTCCAGCATGAGGTCCACTAAAAATCAAAGACCGGAAGTGGTCAAAATTTTACCTAAAATGATACAAACCTGGTGGTAACATCCCTAAACAAGAATAGATGACACAATTATCACATATATGAATTGACTAGGCCTAATAAGTGTACAATAACCAAGGCCCACCTACAGCCCCTACTTTTAAAGAGGGGTGGGGGTGGGGAATTTGAAATTACGTCCAAACAAAGATTTTCCTACCAAACTAATGGGGAAAGTAGATATTTAAAGAATGTCATAGCCTGCGGAAATTTAAATTTTATAGTAAATTTCCTTTCTGACTATACCTACCACAATTGTTTACAACAGGCTTGCACTACAGTGGAAGTTCCTAACTTGAAAGTATTCTCTCTATTTTGTTCTATCCCAAGCGATTTGGAATGAAAAGTGGTGCAAAAGCACCAAGAAAAATAAGCCAAAACTGAGTTGAGTGCAGCCAGTACAAACTCAGTAGGGGACAGTCTCCTCTGTACTAAATCCACGGCTTTTTGGCACCATTGCGAGGACATATAACCAAAATAACCCCTACTGCACTGCCATGGACAGAAGAAGAGTACCCAAGGCCTATAGAACCATCGCATCACAAACATAGAAATAGACAATAGGAGACATATGGCCATGTGTGACACACAGGCAGAAAGGACAGTAACCAAACATAGAGCTGGAAATGACCCTGAAAGAATAGCCTAATGGCTAGGGTTGATAACAGCCTGAGCAGAAGAAAGAAGTCCTAAAGAAAAAAGGTCCTCAAACTGTTCCTGCAACTTACACAGGTAGAAGGTGGAGAAAGTGGGTGCATTGCCTCAGTAGGCGGCCTGTATAATGACTGACAACTCAATGGAGTTAGCATTAGCCCAGGAGGTAGACAATGCATTCATTGTAATACAATCGTCACTCATCAAACAAGTGTATGATGTTCGAATAGCGCGACAAATCCACCTAGAAATGGATTGCAGAGAGATCCTCTGTCAACCAGGAATAAGAGGCAGAATCATTTCCTGCCTTTCCTAATAAACTGCGTCCTGTTGAATTGCACGAACCAGAGACAGCAAAGGGCGATTAGCCTCAACTGGAGGAAGAGCCCTGATACAGATAGGAGGCGGAGTAGAGTCTGGTATCTGATTCTTGACCAGAAAGGAGCAATCAGTGGTAAAAGTAACACTGTTGGTGAAGCTCCTGAAAGAGGCTGGATCAACCGAGAGGGCGTGAAGCTCACTAACTCTTCTGGCTGAAGCAAAAGCCATCTTGTATGTGAGAAAATGCATATCCACCTAGGATAATGGTTCAAAAGGTGCCCCCAGCAAAGCAGCACCCAGGAAAGATTCCATCTTGGGGTTCAGCTGCAAAACCCTAGGCCTTTTCAAAGAAAAGTGCCGAATATGCTTGGAGAGGTGTGGATTAGTTCTGATATGATGCTTTCCCACATACGAAAAGTTCTCCAAAAGCATAGACCTGTACCCCTGATAGTAACAGGTTGGAGACCACCACAAGAAAACAGATATACCAGAAACTCCGCAATCTATGAAATCGAAGGGTTGCCATAATCAACAAAGTGATCAGCACACCATCAAAAGAGGACCTTCCACTTAGCTGCATAGGCTAAACCAATGCCGCCTTGAAGAAGAAATGCACTCCACTGCTCATCTCGAAAAACCTTTACGGAGGAGACAGGACCAGACAAAAGATATGCGTGAAGGCACAATGAAGTTGGGTCGACATGAAACCTCCTGGGGTGACCTTGACAGAGAAGGTTGCAATGTAGAGGGAGATGTACTGGAACCACTGCCGTCAGACAGCGGAGCTGATAGATTCACACCCGTTGAGGTGACAGGAGCGATTAGAATAATTTGACAATTGGAGGTTCATATCTTGGCTAGAACCTGAGGTAGAATCGGAACCGGAGGGAAGGCGCAGCCAACTAGACCGTTCCAGTTGAGTGACAGAGTGTCCATGGCAAAAGACAGAGGATCTGGACATGGGGACACAAAAGTGTCCACCTGATGGTTCCAATGGGTCACAAATAGATTTGATGTGGGGACGACTCCAGAGATCGCAAAGCAACTGCAACACTGCTCTGTAAAGCATCCACTCGGTGGAAAGGACCCTACCCCGTCGGGACAGGAAGTCTGCTAGGATGTTCAGAACAGGAATGTGATGAACCACCCCATCGGAGTTGACGTACTGAGTGAGCAGTAGAAGATCCTGAACCAATTCGTACATGGGAACTGAGTGTGTGCTGCCCTGGTTCTGAATGTAAGTGACCACTGTCGAGTTGTCGGCCAACAGAAGGCCCTGACAATTCGAAAGGTGGGGGATCCATTCCCGGAAACTTAGAAGAGCACGAAGCTCCGTCTGGATGATGTGAAAAGGTGCTTGATCCTGGTCCCAAACACCATGAAGGGAAAGACCTAGAGGATCCAACATTGTGTACCATCTGAGATTGCTGGCATCTGCCATCAGAATACAATCAGACGTCGGCAAGTCCAATGGAATTCCCTGCATAATCCACTGAACATCTGTCCAGGGAAGAAGGTGACGACTGAGAGATGCTGGTAACTGAAGCAACAGATCCAGAGGATCAACAGTCGGTCTCCAACAACTGAGCAGAAAGTCTTGTCTAAAGAAATGAGAACAGTCACCAAACCGCAGAGATCGAGTAACTAGAGAATACTCTGAGCTGTCGCGGACATGGATTGGGTCAGAGTCATGGCGAAAGCCGAGAGAATCATTGCCCTCGCCAGGGGAACCACCTCCGTATTCTGCTGAGTACGGAAGTCCATCCCCAGATGACAAAATGACTGAGAAGGGACCAGGTTCAACTTCGCCCTGTGGACTCTGAAGCCTAGCGACGAAAGCAGGTTCAACAGTGTGTCAACATCGAACTCCAGAAGAGCAGCACTGGAGTGCCTCTGGAGGATATCGTCTAGATACGCCGAAGTAGTCACCCTGGACTGTGTGCGACAGAAGGCTATCACATGTGACATCAGTCAGATGAAGGCCCAAGGAGCTAGACTGAGGCTGAAAGGCATGGCCTTGAACTGGTAAACTCGCACCAGAAAAGTGAACCTGAGATACTTTCGTGATGTCCAATGAATCGGAACATGAAAGTAAGCGTTTCGCAGGTTGATGCTGGAAGCAAAATCTCCCTGGTGAATGGAGTGGCAATTCGATCTGAAAGTATCCATGCTGAACTTGGGAGCAATGATAGACTGGTTCAGGATACTCAGATCGATAACCGAGTCAGCCCGTCCTTTTTCGGCACCAAGAACAGGCAGGAATAAAATCCCACTGAATGAATGTTTTCAGTGAACTCGATCACCCCCTTTGAAAGGAGATTGTCTAACTCTGTGATCAAAAGTTCCCGACGTGAACTGTCTGAAGGAACTTGAGTTGGAAACAGCACCCATGACAGAATGGGGTGCCTTCTGAAGGACCGCAGACCGTACCGAACAACATCTTACACCCAAGGATTGGATGTGATCGTATCCAAACGGTCTGCAAGCTTGGATATCCTACCTCCAACCTGGGATGAATCAAGGTGAGGACCTTCATTTCAAGCTCCAGTGAGGCCCGGCCCGTGAGAGAAAAAACCCACCTCCACTACTAGTAGAAGGTTCCTGAGACCTCCCTCTGTTCTGCCGGCACTTATCCTTACCACGTGAGTTAGAGGATGAAACAGAGGCAGGGGAATCATTCGTGGACAAAGCAGAAGGGTGCTTGTTAGGCTTGGTATGGCTCCGGCATTCAGCAGAATGTGGATCAAGCTAGCTAAGCCACAGCTGATCTTTGTAATAACATAGGACGTCATCCCAGACCATCTCCATGGAATCAAAGAATAGTCATGGAGCCACCAAATAAGTGGGTTGCAGAGCAGCGTGCCGCATTTCAGGAAGGGAATGGTTAGTGTCCAACACTGCATCCTGGCGAACTAATTCCAAATTAGCCGTGTTACAGTCATGCGTGTGAGTAAGGTGTATAAGCCCCTTAGAAAGCACACGCACAGGAGCCTGTATGTCATCAAACTTATCTGGAGGCAGATAAGCAGCCAAGGCAGAGACGACATGATCGGAGAGAGAAAGCATGCCCAGCATATCTCTGAATACGCCCAACAGGGGCTCAAAGTCACCATAGGAATAACCTGGGCTTGGAAAGCCTGAGGGAGGAGTCCTGATCCAAGACCATCAATGTCTGGCAGACCGACTGATTGGCAGAATCGTAGGAATGATAATGCACAGGGAGCAAAAAGGTATCAGCTCTAGTGAAGAACGAAAGTCTTCAGAGCATTGGAACTCAACATGAGAGTACAATGCTGCAAAAGCTTCGACCACCTGTACCGACTGGTAAAAGATACCCAGAAGCAGGTTGTACCACAGTCTAAGGGGCACAACCAGAAGCACAACATAGTCCATGGTGACCCCACCATCCAAATCAAAACCTGCATGGCTCAATGTTCGAGAGACCAAGGCAGAGGAATCGGCTGGCAACCCCTTCCGACTTCGCCAAGTTGAAGTCAGGGAAGGCTGGGGATGATATCCCACGTCAAAATGAGCAGATATCCCTGTACACCCCGGCAGGGAGGCTGGCTGAAATGGAGACAGAAGACATCACCAATGGAGCAGCAGTAGCAGCAGAAGATATGTCAGAAGCTGTTGACACCAGTGGAAAAGAGGAAAGAGCAACCAAGATCTGCTCCAAAGGAGGAGTCGCAACCGTAGTGACAGCCTCAGAAGTCGACTGCAAAGGGACAACAGTTCCGGAACAAGGTATCTCTTCACCGGAAAGTATCCACTTCAAGAATAGACTGCAAATCCTCCACAGAGGGGGTAGAGCTCTCACCAGACAGGTTCTTGTTGGGAGGCCCAGACTGACAGCATTCCCCTTTCTGCGGGCACAAAAAGAATGGCCACGAGAATGTACCACACGGCTCATGGAAGCCCAAAAGGTGGACCATCAAGACCCACAGAGCCCACAGGGTCATTCAGACAAACACACATTATAAGATGAGCATAAAGCATGAGAATCCTCCACATACTTTGGAAGTAAGCATTACCCACAAGGAACGGTCCAGAGCATATCTGACAAGAGAGCAGTAGATGTAGTCCAAGTAATTCATCCTTGTTTCCTAGGCAAAAACATTGCTGTGGAAAACTGGTACTTCTACGGCAATTGCTGAGAAGCCTGTTCAATTGTGTAAAAATCATCAGGGCATGGGTCATAGTCTCAATTGCCATGAATATGTAATATGCGGTGACGTAAAAACTTTTAAGTAACTTTAACATGTGAAAGATACATGTGTGTATAATCACAATCAATGTGCATAATCTTTCACTCAATTAGATCATGCCAATATCATGAACCATGTGAATGCTAAGAAAAAATATTGGAAGTAAGCAGACGACTTGCTCAATATGTATAGTAAAATAGTGAAAACAAGATATAGCATAACCACAAACTGAGTATCTCAAGCAAGAGCTTTCCAGCAACTGATGTCAGATTCTGATGTTATCAACACAGAAGCAGAACACATAGTTTCTAGTGGTTATGCTGCAACTTCAGTCGTAAGACTGTGTATTGTAAGATTACCAATAGTGTAGTGCAACCCACATGGTTTGATTCCTTGTGTAACCTAAAAGTTGTGCAATTTCTGCCACCACAAGGCTTTCTGAAGTATTTTTGCTGTGGATATTTTTCATTTCCTCTGCATTTTCCCACTGCTGATTGCTGAGGGTGAATTACCAGCTCTGGTAAATGGGATGGTAAACCCCAAATCAGAACACCCCCAACTACCAGAGGAAGGTGGCAGGAAATAAAGGCCCAACAGGAACACAAAAAAACCCAAACAGCCAAGAGGAACCAAACAGGCAGAAATTCGACCCTCAATGGAGCGGATAAATGTGCCACAACAGCCCCCACCCCCACCCCCCCATCCACTGACACCTCATACCAATAACTGCAATATCTAAAAGGATAGCATATAGTATATATTTTAAATAACTAACCGCATGGCACACGAAAAAGGCACGCAAAACACAGCACGAAGAATATAAATACAACAAATAATCCTGAAAACAGAAATTTGGGTGAGGCCAAAAATCTTTCCCCCCTCCACCCCCCCCCCCCCCCCCCACTGCCAACATACTAACTCCTCACAAGCTGGTTTAGCATTGATTGAAAGCAATCTAACATAGTACATAATGCCACCATACTCTCACATGATAATCAAGATTAAATGCCTTGTCCAAGCCAAGGACACAATGCATTTACCACTGGTTAGGATCATACAGTCAACCTTTTGGTTTGAAGTCCAATGCCCTAACCAAGGAGTAAACATGTTCCATATGAATGTCACTGAGTGCAAGCAAACATAGCATGCATACATGTGCATGTGAAGGGCATGTCTATGATTATCACACTGGTCTGACTACAAATAGGGATACACAAACTGAAAATTTAAAATAACCGCACAAAGCTTATCCAAAGAAAATTTCACTGATATCCATACAACTAGATTGCTCATTTGTGACATGCAGAAAAGTGTCTCGACTGCTGTCAACATAGGGGGATGAATGTTGCTTTAAATAAACTAGAGGATGGCATTCAATGGCGCATAATACACCCATACCTTCAGAAATTATAAAACATTATGCGGGCATATAAAAAAAGTCTGGAAAATGGTAAAAATTCTAAGTTCAAGGAAAGTAACTCCACCACAAATCAACCAAGTGGAATGAAATTCGAACTTGACCTGTAAGTATCCACAACAAAGCTATACACCAAACATTTTCTCAATATGTCCAACCATAACGAAAAAAGGTCTGGAAAATGAAAAAAAATCCGAAAAACTCTAAAAATTCCAAGTTCAAGGGCAGTAGCTCCACCAAAAATCAACCGAGCAGAATGAAGTTCGAACTTGATCTGTAAGTATCCATAACAAAGCTATATATAAAAAATTTTCTCAATATGTCAATCCATAATGAAAAAAAGTCTGGAAAACTATAAGTTCGAGGGCAGTAACTCCACCAAAAATCAACTGAGCGAAACAAAATTCAAACTTGATCTGTAAGTATCCATAACAAAGCTGTATATGAATGAAAGTGTCAATGACACTGTAGCTCACCTTGATAAACTTGGACTTGGTAAGTTATAAGTGAAATGGCGAAACTGAAGATCATTGGTACAAATGTTATTTGGAGAAATTTCAGCACAACAGCAGTGTGTGTGCACAACGTCAGAACAATCCATGCATTTTTAAACGTAAACTGTAAGGCTGGCTAATGGATGAATGTTGATACACAAATGCAGTAAGTTCAGAGGTTACTGTAAACAGCAACTTTTTTCACAGAAATGAATGCTAATCAATAGCTAGAGGTTTCACCTAATGAGAACACCAAGTTAAAAAACAACCCGAAGATAAACGTGCCTTGGAGGCCATGCCAAAGAAGAATGTTGATGCACAAATACAATAAATTCAAAGATTGTTGCTAACAGGAACAGAGTTTGATAGAAATGAAAAGAAAACCAATAGCTCCTCTCTGTCACCCTGCATAAGCATATAAAGTTTCAAAACAACCTGATAAAGAATGTGCCCTCTGAGGTGTGCCAAAGGAAGATGTTAATTCACAAATGCACTAAGTTTGAAGGTCATTGCTTGCGGCAATGTATTTTTTTTTCTTTTTTATGGAAATTCATAAATATACCCTGCAGAGGGTGCAAAAGGGATAAGTAGCTGCACAAATACAGTAAGTTCAAAGGCTGGTGATAACGACAATAATTTTTGATGGAAATGAAAAAAAATCAATAGCTCACATCTGGAGGTCATCTCGAACACATATACCAAGTTTCAAAGTGATCTGATCATAAATGTGTCCTGAAGGGTGTGTCAAAGTGAAATATTGAGGTCTGACTAAACTATGTTCATAGGTCAGCGATAACATTTTTCGACACAAATGGAAGAAAACTGAAAGCTCCCATATAGATGTCATCCCACACACACACACCAAGTTTCCAAGCAATCCAATCATAAAAGCAGGGTGTGTCAAAGGGAAATATTGATGCTTAACTGCATTAAGTTTTTACCAAGTTCATCAAAGGTTGTTGCCAACGACAACTATTTTTGATGGAAATGGAAGAAAATTGACACCTCCCATCTAGAGATCACCCCCAAACAAGCACACCAAGTTTCCGACAATTCAATCATAATTATCCCCTGCAGGGTGTGTCAAAGGGAAATACTGATGCAAGTTCATCAAAGGTTGTTGCTAACAGCAACATTTTTTGATGGAGAAGGACAAAAATCACCCCAAACAAGCATATCAAGTTTCAAAGTGATCTGATCATAAATGTGCCCTGCAGGGTGTGCCAAATGAAAATATTGAAGCATAACTGCACTAAGTTCATCAAAGGTCGTTGCCAATGGCAACATTTTTGGATGGATAAGGGAGAAAATAAATAGCTGCTATCTAAAGGTCACCTCAAACAAGCATACAGGGTTTCAATTAAATCCTATCATAAATGTTCCCTGTAGGGTGTGCCAAAGGGAAATATTAAGGTCTAACTAAACTAAGTTCAAATGTCGTTGCCAGCTGCAACATTTTTGATGAAAATAGAAGAAAGAGGATAGCTCCCATCTATAGGTCACCTCAAACAGGCACACCAGGTTTCAAAGCAATCTAATCATAAATGTGCACTGCAGGGAGTACCAAAGGGAAATATACATGCATAACTGCACTTGGTTCATTGAACACTATTGCCAGCGTCAACATTTTTTGATGGAAATCAAAGGAAATCAATAGCACCCATCTAGAGGTAACCCCAAACAGGCAAAGCAAGTTTCAAACCTATCTGATCATAAAGATGCCCTGGAGAGCATGGCAAAGGAATATATTGATGCCTGACTTAACTAAGTTCAAAGGTCATTGAAGAAAATAGATAGTTTCCCTCTGGAGGTCACCCCAAACAAGCATACCAGGTTTCAATGCCATCTATCATAAATGTTTCCTGTAGGGTGTGCCAAAGGGAAATATTGATGTCTGACTAAACTGTGTTCAAAGGTCGTGCCAGCTGCAATAATCGATAGCTCCCATCTAGATGTCACCTCAAACAAGCCCACCAAGTTTCAAAGCGATCCAGTCAAAAATGTGCACTGCAGGGTGTGTGAAAGGGAAATATTGATGCCTAACTGCACAAAGTTAATCAAAGGTCACCAGCGGCAACATTTTTTTGACAGAAATTGAAGAAAATCGATAGCTCCCATCTAGAGGTTACCCCAAACAAGCATATCAAGTTTCAAACTGATCTGATCATAAATGTGCCCTGTAGGGCGTGCCAAAGGAATAAATTGATGCCTAACTAAACTAAGTTCAAAGGTCGTTGACAGCGGCAGATTTTTTGACGTAAATGGAAGAAAATTGATAGCTCCCATCTAGAGGTCATCCCAAACAAGCAAGTCAGGTTTCAAAGAAAATCAATAATAAATGTGCCCTGTTGGGTCTGCCAATGGGAAATATTGATGGCTGACTAAACAAAGTTCAAAGATTGTTGCCAGCGGCAACCATTTTTGACGGAAATGGAAGAAAATCGAAAGCTCCCATCTAGAGGTCACCCCAAATAAGCATACCAGGTTTCAAAGTAATCTGATGATAAATGTGCCCTGTAGGGTGTGTCAAAGGGAAATATTGATGCCTGACTAAACTAAGTTCAAAGGTCAGCGACAACATTTTTCGACACAAATGGAAGAAAATCCATAGCTCCCATATAGATGTCACCCCACACAAACACACCAAGTTCCAAGCAATCCAATTATAAATGTAGGGTGTGTCAAAGGGAAATATTGATGCTTAACTGCACTAAGTTTTTACTAAGTTCATCAAAGGTCGTGCCAACGACAACTATTTTTGACGGAAATGGAAGAAAATCAATAGCTCCCATCTAGAGATCACCCCAAACAAGCAAACCAGTTTCTAAGCAATTCAATCATAATTGGCTCCTGCAGGGTGTGTCAAAGGGAAATATTGATGCCTGACAAAACTAAGTTCAAATGTTGTTGCCAGCAGCAACAATTTTTTTTTGACGGAAATGGAAGAAAATCAAAAGCTCCCATCTTGAGGTCACCCCAAACAAGCATACCAGGTTTCAAAGTAGTCTGATGATAAATGTGCCATGTATGGTGGATCAAAGGGAAATATTGATGCCAGACTAAACTAAGTTCAAAGGTTGTTGCCAGTGGCAACATTTTTTGACAGAAATGGAAGAAAATTGATAGCTCCCATCTAGAGGTCCCCCCAAATAAGCATACTGAGTTTCAAAGCGATCTGATCATAAATGCAACCTGTGTGGTGTGCCAAAGAAAATTGTGGACGCACATACACCGACAGACAAGAAGTGATGGCATTAGCTCAGCTTGACTTTGTCAAGTTGAGCTAAAAAACTTTTCTCAAAATGTCCATCCATAACGAAAAACAGTCTGGAAAACAATTCCAGACAGACAGATGCTAACACTATCACATAATACAACCGTTTTTTTTTTTAAACGGGTGAATAAAAATGCTTAACAACAAGATTTGCCAAAGGTTTTGAGCTAAAAATTTTCCCAAAATGTCCATCCATAACGAAAAAAAGTCCGGAATACAATTCAGGACAGACGGACGCCAACACTATCACATAATACAACCGTTTTTTTAAAACGGGCATATAAAATTGCTTAACAACAAGATTTGTCAAAGGTTTTAAATTTCCCGCGTGCCTCACAATCGCCAATCACTTTTTAAAAAAGATAATTTGATGTCTGAAAAATAAATATGTTGCTGATGTGTGCATTTTTCGTGATATTGAATATTTACAACATATTTCAGTTATTACTGACAAAAAACATGTGCCGAGATTGGACATTTGATACTATGCAACTAGTTTTTGTGCTAGCTATACACCAAAACATTTGATGAAGTGAAAGCAGTTATGCTGTGACTACATTGACAGCATAACAGCTTTCACGTCATCAAATATGTCATTGTTGAAAGGGGGTTACTGCACTGATTAACTCGATGCCATCTTTAGGGGAATGGGGCAAACTGAGTGGCAACATTTTTCACCGACGCCCCAACAAACCAGATGAACAAAGATTAGTAATTTGGTGCTGGCAGGCAAATTATTCAGTTTTGGGTGATGCAAAGCATTTGATAACACAACAGATAAAGGGTAAAAAAAAGTCCTGACACCATTCTATATTCATCCCACGAGCCATCTACGTGGAAGGTTCAATGGTAATAGGCCATTATTATATAGTTTCACAATTTTCAGAGCTTGCTAGATCAAAATGATGGGCACAGATGGGTGCAAGCGCTACTGCACCCATTTCCCGGAAAGCACTGGTATGGTATGTGACACAGCAATGACACACATCTAGGTAATGATCTGATAACAAAGGTATATGTAAAGTATTGTAAAGGTCTGTACATAAATACTGACCATAGCCTGTAACAAATAGGTAAAGTATTGTAAGGGTGGGGGACAGTTAGATGTCTCTCGCCAAAGGCATATTCAAATGTGCACTTACTCTGTATAAGTAGCACTGAATAAATCAAAGTTTGTCTAATTGGCTGCCGGCGGCCATCTTGAAATTACGGACCGCACCCAAAAACACTCATTCTCGTCTCAAGGTGCCAACAAAAGTACCCAAGAAGTTTCGTGAAGATCGGTTCATAAATACAGCCTCTAGCCCGAGTTGTATTGACATGTGTACTGTGTATAAGAAGCACTGAATAAACCAAAGTTCATCTAAGTTGCATAATTTGTGCACCAGAACAAAACCTGTATTATATGTGATGTATTCCATGTTAGTAAACATTCATACAAAAATTTATTCAAATCAGAACCTTCATATAGAAGTTCCGTACAAAAAACTGATTGCACCTAATTTCGGTATAGAATGTTTGCCAGTAGCCATCTTGAATTTTGAACTGCACCCAAAAACACTCGTTTTCATCCCAAGGGGATAAAAAAGGTACCCAAGAAGTTTCATGAAGATCGGTTCATAAATACAGCCTCCAGCCCGAGCTGTATTGACATGTGCACTTACTGTGTGTAAGTAGCACTGAATAAAATCAGTTCATCTAATTTCTGCACGAGAAACAAACCAGTATTATATGTGATGTATTCCATGTTTCTAAACATTCATACAAAAATTTATTCAAATCAGAACTTTCATACAGAAGTTCTGTACAAAAAACTGATTGCACTAATTTCGGTACAAAATGGCTGCCGGCAGCTACCTCAAATTTCGGACCACACCCAAAAACACCCATTCTCGTCCCACGGTGATAACAAAGGTACCCAAGAAGTTTCGTAAAGATTGGGTCATAAATGCGTCCTCTAGCCTGAGCTGTATTGAATTGTTGTCGGATAGACGGACGACGGGCCATGACATAACCTCAAATTTGACTACGTCAAAGTTGAGCTAAAAATGATCTTAAAGTTTGCATACCTGCATAGTGGAACCCTGTCAGCCCTTTAGGGCCTAATTCCAACTTTGAGGACTTTCCCCAACAAAAAGAACAGGTGTTCAAATATGGTGTGTCTGGGTAAGCTTGCAGGTAACATTCTGAGTGCCTTGGGAGTTGTTTCAAGCCAGTCTGGGCTGCCAATATTGCCAAGAAACAACTGCAAATCTACCAGATGCAGGCTGTTGAAGTGTAGAAAAAATGTATACATACTAGAGGCTCAAGAGAGTCTAAAACGCTCACCTGGACCAAGTTGTCCTAAACTGTAAGGGTTGTGGGTATGGAGAAAATGTAATCTGAAGGAACCATATGACAGATTCCCCAGCAAATTTTTTCTCCAATTGTTTCAACTGCTCAGAAGAAAGCTTCATACCAAATACAAAATCTCTAGTCTGTGTAGTTTGGGAAATATTGGACATTTCATTTTTTGGGGTATTTTTAGTGCCAAGTGTTTCCACAGGAAACTGCAAAAAATTTGGGGGGCATGAATGAAGTACTTAGGGTCAACTAATGCCACATATAAAATTCAAATTGCACGATTGGTTCTTGAAATAGAAATTTTCAGGGAGCTCAAAAGTGAGCCCATCCCCTGGAGAGCCCAAATATGGACCTATCAACTTTCTTGGAACAACTTTTAATCTTGAACACCAGAGGAAGTTTCATACCAAATATCTCTGCATTCCCACTTGTGGATCATGAGAAGATGATTTTTACTGAATTTCACGATATTTGGGCAAATGCCCAAGCCCAAAAAGGGGGCCTGAGGGCACTCACCTGACATCGTAGCCTAAATATCAACCCAGAGAATTGATTTCAACAAGCTGCATCTGCTCCTCCTAAGAAGAGCTTATACCAAATACCCAAAGATTCTGACCAGTGGATCAAAAAAAAAGAGGATTTTTAAAGAATATTCCTCATATTGAACTAAGTTATAATTCGGGCTCCCACAGGGAGCCCATATATGAACCCAGGGACTTGGCTTTAACAAACTTGAATCTCACCCCCCTAAGGATGCTGCACACCAAATATCAAAACATTCCGAATGCTGGATCTGAAGAAGAAGATTTCTGAAGAGAAGAGGCCCCAAGGAGCCTTAATTGCTCACTGGCCAAAGTGGTTCAAAGAAGTATTTGGGGTCACATTCAGTTAGACATGGTTCATCAACACTACAAAGGAATGAAGTTATTAGGGACAAATTTTATGGAACTAGGGACATGGCTTGAACAAACTTGAATCTTACCCCCCTAAGGATGCTGCAAACCAAATATCAAAAGCATTCATCTGCTGGATCTGAAGAAGATTTTTAAAGAAAATTCCTCATTTTGAACTAAGTTATCATTCGGGTTCCCACAGTGAGCCCAAATATGAACCCAGGAACTTGGCTTGAACAAACCTGAATCTCACCACCCTAAGGATGCTACACACCACATATCAAAACATTCCGACTGCAGGATCTGAAGAAGATTTTTAAAGAAAAATTCCTCATATTGACTAAGTTATAATTCGGGCTCCCACAGGGAGCCCAAATATGGACCCAGGGACTTGGCTTTAACAAACTTGAATCTCACCACCCTAAGGATGCTACACACCACATATCAAAACATTCCAACAGCTGGATCTGAAGAAGATTTTTTAAGAAAATTCCTCATTTCGAACTAAGTTACAATTCAAGCTCCCACAGTGAGCCCAAATCTGGACCTAGGGACATGGCTTGAACAAACTTGAATCTCACCCCCCTAAGGATGCTGCATACCAAATATCAAAACATTCCGACTGCTGGATCTGAAGAAGAAGATTTTTAAAGAAAATTCCTCATTTTGAATTAAGTTATCATTCGGGCTCCCACAGTGAGCCCAAATATGGACCGAGCGACATGGTTTGAGCAAACTTGAATCTCACCCCCCTAAGGATGCTGCATACCAAATATCAAAACATTCCGACTGCTGGATCTGAAGAAGAAGATTTTTAAAGAAAATTCCTCATTTTGAACTAATTATAATTCAGGCTACCACAGTGAGCCCAAATATGAACCCAGGGACTTGGCTTGAACAAACTTGAATCTCACCCCCTAAGCATGCTGCTTACCCAATATCAAAAAATTGTGCCTGCTGGATCTTGAGAAGAAGAGTTTTAAAGAAATTTGCCTGAAATGCACTAAGTTCAAATTTGGGCTCCTATACTGAGCCCAAATATGAACCCAGGGGGCCGATTTGAACAAACTGGAATCAGATCCACCCCACAATGTTGCATACCAAATATCAAAAGATTCTGCCTGCTGGATCTGGAGAAGAGGATTTTTTAAGAAATTTGCCTGCTGGATCTGGAGAAGAAGATTTTTTTAAGAAATTTGCCTGAAATGCACTAAGTTCGAATTCGAGCTTCTATAGTGAGCCCAAATATGAATCCAGGGAGCCGATTTGAACAAACTTGAATCAGATCCACCCCACAATGTTGCATAACAATATCAAAAGATTCTGCCTGCTGGATCTGGAGAAGAAGATTTTTTTAAGAAATTTGCCTGAAATGCACTAAGTTCGAATTCGAGCTTCTATAGTGAGCCCAAATATGAATCCAGGAAGCCGATTTGAACAAACTAGAATCAGATCCGCCCCACAATGTTGCATACCAAATATCAAAAGATTCTGCCTGCTGGATCTGGAGAAGAGGATTTTTTAAGAAATTTGCCTGAAATGCACTAAGTTCGAATTCGGGCTTCTATACTGTGCCCAAATATAAACCCAGGGGGCCGATTTGAACAAACTTGAATCAGATCCACCCCACAATGTTGCATTCCAAATATCAAAAGATTCTGCTTGCTGGATCTGGAGAAGAAGATTTTTGAAGAAATTTGCCTGAAATGCACTAAGTTCGAATTCGAGCTTCTATAGTGAGCCCAAATATGAATCCAGGAAGCAGATTTGAACAAACTAGAATCAGATCCACCCCACAATGTTGCATACCAAATATCAAAAGATTCTGCCTGCTGGATCTGGAGAAGAGGATTTTTTAAGAAATTTGCCTGAAATGCACTAAGTTCGAATTCGGGCTTCTATACTGTGCCCAAATATAAACCCAGGGGGCCGATTTGAACAAACTTGAATCAGATCCACCCCACAATGTTGCATTCCAAATATCAAAAGATTCTGCTTGCTGGATCTGGAGAAGAAGATTTTTGAAGAAATTTGCCTGAAATGCACTAAGTTCGAATTCGAGCTTCTATAGTGAGTCCAAATATGAATCTAGGGAGCCGATTTGAACAAACTTGAATCTGATCCACCCCACACTGTTGCATACCAAATACCAAAAGATTCTGCCTGCTGGATCTGGAGAAGGAGATTTTTTAAGAAATTTGCCTGAAATGCACTAAGTTGGAAATCAGGCTCCTATACTGAGCCCAAATATGAACCCAGGGGCCCGATTTGAACAAACTTGAATCAGATCCACCACACAATGTTGCATACCAAATATCAAAAGATTCTGCCTGCAGGATCTGGAGAAGATTTTTTAATGTTTTTCCCATTGCCTACAGTGTTAAAAAGTGCTGACTTAGCACTTTTTCAAAGTCCTGAAAAAAGTACCTTGTGATCAAACCGATAGGGATTTTTTTAAACCATTCTATTCTACTGGATAAAAGTAAGCTTTATACAAAATAAGAATTCTCTGCGCTGTGTAGTTTTGGAGATATGGCAGTTTTAAGGTTTTTCCTATTTTTAGCTCCCGAGGTTTCCACGGGGAAATAAGAAAAAATTTGTTGGCATCAACTATATGACCCACTATTATCTCATATCAAATTTGGTTCAAATCGACTTCACGGTTCTGAAAATAGAAATTTTAGAGGGTGGCCAAAATTTTTGCCCCTCCCATAACATAGGCAAATAATGCCCAACAAACTTCTCTTGAAGAAACTTGATTCTAAACCTCAAAAGGACCCTGTATACCACATATCACATCTCTGCTACTGGTGGTTCATTAGAAGAAGATTTTCAAAAAATATGGCCATTTTTTCCCCACTCCTCTGCTCAATATGAGCTGAAACCTAATTTGCATAAAAATCAAAATGCCCGTATATAACCACTACTTACATGAAATTTAATTAAAATGTGGCCAGTGGTTTAGGAGAACGAGGCTCAAACACCACCTTCATGCAGGACGACGGATGGACGAGTGATCAGAAAAGCTCACCCTGACTTTCAGTCAGGTGAGCTAAAAAATCAGTGGCTCCCATCTAGAGGTCACCCCAAACAAGCATACCAAGTTTCAAAGTGATACGATTATAAATGTGCACTGTAGGGCGTGTCAAAGGAATATATTGCTGCAAAACTAAATTAAGTTCAAAGGTTGTTGCCAATGGCAATGTTTTTTGAGGAAAAGGGAAGAAAATTGATAGCTCCCATCTAGAGGTCACTCCAAACAAGCATACTATTCATAAATGTGCCCTATTCATAAATGGAAGAAAATCGATAGCTCCCATCAAAAGTTTACCCCAAACAAGCATACACAGTTTCAAAGAGATTCTATCATAACAGTGCCCTGTGTGGTGTGCCAAAGGAATATATTGATACACAACTGCACTAAATTCAAAGGGCATTGCCAACGGCAACGTTTTTTGACAGAAATGGAAAAAAAGTCGACGTAGCCCATCTAAAGGTCATCCCAAACTAGCATACCACAATTCAAAGTGATAGGATCATAAATATGCCCTGAATGGCATGCCAAAGAAATATACTGATGCATAACTTAACTAAATTCAAAGGTCGATGCCAATGGCAATAGCTCCCATTTACAGGTCAACCCAAACAAGCATACCAAGTTTCAAAGCGACATGATCATAACTGCACTCTGTAGGGTGTGCCAAAGGGAAATATTGATGCATAACTAAACTAAGTTCAAAGGTTGTTGCCAACAGCAACATTTTTGGACAGAAATAAAAGAAAATCAGTAGCTCCCATCTAGAGGTCACCCCAAACAAGTACACCAAGTTTAAAAGTGATATGATTATAGATGTGCCCTTGATGCATAACTCAACTGAGTTCGAAGGTTATTGCCAACAACATTTTTGGACAGAAATGAAAGAAAATTGATAGCTCCCATCTAGAGGTCACCCCAAACAAGCATAGCAAGTTTCAAAGTGATACGTTTATAACTGTGCACTGTAGGGCCTGCCAAAGGAATATAATGATGCAAAACTAAATTAAGTTTAAAGGTTGTTGCCAATTGCAATGTTTTTTGAGGAAAAAGGAAGAAAATTGATAGCTCCCATCTAGAGGTCACTCCCAAACAAGCATACTAAGTTTCAAAGCAATTCGATCATAGATGTGCCCTGTAGACCGTGCCAAAGAAAAACATTAATGCGTAACTAAACTAAGTTCAAATGTTGTTGCCAATGGCGCTTTTTTACGGAAATGGAAGAAAATGGATAGCTCCCATCTAGGGGTCAACCCAAACAAGCATACCAAATTTCAAAGCGATGCAATCATAAATGTGACCTGCATGGCGAGCTAAAGGAAATTGTAGACGTTCGTATGTACGTCGACTGATGCAAAGTGAGGGCAATAGTTCAGCTTGACTTCGACAAATTGAGCTAAAAATGCTCATGCAACCTCCCCCACCACCACTTGATAAGGGTAATTACAAAACGGATGTGGTAGATTCTTTAGAAATATGTCATAAGGCCAAACAAAATTAATTAATTGATTCTCAGACAATTTTTTTTAAACACCAATGAGGGAGGGCATTTTTTATTCCTGATGGAATGGTCGCCGATGCCTAAAATCCAGTTGTGAAGAACTAAAATTAAATACTAGAGTTTCCATGCTGATTTCACTGATAGTTTTATTGTAACAGTAATCATACAACACAAAACCAATATAGAAAAACTAAAATGGAGATTTATTTATTTATTTATTGGTGTTTAAGGTCACATATTTTTGCACAATGGCTAATCATGACTACAACATGAGTATCAACTCAAGGCCAGGGGGTTAGTGTTAATAAGCCATGTTGCCCATTTTAGAGAGGGTTTGCACCTCCCAAGCATTAGTGACTGGGTCCTATTTTACCAGTAAAACAGAGCCTGTTTACTGCAGTGAACAGGTACTGCTTCACTTCCCGGGGTTCCTGCGGGAAAAAATGGAGATAAAAAATAAAAAGAGTTTTTTGAATAAATTATACTCTTAATATTTTTGATTTCCATTTTATAGAGCACTATCACAAAATCGATCCTAGATCATTTCGCAACCTCGAGGTTCCCGAATTTTAATTTACTTGGAATTCCTCAGAAAATAACTTGCCGTTTTCTGAATTTCCATAAAATATCACACTATTATCATTTATTAACAAATTAATTATTCTAATTTCCCAATAAATATCTTGTTGATAGGTGTAAACGTGATTAGGAAATAGCTGATCTGGCATGGAAATCAACATGATTTCTTGAAAGATCCAGCAAACATTCCTGTGAAGTCTGACACCAGAGTAATGCCCCTTGAATGATAAACATTGCTAAAACGTTCTTGAAAACACGTTTGGAAGTGTCAAACATGTTTTCTTTATATAGAACGATACAATATAGTTTAGTGGTACAAATCAGCGGTTGGCCAAAGTGTTATTATTACCACTGACATTTTTTTTATTTATTTAGTCACTCTAAAGTTACCTGTTTGGATTATATGAAAAAACCTTAATACTAGCTGTTTGATGTTCAGGTGCGAAAACGTCCCCCAGTGCGACTAAAAAAAATCGCTGTGTGATTGTTATTTGTATTTATTTTGTACATACATAAAAGAATCATGTCGAATTTCGCGAAGAGTATAACAATATTGTTATATGGCATATTGCATCGCAAATCAAGATGGGATACAGCTAAAATCACATCTTGTGATGGTTTCATACATTTTAAATTTTATCTCCAAAATAAATATGATGAACGCGGGCCGAAAAAACAAAAGTGCCGCTTCCTGAGAATCAAAAGATTAATTTTGTTTGGCCTGAGCTACATTTTTTATGAATCACACTGGTCCCTTTGGAACATTGTTAGTTAAACAGTTAAATAATATATACAGAAGCCACAGATACAGTTCAAACATGTCTTGTCAAATTCCTTGAAAGTCAAAAGTTAGCTCAAGTATCTATATTTTTCGTCTAGGTGTTCTGAAGATATATATATATATTGTTTTAGGGCTGTATAGATGTGATTTTTAATAAAAGATAGTTATATTAGTGTTTTGTTTAGTTTCTTTATCAGATATCAGTGGCGTGTTCCCTATCTTCGCGCGGGTCATTTTCGGTGTTTTGTTTTTTGTTTCGTTTACGAGTTCGACCACTTTTTAAAATTCAAGCTTCTCATTCTAATTTTGGCTATGGATGGTAAGCGTTTCGTGACGCGAGAGTTTCAGACCAGCAGGGCAGAGATGGTTAGTATAGGTGTCCAGGTGGGGGGAGTGGTTGAGGCCAGCACAGGGGGTGCTACTGCTAGTGAGTTACCAACGGAAGGCCAGCGGTCGGATGTGTGTAGGCACTGCCATATGGTGTATGTGGATGGGTGTGAGCTGGGAGAGTTGGGGATGTGTGCCATCTGCATAGAGCTAATGCAGCTGCTAGAGGCATATGTAAAGTTGGAGGAAGAGGTGCAGGTGGTGAGGGGGAAACTGGGGAGGGCAGGAAAGTCTGGTGTTACCCCAGTTAGGGTGGCATTCAATGGGGGATGGAAGGTGGTGGGTAGTAGGAAGCGGACTTTTGACGTGGATAGTGGGGCTTTTGGGAATAGGAAGGTGTGTCGGGTTGAGGGTAGAGGAGAAGTAGGGGCTAGAGTGTCAAAGTCCCAGGCTGGTAATGGGAGTCGGGGTGCGAAAAGGCGTATTCTTTTAGAATCGGATAGTGAGGGAGATAGCGATGACCATGTGGAGTCTGTCAGGGCAGGAGTCAGAGGGAAGGTTAGGAAGGTGGTAAACGGGGACAAGGTGGCTTGTAATGGGAGTGGGCAGAAGGTGGGGGGCAGTGTCCAAAATGATTCAATGTTTTAGGTAATTTCGAGAATTCTGAGGAGCAGGTTGGGTCTGAAGAGGTGGAGGTGGAGGTGGAGGTAGGCATGGGGGTTAGTGTGGCGAAGTGCAAGATTGCGAGCCGGCCCAGTGGGGACAGAGGTGGTAACAGGGGTAGTAGGACGGGAAAGAGGACAGGAAAGGACAGGAAGAGGCAGTTGGTGGTTGCAGGGAGTAGTATAGTGCGGGGGTTGGATAGGGTGGTGTGTGGGCCCCGACAGTGTCAACAGGACCAATTTGTGCTTTCAGGGGGCTAGGGTGGAGGACCTAAGGGACAGAGTGGGTGGATTAGTAAAGGGGTCAGGCCCAGACCCAGTGGTTGTTGTACACGTGGGGACAAACAACATCAGGGAGAGAAAATCAGTTCAGCTTATTGAGACTTACAAGGACTTAATAACTCAACTGAATGCCAAGAATGTACAGGTAGTGGTTTCGGGGCTTCTCCCAGTACTAGGTGGTGGGGGCGAGCGTAATTCGCGGATCATTGGGACCAACGAGGAACTGGGGGAGTATTGTAAGGAACTTGGGATACCCTTTGTAGACAATTGGGGATCGTTTTGGGGCAGAAATGACCTATATGGAAGGGATGGTCTCCATCTTAGCCCAAGGGGTACAGAGGTTTTAGGAAGAAATATGTTGCAGGTGGTGGAGCCTTTTTTGGTATAGGGAGGGGAGGGAGGGGGGGGGGGGGGGGGTCAGTGAAGGGGGGAATAATCACAGAAAATGTTTCACGAACCATAGGTGTAAAAAATGGGACAAGAGGGATAAGGAAAAGGGACCAAAAATCCAAATCAATAGGAATAGCTTCCCAAGGAAAGCACAGGTACACAAAGCGGGATATACAAACATACAGGGACTAGATAATAAAGGGACCAGTAGGCGGAAGCCAATAAACCCTGACACCCTGAAAGTGGGTTATAGCAACATCCAGGGTCTCCACTGGAAAGCAGTGACCGTTGGGAATGGCGAGCGATCGCGCCAGCGCACCATCGCGCACCGCTTTTTCGTATACCGCGAGTAATTAGTCGCGCACGTTTATCTTCGGTCGTGTTCAAAGCCTTCGTCGGAGAAGTGCAAAGTACAGAAGAACCTGTCATGAGCAGGGGTCAGCCGAGTGGGCGACTTAGTCGCCTTGTCATTCCTCAAGTCGCCTTGGCTTACATTGGGGGCGAAATTCAAGTCGCCCTCCCAAACTTCCTTGGGAGATATGGCAGTTTACTGTATTTTCTTATGTTTTATTTTTTAAAAACACACGCTTCCGCAAAAAACAGTAAACACGGTTGCTGTTAAAGTCCGTCACACGGCTATGAAAATATCCTAAACTAGCCCAATTTTATATTTCTGAAAAGAATTGCAATGGCGTAGTCGTTCGAACAATTCGCCCCAACTGATAGCAACCAGCACAAAATGGCTTTTTAAAAACAAAGTACCAGACAACAACGAATCACACAAGACACGCATCGAGTTAATTAGAATTTATTAAAGTTAACCATCGTTCAAAACAAAAAAAATGTATTGGAGACAGTTCGTCCATATCGAAATTGCTTGCGGTTACGCTCTGTTCCACTGAAAAATTGGCTGCATTGAAATTCGCCCCGCAATTTGCATTGAATGTTTTTCTTTGAAAACTTGTGAAGTTTGTTGGAAGGGGGTTAAATGTAATAAGGCTACAATAGAAATCACAGGTATTTGGATGGATAAGAATGGCAGACCTTCAAAGCACCAATCACACGTGTCAGTGAAAGATGGTTGGCAGAAATTGTCAGTTTTCTGAACAGTGTATTATTAGTTTACCCAGCGCAGCCGGGAAGGGAGACAACTGAAATGTTTTGTCATTTACCAAAGAAATTAATTAACTCAAATTGTTAATAACGCTTAATTTACGAAGGATATCGAAAACTTTTTTAACTACGCTTTTCAACTCAGTTAGGGTATTCAGAAACCATGAATGACCCAGCTTCTTATATGAACTTGAAATTTATTTTAAACACTTTAAATATTTTTTTAAAAAGAATATACCTTCTGTTACAGAGAAGAACACTCTCACCATGGGTCATACGGGTCAGGGATAACCCGCCACCAGGACAACCCGCCACCGCTCGATTTTGGTGGCGGGTTAGCCCAGGTTTTGGTGGCGGGTTAGCCCAGGTTTAGTGGGCGGTATGGAGGCGTGGTTTTATAGATTATTTCATTCTTTTAACTTAAAATTCGACTAAATTTGTTTGTTTTGTAACCTTTGAATACTTTTTAAATTGTTTGTTATTCTTATTGTATAAACTGATGGCTTCATGAAACTTGTTTGTATATCGGCATTCTTTGATAAATAAAGATTCAGTATAGTATATGGAGTTGTTTTTGTAAGTGATATATAATCAGGTTGTATTTTTTTAACTGACAATTAATCAGATAATTAATCATGTTGTTTTTTACTATGATGCGGCACTGTGCCTAAAGAGATGATTGTGTTTTTTAAGTGATAACAAATCATGTTCTTTGATTAGAAGCCATGTTTTTAAGTTTATTTAGCGGCACACCAAAGTTGTTTGGAGGGATAAATAGGGGCCATGCATTACTGCAAGCATCATTCACCATCAACATGGAACTTCGTCAACGTTCCAGAGACATAGAATATCCATGCATAGAATGCGAGAGGAATGTTAGGCCTCGGCAACAGGCTCTTGATTGTGACGGATGTGGTCGGTGGCAACATCGTATTTGTAATACGGGAATTGAACAAAGTATGTACATAAATATTTATTTCGCTTATTTTCCCGCATTATGTGAGAGAGAGAGAGAGAGAGAGAGAGAGAGAGAGAGCGTATTATCACAGAATTAAAATATGTACATTAATTGTATTTAATATTTATTTTCACAGGAAAGTACAACGACGCAAACAAAGGTTTATGCACAATATACTTCAATTGTAAATTATGCAATAGAGAAACACCAGGTGTGTGTTCTGCAGTATATATATACGAGACATCAACTACGACACCAACGCAGCAAACACCTAGTCATAATGGAACAGCAACACTTGAACAACCAAATACCACATCAACAGATTCAACAGAAGATACACCTGTCGACAACGGCACTACAACAGAACCTGACATAACAGCCACGCCAGAAGCAATTCCTGTGTCGCTGCCAATGGAAATTGAACAATCCAACAGCCTAGCGGAAGATTTACTTAATGAAGAAATTGGTGAGTTTTAAAGTTTGAAGTTTACCCCTCTACCTATTATTCCTTTTTTATATTCTACACAATTTAATAATGCATACGGGTAATTTCCGTCGTAAGTTAATAATATGATTACCCCTCTACCCAATTTCCTAATTAAATCACTCATCAATTCATTTGAAAGATTATGCTCATATCTTATATCTTATACTCATATCTTTTATTTCAGAAAATAATGGTTTAAACACAGACTTCGATTTACCACATAGACAGATCGACAACCACATTGAACCGGCCGAAGAGTCTGTGATTGAGAGAGAACTACCACGGGACAGTGACTTGGTGCCAGCAGACAGACCCGTGACGTACACAGTCCTTCCAAATGGTACACAGCGCGGCGGGCCATTACTTGTTAGTAGTGACGGCTTTTCCTACGTCAAAAAGGTTAGCTTAAAATTTTACATTATTTTAATTTATTTTTACATTATTTTAATTTATTTTAATGTATAGTAAACAGAGCTTAAATAAATAAATAAATGAGTAAATAAATAAATGAGTAAATAAATAAATAAATAAATGAATAAATAAATAAATGAGTAAATAAATAAATAAATAAATAAATTCATTAATTATAATTTATAATTTCAGAAAGATCTTAAGAATGGTGTCAGTTGGCGCTGCAGTACGCGAAGTGTTTATGGATCATGCAGCGTAACGGTAACGCAGAATGGTGACAACTTTGCCCGTCGACAAGACCACAATCATTCTGGTGATCCAGGTTTTATGCTGAAACGTCGAATTTATGAGTCAGCAAAAGGGAAGGCCAACGAGGATCCATTTAGACCTGCATCAAATATAGTCTCAGCATCAATGCAAGAAAATATAAACGACGACAATGTATTCCAAAAACCGAGGCAAGACACTACAAAGAGATACGTAAACCGCCACCGATCAAAAACCAGACCAGCAGAACCCGAGGATATACACTTTGTGATGAACAGGGAGTTCCTGCGTGTCGATGAGTTCCTCGTTGCAGACATCAACATGGCTGTATACAGACACATTGTATTTTCATCGCCATTCCAGCTAAGATTGCTCAGTCATGCAAAAAGATGGTTCATTGACGGAACATTCAAGGTAAATGTCGGTTACTAGTACAAAAGAGAAAGAGAGAGAGAGGGGAGGGGGGGAAGTTGGGGTGAGAGAGAGAGAGAGAGAGAGAGAGAGAGAGAGAGTATTAAATAATCAACATTAATTCTAATCACTTTTTTTCATTTCTATTTAACAGATTTTGGGTAAGCCATTCAAATCACGGAGCAGTCAGCTGATGTCCATTAATGCATTCGTACAAAAAGACGGCAAGAAGAAACAGTTTCCATTGGTATTTGCAATTATGTCCCGTCGCACCAAACAAGACTATGTTGACGTACTAAATGCGGTGAAGGATAAACTAGACGACCAGTCTGTCACACATTTCGTCTTGGACTTTGAACAAGGTAAATATTTCCCTCCCTCTCTCTCTCTCTCTCACACTATCTCTCTCTCTCTCTCTCTCTCTCTCTCTCTCTCTCTCTCTCTCTCTCTCTCTGCAGTTATAAAATTAATTGTTTTCTTTTTTTTTCAGCAACATGGCAAGCAATCAGAGATGTCTTTCCAGGAACAGATATCCGTGGATGTTGTTTCCACTGGACACAAGCTGTGTGGAAGCATGTGGGCAGCGTTGGGCTCCAGCCAACATATCACGAACATGGGGAAGTTCATAATTTCATAAGACAGGTTTTGGCACTGCCTTTCTTGCCGTCAACACATATAACAGAATCCTTCTCCAACCTTTATGACAGAACAGAACCGGAAACAAAGTTGCGGGAATTGATGGACTACGTGAAGAGTCAGTGGATACAATCAAGCGTATTCCCCCCAAGAGACTGGAGTATTTACAACCATACCATCAGAACGAATAATGATATTGAAGGTAAGTTATCCATCAAAACTTTTTTGTAAAATTAGTTTAGAAATTTTTTTTTTCCTTTTCAATTTATGAAAATTTCAATTTTTATTAATAAGTATATTTTTTTCTCTTTTCAGCTTGGCATAGAAGAATAAATATGTGTGGAGCGAATTTAACGTTTTACCGGCTGGTACCACTGCTCCACGCTGAAGCGAAAGAAGTGGAAGTAAGAGTCAACGCTGCAGACTTAGAGACGGAAACACGACAAGCGTACACAACACAGTCTAAGAAAATTGAAGAGTATTGGAGAAAGTACATGGCCGACCCACCAGAATTGACGACAGGAGCTTTCTTGAAGAAATGTTCTGCACTGTACATTTCAAAAAAGAAAAAGTAGATTGTATATTTTCAGATATTTGTTTCATTATAACTGTATTCACTGTATTGTCATTGTATTTATTTCTTTTATATTTTGTATATTTTGTAACTTGTTCTTTTTCAATTTGTAAAACGTATTCTTTTTAATTTGTAAAACGTGTAATAAATAAAACTACTGCTCATACACGTTTCCAAAAGCCATCTTTGTCATGTAATTAGTTTTCCTAAGTTCTTTGTTTTTTGTTCAATAAAACCATTTATTAGACTGAAGAGATTACTTGTTATTTTTTATCACCAGGACAATGGATTCAATCACTCGACACATAATCCTTTCACACCTCATAATCCCCTTTCGCTGTGCTGTAAATTGGTGGCGGGTTGTCTCAGTGGCGGGTTGTCCCGACCGCTTGGTGGCGGGTTGTCCTGGTGGCGGGTTATCCCAATCCCGGTCATACTAAATTTCAAATCCACATCATTGAGGCAAATAGAAAATCAACTGCACGGTAACCTTAGTCATCACTGTTAGGCAAAGAGTTAGGGGGTATTCAGAAACCATGAACGACACAGTTTTTTGTAGGGTGGGGTGGGGGATTTTAACCTACATTCTGTTATGTAACCATCTTGACTTAGTTTTGTGTGTGTTTGTATAAACTTTTATTTATTTTTTTCTCCACAATTGTGTCCTCTATGTTCATTTATTTTGTCACGATGTCATATACGTTTTGTTTTTTTTTTTCTGATTTCTCCTTCATGTCCACTGACTTCTCCCTCCTGGGTCCTGACTTCTCCCTAAAGTCTCTGAAGGGAGAAGTCACTTCTCCCTAAAATCAGCTGCCAGGCTGACCCCTGGTCATGAGCGACCACCCTTGGGACTTGCCAAAAATGGTCGTTAAAGACAGGTGGTCGCTGACGACAGGTTTGCTGAGAAGGGGTGCATTTCGAGTTTCGCACGAAATGCGCCGATACTGGCGATAGCATACTTTATCCCCTCCACACAATCACATCTAAAAAAGAATTACCGAATGTGAAGACGTTTCGGCCCAATTTCTAAGACGTTTTGGCCTCTTAGGGCCGAAACGTCTCAAGGCCGAAACGTCATAAAACCAATTATTTTGGAAATCGCGCGTTATTAGGCCTACTGATTTCTCAACAGCAATCACCACCAATCCTCGTTATTCCACCTGGGGGCGAATTGGCCCGAGGCATTATTTTAAAAATCACTCTCCTAAAATTTTTCACTCTCGTAAAATCTAAAAGTGGAGAGTGAATTTCCACTCTCCTGCTCTCCCGCTCCCAACGGTCACTGGGAAAGTAAGTGAAATTGCTACATTGATGGAGGCAGAGGAGTTTGACGTCATGGGCTTAAGCGAAACGTGGGTAAGACACGAGGAACAGGTAGACCAAGTAAGGGGGTACGTATGGATAGGTGTAGGGTGAACGGAAGGCCAAAAAAAAGGGGGAGGGGTAGGTATGTACATTAAAGAGGATTTAAAACCATCGCTGATCACAGACCTGGAAAACATCAGCACCCCGGCTGAGGTATCGAAAGAAATTGGATGGGTAAGGATCAGTCTGAAAAACAAAAGTATTGCCCTTGGGTTTGTGTATTGTGCAGTGGAGGGAAGCAAACCCGAATGGAATGATTCGATATACTCAACACTAAGGTCCAACATCACCGAATTACAAAACAAGGGGCTCGGTATAATTCTGATGGGTGACTTTAATGGTCACATAGGTAATGATGAAGAAGGCATAGAGGGTGGGGACAATAAAGTCAACAGGAATGGAAGGAAGCTGTTGAACATCACAAACGAGCTCGGTCTGAAGATTCTGAACAGGGACACGAGGTGTAAGGGGAAAAGGACATGGGAGAGGAACGACAGAAAATCAATAATGGACTACATCCTCACAGATATTAATTTATGGAGGGAGGTGATAGGGGTAGAGGTGGATGATGAGGGTAAAATGGAGGTGGATAGTGATCACAACTTGATTACAGTGACGATCAGGGCCAAAACTCTAGTAAAAAGCAAAGGAAGCTCTAAGGAGATTTAACTCAAAAAAGATGCCGACTGGGCGAAGTTCAATGAAAAACTGAAACCAAAGCTTGCAACCGTACCCAAGAGGGACAGTGTCCAGCAGATGGCCGACGTCATAGTTGTGAGTCTGGTGGAGGCAGGAAAGTGTAGGAAAGGTCAGGGTGCCAACACAGGAACTTGGGTACAGAGTGAACAAAGAACTGAAAAGGGCCATAAAGGGAAGAAAAGCTAAATGTGCTGCATACAGTAGAAGTAGAAAACTTAAGGGGGCGGAAAGCAATGAGGCCACAGTTGCTAAGGAAGAATACCACCAAGCACGAAATAAAGTAAATAAGATTAAAGACGATAATCGGAGAGTACGAAATAGCAGTCTTATTAGGACGATAAGAACGTCAGGGGGGGTCGAGTTCGAACGTATTTTGGAAATGGGTGAATAAACGTAACAAAGGAAGTAACCCACAGAGTATTAAAGTAGATGGCAGAGTTACAGATGAACAAGATCAAGTCACATCAGAACTAGTCAAGCACTGGGAAAAGGTAAACGATAAGCGATGGGGCATGGGGAGCCCACCAGAGTGTCCGAATCAGGTCGAGGAAAACCTATCGCTCTTCGTGTGCAGCGAAATTAAAACGAAGGAGGTGCGAAAGGTGATATCAAAATTAAGGGATGGAAAAGCGGGAGGAGTGGATGAAATTCCTAACGAGTTTATCAAATAACCAATTGACCATTCCCGTGATTTCTGTTTGGCTAACCGATCCTTCGGTTTTGCAAAAATTCTTGGCTAACCATTTTGCAACTTTTTGTCACCAGTTAAAATATATGAAAATAGTGTTTCAAATATAATTTTGTTCGGGTGTTAGGCTTCCTGGGAGTGTAGGCGTGGGTCACGAGGGGGGTTCAAATTATATAAAAGTTAAACCGATTTAATTTGTAACCATGAAATTATAAAAATATACTTTCCGTTTTGAAGCCGATAGGTATTGCTCGATTTCAGTGAAATCGAGTGCCCCTGAAGCAGATGACAAAATGGGTGTAGTGACTGTACTCGTTTGAAGGTTAAACACGGACAAGTCAGAATGATAAGAGTAGTTATCTCCCTTATTCTACTCTTTTTTTACAATTCATTTCCAAGAAACAGCATTTCAATTTTCAGTCAGATTGATAAGAGTAGTTATCTCCCTTATTCTACTCTTTTTTGACAATTCATTTCCAAGAAACTGCATTTCAATTTTCATCGAAAGGTAAAATTTCCGTTCCGTCTACAGTACATGTAAACACTTCCAAGAACATTTTGCATGTCAGAAAGGGACATAGGTGCATTGCTCAATGTAGCGGCCCGATTTTCGTTAACCGATCAACCATTGGCGTGTTTTACATTTTGTGTAACCGACTCGCGAACGGTACGAGCGTTCGCGTGAAATTTTTCACCCTGGGGGGGAGGGGGGGGGGGGCAAACTCGCACACGTCAGCCTGGTTTAGAGTCATTTTAATAGGGGGTGAGACCTCTTGAATTTCTAACTAGCGGTGGAGTTGTGATGGGGTATATGGGGTGTGCGGAAAAAACTTTCCAGGCCTTCACATTTCAGAATTTTGCGTCCCTAAATTTTGAGCTAGTTAACCTACGTAACAATAATCAGGGTTTCCACCAGAGGGAAATAAATCTGTCCGATATGGGGGCGGCCAAGGGTCAACGATGGTTTGGCCCATGGTAAAAAAAAAATTGAATTCCTGTGTCCAAAAACACCCCATTTCAATCTAAAAATCTACAACCTGACCCCCATGGACCTAACCCCTACAATTTTTATGCCATTTTTGGACATGAAGATTTTTAAAGAATAATCCTCATACGGCACTAAGTTAAAATTCGGGCTCCCACAGGGAGCCCAAATATTAACCCAGGGACTCGATTTAAACAAATCTGAATCTGAACCCACTAGAAATGTTATATACCAAATATGAAAGAATTCGGCCCAGTGGATCTGAAGAAAAAGATTTTTTTTTAATTTTGGAAAGAAATTTAGAGTGCTATCAGAGTTATGCCCCTGTGGTACCCCTGTGGGCATGGCAACCTCATTTGAACAAATTGACAGGTGATAGGGAACATGCACAGCAAATTTTGTTGAATTTGGTCCAGTAGTTCATGATAAGTCAATAATGTAAAGTTAACGCTGGATGGACGACGAAGGACAATGACGGAAGACGGATGGAAAGTGATTAGTAAAGCTCCCCTTGAGCTTCGCTCAGGTGAGCTAAAAACGCATTTCCCGATATTGGTCCAAAATTTCTAAGTCCAGACTGGACTCCAAATTTTCAGCACATATATGAAGCCAGGGACTTGGCTTGAACAAACTTGAATCTCAACTCCCTATGGATACTGTATACCAAATATCAAAAGATTCTGACTAGTGGATCTGAAGAGGAAGATTTTTAACCCTTTACCTAACGAAACGGCCAAAACCGGTCAGCGCTATTCTAAAAAATCGCCAATTAATTTTCATTATTTTTTTTATTTTTGTCTCAAAAACATAGGTTATGACCACTCGTTGGAACAAGCTCGTCGAGCTCGTTCCAATGAGGGGTCATAACCTATGTTTTTTGAGACAAAAAATGAAAAAAATTAGTTATTCAAGAATTATTTTTGCAAGTGTCGTCTGCTTTTCAGGTTAGGTAAAGGGTTAAAGCATAATCCACATATTGCACTAAGTTGAAATTTGGGCTCCCATAGGGAGCCCAAATATTGACCCAGGGTCTCAATTTGAACAAAATGGAATCTGACCCCCCGAGAGATGTTATATACCAAATATGAAAATATTCTGACTGGTGGAACTGAAGAAGATGATTTTTGAAAAAAATTCCGCATATTGCACTAAGTTAAAATTCGGACTCCCATAGGGAGCGCAAATATTGACCCAGGTACTCGATTTAAACAAACTTGAATCTAACCCCCATAGAGATGCTATATACCAAATATGAAAAGATTCTGACTGGTGGATGTGAAGAAGAAGATTTTTAAAGAAAATTCAACATATTGCACTAAGTTAAATTTCGGGCTCCCATAGGGAGCCCAAATATGAACCCAGGGACTCGATTTGAACAAACTTCAATCTGGCCCCCCCTAGAGATGTTGTATACCAAATATGAACGAATTCTGCCTGGTGGATCTGGAGAAGAAGATTTTTAAAGAATAATCCTCATATTGCACCAAGTTAAAATTCGGGCTCCCATAGAGAGCCCAAATATCAACTCAGGGACTCGATTTGAACACATTTGAATTTGACCCCCCTAAAGATGTTGCATAGCAAATATGAAAGAATTCTGCCTGGTGGATCTGAAGAAGATGATTTTTAAACAAGAAGATTTTTAAAGAATAATCCTCATATTGCACCAAGTTAAAATTTGGGCTCCCATAGAGAGCCCAAAATATCAACCCAGGGACTCAATTTGAACAAACTTGAATCTGCCCCCCCCCCCCCCCCCCCCCCCCCCCCCCCCCCCTAGAGATGTTGTATACCAAATATGGAAGAATTCTGACTGGTGGATATGAAGATTTTTAAAGAATAATCGTCATATTGCAATAAGTTCAAATTTGGGCTCCCATAGGGAGACCAAATATGAACCCAGGGACTCGATTTGAACAATCTTGAATCTGAGCCCCCTAGAGATGTTGTATACCAAATATGAAAGAATTCTAGCTGGTGGATCTGAAGAAGAAGATTTTTAAAGAATAATCCTCATATTGCACCAAGTTAAAATTTGGGCTCCCATAGGGAGCCCAAATATGAACCCAGGGACTTGATTTGAATAAACTTGAATCTGCCCCCTAGAGATGTTGTATACCAAATATGAAAAGATTCTGACCAGTGGATCCGAAGAAGAAGATTTTTAAAGAATAATCCTCATATTGCACTAAGTTAAAATTTGGGCTCCCATAGGGAGCCCAAATATTAACCTAAGGACTCGATTTGAACAAATCTGAATCTGACCCCCCTAGAAATGTTGTATACCAAATATGAAAGAATTCGGCCCAGTGGATCTGAAGAAGAAGATTTTTTTTAATTTTGGAAACAAATTTAGGGTGCTATCAGAGTTATGCCCCCTGTGGTGCCCCCTGTGGGCGTGGCAACTTTGTTTGAACAAATTTGAATTGACATATAATAGGGAACATGCACAGCAAATTTTGTTGAATTTGGTCCGGTAGTTCGTGAGAAGAAGTCGATAATGTAAAGTTAACGCTGGACGGACGACGACGGACGACGGACAGAAAGTGATTAGTAAAGCTCCCCTTGAGCTTCGCTCAGGTGAGCTAAAAAAAAGTATAACAGAATACCCCCCCCCCCCCCCAAGATGATGTGGCCCATATACGTTTCAATTTGGGCCATTGGTTTGTGAGGAGAAGATATTTTTAAAAAGGTAAACATGTCATCTTTTTCCCATTGACTTCAGCGTTGAAAAATGCTGAGTCAGCATATTTTCATAACGCCAGACATGTTAACTCTCCCGGAATGCCCGGGATTCTCCCGGAATTAGCTATCCCCTCCCGCCCTCCCACCCGGGAGTCAATTTGGACCAAAAATCTCCCGGAAAGTCGACATACCAGACAAAAACTGAATCCACCAGCTTTTGTTTACAAATACAAAGCATGTGCTCTACTCTCAATGGCAAGGTCATTAAGTTTGTGTGAAACATCACCACTTACGTAAGAACTGATGACCAATTCTCATTTCTGTCAATGGCCGTGTTGTGATTATTGCAACACGTTTGACAGGCGGATTAAATGAATTTGAGATGCAGGATAATTGCTGAAATTGATTAAATATTAAAGGCACACCTTTGCTTGTATACAGGTAGCAGTCAAATCGAAAAATAAATTCCATACGTATAAAATCTTGTCCAATCGAAAAATGTGCAAAAATACGCACAAATTTATTGTGCATTTTGGATTTCACTTTCAGATAATTATAGCCAATTTTGGAGACAAACGGCTCAGACATATGAGTTGCTGTAATTTTCAATATATTGGGAAAAATTTCCGATTCGCAATTTTATAAAGCAGGCTGTGAAAAAAATTATGGTTTTTTTGGTAAAAAGTTGGTAATTTACGGCACTTGCACGTTTTTTTCATTCGTATTGATAAATGGACAACAAAATATCCCCGAGATGTTTCGTCCTGGGCTGGCTGTGGCATAATTTTCACGTTTCACTGAAAAATGATCACCCCATTCCAAATCCCCTTCGTAAATGACCAACTACTTCCAGTGAGTAACCGGTGTGGTTAGGTGGGGCGCTGGGCTTTGGAAGATCGAATTACCACAACAACCGGGCTCTGGGGTGTGCCTAAACACCACAGATCGTCGCAGATTACCGCAGTTCGCCGCAAGTACCCATAATTACCCAAATGGATCCAAAACTTTCAACACAACACCATAACTGATATAGTGCTGAAAAGGTCGAAAATATCTCCAAACATTTTGTACATAAAACCATTGAAATATGGATGTCATTGGAACAAGCTCAGATATTGGCACATGACCACATCCATATTTCTGATTTCTGTTTTTCTCTATATTTCTATGGTTTGGCTTTTGAAAGGACAAATTGTTCAAATAAAACCCATTAGGGTGGAATGTTTAATGTGTGTGTGTGTGTGTGTGTGTGTGTGTGTGTGTGTGTGGGGGGGGGGGGGGGGGGTAACATGGAAATTTTTGATGTGCTGCCCACGTGCAAAAATCTCACTGACAAGCATCCGAGTCTCACTGGGAGCTCATCAAAATCTCACGGACAGTCACCTCCAGAGGTTAACAGGTCTGGGTCAATCACCACCAGTTAGTAGAACGTTGACATATGTTCCTTTGATGTATTGTTGTTGGGCTGTTTCCTGTTATGTGTGTGTGTGGGGGGGGGGGGGGGAGGGGGGTATTTGGTATTAATTTATATTTAAAATTGATCGATCCACACATGGTTTCTACGTGCAAAAAAAAATCTCCCTGAAAATCATGTCATCTCCCTGAAAATTTTCTTCAATCTCCCTGAAAAAAATTTTGGGAGGTTAACATGTCTGCATAACACCAAAAACAGACCATATGACAGATTTGCCAGCAATTTTTTTTTTTTTTTGTCCAATTGTTTCAACTGCTCAGAAGAAGGCTTCATACCGAAAAACAAAATCTCTAGTCCATGCAGTTTGGGAAATATTGGACTTTTCATTTTTGTTCTATTTTTAGCTCCAGGGGGTTCCCATCAGGAACCACAAAATATGTTGGGGGCATGAATGAAGTACTTAGGGTCAACTAATGCCACATATAAAATTTGGTTCACATCGCTCCTGTGGTTCTTGAAATAGAAATTTTCAGGGGAGCTCAAAAGTGAGCCCATCCCCTGGAGAGCCCAAATATGGACCTATCAACTTTCTTTGAACAACTTTTAATCCTGAATACCAGAGAAAGTTTCATACCAAATATCAGAGCATTCTCACTTGTGTGGTTCACGAGAAGAAGATTTTGAAAAAATTTCATCATATTTGGGCATTAGACCACGCCCCAAAAGGGCGGAGACCCCATTTGAACAAAACTAAAACAGAATACCCCAAGATGATATGGCCCATATATGTTTCAATTTGGGCCATTGGTTTGTGACGAGAAGATTGTTTTGTAAACGTACAATGGAGGAAGGATGACGGACGACGGATGCCCTGTGATGGCAATAGCTCACACTGACTTTCAGTCAGGTGAGCTAATAAGTGTATAAAATTCTTGATGCTCTTAAGGGTAAATTGAATAGCCACTTTGTCAGTAAAAATATTCAGTTAACATGATTACATCATGATTGTTATAAGTATTCACTGTTACACTATACAATACAGACATCAGAAAATGTGCTAGATACACCATGTGTGGAATCTGGATTATGCATAAGAACGTCATGTAAGAATGCATTTGGTTGGAAATTACATCAAA
Source organism: Pictodentalium vernedei (assembly GCA_031216915.1). Classification (NCBI taxonomy): domain Eukaryota; kingdom Metazoa; phylum Mollusca; class Scaphopoda; order Dentaliida; family Dentaliidae; genus Pictodentalium; species Pictodentalium vernedei. The sequence continues at coordinate 312,767,897 of CM062289.1, forward strand.
GTATGACATGAATGAAATGCTTCGACTCAAAGCAGTGTCAAGCAAGATAGTTACTTTAAAAATATCAGCCTCATTTATTTAATTAGCATTGTGTCTTTGTTGTAGTATTCAATTGCCAAGAATTTGATCATTTTATTGTCTTCTGAGTATTTTCCCTACTATATCTTATTTGACGGCATTCATGAATGGCTGTCAGACAAATTTTAATAGAATAAATACCAATACTGAATGTACTAAAGCCAAATAGGTCAATAAACATAGGGAATTCAGTGGCTGTCAGAGAAATTCTTCTCAATAAGATCACTGCATTTTTGTATTCAATTAACAGTTGTTTACTCTGCAGATTATGTGCAATTAACGTTCAAAAATGCACTGACTGTATGGTATATTGTTTGGATGCCTAGAAATTAGATGCAACTTACATGGTTACTCTGTTAACCCTTCACCCAACACACAAGATATCCAAATTTATTATTTTAATATTTCTTTTTGAAAATTTTTAAAAATATTTCAACAAAACCATATCACGAAATATCCCCAATTCACACACGCTGCTATAAAAAAGAAAACATTGGCTGAATGCAACTTTCACCCAACACAGAGCCCCAAAATGATCTCCAATATAGGGGCTACACATGCTCCAAATGCCTCAGATTCGCTCTTGGAGCACTAAATTTATAGTATCAAAATGTTCTCAGGGGTGTGGTGGAGGGTAGTCCTAACTAGGACACTCTGGTTATTGCTCCAATTTCCGTTCAGGGAAGAAGGGAAGTGGGAGGGGTGAAGGGCAATGACCAGAGGGTCCTAGTTAGGACTAAGGGAGGCCCCCAAAACCTCACACAATGGCCTTTCAATTAGCATATCAAATACCCCCCTTAAAAAAAAAAAAAATGGCTGAGGGCACCCCAATTATAGAATCCTGGCTATTGTGTTTTTACACAATAGGATTGCAGGAATTTCAGCGAAAAATGTCGCCACTGAAACTGCCCAACCTGAGATGTTGTCACGTCAATCAAGATAATAATTCCTCCTCAGCCATGATGTTTGATGACTTGAAAGCTGTTATGCTGAAGCAAGGAATTTATCACACACCTATTAATGTAAAACATTGGATTTTCATTGTTCTGCCTATACGATAAAAATAAAGTTGTATCGCACATGTAGTAATACAAAACACATTCGATTTTGTTTCCAATGTCAACAAAAATGGAATATGTCTAAATAAATCACTTCATCATTAGTTGAATGCACCAGAGTCGAGATGGCTTGGAAATTCTAAGTTCCTCATTTCGATTTGTTTACCCAGGATATTTATACTATCAGATTTGAGTCAAAAATTCACAAAATAAAAATAACATTTTGGCTACTTGTTCCTTGACAAATATTTTCCACAACTGGTCATATAATGTTGGAGAGTACTAAACTTATTAGTTATTTAAAAAGTTTTTATTGTGTTATTCCCTGCAGTTTAGTCAATATTTGAAGTTCGATCATTGTGGCTGTGACACTGATCGGTGTCAATTGGTTTCGACCAACTGAATGCTATAAAAATTAAAAAGCAAATTATGGTTGGTATCCCACCACTTGTTGAAAAGTGCTTTTAGTTAAATTTTCGTGTAGACTCGTTGTTACATGGGAGGTGTGTGATAAATACAGAACTACACATACATTTGAATGGGTTAAGAATTATCGCGTGTGATAAATACAGAACTACACATACATTTGAATGGGTTAAGAATTATGGCACGAGATTGCTGTGGCCCAGGATATCACTTCGGCTCTCGTGATATCCTGGGCCACAGCAATCTCATGCCATAATTCTTAATCCATTCAAATGTATGTGTAGTTCTGTATTTATCACACGCGATAATTCTTAACCCATTTAAACGTAGGTGCCATTCTGTGTATTTACAGCACTTGTTTTTGTATGATGAATAAAATATGTTGTAAATATTCAATTTACACTGCCACGAAAAATGTGCACATAATCAACAGATTCATTTTCCGCATAAATCAAAGCATATTCTTTAACTAGAGATAGTCTGTCTCTGGCATACCGCCTAGTGTGGGTGACTGAAAAGGGGCATTCAATTTTTCTAAGTAAAAACAAAATCTAATATGGTCCCCAGTTGGCCATCTTGAATTTGATTGGGAAAAAATTATGTCATGCACTCCTCCTCATTGAGTCGATCATTTATGATGAATCAATACTGAACGTACTAAAGCCAAATAGGTCAAAAAACATAGGGAATTCAGTGGCTGTCAGAGAAATTCTTCTCATTCATGAAAATGCAGCAAAAACTGTAGAAGTAGTTCACGCCACAAGTATTTTGCAAAATCCAATAAGAACGCCAGTCAGCCATCTTGAATCAAATTGGGAAAAAGATTATGTCACACACTGCTCCTCATCATGTTGATCATTTTGGTGAAGTTTCATGAAAATGCGACAAAAACTGTGGAAGTAGTGTGCTCCACAAATATTTTGCAAAATCCAATATAACCACCAGTTGGCCATCTTGAAACCGAGTGGGAAAAAAAAATTATGTCACACACTTCCCCTCATCATGTTGATTATTTCTGTGAAGTTTCATGAAAATGCAGTTAAAACTGTGGAAGTAGTTCACACCTCAAGTTTACATGAGCAACAGACCGATGACGATGACAGACCGATGGACAATTTGACTCCTATATACCCCCCTAAACTTCGTTTTGTGGGGGCATAAAAAGTGAATGGAGATTGTGAGGCATACTAAAAATCTTTGATATATTTTTTTTGTTGAACATTGTAGCATTGTTTATTTATAGCAACTTCCACCCCCACTAAGATGGTAGCAGAGGAGACATTTTTCAGTATGTGACCAATGGGCATTCCAACAAACCAGTTGTGTGCAGATGACTGCTTAAGATGCCAGCAGTGGAGACACTTTTCAGTATGTGACCATTTGGCATTCTAGCAAACCAGTTATGGGGAGATCACTGCTTACAGATAAGTGACAGCCAAGTACTAAATATCAGAATTTAGTAACATAAATACTAGTATATCTTTGCAACTTACTAACTTGTAACACTTTTAGGTCTGCCTGCAAAATCGTTTTGTTTCTTCACAAGGGCTTCCAAGACAACTTCAATGTTATTCAAAATAATACTGAGCTGCGGACCTGCAAAGAAACCGCAAATGCATTTTCTGAACAACTTTTCATGTACATGTGGGAAGAGACTTTAGAAACAACAAGCCATTCAAGAGGGGTAATAATAACTGAATAAAAAAAATCATAGTTAAGCAATTCATTTTCAACTTGTGATTTTTACACATTCTGTTATCTGTTATTCTGAACTTTAGGTAAACAGTCCATAATCATTCAAAAAGTATCTAATGAACAAGTTCAAACATAAATAGAGGATCTCTAAGGAGTCACAATTTTATTTAAAATATCTGTACTGAGTTCACTAAAGTAGATCGGAGCTGAGATTTACAGAGTCTCAGATTGATTTTAGTTTAAACAATATATATAGTTGTATTATTGTTTTCAATTTTTACCTCAAAAACACGGCTTATGGCCCCTCATTGGAATAAGCTTGTCAAGCTTGTTCCAATGAAGGGTCTTAAGCTATGTTTTTAAGACAAAAAATTAAAATATTTAGTTATTCAGGATATGTTTTCTGCAAATGTCATCTGCTATTTGTATCAGGTACACAGAAAATGAAAATAAGAGAAGATTAATTCAATTCTCCTTCCAAAACAACACAATCACAATATCACCTTGTCAATGCTGTCTTCTGATGTTGATCCCGAACAAATATTTTACGTAACGAGTTATTAGATAGTGATTATGTGACACATTAAAGTATATACTTTTGGTGAATAAACTCAAAATCACTCTGCAGGGAATGAGGAGAATTTTCCCAACAAAAAATAGGCTTGGCCCACTTACCTCCCCACTCACACACACAAACCCGCTCCAAAATGGAGAACCTGTTCCATCAATTTGCACCCCCCCCCCCCCTTCCCAACCCCAGACAACAAACATCTGGCACTGCCACTGCTGATTGCATCAAAATAGTACAGTAGTAAAGTGGGACTCACTAAACTGGATACTGCCTTTCAGGGTGATTCTGTTAATTGGATTGCCTTTCAGAGTGATCCTGTTGATTGAACATTGCATTTCAGGGTGATCCTGTTGATCAAACATTGCCTTTCAGGGTGATCATATTGATTGGACACTGCTTTTCAGGGTGATCCTGTTAATTGGATACTGCCTTTCACGGTGTTACTTTTACTTGGATACAGTTTTCAAAGACCAGGCCATTTGCCATACATGTATCGTAAGTACAAATCTGATGTGTAAAATACATACAGTAGAACCTGTCTTGAGAGACCACCCTTTGGGCCACACAAAAGTGGTCTCTCAAGACAGGTGGTCTCTCATAACAGGTTTCAGGTTTTCTCAAGTCAGTGAATAACCAACCACAAAGTTCAGAAATGGAGAAGAATAGGTTTTTGTAATTACTTTGTAGTTGTTCTTTTTTATTAAGTTTTTGTAACAAACCGAAATGAACTGTTAAAAGAATTATAAAAATAAATTAGTGTTGAAAATCTTCAACACTAATTTATTTTTATAATTTTTATAACAGACCATTTCAATTTGTTACAAAAAGATTTTCAACACAAATTTATTTTTATTCCTATCTGTCACATTTCAGGTATGTATGAAGGTGTCGTCTCGTTATGCCGATGTGCTTAAATAAACATACCGAGATCGGGATTAGTGAAAGGTGCTAATTACTTTTACTGGTCACTTTTACCCAGGATTTTAGATGAGAAAAAATTACAAAAAAATTACTTTTACTGGTCACTTTTACCCAGGATTTTAGATGAGAAAAAATTACAAATAACGAACATTAAACATTGCATGAAACATGGGCATTAATTAAATACTCTCAAAAAGGACTGGCCTTGGCCACGGCATCTAAAAATTGTAAAATGTTCATTCTACTTTCTCTGTATTCTCTTTGGTAATGCCGGATGAAATGTTCAATTTTTCGGTACTTTTTTCGCCGTGGGCAAACTTTACCACCGGCACGGAGCTGAAGTATTGTTGCTTCTGTGTAAGCCTATTCCTGTTGAATAAAACTCACAACAGAGTACAAATTTGGATTACTTCTGTTCATTACTTGTACTGTCACTGTAAAAGTTGTCTTCCAAATTACCCCAGTTGTTACATATGATTACATAATACAGTCACTGTTAATCCGGTTAAATTAAGATCTCTGTGTCTATTTATAGAGGAACTTTTTATAAGTGGGCGGAGCTAATTAATGGGGTTTTCCAGCACTGGTCTACACTTTTGAGATGTCGTTTATAACCTTTCTGACAATTTTTATTTATCAAATGTTATTAAATATCTTTTTGAAATTCATTCTGTATTTTGCTATAATTTATTGGGAATGCATATATATCAATATATTCAATTGATTGTTATAAATAAATAAATAAATAAATAAATAAATAAATAAATAAATAAATAAATAAATAATGGTGGGAAGTCGCCCATGGGAGAAGTCGGCCAAAAATAAAGTCAGCAACTGAGGTATGTCCCTAAGTCGGTCCACGGATTAAATTGGCCCAGGGCTTTTTCGTAGCGCTAATATACATGTGTACGGTGAACTTAAGTGACAGACCGAATGTTAGAAATTGAATTTTTTCTCATCGTGTTGCAACTATTTGTTGGAAAACACCACACGAGCGCTGACTTTTCCAATAAATAGATTCAAAATAATTTCAATATTTGTCCTAGTGCTAATAAAATTGTTAAATGGTAGGTCGAATGTAAGAAACAAAATTTTCTTTACAAGTCGCAGTGCAAATATAAAAGTAGAAAGATATACATAATTGTAATTCAATTTAATCAGTTTCTGAATTTGGAAATCTCAAAAGAATAAACTTCATAGGAGTTATTTATGCTTTATCTATTGTCACCAGTCAATGTTTTCATTGCGACCAGAGGCTGTTTCAGAAACAATTAGTAGCAATTGTCGGCTCTTGTTTTACATCTTTGGAAGGGTAATTAAAGGATTAGTTCGGATTTGAAAATGTTATTGCTACCAAATTTTATCGCTGCCACGAGAACTCAATAATTGATCATGTTAAGTGTTGTGTTATATTCAGTTATATTACAACAGTCTGGGTCTACTTTTCTCAGTGGCTCAAAGCAACAAACCTCAAGCTATACGCATCGTTTTTTAACGAAATATAAAATATATGTATATGTTTCTTCTAATTTTGCTGACTTCAGACGGGTAACTGAAAACTCTCCCAAATTCTGCCAATTTATAATTTTTAACTGATCTCAGATACATTCAGACACATCGCGTCCCATCTCGCCACATAAAGAAGGGTCTCTGCTAAAACACCCGAGGAGTGAGGTTTCCACTCACAAAATATGCTCTCAGTTTCGGTGAAAAAGGGACACCGAGCACAACATATTTCTACAGATGGACCGTAGGTTGTCATTCAAAGGACCCTCGGTTCAATGAAATGCTTCTTTCACATGTGTTAAGACGATACATATGTGAAAATTCCACTCTTAGTGTTTCTGTTTAGAATTTCTCTCCATGTACCGTTGATGGGTTCCAGGATATCCACAATTATAGACTTGGTCATCCACAATGTTTCAAAGGCCATGTATGGTTCAATGTAAAAGAATATTCTGTTCACCTGAACAATAGCTCGAACCACATGCTGGACGAAACTGTGTTGGAGAGGAATTGACTCAGACGTCTGGAGACCTGATTAATATCACATCACCCCCAATGTCACACCCCCTCTTATATATGCCCCCCCCCACACACACACACACTTCCAAAATAAATAACACACAGATCTGTGTATTATATATTTCGAGGGGGGGGGGGTGCATATAAGGATGAGGTGTTTTGAGGTAGGGGTGATTTAGATCAGGTTTCCAGATGTCTGTTGTCTAATAACTCTGGCAATTTGGGCCGTTTAGTGGGTAACGAAACTACATTGTTCTCAACCTGTTAAGTCGACGTTAGCTGTCCTTCATGCGAATACCTGGAAACGCAGCCAAATTGTGTAAAGTTCTTTTTCATTGTCCGGAATATGTCTACCATTGCAGAATAAAAAAGGTGTGTATTTAAATGACTTTTTTCGAAAGGTTCTTCAACCTGTTACAAATGAGATTTTTTTTTTATTATTTCCATTTTTGGCGTTACTTCGCTAATAATAGTCGGATATTAAAAATTTAAGGACGAAATCGCACTGATTTTTACCCAATATATTCGAAACGAAACGCGTTTTCTAAATTTCCCTATGATATTAAAAATAGTATTTTCCCGACTGGTTGGAAAAATGTGTTAATTGGTATCCAAAAATTACGGGATCAAAGAAACACCGACATCGACAAAAAGTAACGACAAGGTCTTCACAAATATTCATGCGAGATCAAAACTGCCTTCAAAAGTCATTTTGTACGATATTTCGAAATAAATTTTAACGATTTTTTTTTTATTTGTGTAGTTTGGGAGCATTTCGCTTTTTTCCCTAATTATCTGCGGCTGTTTTGCAGAGAAATGATGTATGGAGATCCTATTTTGTGTCGGAAGCATAACCTTGTCACAACACTGGGAAACACTTCGTGCTAATTATAACCGATAGTACGTCTTATTGAAGTCACGTGGTTGGGTTTTGATACCCCACTTCATAGAGCAGTTAGTAGGGAGTCGATTGGCAGTGTTTTACAGGGAGCGTACACGTAATGTTGATTATTTTCTTCAATTTAGAATGCCATCCCTCCACGTGGTTTGTTGTTCTTGGGCCATTTGTCTCCGAATGATTCCATATATTTTGATTAACTCCTTCAACCCAGAATGAAGTTACAATATGGAGATGTTCTTTTTTAAACCGCCTCCATGACCCCTGTTCACCCTGACATGTATTCACATCCCGTATTCACTAAGAAAAAAAAAAACGACTAAAATTCTGGGTAAAAGTGACCAGTAAAAGTAATTAGCACCTCTCACTAATCTCGATCTCGGTATGTTTATTTAAGCACATCGGCATAACGAGACTAAACCTGTATGAAATTGTTTATTCAGCAATAATCCTAATCTTTTCACAGGAGTCTTATAAATACATCTCAATCTTTAATGAGTTAGCAATTGAATCCCAATTAAGAGCTTTTAATACTTTTAATTATGTTAGTATAACCTCAATGGATTTTCCAATTCCAAAACAGGTCATGTCAGTTTTTGTCATGGTTTCAGTCTTTAAAGGGGCGGTCTCTCAAGACAGGTCTATTATGGCATAAAAATACACGTTGGAACCAGGTCACAGTGGTCTCTCAAGACAGGTGGTCTCCCATAGCAGGTCATTATAGAGTAAAACCGATCGGTGCCTGGTATATGTGGTCTCTCAAGACAGGTGGTCTCTCAAAACAGGTTTTACTGTACTGGTTATCTATGTTAACCCTTTACCCAACAGAAGTCTTAACAAAAATTTTCAGATTTTTAGCTAAAAAACAAAAACCTTTCACCCCAAATCGCTCCAATGAGGGGTCATGAGCTTGTTTTGGAGGCACAAATTTAAAAAGTAATAAAATTTATGGGCTGACTACTGTGACAAAAGCTACCTGGATATGGTTGTTGCAGTACCGTGATCAAAAAAGTGATCTTTTTTTGGTCCACACTAACACACTAGTGGATCAAGATTTCCCAAACAAAATATTACAAAATCAAGGCAGAATGATGAAAAACAAATGAAAACAGCATCTCAAATTTAATGTTTCCACACTTCTCTTCCAAGAGGCGAGAATCTACAGTATGTGTGGAGAAAAATGGAGGAAGATAATTTTGAATGAGCTCTGGCAAACAGATATACGAGAATAAATGCTCAGTTTATCACTAGAATATCCAAAAATTATCAATATCAATACAAAAAAAAAATGATCAAATTCCTGTCAATTCAATACATGTACTACCAATAACTTAATTTTTCACTGGCAAATTTAACAAGACCACCGCAAGGCATGAACTATGTTCCCCCCCCCCCCCCCCCCCACCCCCGCAACAATAAGTTCTTACAGTGCACATGTTGAAGACTACAAAACTGAAATATATACCACATTTGGTCTTGATTTGAACCCAAACTGAAGTTATCATCCAGACAACAAATTTTCAAAGTTTAAAAATCAGAAAAAGGACTGTAACTTGACCAAAATTGGTTGGACAGACCCCAAATTCAATCTAGACCAGAGTATTCTGGGAATAAACCAAAATTTGATTGCGATTAAATAACCCTATCTGAAGTTATCATCAGGACAACCAATTCTCGAAGTTGTGAAATCTGAATAAGGACCGTATCTCAGCCAAAATTAGTCAGACCAAAGCCCCAAAGTTGAAAAAAGAGGCATAACTCCAACAAAAATGAAAGTGTCAATGACACTGTAGTTCAACTTGTTAAGACATGTACATGTATAGTATGTGACACAGCAATGACAAACATCTAGGTAATGACCTGATAACAAAGGTACATATAAAGTATTGTAACGGTCTGTACATAAATACTGACTGTAGCCTGTAACAAATGTACAGGTAAAGTATTGTAAAGGTGGGTGACAGTCAGATGCTAAACTAGAAAAGAAATCTTTGAGTCCCAGAGTGGGTCTGACTGAACCCCAAAATATTTGTTCTCATAGCACAGTGATAACAAGGGCACCCCAAAACACACTTGTTCCTGTCCCAAGGTAATATTTATTATTTATTTATTTATTCGATGTTTAAGGTCACATATGTATGCACAATGGCTAATTATGACTGTGACAGTTTTACGTGTGGAGGAAGCCAGAGTACCCGGAGAGAACCACCGAGCAAAGGCGAGCAACTGTCAGCTCCCCAACATACTAACTCCACACAAGTACGGTTAGCATTGGTTGAAGACAAGTACACCATCGATGTGCAGTACGCCTTAGTACACAACGCCACCATGCCCCCACGCAGGCAATGGAGATGAAGTGTCTTGCCCAAGGATACAACGCGGTTGCCGCAGGTGGGATTCGAACCGAGGACTTCTTGCTTGCAGACTTCTCCTCTACCTACTGAGCCACCGCGCTCCCCCCAAGGTGATAACAAAGGTACCCAAGAAGCATCATGAAGATCAGTTCATAAATACGAGCCGTATAGAAGTTGTGACAAACAAGAGGCCCCATGGGGCCTGAAGCCCTCATCTTAAACAGAACACAATTTAAACAGAGTCCAAAAATGAGTCTACATTAAGCAAGCCATCTCCATAGGCTACACTGTCAATCCTTGAGTCCCTCAGGAGGGACAAAAATAATCTGGGCATCATGCCTTTTCTTCAGTTGATCATAAAGTAAAATGTAGAGTTCCCCTATGAAGCCCTTTGATACAACCTATGTGGATTAATCTTAGTTACACACCTCTAGAGGGTACTGAATACAAATTTTTTAATTCTTCAGCAAAATGGCCAATTTCGGCTCCCACAGAGAGCCCAAATATTAACCCAGGCTCTTGATTTGAACACAGTTGAATCTGACTTCCCTAGAGATGTTGTGTACCGAATATGAAAACATTCTGACTGTGGGATCTGAAGAAGAGAAATTGTCAAGAAATTTCTTCGAATTGCACTAAGTTCAAATTTGGGCTACCATAGCGAGTCCAAATATTAACCTATGCATCCGATTTGAACAAACTTTTGAATCTGCCCCCCCCCCCCCCCCCCCCCCCCCCCCCCCCCTAGAGATGTTGTATACCAAATGTGAAAGCATTCTGAAGAGTGGATCTGAAGAAAAAGATTTTTGAAGAAATTCCCTCATATTGTACTAAATTAAATTTCATGTTCCCATATGGAGCCCAAATATTAACCTAGGCACTCGAATTGAACAACCTGGAATCTGAACCCTAGAGATGTTGTATACCAAACAGAAAAGCATTCCGACTGGTGGATCTGAAGAAGAAGATTTTTAAAGAAATTTCCTCATATTGCACTAAGTAAAAGTTTGGGCTACCATAGTGAGCCCAAATATATACCTAGGGATATGATTTGAACAAACTTGAATCTGACCCCCTCAGAGATGTTGCATACCAAATATCAAAGCATTCTTACTGGTGGATCTGAAGAAGAAGATTTTTTTAAATTACCCTCAATATTGAACAAAGATAAAATTTGGGCTTCCATAGAAAGCCCAAATATTAACCTAGGGACTTGGTTTGAACAATTTTGAATCTGACCCTCATAACAATGATGTATACCAAACATTAAAAGATTCTGACTGCGGTTCTGAAGAAGAAGATTTTTAAAGAATATTCCCCATATAACCCTATGTTAAAACTTTGGGCTCCTGTAGAGAGCCCAAATATGAACCATTGAGCTTTATTTCAACAAACTGTTATCTGACCCCTCCCCCTCCCTCCCCCCCCCCTGCCCCCCCCCCCCCCCCCCCCCCCCCCCCCCCCTATAAATGCTGTATACCAAATATCAAAAGATTCTGACGATTGGTTCTGGAGAAAAAATTTTTTTTAATTTTTGCAAATATGCTGACTCAGCATTTTTCGATGCCCATTACAGAACACCCTAACATAACCGATGGCATTTTTTTTTACCATTCAATTCTACTGATCCTAAGGATACCTCATATCAAATAACAGCTCTCTGTTCCGTGTGGTTTGGAAAATTTGGGCGTTTGAAAATATTTCTATTTTTAGCTCCCAGGGTTCCCATGGGGATGCGGGAATTTTTTTTTTTTTGCATGAGTCAAGTACTTATGACCCAATAATACTACAAACCAAATTTGGTTCATACCAGACCATCGGTTCAGAAAATAGAAATTTTGGGCGGGGCCAAAAATCTTACCCCTCCTATTACAAAGCCAAATATTACTTCACGAACTTTGTTTGAACAAACTTGATTTTACACCTCAAAAGGAAGCTCCATAGCAAATATCAAGTCATCGTACATACTGGTTCTTAAGAAGAAGATTTTAAAAATATTTTGGAGCATTTTCCCCCACTCCCTCCCTATGGAGCTGGGCATGTTGAATTGAACAAATATGAAATGCCCCTTTGGGACCTTCACTCACACAAACTTTCACTTAAATTGGCCCAGTGGCTTTGGAGGAGAAGACCAAAACATGGTGTTGACGGACGCTGGACAACGGATGGAGAGCGATGAGATTAGCTCAGCTTGACTTTGTCAAGATGAGCTAAAAACTGATTGGGCCTAATTTCGGTACAAAATGACCACTGGCAGCCATCTTGAATTTTGGACCGCACCCAGAAACACTCATTCTCGTCCCAAGGTGATAACAAAGGTACCCAAGAAGTTTCGTGAAGATCGGTTCATAAATACAGCCTCCAGCTTGAGCCGTATTGACATGTGCACTTACTGTGTACAAGTAGCACTGAATAAATCAAAGTTCTAATTTGCATAATTTCTGCACGAGAAAAAGCCTGTACTATATGTGATGTATTCCATGTTACTAAATATTCATACAAAAGTTTATCCAAATCAGAACTTTCATACAGAAATTCTGTACAAAAAACTGATTGCACTAATTTTGGTACAAAATGGTTGCTGATGGCCATCTTGAATTTTGGACCACTCCCCAAAACACTCATTCTCATCCCACGGTGATGGGTATCCAAGCTGTTTCGTGAAGATCAGTTCATAAATACAGACTCTAGCCCGAGCCGTATTGACATGTGTACTTACTGTGTGTAAGTAGCACTGAAAAAATCAAAGTTCATCTAATTTGCATAATTTCTGCACGAGAAACAAACCTGTATTATATGTGATGTATCCCATGGTACTAAACATTCACACACAAAATTATTCAAATCAACGCTTTCATATGGAAGTTCAACGCAAAAATCTGATTGCACCTAATTTTGTACAAAATGGCTGCAATCGGCCATCTTGAATTTAGGACCGGACCCCAAAACACTCGTTCTCGTCCCACAGTGATACCAAAGGTACCCAAGAAGTTTCGTAAAGAGCGGTTCATAAATACGGCCTCTAGCCTGAGCCGTATTGGCATTTGCTCTTATAGTGCTGAAAGTACCACTAAATACATCAAAGTTCATCTAATTTGCATAATTTCTGCACGAGAAAAAAACCTGTATTATATGTGATGTATCCCATGGTACTAAATATTCATACAAAAAATTATTCAAATCAGAGCTTCATATGGAAGTTCTGCGCAAAAATCTGATTGCACCTAATTTTGTACAAAACGGCTGCCATCGGACATCTTGAATTTCGGGCCGGACCCCAAAACACTCGTTCTCATCCCACGGTGATACCAAAGGTACCCAAGAAGTTTCATAAAGATCGGTTCATAAATACGGCCTCTAGCCCAAGCCGTATTGAATTGTTGACAGACAGAAGGATGACTGGCCATGGCATAAGCTCAAATTTGACTTACGTCAAAGTTGAGCTAATTATCGGGTCGAACTCAGATTCGAAATTCACCATCTCATTGGGGTAGAGGATGAGTACACTCAATTTGATTTTGATACGATGACCCAAACTATAGTTATCATTCCAGGCGGATGCACAGACAGACGCAGCTGATTACAATAGTCCTCCAACAAAATGTCGGGGGACAATTAACAGAGTTAACACGAATGGACAATACATCACTAAGTGACTCAGAAGGAGAAAAAATTGCAAACAGTAACAAAGTAATACAGAGTGACATAGATTTGATTAGAGAGAGGTTGACTAGTGAGGTGCTGAGATCTTTAGATATTCTGAACTTATAACAAAGGATCAGTGAATCTCAATGTGGGGCTTCAATCTACATGATATCAACATATCAAATTGACAAAACATTTTTTGGCAAAACAAAAGACTAAATGCTTATCTAGATTTTACACGTTTTTTGTTCTGGGTATTAAATTTTTGAATCGTTTCTTCTGACAGTCTCAGGTTCAAAGGGAGTATTAGAAATAAGCAAAAGATAGCTTGAGGGGGTGTCTTTTTGGCAACTCCATTATCTAATGAAACAGTAAAAACTGGCCTTCACTGTTGCTAAAAATCATTATTCAAATTTCATTCTTTTATTGGTAAGCTTGTTCCAATGAGTCATAAGTTATGTTATTGATGCAAGAAATGAAACTTTTCACTTACTCAAAATATTGTTTTGCAAATGTCGTCTGCCATTAATGCTATATAGAGTATTAACAATTACAAGATACATTACTTACCCATATAAACAGAAATAACTGGCCCATACTCTTTCGACCATTCAGCAAATAGTTTGTGCACTTCTTTGTCTTTCATCTCTACAATTCGAAAAACTAAATATTATAAATATTGTTGGTATTTCACACTTAAATTGTGAAAGTAATCTGAAATATTACACATGCATGTACACCCTGACATACACATCTACATATTCACTCAAAAACATGCAGATATTTGCCTGAATCGCCCAGTGGCATAGCCATGGAGGGACCTGGGGAGACTTGCCACTGCCACCACCCCCACTGGCTCACTAAAAATTCTGAATTCTACAATCTACATGAGACTTCACCTAAGAAATAACAGATGACATACTAAGCTTGAAGTTCTTTTGAGCCTCCCAAGGATAATTTTAAAAAAATAAACCCAACTGTCCTCACCAATATAAGGACACCACCTTGATAGCTTTCCCAAATCAAGACTTGGATCTTAGTGATATATCTGGGGCATAAAAATGCTTTGATCCCACCCCCCCCCCCCCCCTGCCACCCCCGATCCATTTGTCCCTCATAAAATAGATACCTGGCTATGCACCTGCAGTCCCAAAACCCAAACACATTAACTTTAAATTTTTATACATTTGAATAGTCTTATACCTGATCACTTACTGGGTCCCTTGTTTATCTCATCCACATTCATCAAGGCTCATTTCAATTTCACACCAAAAGAATTGATATTACTGTTCAGAGTAAAATGTTTGCAATGGCAAATATTTTTTTAACCTTTTATCCAATGTAATAGCCAAACCTGGCCAGTGCTATCCACAATTTGAGTTGACGAAGACAAAAAAAAAAAAAAGAAGTTCATAATGACTTACATGCAGCTTCAATGAAGTTTTTGATAAAACAAACATTAACTGGTTATTCATCAGATAGTTGCATCTAAGTACTTAATTCTACGAACTGCACCTCAGAAGAAATCAGCGACACTTGTCTTTTTCAAATTTCCTGGATGCCATAGAATCAAGAAAGGACACTGGTTTTGTTTACATTGGCATGGCGGGGGGTTCGAACCCACGCCGTGAGAGTTTCCTTTGGCACCAATTGCCTAGCGAAACTATACTGAACCACGCACACCACTCAGCCACCGACAGACCCCAAAGGAAGTGCATGGTTCAGTATAGTTTCGCTAGGCAGTTGGTGCCGAAGGAAACTCTCTCAGAGTGGGTTTGAACCCCCGCCATGCCAATATAATTGGTTAAATTCGTAGTTAAAGAAGAGAAAAAAGTGATTGTAGTAAATTCAGTTGACCTACCAGAGTGTTAGGGGTTAAATCGAAATTTCTATTTACTGTGCGCCATTTTTATGAGACAAAAAAAAATCCAGAAAATTTTTTATTTATTCAAAATAAACCTGACAGTGATTTAAAACCACATCCTGGTCATGGCACTAACTCTAGAAGGCCAAGTTCACAGTGGTAATGAAGGGTCTTCAAACTTCCAAGTTCAGATCACTGGAATGTGGAGCACTATCAAGAGATATTTCTGACACAAACATCATAAAGAAACACTTGAACCAAAACCAAGCTTTTTTCCTGAAACCGAATCTGAAAAATCAATCTCTACTGATATGGTTGGGTTCAGGAGAAGACTTGTCTAATGTTTCTGATTGTTTCACCCCATTACAAACCATGTTAGAATATGCTGTGTTGTTAGGGGATCATTAGGGATAATAGATGGGGGTGAAGATCTATAGCACCCTTGAAATCTCCAATGTGCCTTAATTTCTATAAAGTTATGACATCTCAATGATATTGGAAATGATCAAAATTAACGGGTGCAGTTTTAAGCTCCCATGAAATCGGAGATGGGAGTAAAATGCACCTGTAAAATGTTAGTATTGAATTTTGAGGGGATACCATCACCAAACACCAGAAACTTTAAATGTATAAGGACCTGCTGAACTATGACAGTAACTTGCCACTGGCCACAGAGTGGAGCTTTCTCAAAACAACACACAAATATATGACCTCAAAGTGTAATAGTGCTCTACAATATTCGTCAACGAGTGCTTTTTTTAGCTCCCGTAAAGTAGAAAACACAGGTGCTGACGGGAGCAATTGCACTCACACCTGTCTCATTTCCAGGACTGGATAAAGCCTTGGCTGCTGATGTGGCATAAAGCAGCAATAAATAAATAAACACAAAGTTGTAAATGATCATTGCTAAGATATCAAATGTCAAACATAAAAGTATATAGACCTCCTCTCCAAGCACTGCTCCAAAGATTTCCATATTGAATATACTGTATTACATCTTCAAAGGGATGATACAGTACAGTCGCTGTGGACTGGTCATAATCTAAGCCTGGGCAGTGATGATCATGCATGTGTTTACCAGGTAATTAAAATCATCAGCAGAAAGATTTTAATAATGAAGCACTGGGTTGTACCCGGTGCTTCATTAATTAAATTTTTTGATGATTATTCCTATAATTAGTGTTTAGAATTTAATAATATTGCATCCTTGGAAATACAGTGGAACCCTGTTAATTGAATGGCCACTTTGCCAATGAAAATTATTCAATTAACAAGAGTATTCAATTAACAGTGATTGTGTTACTTTCCTGTATTCTAGAGATAAACTTTGCATTTATTCTATTATATCTTGTTTGACAGAGCTCCATGAGCTCTGTCAAACAATAAAAATAGATTAAATGCCTGTATTGGATGAACTGAGGCCAAATAGGTCTACAAACAAAGGAAAACTCAGGCGTATCAGGGTAATTTCTCTACAGGTTACAAGATTTTTTATTCAATTAATAGGAGTTTACTCTATAACCTATATTCAATTAACAGGTCAAATTTGTATTGAAGGTATGGTAAATGATTTTGTGTTGGGAAATTATATTCAATTAACAGGGTTATTCAGTTAAGAGATATTCAATAAAGTGGGCTCCACTGTATTCCCCACCTGTGGAAAGTGACCAGTCCACGGCGGTTGTACTGTATACAGGTTTGTTCAAAACCAGCCACACAGTGTCATGAAACTCACAGATTTCGACACTGTGGGTATGGAGTAAAAAAATTTAAAAATCTTCTCCCAGGTCATGTCATCACTGTTCACATGTTTGTTCAAATTAAGCCCCTGTGTCATGTTTTGGAGTGTTGGGAGGAGAAAGACATTAGACATGTTAACAACGGGGGCAAGAGACATTAGACATGTTAACATCAGGGGCAAAATGAAAAAAAGTTTACTCACAAAGCACCTGTCTCAACAATTTCATGTTTGACATATCTCATCTTTGTATTGATAATCTACAACATTGTAGAAATTAAATCACTAGGGACAATTCTGATGGGTGCTAACCCCTCACTCCACCCTCTCCCAATTCTAGCAAATTCTTCTCTCAAAGCCCAGGTGTTCAACATCTTTATTTATTTATTTATTTATTTATTTATTTATTTATTTATTTATTTATTTATTAGGGTTTAACAACATCTTTGACAGCTAGGTGACAGCAAGGGTCACCTCATGTCGGACTGCTTTATGGGTGGAAAAAGCCAGAGTACCTAAAGAGAACCACTAAGCAGCAGTCAGCAACTGTCATACTCCCCAGTGTACTAATTCCACAGCAGGCCGGTTAGCATTGGTTGAGGGCAAGTGCACCATCGATGTGCAGTACACCTTAGTACACAGCTGTGGCCCCATATTGGCCATCGGGATTAACCCTTTACCCAATGTAATGCCCAAAATCGGCCAGCGCTATTCACAACTAGAAGGGGTATTAGTACCCTGTGGCTCACCAGCAGGTGGCCAATGTAAAGTGTGGCTGTCCAAAACCTGCACACAAAAGTAAAAAATTCAAGTACATAAGCATGGAAATGGTTAAATAAAATATTACTATCCCTGAAAAGTATGCTAACATTAAATTGGAAAAAAAATAAAAACGAAATAAAATCAAAACCTACACACAAAAGTTCAAAATGTAGAAATGCAGATGCCGACATGAGGGCTTTCCTGCAGGCTCACACAACTATCGTTGGTTAGCCAAACAGGTGTTTGGCTCACAAAAGTCAAAAACCTGCACACAAAACTCAAAAACCTGCACACAAAAGTCAAAAACCTGCACACAAAAGTCCAAAATTAATGTAAATAAGCAGGGAAAGGGTTAAATAATATATTACTAGCTATAGGAAGTATGCTAACATGAAACAGGAACCATGGCAATATGCTGCTAGTTAAATCTCCTCTTGGAAGAGAAGAAAGACAAATATGAAAACCTGCACACAAAAGTCAAAAAAATTATAACATTTGTTTCAAAGGGTTAAAACTGAGAAACGTAGCCTGAAAATCCAAAGGGTTAAAATTGAGAAAATAACCCTGAAAATGTTACAGTAACCACCATGGCAATAAGATAAAACTCCACTTGAAAAGATCATTACCAAAACCTGTACACAAAAGTCAAAAAACCTGTACACAAAAGTAAAAAACCTGCACACAAAAGTAAAAAACATGCACACAAAAATCAAAAACCTGCACACAAAAGTAAAAAATTAAGGTAAATAAGTATTGGAAGGGTTAAATAATATAATACTGGCTCTAAGAAGCATTCTAACATAAAACTGGAACCATGCAATATACTGCAAGGTAAATTACTCCTTGGAAGAAAAGAAAGACAAATATCAAAACCAGCACACAAAAGTCAAAAACATGTACAGAAAAGTCCAAAATTCAAGTAACTAAGCATGGAAAGGGTTGAATAAAATATTACTATCCCTGAAAAGCATGCTGACATAAAAAAAGCAAAAAATACTAGACTTAATGATTCTGGAGAATCAGGGCTTTTCCAGATGAGATTCCATGATTTTTCATGACCCCAGAGTGTCTGATGAATTGTTTTTAACTGTCTCACTGAAGTTCCCTTTTTGATGTTATGAGAAAGATGGGTATAGTCGTCTCAAATGACTCAGTTTGATAAAAAATGTTTACGTAAAAACCATCATTAATGGTGGAGAGGGTTAATATCAATATCGTCGTTTGACAAGTTAATGACCGACAATAAGAGTTATGTTTGTTTGACACATACCCACTGAGTGCTGTGGCTATTTGAAAATGGTCCATTTTATCTCAAATGTATCCAAAACATTGACATATGGCAGCTTGTAGAGGGTTAACAAGTGCTACCAGAAATATTTTTCCATGCAATTTGTAATGTCACACCAAGAACTGCAAATGGCCATTTTTTCCTAAAAATCTACAAGATGTTTTCAGAGAAATCCAGGGAGAACATGAATTTTATGCTTTTGATGGGTATCATTGTTTATCCAGCCAAAAATGGGTTAAGGGTTGTTTTTTGAATACACTTATTACTTACAAAAATAATTCTCATAGAATTCTACTTCTACTAACGTTGATCTCTCCTCTTAACTTTTGGTGCTGTGGGTATGCAAACACAGACCATTTTATAAAAATTGTTATGTTTGAGAACCTACATATGGTGAACAAATGCTTACTGGAATATTTTGTTCATGCAACTTGTAAAGTCACACTAAGATCTGAGAATGGCCAATTTTTCTTGAAAATCTACGAGATGTTTTTAGAGAAATCCTCGGATAACATGACTTTTTAACCTTTTGAGGGGTATCGCTCTGTAACCAGCCCTAAACGGGTTAATGCTTGGTTTTGTGAATACCTTTATTACTTACAAAAATGATCCTCGGTGAATTCCACTTCCAATGAGGGAGGTTATGTTTATCTCGTAGGTACACATTGCATGTTGTGGGTGCCCAAGAACAGCCCATTTTCTCAAAATGTCTATGCTTGGCGGCCTCTGGAGGGTTAACAAATGCTTACATGGATATTTTGTCCATGCAACTTGTAATGTCACTCCAAGACCTGCGAATGGTCAATTTTTCTTGAAAATATTTTTGTAAAAATCCACAGAAAACTGGAATTTTGAGCTTTTTAGGGTATATCTCCTTAACAGGTCAAAAATGGGTTAAGACCTCGATTTTTGAATACCCTTACTACTTACAACAATGTTTCCCTATCAGTTTTGCATCCGGTAAAAGAAGTTATGTTTCTCTGTTGCATTCCCATTTGATGTTGTTGGTGTCCAAAAACAGACTATTTTTTTCAAAATTTTGACATTTAGCAGCACATGGAGGGTTAACAAATGTTTACCGGAATAATTTATCCAATCAACTGGTAATGTGACACCAAGACCTGTCAATGGCCATTTCTCTTGAAAACCCTACCAGATGTTTGTAAAGAAATCCAAGGAAAACATAAATTTTTAAGCTTTTGATGGGTTTCACTATTAAAAACCACAAAAGGGGTTACCGCTTGGTTTTTTGAATACCCTTATTACTTACAAAAATGGTCCTTGGTGAATTCCACTTCCAACAAATGAGATTATGTCTATTTCTCAGGTACACGTTGGGTGCTGTGCATGTCCGAAAACAGCCCATTTCAACAAAATTACAATGCTTGGCAGTCTGTAGAGTGTTAATAAATGCTCACCGGAATATTTTGCCATGCAACTTGTAATGCCACACAAAGACATGCGAGTAGTCAATTTTTCTTGAAAACCTACCGGATGTATTTAGAGAAATCCACAGAAAATGGGAATTTTAAGATTTTAAGGGGTCTCTCTTTTTAGCCTACCCAAAATGAGTTAAGACTTCGACTTTTGAATACCCTTACTACTTACAAAAATGTTTCCATTGAGATTGTGCACTCAATAAAAGAAGGCACTTTTCTTTGTGGCGTACTCACTGGGTGCTGTTGGCGTCCAAAAACAGCCCATTTTTTCACAATTCTGACTTTTAGCAGCCTGTGGAGGGTTAACAAATGCTCACCGCAGTAGTTTGTCCCTGCAACTTCTATTGTCACACCAAGGCCTGGGAGTGACAAATTTTTCTTGTAAATCTACAAGACTCGTTTACAGAAATCTACGGAAAACATGAATTTTTTAGCTTTATAGGAGTATTGCTGTTGAACCAGCCCAAAACAGGTTAACGCTTCCTCAGTGAATTCCACTTTCAATAAAGGAAGCTATGTTTATCTCTCGTGTATCGTTTGAGTGCTGTGGAGGCCTGAAACCGGCCCATTTCATCAAAATTTCGATGTTTGGCAGCCTGTGGAGGGTTACCATATGCATCGCCTGATATGTCGTGTGTATCAAAGGTCGTGTTACAGACAGGTCTAATAATGATGAATGTTTAAAAAAAATCTACAAGACGTGTTTCAAGAAAGTTCCTATAAACCCGAATTTTGGCAGTTTTTTTGCCAATTCTGACGAAATAAGGGTTAAATCGAAAATTGCGCTTCGGTACATCTTTAGATTTTGTGACCGTCTTTGAGTGTGCAAAATTTTGTGAAAATCGGTTCGAAAATGGCTTCTGAATCATACGGACAAAATGTGTGGAAAAAATAAAGTAATAAAAAAAAAAAAAAAAAAAATAATAATCCGTAGAAAAACAATAGTTTTTTCCAGAGGGAAAAGCCTAATAATCCGTAGAATAACAAGAGTCTTTTCCAGAGGGAAAAGCCTAAAAAAAAATCAAAACCTGCACACAAAAGTTCAAAATGCTGACGCTGATGCAGACGACATGGACGCCAACATGAGGGCTATGCCATAGGCTCACACAACTATCGTTGGTGAACCAAAAATCACCAATCAATTTTCATTATTCTTTTCATTTGTTTGTCTCAAAACCATAGCTTAAGACCCCTCACTGGAATGAGCTCAATGAGCTCATTTCAATGAGGGGTCATAAGCTATTGTTTTGACACAGAAAGTGAAAAAAGTTAGTTATTCAAGAATTTTATTTGCAAGTGCTGTCTGCTTTTCGTGTTAGGTAAAAGATTAAATGTCATGTCGAAGGACACAATACAGTTACTACTGGTCAGGATCAAACTGTGGGTCTTTCAGTTTCAAGCAGAGATCAAAATACTTTTTTTTATTTGCATAGCGAAATGCTATACATTTTCAAAAAATGTATAGCATTTTTTGAAAATTGTGTAGCATTTTTATGTTTCAAATTCAATAAACAATAATGAGTGCTTTTGTTCCCAAGAAGGCATTCAACACTTAGTTACATGTATTGTGTATTAGTGGCAGGCCTACTTGAACCAAAAAAAAATACTGAGGTTTAAAATCATCAGTCAAAATGTCTGATGCCAAAATTATCAATGAAGTTTAGTGATCGGAACATCATTTATTAACTTGTAGTAGCAGCATTACCCTGGTCTGTAAATTTCTGTAGAGGCGCCTGGCACCAACAGATGTGGAATCTTTAACTCCTTCACTACTGCAGCTTTTAAAGTTTCAAGTGGTTTGATCCATGCATTATCGGTACAGGCATACTGACTTGATACTCTGTCGTGTGAGTGGGCTTCTATTCCCAATTAACTTTTTTACTCGATTGGATACTTGAGGACGGAAGGCAAATAAGCAGTTCATGGACCACCAGGTATTCTACCTGGTGGTCCATGAACTGCCGATTTGCCATTGAGTCATCCTGTTTCTACCAGACAAGCAGTTACAAGTGAGAACTAATGCCCAATGTTCACCATGATATAGAACTTGAGAAAGTGCATCACATTTTGCTATGCATATTTAATGATTGCATAGCTTTTTTCTGAATTTTGCACAGCGAAATGTGATGCGATACCACTTATTTGAAGTTCAATGCTTTAACCACAGAGCGACCACACTCCTGACATCTTATTTCTGATGAATAATGAACAACTGATTATTCGTTATTCTTTTACCGTCTGCACTCTGATGTCAAAGAAGAGAAAGATTCTTGAAGAATTTTCATCATAGTGTATCAAGTTAAAATTTGGTCGAGAGCCCAAAGATAAGCCCAGGCACTTGATGTGAATAGTTGAACAAACTTCAATCTGACTACTCTAAGGATGTTGTACACAAAGTATCAAAGGATTCTGATAGTTGGTCCGAAAGAATATTTTTAAAATAAAAAAACAGGTTTTGTGGGTGCTAACAGAGTTAGACCCCTGGTGGTGCTCATACCAGAAAATAAGTGGTCAGACAAGGTCAATGTCAGGTACAAAAAGGCCAATGTCTGACTGAGGTTTAAAATCATCAGTCAAAATGTCTGATGCCAAAATTATCAATGAAGTTTAGTGATCGGAACATCATACATGCTGGAAATCCTGTGCATAACTAGAAAGCTTAAAATTAATGATTATTGTGATTTCAGGTCCTGGAAAGTTGGGAAGTGTGAAGAAAGTGACAGTATAGCTCAGTATTAACAGCATGTGAAGGAATACGATTGTATATAGCCATACTTGTATCTAAATTATGTCTGAAAGGTAATTCAGTTCCAATTCAGAATGAAACCAATCATACCTTGTTTGGCAGGACTCATTGAGCCCTGCCAAACAAGGTATGGTTGGATGAATTCTGAGCACATTTAAGATGAAGGTACATGTACACCAAAATTATTTCGAATACTCCATTTTGTAATATGTCAGATATTCTTAAATGACAGACATGATTCATTTGGTGTCTGACATTTTGTCTGGAAGTGCAATGAAAATTATTTTCAGGCCTGGTTGTGCCCTCTGGGGTCTTCCAGACTCTTTTTGAACACACTTCATTTGACATATACTATGTCACTAACACCAACAAATGTCAGTGAGAAACAACTCAAGGTTTTGAAGTTCCAAGTGCCAAAGATAATAATATTCTTTGTGGGCACAATTTGAATTAAAAAGTGGAAACAACTCGCGGAGTCTGTTGTCATTGTGTCAGCACCATCACTGGAAACATTTAAGTCGCCATGTATCAGGGAAGCACCACCAAGCTCTCTCCTTCTATCATTAATCATACCAGAAATGGTCCTATGACACAAAGATACAGATTTAGTGTTGTCCCAAGTGGATATGTCACACCGTGCCAGAGATATAAGGATGACCCACTTTAAATATTTCTGAACTCACTAACTGACTATGCCTCGTTTTTTAAGAGCCAAGAGCTAGTGTCTCATTAGAGTAGTGGAATTTCTGAAAGGTGACTAGCAGGGCCGCCCAATGTGAAAAAAAACAAATAGCCCAAGAACATTAGGTTTCACTAGGGAAAAAAATCGGAGAAAGCTGATTTTTTCAGGGAATGTCGAGTACATGTCACTGAACGATTAGACAAAAGTCCCCTAAAATCCCAGTTGAGCTTTTTTTTCTACAGCCCTTTTTCGAAAACGCGTTTGAAAAAAATTTTAAAAAAATCGCACGAACTTTGTAACCTTGAATTGATCCAACTGTATTTTTTGTTTACGCGTATTTCGAGCTGCATAATGTCTAATATACATTTACCTAGAGGAAAATGTGCATTCTGTGACAATTTCTGCGAAAAATTATTGAAAATTCACAAAAAAGTATCGGATTTACGCAAAAAATGACGATTTTCCTAACGGATTTGCCCAAAGGGTCGTAGTACAGAACGGGATGTTAGTTGGACAGACAATAAAAAATCCACCACCATTTGAAGACTTTTATCATTGCTTACAAAATAGACATTATGGAAGACCCCCTCTGCTTCTGGCCGAGTTCCCCTTTTGGCATAAAATTCGTCAGCATGAGAACTCAACTATTTTCGGGCTTGGGACCGAACAGACACGTCTGTGTCTGGCAGCATTAGATCAATAAATAATATTTACAGAATGTACAAATCAATCAACATGGATTAAGTTACATTGACTATTATCAACGCTATATACAGAAATGACATGACCTATATACATATTATTCATCGAACTCAGAAATTTCCGACAGGACAGTGTTTCTGTGGTTGTTACAAGAATCCGAACTGCAATTACACAAACCTGAGCAAGAGAGTCCTGCCTTCTTACACCCACACCTTTTTGTACAAGCACTCTTGCAACCACAACTGATCAGATTCAGTAGGTTATCGGGGGCACATGGCTTTGTGGCTGCAGTCGGTACAAGAAGTCCATTGTCTAGCGACCACCCCCAATCCGTCGGAGGAAGCGAAGTGCCCAGCCATTGTTGGACCTGGAGATAACATCTGTAGACATGTTGTTGTGCAGCATCGCTGCTTGGTGGGAGTGAGGCTAGGTCGATGGGTTTATTCAGTTTAGATTTTGCTACATAACGCTTGTAAGTGACATATCTATATTGGTCGAGAGAGGAAACAGTTTTACTCCCGTATAAGATCAGGAGAAGTTGTTCCCCGGCAGCGGCTACTGCACTTGGTGTACTGTCATCCGCCAAAATTGTGTTGACATACTCTTGTGAGTCGCTAGTAACATCGGAGACAATTGTACTGAATACTTTCTTCTTACCAACTCGAAAGAGTGCAGAAGTAGTGTCACAACCACTTATAGAATGTGCTACAAGGAGGTTGCTTCTATGGTCACCCATTTTGGTTGCTATTTCACTAACTGAAACTAGTAAGTTTGGGGTAATGGAATACATCATGTGAATATTACATCCCGGTTGAACTCGAGAGGTAAGAATGACTAACAAGTCTGTGTCTGTTCCCACAACGACAACATTGTTGTCATCTTGAGCGATGTCAAGTGCAGTTTCAGCTATCAGTACATCAGCATCAGCCTCGGCCTGCTTGGACTGAATATTGATAGCAGATAGCTCCTGCATTAGAAGATCGATCAGTTGGGTTTTGTTCTTCGCATTTGCAAGGAAATCGGATTGGGGTGTGGTGGCTGGTAACTCAGGTGAGATATTGATATCAATGGAATACCTGTCTTTAGATCTACGGGCTTGTTCCATGCCCTTTGTCGACATTGTACAAGCATAACCATCAAAAACAACCACGACGTTCGCCCCAAAATGTCTCACTAGATAATTGGAATATGATGTACATATGTCCTTATATGATGACTGTTTAGGCCATACAACTGCCCTCAATAAAAATACACCATCTACAACAAACAGAGAATGTCCTGGGATTTTAGTTTGCTCGGAACCGTATGTTTTGAGGATCTTACCGAGCGTGCTTTTCTCTGTCTTCCTCATTCCAGCAGAATCAAACAATGCTGGTGGTTTCGGGGCGAGTTCATATTTGAGATACTCTTCCATCTCTGCTTGTGACTGAATAACACATGTGATGCGGTTGAACAGAATTGTGGGGTCAATCACTACCTTACTTCCACGGACTTTGATGCTATTTGCCATCGATGCGAAAGACTTCACAGTGTCAACACGTCGTAGTTTGATGCTGTTGAACGTTTTGCTTACAACATTCGATACGCAACATTCACCAATTTTGCGAACTTGGTCACAGTTCACAGTTTCGTCGGCCACAAGCCCGGTCGCTATAGAGACTAATTGTAGTGGATCTCTAAGCTAAAAGGGGAATGCACTCTGAGCCAGTTCAATAATTTGGTGATATCATTGGCATCAGTCAATTGTGAACTTTGACGGAGATCCCGATGTTGTTCGCCATGACCAGTGTGAACATGAACAAAATTTTCGAGAGCATTACATATCGGAAGGCAAAGAGGTAGTCCATGTACCCATTTCGCAACAGTGCTATCGGTTATTCACCTGCCATGTGTGAGACCACCAGGGAGCTTGAACATTCTCATTAAACACTGCTCTATGGTCTGATCAGAATATATCCCGTCCCAGAATTTATCTGAGCGCCTTATGGTAAAGTAACCTTTCTCAGTGAACAACTTCAAACCATCCTGTTGCATTATTTCTGTTAGCTCATTCATCTGCTGCAAATAGAGATGAGAACTTTTTGCGTATGCAAAATGACCACCTGCGTGAAATACTGGAATCATATTGCGAACACAATATGTGTGGAGTTCCCAGTCGCCTGTGCGCTCTGCTCTCAAGAACAACTGGAGAAGACCTATTTGCTCGTAGTATTGTACCCAAAGCTTTCCTGTGCGTCCTACGGATGCATTCTGGAGCAGTTGACAGTAGATGGTTGACACTTTCTTGATTGACAGCGTCAGCTGTTGTACAGTCACCTCTGGCAAGTCCACAGAATATTTCATTGACTTCTGTGCAGTCTATGTTATCTAGTGTTCGGATTTCTTCAAACACAAGTTTTGTAATGGCAATTTGTGTTAGCAAATGGGCACGAACTGCTCTTGAATATGCATGACCACTGATCAAATGATCGATTGACCCACCAGCATAAACAGTCCCCCAAAGTTCATCCAAGCCGCTACCAGCCATGATCGAACCAATTGCCCCTAAAAATGACATAATCATATAGAAGCCTCCGAGTCTAACGAAAACTTTTGTCAACTTATCTGACGAAGACACAATCTCCACTGCTTTGATATAAAGTGGTTGGTCAAACGTCACTGGACAAACGTTCAGTCCCTGTTTCTCACATTCAGTTTGTGCAAACATGAGAGCAGTGTAAATTGTGCTCGGGTTGGATGGATCAAAATTAATAAAGGGAAGTATCTCGACATCACTTGTTTCATAATCATCTGATGATGTGACAATGTGCATATATCCAGCCCAAGATGGGCAAGGTACTCTCAGTACATGCGTCAAAGACCAAAGACTGTCGACTGTTTTTGCGAGTTTCAAATTTTTCAGATCAGATTCACCCAAAGTTGATAAATCCTTCATCACAATTTCGTCAAGACCCGATTTGCTTGGTTTACTGTAACCTTTCAAAGGGATGTACCCGAATTCACCAGAGCCAATATTCGAATGATCACCAGTTAGTCGTTTTATCGGAGACTCTTCTGTGTGATCTCTGCTTGGAGTTATACAGGCGATGCCTCCCATACTATGGAAAGTATTCTTGCCATCTAGCGTGCGCACATTACAATCGGCGTTATCGAAAACGAATTGTGTGAAGTTCGCAAGTCTAGGCGACGGACCTTTGCTTATCATGACAGAATGAACGTATTGTTGAACTTCCCGGTAGCTAGAAGAGAACATTAGTCCATTCAGAATGTCGATCAATTCCCGAGATGCGAATTTCCTATGTATGTAAACTGCTACCGACAATAATACTGGTGACAAGAATGAACGGGGCCGACAAGAACTTATTAGAGACTGACCTATGGCTGTCACGCGTCTCTGGTTGGCTTGGATTTTTTCCCCACGCTGCGACGCAGCAACAATCCCTTGTAACAAGGTTTGGAGTGTATCGGGTAGTAGATCACTAGATACAGATAACGAATCGGGTTTGGGATAAACGTCACACTCGTAAATGGCTGACCGAATATCATCGCGGACTATAGCCGATGCTTTCTTGACGATGCACATACGTTCATCAGTTTCATTGGTACATTTGTCTGAGTACCACGAATCATATAGTATTTTGTCTGATGAATCTCTGAATGTGACAACATTTTTTAGGGACCTCAGTGTTGTAATAGAGATTCTACTACCGAAATGCTCAAGCAGTTTGGTTTTAAGATGTTTAATTGTGTAACCGACTTCGTCACCAAGATACGATTCAAACGTCTCTGCCAATTCGCTCAAGGAAAACTGACACTCATCGCTGTTCTCCATAAAGGTACACAATTCATGGAATGCAAGTGCTTTCTTGTCTGCAACAGGCCTACCCCGTGAAAGAGTTCGCTCAGGCTTATCTCTGACAAATCCTGTCCAGCAATCATGGTGATACCGACCTTCCTCGGCCACTAGATCGATAGCACGACCGATCCGAGTAAGTACAGACTCACCCCATTCATCACTACGTTTCAAACAACGGGTTCTGATACTATCAACAAAAGTCAATGTTTCAACGGTGTGGACTTCTCTTCTACGTTGAACGGGTATATGAGTTTGTTTGTCGGCAGATTCTCCACAGAACAGACAAATGGAGTATAAAATTGAAAGCATCTTGATCAGAGCGCAATTTTTGTCATGGATGGACCAGCTTCGTCAGATTCAGCTGCATCTAGAGACATTCTCTTACTTTTTCTTACAGAACTTTCCCGTGTATAATTCTTGTAGCAGAATTTGTGAATTTTCTCACCAACTGTGGGTTTCTTCGAACCGGCAAAAAGATTATCACCAAGCTCGACGTTTACAGCAACCAACTTTTCTATATCCCGCTCACCAAGTGTAGTTATTCCGGACGAGCCGGTCAACTCATCGTTACATTTGATACATTTATCCATTGCCAAAGTCGCAACAGAAAAAAGATGATAGACACAATAAACTCAAGTACAATACCACAGAACAGATATCAATGTGCGAGCCTGCTTCGTTGTCACCGTAAGGTATCAACAGGTAACGCTAAGTGATATGCCAACAACATAACTGATCAGTTCTACAAATAACACAAGACTCTAATAATCAACAACAGGCAAAATTACCTATATATCTATCAAGGGATCATTGGTTTCAATATCTAGGCATCAAATGCGGAGTGTCCAATACTGAACAGAGCAAATTGTGCAATGGACAGACCTGGAATGCGGAATTAAACAGCGTTTCCTGATGAAAGTCGTTCAAGGCTATTTTGCATCAAATTAAAGAGCGTTGTCTGTACATAAAGACCTGGAATGCGGAATTAAACAGCGTTTCCTGATGAAAGTCGTTCAAGGTTATTTTGCATCAAATTAAAGAGCGTTGTCTGTACAATACAAATTTGTTTATGAGTACACATCAAGGGCGTGCACACATTACATGCCAATGCATCTTGAGTGTAGGCGAACACCACATTATGTGATTTAATCGAACATGGAAATTGAAACAATTATGCTATAATACGGTATTTGAATGAGAAAAGTCGATGCCATTTGAATTTGAGTTTAGGGGGTATGGTTAATATTTCACACGTTTCACCAGTTCATTATGGAATAAATGACTATTGTTATATATCATTATAAAGTCACTGCTTTTCTGCAATTTTTGATATATAATTTAACTCCCAAAGTAGTCGTAGATTTGATTTAATGGACATTGTGTACCGTTGTGTGTATGAAAACAATAAAAAAATTTTCGCAATTTTGTACATTTTCGTGAATATTTCACCATTGAGTGTGAGGATTGGTACAAAGTTGGCATTTTCTGTTGGGGATATGTATTCTCAATATAATTCAGCATGATATTTATGATTCTCACCCTACTAAGGCAAATAAGAATGAGAAATATGGAGCTGGGTCGAATTTTTTTTTAAATTTTTTTTTTCATCAAAAAAACGCTATAACTAAAAAAGCTCAACTCGGATTCGCGGGGACTTTTCACACTTTATCTGCAATGTGTGTCCCAGAAACATATAAAAAAAATCAGCTTTCTCCGATTTTTTTCCTTACTTTCTCATTTTTATGTCTAATGTGCCTGGACTAAAAGTGTTTTTGATGCAAAACATGTGAACTGGGCAGTTTCTAAAACTAGATGTTCAGTACAACACATATGCCCCCCAAGAGAAAAAAAACTTTAGAAAACTGATTCTCTGAGTTTCCACATCATAAACTAAATTCAAGGTCAATAACTCTGCAAATATCAATCGACCAAGACCAAACTAGAACATGATTTGTAGGTACCCATGAGAAAGCCACATACCA
This sequence comes from Pictodentalium vernedei, assembly GCA_031216915.1. Taxonomy (NCBI): domain Eukaryota; kingdom Metazoa; phylum Mollusca; class Scaphopoda; order Dentaliida; family Dentaliidae; genus Pictodentalium; species Pictodentalium vernedei. The sequence continues at coordinate 312,798,627 of CM062289.1, forward strand.
GAAATCAGCGAATTATCTCAATGTATGGTGAAATAAAGTCCAGAAAATAATTATTATGAAATGAATTATGACGGGACGGTGAAATGATGGACAGACAAGGCTATTACTACATGCCACAGCCATTTTATGGTGGGGATTAAAACGTTCAGAAAACTGTCATTTCAGAATGATGGAAGTTCAAGGCCAATTACTTCGCAAATGAAAATGTCAAAGACACTGTAGCTCAACTTGTTTAAGACATGTACATGTATAGTATGTGACACAGCAATGACAGACATCTAGGTAATGACCTGATAACAAAGGTACATGTAAAGTATCGGAACGGTCTGTACATAAATGCTGACCGTAGCCTGAAACAAATATATAGGTAAAGTATTGTAAAAGTGGCAGTTAGATGCTAAATTAGAAAAGAAATCTTTGAGTCCCAGAGTGGGTCTGACTGAAGCCCAAAATACTTGTTCTCATAGCACAGTGATAACAAAGTTTCGTGAAGATCAGTTCATAAATACAGACTCTAGCCCAAGCCGTATTGACATGTGCACTTACTGTGTATAAGTAGCTCTGAACAAATCAAAGTTCATCTAATTTGCATAATTTCAGCACGAGAAAAAAACCTGTATTATTGTGATGTATTCCATGTTACTAAACATTCATACAAAAATTTATTCAAATCAGAACTTTCATACAGAAGTTCTCTCCAAAAAACTGATTGCACTAAATAAAGTACAAAATGGCTGCTGGTGGCCATCTTGAATTTTGGACCGCACCCAAAACCACTCGTTCTCATCCCACGGTGATAACAAAGGTACCCAAGAAGTTTCGTGAAGATCGGTTCATAAATATGGCCTCTAGCCCGAGCTGTATTGGTATTTGCACTTACAGTGCTGAAAGTAACACTAAATAAATGAAAGTTAGTCTAATTTGCATAATTTATGCACGAGAAAAAAACCTGTATTATATGGGCCGTGAGCTGCGAAAAGGGACCTTACAGGACATCCAATGAAAACAGTGAAAGACGTCAAAACGAACGTCGTAAAAATTGTGGGCGTGATCAAATAAGTTTTATAAACAAACGCGGCTTTTTATTTTTTTTCTTTCCATACGAGGAACGTACTGATTTAATGTATTTAATAAATTAAAACTGGTTACCATAGCTAAATAAATGTTTTACGTCAGAGATAGAATCAGACTCTCAAAACATTCTCTTGAATTCTGATGAATTGAACACTTCTTTGCCAACGAAATAGCCAAGGCGACAGTGCAACACGCGTTCTTGACTTTCAAGAAGACATGTTGTCTACTGTGTAGCAAACCAGTTTCAGGCGTGTCCAATTGTTTGGTTGTTTCCATATGACTTTACATGTTTCCTATTGATCGATGACATTAATGTCATAAAACTTCGAGGTACACAGCATTTTCTGATGAAAATTAACACACACAAAAGATATATTGACAAAAACATGCCGATTTCATTGTTTTCCAAGAGAGTTCGATGGGCTGTCAGCAGATGTGAAACGACTGATTTTTCGCTTCACTCTGTTTGGTTTGACCTGTTTAAATGACGTTTCGCACTCGCTGAATTGTTTACATCATCGTGTTTCTATTTTTAAATCACTGTGTGACATCAAAAAGAAAGTTGTCAAGAACTCGTGTTTCAAAATCATCTTTGTTTTCGTCACTTGTTCTAACATGAATTCATCATGTTCATGCAGTAATACCTTCCGAAAACCAGTTACAAGTTACAAATGTTATGTGCCTGGAATAAAATGACTTTTAACGTTGGAAGGTTTTTTTTTGTTGTTGTTGTTGTTTCTGTTTTTATTTGAAGTTCCGTTGTGGCGTAAAAATTAAAATTTTTTAGTAAATTTTGTTTCTTAACATACCTACCACAATTGTTTACAATTGGCTGTAACATAAGTGCAAGCCCTACTTCGGAACTAACTCAAGCTTTTAGAATCTTTTCCAAACGAGTTGGAAAAGTACTAGAGTGCAAAAGCACGAAAAAGATCGAAAAAAGGGTCGAGTGAGACCAGCGCTCGAAATTACAGGTACTCTCTCTGCACACCTCTTGCGTTTACCGAGCGCATGCGCAACAACCGTGATGTCAATTCCTGTATTTCCGCCAACGAGAAGTTTGTGATTTAGCGGGGAGGCATCGATATCAAAGATATCCCCAAGGAGGGTGGGCCTCCGGTAAACAATTGTGGTAAGTATGTTAAGAAACAAAATTTACTAAAAAATTTTAATTTCTTTTCAACCTACTCACAATTGTTTACAATTGGCTGAATAAACAATAGGAGGAGGTGAATCACATAACCAATACCAACAAGAGTAGCAGAACGAAGCAAGGATGGCAGAGAACAAAAACGAAAACCTGTAATGAAGATAGAGAGAAGGCACCTGAAAAGAACAAGGCTGAGCGAAGCGCAACCTCGACAAAAACAATTTTAACGAGGGTGCACAACAGCCTGAGCAGCAACGAGAGGGCCTAAAGAATAAAGGTCCTCAGATTGCTGCTGAAGGTGGCGGAGATAAAAGGAGGAGAAGCATTCCTCCAGTAAGCCGCATTCATAACATCACGGAGTGAAACAGAATTGAAGAATGCCCAGGATGTAGAAATGGCACGAACCTCATGAGCATTAAGCCGGTTCGAAACAAGATCCGACGCAGACAAGCGAGAATAAGCCAGCTTGATTGCAAGACAGATCCACCTGGAAATAGAATGGGAAGAGATAGACTGCCTCGTAGGAATGAGAGACAGAAAGAATCTCTTCCGACCCCTCCTAATGAACTGAGTGCGAGTAAGGTAAGTCTTGATCGCACGAACAGGACAAAGAAGAGGCCTCCGGCCATCGACAGCGGGGAGAGCCCGAATGCAGATGGGAGGAGGTACCGAATCAGGAAGTTGATTCTTAGCCAGAAAAGAGCAATCAGTAGTGAAGGTGAGACTGTTAGCCTCATTTCGGAAGAAGGCAGAATCAACAGATAGCGCATGAAGCTCACTGACTCGACAAGCAGAAGCAAACGCTAGAAGAAAAGCCGTCTTATAGGTGAGAAAACGCATGTCGGTCTCAGAAAAAGGCTTGAATGGCGCCCCCTCCAAACAGTGCAACACCTATGCCAAGTTCCACTTGGGTGTAAGACGCAAAACTCGAGGCCTCTTCAAAGAAAAGTGCCGAATAAGTTTGGAGAGAAAAAGATTACGACCGATGCACCGCTTTCCCACATAAGAGAAAGTATCAGACAGCATAGACAGATAGCCCTTAATCGTAATAGGTTGGGGCCCTTGGAGTCAAAAAGAAAAACCAGAAAATCCGCAATTTGAGCGATTGACGGATCACGGTAATTCACATTGTGATCTGCACATCAGCGGCAGAAAACCTTCCACTTGGCGGCATAAGTCATGCCAGTGGAAAGTCGCCGCGATGCAGAAATGCACTCCACTGATCGTCTCGAAAAACCTCTACGTCGGAGACTGGACCTGATAAAAGACAGGCGTGAAGGGACAGGCTCGCCAGGTTGTTGTGATACTTCCTGGGATGACCCTGTGAAAGAAGATCGCGACGTAGAGGTAGACGAATCGGTCGATCGGCCAATAGAGGCCGCAGCAGATTGATCCACACCCTCTGTGGAGACAGGGGTGTGATCAGAATGATCCTGCAACTGCAAGCACGAATCTTCGCTAATACTTGAGGAAGAATCGGTGCAGGAGGAAAGGCATAGCCGATCCAACCTGTCCAGAGACAGAGCGTCTACTGCAAAAGCCAGAGGATCTGGACAAGGGGAGACAAAGGTCTCTACCTGATGATTCCAGCGAGTAGCGAAAAGGTCGACCTGAGGATGGCCCCACTGCTCACAAATCGCCTGAAACACCGACCGATGTAGCATCCATTCGGTTGGAAGGACACTGTCGCGTCGGGACAGGGAGTCGGCTAGGACGTTGAGATGCCCGGGAATGTGTCGAATGGACACCCGAGTGTTCACATCCCGCGCCAACAGAAGAAGATCCCGAGACAGCCGATACATGGGAATCGAATGTGTGCCTCCTTGATTCCGTATGTAGGCCACTACTGTTGAATTGTCCGAAAGAAGTAGGACAACATGGTCCGACAGATGAGGGATCCAAAGCCGGAAACTCAACAGAAGAGCAAGGAGCTCCTTCTGGTTGATATGAAGGCCTACCTACTCGCTGTCCCACTCTCCGCGAGTAGACAGGCCGAGAGGATCCAACGTCGCACCCCAGCCCCGATCGCTGGCATCCGCAGTAAGGATGCGATCGGCCAAAGGAAGATCCAACGGAACACCCTGTGTAAGCCAGGGAATATCTGCCCAAGTGCAGAGGTGACAAAGCAGAGACCGAGGAATAGTGAGTTCCAAGTCCAGCGGATCTACATTCGGACGCCAATGATCCAACAGAAAGTGTTGGAGAGGTCGGACAAACAAGCGACCGAGCGGAATGAGATCTGTCACCGAACCGCAAAGGCCCAGCATCCGAAGGAAAGTCCTGGCCGAGACCGAGGAAGATTGAAGCAGGTCCCGAGTCAAGGCGGTAAGAATCGTCGCCCGAGCTTGGGGGACCGACACTACATTGTGAAGAGTGTCGAAATCCATCCCCAAATGACGGAATCGCTGAGAAGGAAGAAGATCCGACTTCTCGCGATTGACTCTGAAACCCAGCGACGCTAGCAGGCAAAGAAACTGCCGGACCTCGAACTCCAGAACAGCAGCATCGTGGTGCCGTTGGAGGATGTCGTCTAGGTAGGCTGACGAAGTCACTGCCGACTGAGTGCGGTGGAAAGCAAGCACCTGTGACATCAGTCGGGTGAAGGCCCAAGGAGCCAGGTTCAAACCGAACGGGAGAGCTCTGAATTGAAAAACTCGATCCCGAAACAAGAACCGAAGGTATTTCTGTGACGCCAGATGAATGGGTACATGGAAGTAGGCATCCTTCAGGTCGATACTGGCCGCAAAATCGCCCTGATGAACTGAACGTCGAACCGACCGGAAAGTCTCCATACTGAAACGAGGAGCTATTATGTACTCGTTCAGGGTACTCAGATCGATGACAGGACGATATTGGCCGTTTTTCTTCGGCACCAAGAAAAGTCTCGAGTAAAACCCCGGTGAAAGGGTGTTCCTGACCACCTCGATCACCCCTTTGGTGAGGAGATTGTCAATCTCCTGCACCAGAAGGTCCCGACGCATAGAATCGGAAGGGACCTGAGTCGGAAGGGGCACCCGAGATAAACTGGGGTGCTGATGGAAGGACAGTCGCAGACCGGAATGAATGACGTCGAGGACCCAAGAGTCTGACATTATCTCTGTCCAACGGTCGTAAAACAGCGACAGCCTTCCCCCGACTGGAGGCGAATCGAGGTGAGAACCTTCACTTGCGGCCTCGACGAGGCCCCCGAGAGGAGAAACCACCTCGGGAAGTGACAGAGTCCTGAGACTTTCCAGCCTGCGGCTGCCAGCGAGCCTGGCCACATCGGCGCTTCTTATGAGCAGAAGGAGCAGAAGGAGCAGACGTAGCCGAAGGCGTAGCCGAAGGCGTAGCCGACGAGGCAGACGCAGCAGCATGCTTGGCGGGCCTGGAACGACCCCCACCCGCAGCAGCAGGTTGGTCTAGCTGTCTCAGCAAAAGCTGGTCCTTCGAATGACGAAGAACTTCGCCACGAACAGCTTCCACGGAACCATGGAACAACTGAGGTCCCACCAAAGAGGCAGACCTCAGAACAGCACGTTGCTCAGAAGGAAGGGATGGTAAAGAATCCAACACCGCATCCCGGCGTGCCAGCTCCAAATTAGCCGTGTTACAGGCGTGAGCGTGTGTCAAGTTCATAAGAGCCTGTGACAAAACGCGAAAAGGCGCCTGAGCGTCATCAAACTCCCCTGGTGGAAAATATTCAGCCAGAGCAGCGACGACATGGTCCGCGAGAGATAACATACCCAGCATCTCTCGGGACAGGCCCACCATAGACTCAACTACCGACATCGGGAGAACTGCCGACTTAGGCTTAGTCAACCCGAGGGAAGAAGAATCCTCATCCACAGTAGTCATCCCTTGGAAGACTGGTGGAGAGACGGAATCGTACACACGAAACCGCGATGGAGGCAGAAAGGCATCAGCTCTAGAAAAGAAGGAACCCTTGAGGGCCTTAGAACGCATTTTGGCGTCTAAGCCCTGGAAGGACTCAACAATCTGAGCCGATTGCAGAGGACGCAAAGCCCCGGAGCTGGAAGGCTCAACAGGGTTACGGCGCTCCACAGTGGACCGCGGCCGAACGGTCACAGAAGGCTGGTCAGAAGGTTGAACGTTCGGCAATAAGCCAAAGACGAAATCCAAAGCCTGCCCCAAGACTGACGAGGGGGGCCCATCACCTTCAAGATACTCGTCATCCTCCGTAGCAGAGGAGACGTAGCCCAACTCGGGCTGACCAGCAGAAACCTCCTGTGAATACTGTGCAGTATCCACGGGGCCAGGCGAGACATCTCGGCGACCGACCAAAGGAGGTTGTGCCTCAGGAGGCACAGGGAGGCCAACTTGAGGGTTGCCAGAAAGCAACCGGGTGAGCGCCAAAACGGCTTGGCGCAGGTCACCCTGAGAATCCGTCGCAGCAGAATCGCCCGACGGAGTGTCCTCCCAGTGGACCCTTCTGGTAGAAGAACCCAAATCCTCAGAAGAGACCGACGGCGAACGTCGATCGGCAGACAGAATAGGAGCACGGTGAGAAGACACCGGAGGATAGTCCCAATTGTGACGCCCAGGGGCCATCACTGACCTCTGCGAAACAGATTCACTCGAGGGACGAGGAATCGCTGCCGAAGCGACCGGCCGGCTCAACCGACTAGGAGCAAACCTAGCCAGATGAGACGGAGCAGACAGCAAAACCCGTACAGCCCCGCCGCGAGGCTGGGGGAGGCTGAGAACACACAGACACACCAGCAGATATAGCCTCGGTCCCCCGAGACTGTAGACCATCCCCAGAGGAGATGGAAGAGCCACCATCAGACAGAATAGGATCTGGAGTTGCAACTTCCTCAACAACGGTCGACGGTGTAGGAGGCAGATTGGAGAGGGTTACCGAGCTGACCTCGGAAAAGCTCTCAACGAAAACAGACGCCTCAATAGTGACATCAGAAGACAAAGAGACCACGGTCTCCTCGTCAGGTATCACTGAACTAACACCACCAACAGTTGCAGAGGAACTCGCCACAGAAGGCAGATCCGAATCCTGTGTGACAGAGTCACCACGTGCACCAGCAGAAATGTCTGCTACGGCATGGCTACCCTTACCCCGAGAACGAGGGGTTCTAGCTCTGGAAAGAACCACCTTGTTCACAGAAGCCCAGAATTTAGAGGACCAAACCCCACAAATACCACAAGATTGGGCCTGAGTGCAATTGTTGCAAGTGACACATGTGGCATGAGAGTCATCCACATGCTTCACTTGCAAACAAGAGGTACAAGGAATAGTCTTAGGCATCATATCAAAAGAATAATCAAGCTTCCCGCCGAAGGAAAACAGCACTAAGGTCGTGTTCACGCGTGGGGGAAAGACAAGACAAAGTGTGAAGATACAAGCAATAAAAATACAAATCAACATGAAATAATAATAATTTGGTAGCTTGATAAAAGGATACAATCCAGTAGCACACTAAATATGGAGAATAAGTTGTTCACGAAGAATAACAGCATAAATTAGCACGAGTCACAAAAATTTCCGACCATGTACAATGGTGGAAAATAAAGGAATTGACGTCACGGTTGTTGCGCATGCGCTCGGTAAACGTAAGAGGTGTGCAGAGAGAGTACCTGTAATTTCGAGCGCTGGTCTCGCTCGACCCTTTTTTCCATCTTTTTCGTGCTTTTGCACTCTAGTACTTTTCCAACTCGTTTGGAAAAGATTCTAAAAGCTTGAGTTAGTTCCGAAGTAGGGCTTGCACTTATGTTACAGCCAATTGTAAACAATTGTGAGTAGGTTGAAAAGAAATGACTAAAGTTGTCTGTTCTGTATTCAAGCTCTACTCTACGTCACTGCTAGTCATATCAGTACACATAGATCATACTGACAAAGCCTTGCAGTGTTCTATTTTCTAACAGCATAGTTGGACTGTGAAATTGAATGTGATTTGTTTTCTACAGCCCTGGACACAGCATGTCCACAGCCTACATTCTTTACAACCTCAAAAGCCACAACACCTCATATCAAGCACAGGAACTTGTGACCGGTGTCGATGTTATGGGTGGGGGTGAGGTGAAGGGCATTTACCCCATCCCCAAACATAGATTTTGCCAGCCATCCCCTTTCTCCCATTCATCACAAACACACTCACAGTCACACACCCTCTCTAACACAAACATTGAGTCTCTGCTTTTTTTTGTTATTCCCATACACACCCAGCCGATGAACTTAACCAGTAAAGAATTACAAGCTCGAATGCAGTTAGCTTACACAGTTTGTGAATCTTGCCCTCAAAATATGGGTCGTAGGACCGACCTACCTCATTATTTTCAACGTTCAAAAACTGTGTAAACCTTTAAAAGCCACCAGAATAGTCCGAAAGCACAATTTTTTGTCTGGTTTTTTATCTGGGAGGAGAGGACTGGGAGCTTGAGAAAAATTTAATCACCTCATCCCTCCCCCCCCCCCCCCAAAAATTTTAATAAACAAATAAATAAATAAATAAAAATAAAACCTCCAATAAATCTTCAAGGATTCCTCCTGCCTTAAAAATTATTGATATGAACATCTACCCCCCCCCCCCCCCACCCCCTCCCCGTGGGGAGCATATCATGCCCCCTACTTGCCCCCGCCTCTTCCATGCAAGATTTTCTAGCACTGCCCCTGCTACTGGTCAACTTAGGTAGCTCACAATTGTGTCAGTTTTTCTTTCAATTGGAGGCTTATTAATTTTGTGATCATGATGCAACTCAATTATACTTATTTAACAAAATTCAAGCATTTTTCAAAACTTTCCTTCAAAACTGTTCGAGAAACATTTCTCGGTTCTGGTAACTGTTGCTGGGACCAATAATGTATACCATTTTCCTAAACAACTTTTAAGAAGGGATTTGCGTTTCAAAGAAGTAGAAAGTTAAAAAAAAACTTCCAAAGCCAAACCATTTTTTTCAAATCCACTTTTTCCACATTTATTTCGCTGATAAAAGACCTTTGAACATTGTTATATCTTTGGTGGTCACTTAAGAACATGATAGGAAAAAGATATAGGTTTTATTTGGTTTGAAAGTTACTTCTTCTGTTTTCATATTTCTCATCAAAATTTGATTTTTGCACGCACACACACAAAAATGGCTCAAATTTTGTTTTTAGGTAGTCCAGGGGCGGAATGTTGCTTTTGCGGCCTCGTTTATTTTTTTTTTACAGCTAACCTCCCACTAGTCCTCATGAACTGACGTCCCTTGGTGACAAATGAGTTCTTTTTCCTGATGAAACATGAAAGAATAATCTTGTTCGAATGATTGGTTGGGTGGTAAGGTAGACTGCATGTAAGTATGAAATAATTAGATGATGTAATTTCACTGCAGCATGATGCCAATATCACAAACACACATACCCAACAACACAGAAGGGAATACCCATGAGCGGTGGGGGTGGCGGGTTGGGGGGTGGTGGGCTGTAGAAATAATACACTAGTTCCGAAAAGCAATGTTCTGCCTTGGACTATCCAGAAAAACAATTTGAGCATAAAAAATTGTCTTTTTTTGGGGGGGGGAGGGGGGCATTTTTTTTCAATTTTGATGTACGACAACCTTTAAAAAATAACTTTCAAGGCAAATGAAACCGTCATGTTCTGAACAACAGTCGGCAATCGATAACTCGAAATCGGATGATTCGAATATATGAGATAAATTGAAGTTGGCTATCGGTCCTAGCAATCAGGGACTAGCAATCCCTCTCCACCCCTCCCGGGAAATAAAGACCGTCGCTGTTCTATATTTTCTGGGAGGTGTGGAAGTGGTTCCTTTGTCCAGATTACAAGTTTCTGTGTTCTTGTGTTCAAGGCTACCAAATTCCTCAAATACATCTGAAATGAATAACTCGAAGACTGGGATAAGTCGAAGTTATCGTTCGGTCCCGTAAACTTAGAGTTTCGTCTGTACATGTGAATTGTGATTCTGCAAAACGTGTTAATGGTGGTGTCGAAAAGTACTGAATGTCAACAAAATTTAGAATTGGGAAGACAATCTTGCAGTACATTGTACTTCAAGATAACTTGTTAATGGAAACTCAAATAAATAAAAAAGTTTTTGTGATGTGCCTAAAATTATGTTGTCTTCAAGATTTCTTTTCACGCCATTTCATTTCAAAGAAAATGATGGCGTTTGTCAGCCAACGTTTTACCTAGTCAACAAAATATCACATCCAAGGGCCGGATACAGAAATATGGGGAGCCTGGGAAGCCTCGAGTAAAAGCTCAATTTTTTCTTACGCTCATAACATCCAGATCCCAAAGTGGTCTGGGTGACGAGCAGCTTAATTGGGGTCTTGTGTGTGTGTGTGTGTGTGTGTGTGTGTGTGTGTGTGTGTGTGTGTGTGTGTGTGTGTGTGTGTGTGTGTGCGTGCGTGCGTGCGTGCGTGCGTGCGTGCGTGCGTGCGTGCGTGCGTGCGTGCGTGCGTGCGTGCGTGTGTGTGTGTCGGTTTGTCTTACCAACTTGACGAGGTAACTAGACAAAAGAGTTTGCGTGTTTCGCCTTACCGAGGTACAAAAGACAAAAGAAACCCTTTACCTCGGTTGTTTTCCCAGAACTGTACCGGCAAAACGAGGTTGAAACCGTTAGTCCACACAAAGGACAGACAATGGGGTACCTCGGTATGTAGGGAAAACAAGACTCTGTGTGTGTGTGTGTGTGTGTGTGTGTGTGTGTGTGTGTGTGTGTGTGTGTGTGTGTGTGTGTGTGCGTCTTTGAGGTTAAAAAATCGCACTGGCACAGACATTTCATACTCAAACGTTTTTTTCTTTTAATATGCCGCCGAAAAATTGTTTTCATTTACTGAACCCAGATGGGTTTCAAACATGACAAAAAATTACACCAAATTTGATTTAAACTAAGTGATGAGCTTAGGAACTGGTTAAACTGACTGGCAATAATTGATGTTATTCATTGATGGGCTCTAATTTAGTCCTTACAAGGATGTTACGCAAGCTTTTGTTTTTCTTATAGGCGATGACAGGTCGAAGATTCAAAGGTTCATTTAATTTAGCATTGGTAAAATTGAATTCATCTTTTAACATTTTTGCTATTTCGATATTCATTCTGTTGTACGTTAAAGTGAAAGGAATGATGGACCTCCTTTCGCATTCGCCCTCTGATATGTTCATACCAAATGGCCAGAGGGTTTGAAGCGTATTGATCCAAAAAGCTTCACGTTTTTTTCTAAATTCATCCGTTTCTTCTAATGTGTCTTTAATTGGTGGTTGTTCAATTGGGTGGATTTCGAAATCGTCCAAAGAATGGCCAGGAAGGTTAAAATGTTGTGCTACTGGGGCATCAGCATTATGTTTTATATCCTGTTTGTGTCTAGTAGCACGTTCTCGAAAAGGATTTTGACTTTGACCAACATACTGTTTCCGACATCGCTTACAAGTGATAAGGTAAATAATGTTTGGTGAATCACAATGGAGGGGGTTACAGATCTGATAATGATTTTTCGTTTATTCGGAGGAAAATTCCTCTTTCTGATCAGGCATAAAGGTATGCAGTCTACAACGAGGCTTTTTGCAATTAAATACCGCGCAACTACTATTTTGCAACGGTCTGTTGTGTTCAATCTTCAGTGGTTCGAAATCGGTAGTTTCAGCTGGATTTTCGAGCTTTTTCAAGGTTTGGGATTTCAGGCTACGCAAAAAGCGCAGCGAGTACCCTCTCGATCTGAGGGCGCCAAATAGAGTAGAACAAGCCTCATTGAAATTTGCCTTATCACTTGAATTGCGGTGGAAACGAATGAGCTGTGATTTGATGATACCTTTAAATGTATGTTGAGGATGAAATGATTTAGTGTGCAACAATTGATGTGAATCAGTTGGTTTAAAATATACTTTATAATCTAAATGACCGGACGCCTGAAATTGCTTGCCTTTATACACGGTTACATCGAGAAAATCAACAGAATTTTCACTGATAGTAGCTTTCAATTTAATATTTGGATCGTGATTATTCAAAATTTCTAAAAATTCATCAAAATCTTCTTTTGAATGTTCCCAAATAATAAAAATGTCATCTAAATATCTGAGATATACGAGAGGATGCTTTGCACATTTGCTTAAGGCATTTTCCTCCCATTCCGCTACATAAATGCTTGCAAAATTAGGACTGAATCTTTTACCCATAGGACAACCCATTATTTGTAGAAAATATTCTCCATTGAATTGAAAGTCATTACCTTTTAAGCTCAGCTCTAAAAGATCCAAAATTTGTTCATCCGGGCATTTCGCATCCGGATATTTTTCAAATGCATTTTTAACTGATTTAACACCTTTATCAATATCAATGTTCGTATACATACTGTCGATATCCAAAGTAGCCAGAATTGCATTTTTTGATATTTTCAATTTCGAAATTTGTGACAGGAAATCCTGTGTGTTTTTTAGATAGCTCGGATGTCTATTTGCTATAGGTTTCAGATGATAATCAATTAATTCCGAGATCGCATAAGATTCCGAATTACAATCTGATACAATTGGCCTCCCGGGTGGAGTTAAGTCATCCGTCCATGAAGAACGGTCCTTGTGGATCTTTGGTAGGATATAAAATTGTCTTGTTTGAGCACTGAGCTTAGCTGTTAAATATTTCAATTGTTTTTTGGTAATGTGACCTTCGTCGAGGAGAAATTTTAAGATCTTATTGAATTTTTCGATATTACTAGGCCAAATAAGTGAATCTATTTTCTTATAATGTTTAGTATTGCTGAGTTGTCTCATGGCTTCCTTTATATAATTATCCCGAGATAGAACAACTACCGACCCACCTTTGTCGGCTGGTTTAATTACTAATTTCTTATTTTTTCGAAGTTTCGTGAGGGCTCTCCGTTCACCAGCTGTTAAATTGTCTTTATCGGAGAGTATGTTCATGCTGAACACCTTTTTGATGATTCGTTTGCTAGCCTCAATAATTTCGGGATCTACTTCACTATCTGGAGGTGACCAACCAGATGATTCTGTAAAAGGAAGTTTCCGACCGCTGGAGTTTCTAAAGCGGTCGGCTAATTTCATTTGCCTAAGAAAATTACAGTTGTATGATGGTAAATTTGTTTGGTTATCAGTTTTAGGCTTTGGTGCTGGTACAAAAGTTAAACCGCGATCTAAAAGAGATTTCTCTTGGGTTGTTAGGTCATTGGTGCCAGACAGGTTAACCACATTAGTTCCTAATCCCACATCTGTTAGGTGGCTGTTACCTTTGCCTTTACTTAGTTTAAATTTAGGTGGTTCAACCAGTGATCGTACATAATATTGGCGGTTCTCGTGGTCCAATGGATTAAATCCTGAGCAACATCAAACTTCGCATCATCAATTTTTGGTATCACGTTAACGTCCTTCACTTTCCGAATGGTTTCGTTGATGATGCTCAGGGTTCTCCTCTCAGCCTGAGGGAGTTTTTGCGAAAAGTTTAGTTCAGCGAAATAAATTTTTGCTGATCTAAACTTGACCCTGATATCGCTAAGCATATTCCGCAACTGCTTAACTACGAGATCAGAATTATCGTTTCGAGAATTCACGCCAATATTTAATAATATTTTTTGGGGACTGGACTGGCCCCTGTGCCCTTTAAACATAGAGCGCAGATGATTGAATTTGGCACCGGGGTAACACTCCACCTGGATGTCCGGATGGGGATTTCGATCAATGCGTCCTAAATTTGAACTTCCAATCATAAGGATGTTTTTACAAACATCGGGGAGGCGCCAATTCCTTTTGTCAAAATTAACTCCGCTTTTATGCCGAAACTGGGAGAATTTAGAATCAAATGAGCGGCCCGAGTTGCGGCTCGGTGATTTGACTTTCTCTGAGTACGATATACCTGGTTGAACCACACTAGATGCAGGGGAAGGGGGAGAAGAAACAGAAGCAGGAGAGGAAACAGAAACAGGAGAAGAAACAGAAGGAGGAGGAGGAGTTCTAGTGAGAGCACTAGGAGAACTAGAGAAGAAAGGCTGAGGAGGAGTAGGAGGTAGAGGAACAAGACGAGGCGAGACAGCGTTACTCAATTTGCGAGCATCTTCAGTCACAATATGGACCGGAGATGTTTGCAAATTGAGGCGCTTACTCTGAGAGAAAGAAGAAGTAGAAGGAAAAGAAGAGGGAGAAGTGCTTTGCCTTGATCTTTTCTTATTTTGCTTTTCGCGTTGGGGTAGAGGGACAACACGGGCCGGAGTTTGCTTGCTCCCTCCCGTATTGTTCCTTACTCCAGACGCTGGGCGAAGTTCCGAAATGTAAGACTCATAGGCCGAAATCGTCTTACCTGTCAACTTGTTTTTAAAGTTTTTTTGAGCCCAGATCAAGGCACGCGCCGAAGCGCTGTTGAAGTCTATCTTTTCGAGTCCAGGAGGTGGTCGCATAGCCAAAGTTATCTTAGACTTCAACTGGTTTAAATTTATCTTATAATGCTCAATTAAAGCATTTAACGTTTGGTTGGCCCATCCCACACTAATCTGTCGAAAAACAGAAAAAATGTGTGGGGTGGGAAGAGCCGGCTTTAGAAAGCCCCCTAACTCATCTACTTTCTTCTCCAACTGCTTCGGGAAATCCCGGTTGGCCAAATGCTGCTCTAGGAGCCCAATATGGTGCATACACTGAATCACCTGGAAAAGGGCCTTGACCAATCTAGAATAGGCCTGGAACGATTGTTCCTGGCCCCTTCCAGACTGGGCAACTCTCTTTCCCTGATGCTTCTGTCTTTTTTGAGCCATTTGAAGAATAAGTAGATGAATTTAAAATGAAATTAAAATGAAGAAATGAAATAAATTAAAATGAAATCTAGATATTACCTATTAGAGAAGATACCTGGATTGGTTGTAGTCTTCAGCAAAGGTAGAAAATAATCCGTCTGTCTCGACGCGTTTCGCTTGGTTTGGCTTTTTCAAAGAGACTTTGAGGAAAATGATTCCAACTTTGGGAGGGCATGCATGGTATATATCCATATGTGGGCTGGGGGTGTTTTTCACAGCTCAGTACATAATTAAACTGGGTAACAAGCTGACAAATGTCACTCATCTAATTAATTCTTTTCAATATGAGATGTCCCAAGTTTGTTTTTCACAACTCAGTTTGTGTCGTCCAAACAAATTAGATGAAGCCCTATTGATTGGCTTCCATTGAATTTTAATCAGTCAGTGAGTGGTTTGCTTTACTGACCCCATGAAGCCCTATTGGTTGGCTTTGATTTAAGTAAAACCAATCGGGAGCGGTTTGCTTTACTGGCTTCAGAAGTATGTGAAAATAATATGAAAAAATGGTTTGATAAAATATATTGAGACTAAAGAAATAAATGAAAAAATAACGCCAAAGATCATGATGCCTCACGAATGTTATCAGTTGGAATGAATATCCCCGACGGAGGTTTATGACGGAAAATATTTTACACCACGTAGAAATTGTGTGTTTTACCTTCTGAACCTCTACATTGTGTGAAAGGTATGAAAAATTAAAAATAAAAATAATAATTTAAATAAATGAATCAACCAAATAAATAAATAAATAAATAAATGAATAAATAAATAAATAAATAAATAAAAATTAATAAAAAATTAAAAATAATCAATAAAGAAAGAAATATATAAATAAATAAATAATAATTTTATTTAGGAAATACATACACATGATTGAAATTAGAACCTATTTTGTTTTTGGGCATATATGAACTCTGGCACTCGCCTGTGTGTGTTTGAGGTTAAAAAATCGCACTGGCACAGACATTTCATACTGAAACGTTTTTTTCTTTTAATATGCCGCCGAAAAATTGTTTTCATTTACTGAACCCTGATGGGCTTCAAACATGACAAAAAATTACACAAAATTGATTTAAACTAAGTGATGAGCTTAGGAACTGGTTAAACTGACTGGCAAAAATTGATGTTATTCATTAATGGGCTCTAATTTAGTCCTTACAAGAATGTTACGCAAGCTTTTGTTTTTCTTATAGGCGATGACAGGTCGAAGATTCAAAGGTTCATTTAATTTAGCATTGGTAAAATTGAATTCATCTTTTAACATTTTTGCTATTTCGATATTCATTCTGTTGTACGTTAAAGTGAAAGGAATGATGGACCTCCTTTCGCATTCGCCCTCTGATATGTTCATACCAAATGGCCAGAGGGTTTGAAGCGTATTGATCCAAAAAGCTTCACGTTTTTTTCTAAATTCATCCGTTTCTTCTAATGTGTCTTTAATTGGTGGTTGTTCAATAGGATGGATTTCGAAATCGTCCAAAGAATGGCCAGGAAGGTTAAAATGTTGTGCTACTGGGGCATCAGCATTATGTTTTATATCCTGTTTGTGTCTAGTAGCACGTTCTCGAAAAGGATTTTGACTTTGACCAACATACTGTTTCCGACATCGCTTACAAGTGATAAGGTAAATAATGTTTGGTGAATCACAATGGAGGGGGTTACGGATCTGATAATGATTTTTCGTTTGTTCGGAGGAAAATTCCTCTTTCTGATCAGGCATAAAAGTATGCAGTCTACAACGAGGCTTTTTGCAATTAAATACCGCGCCACTACTATTTTGCAACGGTCTGTTGTGTTCAATCTTCAGTGGTTCGAAATCGGTAGTTTCAGCTGGACTTTCGAGCTTTTTCAGGGTTTGGGATTTCAGGCTACGCAAAAGGCGCAGCGAGTACCCTCTCGATCTGAGGGCGCCAAATAGAGTGGAACAAGCCTCATTGAAATTTACCTTATCACTTGAATTGCGGTGGAAACGAATGAGCTGTGATTTGATGATACCTTTAAATGTATGTTGAGGATGAAATGATTTTGTGTGCAACAATTGATGTGAATCAGTTGGTTTAAAATATACTTTATAATCTAACTGACCGGACGCCTGAAATTGCTTGCCTTTATACACGGTCACATCGAGAAAATCAACAGAATTTTCACTGATAGTAGCTTTCAGTTTAATATTTGGATCGTGATTGTTCAAAATTTCTAAAAATTCATCAAAATCTTCTTTTGAATGTTCCCAAATAATAAAAATGTCATCTAAATATCTGAGATATACGAGAGGATGCTTTGCACATTTGCTTAAGGCATTTTCCTCCCATTCCGCTACACAAATACTTGCAAAATTAGGACTGAATCTTTTGCCCATAGGACAACCCATTATTTGTAGAAAATATTCTCCATTGAATTGAAAGTCATTACCTTTTAAGCTCAGCTCTAAAAGATCCAAAATTTGTTCATCCGGGCGTTTCGCATCCGGATATTTTTCAAATGCATTTTTAACTGATTTAACACCTTTATCAATATCAATGTTCGTATACATACTGTCGATATCCAAAGTAGCCAGAATTGCATTTTTCGATATTTTCAATTTCGAAATTTTTGACAGGAAATCTTGTGTATTTTTTAGATAGCTCGGATGTCTATTTGCTATAGGTTTCAGATGATAATCAATTAATTCCGAGATCGCATAAGATTCCGAATTACAATCTGATACAATTGGCCTCCCGGGTGGAGTTAAGTCATCCGTCCATGAAGAACGGTCCTTGTGGATCTTTGGTAGGATATAAAATTGTCTTGTTTGAGCACTGAGCTTAGCTGTTAAATATTTCAATTGTTTTTGGTAATGTGACCTTCGTCGAGGAGAAATTTTAAGATCTTATTGAATTTTTCGATATTACTAGGCCAAATAAGTGAATCTATTTTCTTATAATGTTTAGTATTGCTGAGTTGTCTCATGGCTTCCTTTATATAATTATCCCGAGATAGAACAACTACCGACCCACCTTTGTCGGCTGGTTTAATTACTAATTTCTTATTTTTTCGAAGTTTCGTGAGGGCTCTCCGTTCACCAGCTGTTAAATTGTCTTTATCGGAGAGTATGTTCATGCTGAACACCTTTTTGATGATTCGTTTGCTAGCCTCAATAATTTCGGGATCTACTTCACTATCTGGAGGTGACCAACCAGATGATTCTGTAAAAGGAAGTTTCCGACCGCTGGAGTTTCTAAAGCGGTCGGCTAATTTCATTTGCCTAAGAAAATTACAGTTGTATGATGGTAAATTTGTTTGGTTATCAGTTTTAGGCTTTGGTGTTGGCACAAAAGTTAAACCGCGATCTAAAAGAGATTTCTCTTGGGTTGTTAGGTCATTGGTGCCAGACAGGTTAACCACATTAGTTCCTAATCCCACATCTGTTAGGCGGCTGTTACCTTTGCCTTTACTTAGTTTAAATTTAGGTGGTTCAACCAGTGATCGTACATAATATTGGCGGTTCTCGTGGTCCAATGGATTAAATCCTGAGCAACATCAAACTTCGCGTCATCAATTTTTGGTATCACGTTAACGTCCTTCACTTTCCGAATGGTTTCGTTGATGATGCTCAGGGTTCTCCTCTCAGCCTGAGGGAGTTTTTGCGAAAAGTTTAGTTCAGCGAAATAAATTTTTGCTGATCTAAACTTGACCCTGATATCGCTAAGCATATTCCGCAACTGCTTAACTACGAGAT
Organism: Pictodentalium vernedei; assembly: GCA_031216915.1. NCBI lineage: Eukaryota > Metazoa > Mollusca > Scaphopoda > Dentaliida > Dentaliidae > Pictodentalium > Pictodentalium vernedei. Next base: position 312,817,314 of record CM062289.1, read on the forward strand.
CAGAATTATCGTTTCGAGAATTCACGCCAATATTTAATAATATTTTTGGGGGACTGGACTGGCCCCTGTGCCCTTTAAACATAGAGCGCAGATGATTGAATTTGGCACCGGGGTAACACTCCACCTGGATGTCCGGATGGGGATTTCGATCAATGCGTCCTAAATTTGAACTTCCAATCATAAGGATGTTTTTACAAACATCGGGGAGGCGCCAATTCCTTTTGTCAAAATTAACTCCGCTTTTATGCCGAAACTGGGAGAATTTAGAATCAAATGAGCGGCCCGAGTTGCGGCTCGGTGATTTGACTTTCTCTGAGTACGATATACCTGGTTGAACCACACTAGATGCAGGGGAAGGGGGAGAAGAAACAGAAGCAGGAGAGGAAACAGAAACAGGAGAAGAAACAGAAGGAGGAGGAGGAGTTCTAGTGAGAGCACTAGGAGAACTAGAGAAGAAAGGCTGAGGAGGAGTAGGAGGTAGAGGAACAAGACGAGGCGAGACAGCGTTACTCAATTTGCAAGCATCTTCAGTCACAATATGGACCGGAGATGTTTGCAAATTGAGGCGCTTACTCTGAGAGAAAGAAGAAGTAGAAGGAAAAGAAGAGGGAGAAGTGCTTTGCCTTGATCTTTTCTTATTTTGCTTTTCGCGTTGGGGTAGAGGGACAACACGGGCCGGAGTTTGCTTGCTCCCTCCCGTATTGTTCCTTACTCCAGACGCTGGGCGAAGTTCCGAAATGTAAGACTCATAGGCCGAAATCGTCTTACCTGTCAACTTGTTTTTAAAGTTTTTTTGAGCCCAGATCAAGGCACGCGCCGACGCGCTGTTGAAGTCTATCTTTTCGAGTCCAGGAGGTGGTCGCATAGCCAAAGTTATCTTAGACTTCAACTGGTTTAAATTTATCTTATAATGCTCAATTAAAGCATTTAACGTTTGGTTGGCCCATCCCACACTAATCTGTCGAAAAACAGAAAAAATGTGTGGGGTGGGAAGAGCCGGCTTTAGAAAGCCCCCTAACTCATCTACTTTCTTCTCCAACTGCTTCGGGAAATCCCGGTTGGCCAAATGCTGCTCTAGGAGCCCAATATGGTGCATACACTGAATCACCTGGAAAAGGGCCTTGACCAATCTAGAATAGGCCTGGAACGATTGTTCCTGGCCCCTTCCAGACTGGGCAACTCTCTTTCCCTGATGCTTCTGTCTTTTTTGAGCCATTTGAAGAATAAGTAGATGAATTTAAAATGAAATTAAAATGAAGAAATGAAATAAATTAAAATGAAATCTAGATATTACCTATTAGAGAAGATACCTGGATTGGTTGTAGTCTTCAGCAAAGGTAGAAAATAATCCGTCTGTCTCGACGCGTTTCGCTTGGTTTGGCTTTTTCAAAGAGACTTTGAGGAAAATGATTCCAACTTTGGGAGGGCATGCATGGTACATATCCATATGTGGGCTGGGGGTGTTTTTCACAGCTCAGTACATAATTAAACTGGGTAACAAGCTGACAAATGTCACTCATCTAATTAATTCTTTTCAATATGAGATGTCCCAAGTTTGTTTTTCACAACTCAGTTTGTGTCGTCCAAACAAATTAGATGAAGCCCTATTGATTGGCTTCCATTGAATTTTAATCAGTCAGTGAGTGGTTTGCTTTACTGACCCCATGAAGCCCTATTGGTTGGCTTTGATTTAAGTAAAACCAATCGGGAGCGGTTTGCTTTACTGGCTTCAGAAGTATGTGAAAATAATATGAAAAAATGGTTTGATAAAATATATTGAGACTAAAGAAATAAATGAAAAAATAACGCCAAAGATCATGATGCCTCACGAATGTTATCAGTTGGAATGAATATCCCCGACGGAGGTTTATGACGGAAAATATTTTACACCACGTAGAAATTGTGTGTTTTACCTTCTGAACCTCTACATTGTGTGAAAGGTATGAAAAATTAAAAATAAAAATAATAATTTAAATAAATGAATCAACCAAATAAATAAATAAATAAATAAATAAATAAATAAATAAAAATTAATAAAAAATTAAAAATAATCAATAAAGAAATATATAAATAAATAAATAATAATTTTATTTAGGAAATACATACACATGATTGAAATTAGAACCTATTTTGTTTTTGGGCATATATGAACTCTGGCACTCGCCTGTGTGTGTTTGAGGTTAAAAAATCGCACTGGCACAGACATTTCATACTGAAAAGTTTTTTTCTTTTAATATGCCGCCGAAAAATTGTTTTCATTTACTGAACCCTGATGGGCACATCCAAGGGCCGGATACAGAAATATGGGGAGCCTGGGAAGCCTCGAGTAAAAGCTCAATTTTTTCTTACGCTCATAACATCCAGATCCCAAAGTGGTCTGGGTGACGTGTGTGTGTGCGTGTTTGAGGTTAAAAAATCGCACTGGCACAGACATTTCATACTGAAACGTTTTTTTCTTTTAATATGCCGCCGAAAAATTGTTTTCATTTACTGAACCCTAATGGGTTTCAAACATGACAAAAAAGTACATAAAATTGATTTAAACTAAGTGATGAGCTTAGGAACTGGTTAAACTGACTGGCAATAATTGATGTTATTCACTGATGGGCTCTAATTTAGTCCTTACAAGGATGTTACGCAAGCTTTTGTTTTTCTTATAGGCGATGACAGGTCGAAGATTCAAAGGTTCATTTAATTTAGCATTGGTAAAATTGAATTCATCTTTTAATATTTTTGCTATTTCGATATTCATTCTGTTGTACGTTAAAGTGAAAGGAATGATGGACCTCCTTTCGCATTCGCCCTCTGATATGTTCATACCAAATGGCCAGAGGGTTTGAAGCGTATTGATCCAAAAAGCTTCACGTTTTTTTCTAAATTCATCCGTTTCTTCTAATGTGTCTTTAATTGGTGGTTGTTCAATTGGGTGGATTTCGAAATCGTCCAAAGAATGGCCAGGAAGGTTAAAATGTTGTGCTACTGGGGCATCAGCATTATGTTTTATATCCTGTTTGTGTCTAGTAGCACGTTCTCGGAAAGGATTTTGACTTTGACCAACATACTGTTTCCGACATCGCTTACAAGTGATAAGGTAAATAATGTTTGGTGAATCACAATGGAGGGGGTTACGGATCTGATAATGATTTTTCGTTTGTTCGGAGGAAAATTCCTCTTTCTGATCAGGCATAAATGTATGCAGTCTACAACGAGGCTTTTTGCAATTAAATACCGCGCCACTACTATTTTGCAACGGTCTGTTGTGTTCAATCTTCAGTGGTTCGAAATCGGTAGTTTCAGCTGGACTTTCGAGCTTCTTCAGGGTTTGGGATTTCAGGCTACGCAAAAGGCGCAGCGAGTACCCTCTCGATCTGAGGGCGCCAAATAGAGTAGAACAAGCCTCATTGAAATTTACCTTATCACTTGAATTGCGGTGGAAACGAATGAGCTGTGATTTGATGATACCTTTAAATGTATGCTGAGGATGAAATGATTTTGTGTGCAACAATTGATGTGAATCAGTTGGTTTAAAATATACTTTATAATCTAAATGACCGGACGCCTGAAATTGCTTGCCTTTATACACGGTCACATCCAGAAAATCAACAGAATTTTCACTGATAGTAGCTTTCAATTTAATATTTGGATCGTGATTGTTCAAAATTTCTAAAAAATCATCAAAATCTTCTTTTGAATGTTCCCAAATAATAAAAATGTCATCTAAATATCTGAGATATACGAGAGGATGCTTTGCACATTTGCTTAAGGCATTTTCCTCCCATTCCGCTACATAAATGCTTGCAAAATTAGGACTGAATCTTTTACCCATAGGACAACCCATTATTTGTAGAAAATATTCTCCATTGAATTGAAAGTCATTACCTTTTAAGCTCAGCTCCAAAAGATCCAAAATTTGTTCATCCGGGCGTTTCGCATCCGGATATTTTTCAAATGCATTTTTAACTGATTTAACACCTTTATCAATATCAATGTTCGTATACATACTGTCGATATCCAAAGTAGCCAGAATTGCATTTTTTGATATTTTCAATTTCGAAATTTGTGACAGGAAATCCTGTGTATTTTTTAGATAGCTCGGATGTCTATTTGCTATAGGTTTCAGATGATAATCAATTAATTCCGAGATCGCATAAGATTCCGAATTACAATCTGATACAATTGGCCTCCCGGGTGGAGTTAAGTCATCCGTCCATGAAGAACGGTCCTTGTGGATCTTTGGTAGGATATAAAATTGTCTTGTTTGAGCACTGAGCTTAGCTGTTAAATATTTCAATTGTTTTTTGGTAATGTGACCTTCGTCGAGGAGAAATTTTAAGATCTTATTGAATTTTTCGATATTACTAGGCCAAATAAGTGAATCTATTTTCTTATAATGTTTAGTATTGCTGAGTTGTCTCATGGCTTCCTTTATATAATTATCCCGAGATAGAACAACTACCGACCCACCTTTGTCGGCTGGTTTAATTACTAATTTCTTATTTTTTCGAAGTTTCGTGAGGGCTCTCCGTTCACCAGCTGTTAAATTGTCTTTATCGGAGAGTATGTTCATGCTGAACACCTTTTTGATGATTCGTTTGCTAGCCTCAATAATTTCGGGATCTACTTCACTATCTGGAGGTGACCAACCAGATGATTCTGTAAAAGGAAGTTTCCGACCGCTGGAGTTTCTAAAGCGGTCGGCTAATTTCATTTGCCTAAGAAAATTACAGTTGTATGATGGTAAATTTGTTTGGTTATCAGTTTTAGGCTTTGGTGCTGGTACAAAAGTTAAACCGCGATCTAAAAGAGATTTCTCTTGGGTTGTTAGGTCATTGGTGCCAGACAGGTTAACCACATTAGTTCCTAATCCCACATCTGTTAGGCGGCTGTTACCTTTGCCTTTACTTAGTTTAAATTTAGGTGGTTCAACCAGTGATCGTACATAATATTGGCGGTTCTCGTGGTCCAATGGATTAAATCCTGAGCAACATCAAACTTCGCGTCATCAATTTTAGGTATAACGTTAACGTCCTTCACTTTCCGAATGGTTTCGTTGATGATGCTCAGGGTTCTCCTCTCAGCCTGAGGGAGTTTTTGCGAAAAGTTTAGTTCAGCGAAATAAATTTTTGCTGATCTAAACTTGACCCTGATATCGCTAAGCATATTCCGCAACTGCTTAACTACGAGATCAGAATTATCGTTTCGAGAATTCACGCCAATATTTAATAATATTTTTTGGGGACTGGACTGGCCCCTGTGCCCTTTAAACATAGAGCGCAGATGATTGAATTTGGCGCCGGGGTAACACTCCACCTGGATGTCCGGATGGGGATTTCGATCAATGCGTCCTAAATTTGAACTTCCAATCATAAGGATGTTTTTACAAACATCGGGGAGGCGCCAATTCCTTTTGTCAAAATTAACTCCGCTTTTATGCCGAAACTGGGAGAATTTAGAATCAAATGAGCGGCCCGAGTTGCGGCTCGGTGATTTGACTTTCTCTGAGTACGATATACCTGGTTGAACCACACTAGAGGCAGGAGAAGGGGGAGAAGAAACAGAAGCAGGAGAAGAAACAGAAGCAGGAGAGGAAACAGAAGCAGGAGAAGAAACAGAAGGAGGAGGAGGAGTTCTAGTGAGAGCACTAGGAGAACCAGAGAAGAAAGGCTGAGGAGGAGTAGGAGGTAGAGGAGCAAGACGAGGCGAGACAGCGTTACTCAATTTGCGAGCATCTTCAGTCAAAATATGGACCGGAGATGTTTGCAAATTGAGGCGCTTACTCTGAGAGAAAGAAGAAGTAGACGGAAAAGAAGAGGGAGAAGTGCTTTGCCTTGATCTTTTCTTATTTTGCTTTTCGCGTTGGGGTAGAGGGACAACACGGGCCAGAGTTTGCTTGCTCCCTCCCGTATTGTTCCTTACTCCAGACGCTGGGCGAAGTTCCGAAATGTAAGACTGATAGGCCGAAATCGTCTTATCTCTCAACTTATTTTTAAAGTTTTTTTGAGCCCAGATCAAGGCACGCGCCGAAGCGCTGTTGAAGTCTATTTTTTCGAGTCCAGGAGGTGGTCGCATAGCCAAAGTTATCTTAGACTTCAACTGATTTAAATTTATCTTGTAATGCTCAACTAAAGCATTTAACGTTTGGTTGGCCCATCCCACACTAATCTGTCGAAAAACAGAAAAAATGTGTGGGGTGGGAAGAGCCGGCTTTAGAAAGCCACCTAACTCATCTACTTTCTTCTCCAACTGCTTCGGGAAATCCCGTTTGGCCAAATGCTGCTCTAGGAGCCCAATATGGTGCATACACTGAATCACCTGGAAAAAGGCCTTGACCAATCTAGAATAGGCCTGGAACGATTGTTCCTGGCCTCTTCCAGACTGGGCAACTCTCTTTCCCTGATGATTCTGTCTTTTTTGAGCCATTTGAAGAATAGGTAGATGAATAAAATGAAATTAAAATGAAGAAATGAAATAAATTAAAATGAAATCTAGATATTACCTATTAGAGAAGATACCTGGATTGGTTGTAGTCTTCAGCAAAGGTAGAAAATAATCCGTCTGTCTCGACGCGTTTCGCTTGGTTTGGCTTTTTCAAAGAGACTTTGAGGAAAATGATTCCAACTTTGGGAGGGCATGCATGGTATATATCTATATGTGGGCTGGGGGTGTTTTTCACAGCTCAGTACATAATTAAACTCGGTAACAAGCTGACAGATGTCACTCATCTAATTAATTCTTTTCAATCTGAGATGTTCCAAGTTTGTTTTTCACAACTCAGTTTGTGTCGTCCAAACAAATCAGATGAAGCCCTATTGATTGGCTTCCATTGAATTTTAATCAGTCAGTGAATGGTTTGCTTTACTGACCCCATGAAGCCCTATTGGTTGGCTTTGATTTAAGTAAAACCAATCGGGAGCGGTTTGCTTTACTGGCTTCAGAAGTATGTGAAAATAACATGAAAAAATGGTTTGATAAAATATATTGAGACTAAAGAAATAAATGAAAAAATAACGCCAAAGATCATGATGCCTCATGAATGTTATCAGTTGGAATGAATATCCCCCGACGGAGGTTTATGACGGAAAATATTTTACACCACGTAGAAATTGTGTGTTTTACCTTCTGAACCTCTACATTGTGTGAAAGGTATGAAAAATTAAAAATAAACATAATAATTTAAATAAATGAATCAACCAAATAAATAAATAAATAAATAAATAAATAAATAAATAAATAAATAAGTAAAAATTAATAAAAAATTAAAAATAATCAATATATAAATAAATAAATAATAATTTTATTTAGGAAATACATACACATGATTGAAATTAGAACCTATTTTGTTTTTGGGCATATATGAACTCTGGCACTCGCCTGTGTGTGTTTGAGGTTAAAAAATCGCACTGGCACAGACATTTCATACTGAAACGTTTTTTTCTTTTAATATGCCGCCGAAAAATTGTTTTCATTTACTGAACCCTAATGGGTTTCAAACATGACAAAAAAGTACATAAAATTGATTTAAACTAAGTGATGAGCTTAGGAACTGGTTAAACTGACTGGCAATAATTGATGTTATTCACTGATGGGCTCTAATTTAGTCCTTACAAGGATGTTACGCAAGCTTTTGTTTTTCTTATAGGCGATGACAGGTCGAAGATTCAAAGGTTCATTTAATTTAGCATTGGTAAAATTGAATTCATCTTTTAATATTTTTGCTATTTCGATATTCATTCTGTTGTACGTTAAAGTGAAAGGAATGATGGACCTCCTTTCGCATTCGCCCTCTGATATGTTCATACCAAATGGCCAGAGGGTTTGAAGCGTATTGATCCAAAAAGCTTCACGTTTTTTTCTAAATTCATCCGTTTCTTCTAATGTGTCTTTAATTGGTGGTTGTTCAATTGGGTGGATTTCGAAATCGTCCAAAGAATGGCCAGGAAGGTTAAAATGTTGTGCTACTGGGGCATCAGCATTACGTTTTATATCCTGTTTGTGTCTAGTAGCACGTTCTCGGAAAGGATTTTGACTTTGACCAACATACTGTTTCCGACATCGCTTACAAGTGATAAGGTAAATAATGTTTGGTGAATCACAATGGAGGGGGTTACGGATCTGATAATGATTTTTCGTTTGTTCGGAGGAAAATTCCTCTTTCTGATCAGGCATAAATGTATGCAGTCTACAACGAGGCTTTTTGCAATTAAATACCGCGCCACTACTATTTTGCAACGGTCTGTTGTGTTCAATCTTCAGTGGTTCGAAATCGGTAGTTTCAGCTGGACTTTCGAGCTTCTTCAGGGTTTGGGATTTCAGGCTACGCAAAAGGCGCAGCGAGTACCCTCTCGATCTGAGGACGCCAAATAGAGTAGAACAAGCCTCATTGAAATTTACCTTATCACTTGAATTGCGGTGGAAATGAATGAGCTGTGATTTGATGATACCTTTAAATGTATGTTGAGGATGAAATGATTTTGTGTGCAACAATTGATGTGAATCAGTTGGTTTAAAATATACTTTATAATCTAAATGACCGGACGCCTGAAATTGCTTGCCTTTATACACGGTCACATCCAGAAAATCAACAGAATTTTCACTGATAGTAGCTTTCAATTTAATATTTGGATCGTGATTGTTCAAAATTTCTAAAAAATCATCAAAATCTTCTTTTGAATGTTCCCAAATAATAAAAATGTCATCTAAATATCTGAGATATACGAGAGGATGCTTTGCACATTTGCTTAAGGCATTTTCCTCCCATTCCGCTACATAAATGCTTGCAAAATTAGGACTGAATCTTTTACCCATAGGACAACCCATTATTTGTAGAAAATATTCTCCATTGAATTGAAAGTCATTACCTTTTAAGCTCAGCTCCAAAAGATCCAAAATTTGTTCATCCGGGCGTTTCGCATCCGGATATTTTTCAAATGCATTTTTAACTGATTTAACACCTTTATCAATATCAATGTTCGTATACATACTGTCGATATCCAAAGTAGCCAGAATTGCATTTTTCGATATTTTCAATTTCGAAATTTGTGACAGGAAATCCTGTGTATTTTTTAGATAGCTCGGATGTCTATTTGCTATAGGTTTCAGATGATAATCAATTAATTCCGAGATCGCATAAGATTCCGAATTACAATCTGATACAATTGGCCTCCCGGGTGGAGTTAAGTCATCCGTCCATGAAGAACGGTCCTTGTGGATCTTTGGTAGGATATAAAATTGTCTTGTTTGAGCACTGAGCTTAGCTGTTAAATATTTCAATTGTTTTTTGGTAATGTGACCTTCGTCGAGGAGAAATTTTAAGATCTTATTGAATTTTTCGATATTACTAGGCCAAATAAGTGAATCTATTTTCTTATAATGTTTAGTATTGCTGAGTTGTCTCATGGCTTCCTTTATATAATTATCCCGAGATAGAACAACTACCGACCCACCTTTGTCGGCTGGTTTAATTACTAATTTCTTATTTTTTCGAAGTTTCGTGAGGGCTCTCCGTTCACCAGCTGTTAAATTGTCTTTATCGGAGAGTATGTTCATGCTGAACACCTTTTTGATGATTCGTTTGCTAGCCTCAATAATTTCGGGATCTACTTCACTATCTGGAGGTGACCAACCAGATGATTCTGTAAAAGGAAGTTTCCGACCGCTGGAGTTTCTAAAGCGGTCGGCTAATTTCATTTGCCTAAGAAAATTACAGTTGTATGATGGTAAATTTGTTTGGTTATCAGTTTTAGGCTTTGGTGTTGGCACAAAAGTTAAACCGCGATCTAAAAGAGATTTCTCTTGGGTTGTTAGGTCATTGGTGCCAGACAGGTTAACCACATTAGTTCCTAATCCCACATCTGTTAGGCGGCTGTTACCTTTGCCTTTACTTAGTTTAAATTTAGGTGGTTCAACCAGTGATCGTACATAATATTGGCGGTTCTCGTGGTCCAATGGATTAAATCCTGAGCAACATCAAACTTCGCGTCATCAATTTTTGGTATCACGTTAACGTCCTTCACTTTCCGAATGGTTTCGTTGATGATGCTCAGGGTTCTCCTCTCAGCCTGAGGGAGTTTTTGCGAAAAGTTTAGTTCAGCGAAATAAATTTTTGCTGATCTAAACTTGACCCTGATATCGCTAAGCATATTCCGCAACTGCTTAACTACGAGATCAGAATTATCGTTTCGAGAATTCACGCCAATATTTAATAATATTTTTTGGGGACTGGACTGGCCCCTGTGCCCTTTAAACATAGAGCGCAGATGATTGAATTTGGCGCCGGGGTAACACTCCACCTGGATGTCCGGATGGGGATTTCGATCAATGCGTCCTAAATTTGAACTTCCAATCATAAGGATGTTTTTACAAACATCGGGGAGGCGCCAATTCCTTTTGTCAAAATTAACTCCGCTTTTATGCCGAAACTGGGAGAATTTAGAATCAAATGAGCGGCCCGAGTTGCGGCTCGGTGATTTGACTTTCTCTGAGTACGATATACCTGGTTGAACCACACTAGATGCAGGGGAAGGGGGAGAAGAAACAGAAGCAGGAGAGGAAACAGAAACAGGAGAAGAAACAGAAGGAGGAGGAGGAGTTCTAGTGAGAGCACTAGGAGAACTAGAGAAGAAAGGCTGAGGAGGAGTAGGAGGTAGAGGAACAAGACGAGGCGAGACAGCGTTACTCAATTTGCGAGCATCTTCAGTCACAATATGGACCGGAGATGTTTGCAAATTGAGGCGCTTACTCTGAGAGAAAGAAGAAGTAGAAGGAAAAGAAGAGGGAGAAGTGCTTTGCCTTGATCTTTTCTTATTTTGCTTTTCGCGTTGGGGTAGAGGGACAACACGGGCCGGAGTTTGCTTGCTCCCTCCCGTATTGTTCCTTACTCCAGACGCTGGGCGAAGTTCCGAAATGTAAGACTCATAGGCCGAAATCGTCTTACCTGTCAACTTGTTTTTAAAGTTTTTTTGAGCCCAGATCAAGGCACGCGCCGACGCGCTGTTGAAGTCTATCTTTTCGAGTCCAGGAGGTGGTCGCATAGCCAAAGTTATCTTAGACTTCAACTGGTTTAAATTTATCTTATAATGCTCAATTAAAGCATTTAACGTTTGGTTGGCCCATCCCACACTAATCTGTCGAAAAACAGAAAAAATGTGTGGGGTGGGAAGAGCCGGCTTTAGAAAGCCCCCTAACTCATCTACTTTCTTCTCCAACTGCTTCGGGAAATCCCAGTTGGCCAAATGCTGCTCTAGGAGCCCAATATGGTGCATACACTGAATCACTTGGAAAAGGGCCTTGACCAATCTAGAATAGGCCTGGAACGATTGTTCCTGGCCCCTTCCAGACTGGGCAACTCTCTTTCCCTGATGCTTCTGTCTTTTTTGAGCCATTTGAAGAATAAGTAGATGAATTTAAAATGAAATTAAAATGAAGAAATGAAATAAATTAAAATGAAATCTAGATATTACCTATTAGAGAAGATACCTGGATTGGTTGTAGTCTTCAGCAAAGGTAGAAAATAATCCGTCTGTCTCGACGCGTTTCGCTTGGTTTGGCTTTTTCAAAGAGACTTTGAGGAAAATGATTCCAACTTTGGGAGGGCATGCATGGTATATATCCATATGTGGGCTGGGGGTGTTTTTCACAGCTCAGTACATAATTAAACTGGGTAACAAGCTGACAAATGTCACTCATCTAATTAATTCTTTTCAATATGAGATGTCCCAAGTTTGTTTTTCACAACTCAGTTTGTGTCGTCCAAACAAATTAGATGAAGCCCTATTGATTGGCTTCCATTGAATTTTAATCAGTCAGTGAGTGGTTTGCTTTACTGACCCCATGAAGCCCTATTGGTTGGCTTTGATTTAAGTAAAACCAATCGGGAGCGGTTTGCTTTACTGGCTTCAGAAGTATGTGAAAATAATATGAAAAAATGGTTTGATAAAATATATTGAGACTAAAGAAATAAATGAAAAAATAACGCCAAAGATCATGATGCCTCACGAATGTTATCAGTTGGAATGAATATCCCCGACGGAGGTTTATGACGGAAAATATTTTACACCACGTAGAAATTGTGTGTTTTACCTTCTGAACCTCTACATTGTGTGAAAGGTATGAAAAATTAAAAATAAAAATAATAATTTAAATAAATGAATCAACCAAATAAATAAATAAATAAATAAATAAATAAAAATTAATAAAAAATTAAAAATAATCAATAAAGAAATATATAAATAAATAAATAATAATTTTATTTAGGAAATACATACACATGATTGAAATTAGAACCTATTTTGTTTTTGGGCATATATGAACTCTGGCACTCGCCTGTGTGTGTTTGAGGTTAAAAAATCGCACTGGCACAGACATTTCATACTGAAACGTTTTTTTCTTTTAATATGCCGCCGAAAAATTGTTTTCATTTACTGAACCCTGATGGGCACATCCAAGGGCCGGATACAGAAATATGGGGAGCCTGGGAAGCCTCGAGTAAAAGCTCAATTTTTTCTTACGCTTATAACATCCAGATCCCAAAGTGGTCTGGGTGACGAGCAGCTTAATTGGGGTCTTGTGTGTGTGTGTGTGTGTGTGTGTGTGTGTGTGTGTGTGTGTGTGTGTGTGTGTGTGTGTGTGTGTGTGTGTGTGTGTGTGTGTGTGTGTGTGTGTGTGTGGGTTTGTCTTACCAACTTGACGAGGTAACTAGACAAAAGAGTTTGCGTGTTTCGCCTTACCGAGGTACAAAAGACAAAAGAAACCCTTTACCTCGGTTGTTTTCCCAGAACTGTACCGGCAAAACGAGGTTGAAACCATTAGTCCACACAAAGGACAGACAATGGGGTACCTCGGTATGTAGGGAAAACAAGACTCTGTGTGTGTGTGTGTGTGTGTGTGTTTGAGGTTAAAAAATCGCACTGGCACAGACATTTCCTACTGAAACGTTTTTTTCTTTTAATATGCCACTGAAAAATTGTTTTCATTTACTGAACCCTGATGGGTTTCAAACGTAACAAAAAAGTACATAAAATTGATTTAAACTAAGTGATGAGCTTAGGAACTGGTTAAACTGACTGGCAATAATTGATGTTATTCATTGATGGGCTCTAATTTAGTCCTTACAAGGATGTTACGCAAGCTTTTGTTTTTCTTATAGGCGATGACAGGTCGAAGATTCAAAGGTTCATTTAATTTAGCATTGGTAAAATTGAATTCATCTTTTAACATTTTTGCTATTTCGATATTCATTCTGTTGTACGTTAAAGTGAAAGGAATGATGGACCTCCTTTCGCATTCGCCCTCTGATATGTTCATACCAAATGGCCAGAGGGTTTGAAGCGTATTGATCCAAAAAGCTTCACGTTTTTTTCTAAATTCATCCGTTTCTTCTAATGTGTCTTTAATTGGTGGTTGTTCAATAGGATGGATTTCGAAATCGTCCAAAGAATGGCCAGGAAGGTGAAAATGTTGTGCTACTGGGGCATCAGCATTATGTTTTATATCCTGTTTGTGTCTAGTAGCACGTTCTCGAAAAGGATTTTGACTTTGACCAACATACTGTTTCCGACATCGCTTACAAGTGATAAGGTAAATAATGTTTGGTGAATCACAATGGAGGGGGTTACGGATCTGATAATGATTTTTCGTTTGTTCGGAGGAAAATTCCTCTTTCTGATCAGGCATAAAAGTATGCAGTCTACAACGAGGCTTTTTGCAATTAAATACCGCGCCACTACCATTCTGCAACGGTCTGTTGTGTTCAATCTTCAGTGGTTCGAAATCGGTAGTTTCAGCTGGACTTTCGAGCTTTTTCAGGGTTTGGGATTTCAGGCTACGCAAGAGGCGCAGCGAGTACCCTCTCGATCTGAGGGCGCCAAATAGAGTAGAACAAGCCTCATTGAAATTTACCTTATCACTTGAATTGCGGTGGAAACGAATGAGTTGTGATTTGATGATACCTTTAAATGTATGTTGAGGATGAAATGATTTTGTGTGCAACAATTGATGTGAATCAGTTGGTTTAAAATACACTTTATAATCTAAATGACCGGACGCCTGAAATTGCTTGCCTTTATACACGGTTACATCGAGAAAATCAACAGAATTTTCACTCTTAGTAGCTTTCAATTTAATATTTGGATCGTGATTGTTCAAAATTTCTAAAAATTCATCAAAATCTTCTTTTGAATGTTCCCAAATAATAAAAATGTCATCTAAGTACCTGAGATATACGAGAGGATGCTTTGCACATTTGCTTAAGGCATTTTCCTCCCATTCCACTACATAAATGCTTGCAAAATTAGGACTGAATCTTTTGCCCATAGGACAACCCATTATTTGTAGAAAATATTCTCCATTGAATTGAAAGTCATTACCTTTTAAGCTCAGCTCTAAAAGATCCAAAATTTGTTCATCCGGGCGTTTCGCATCCGGATATTTTTCAAATGCATTTTTAACTGATTTAACACCTTTATCAATATCAATGTTGGTATACATACTGTCGATATCCAAAGTAGCCAGAATTGCATTTTTCGATATTTTCAATTTCGAAATTTTTGACAGGAAATCCTGTGTATTTTTTAGATAGCTCGGATGTCTATTTGCTATAGGTTTCAGATGATAATCAATTAATTCCGAGATCGCATAAGATTCCGAATTACAATCTGATACAATTGGCCTCCCGGGTGGAGTTAAGTCATCCGTCCATGAAGAACGGTCCTTGTGGATCTTTGGTAGGATATAAAATTGTCTTGTTTGAGCACTGAGCTTAGCTGTTAAATATTTCAATTGTTTTTTGGTAATGTGACCTTCGTCGAGGAGAAATTTTAAGATCTTATTGAATTTTTCGATATTACTAGGCCAAATAAGTGAATCTATTTTTTTATAATGTTTAGTATTGCTGAGTTGTCTCATGGCTTCCTTTATATAATTATCCCGAGATAGAACAACTACCGACCCACCTTTGTCGGCTGGTTTAATTACTAATTTCTTATTTTTTCGAAGTTTCGTGAGGGCTCTCCGTTCACCAGCTGTTAAATTGTCTTTATCGGAGAGTATGTTCATGCTGAACACCTTTTTGATGATTCGTTTGCTAGCCTCAATAATTTCGGGATCTACTTCACTATCTGGAGGTGACCAACCAGATGATTCTGTAAAAGGAAGTTTCCGACCGCTGGAGTTTCTAAAGCGGTCGGCTAATTTCATTTGCCTAAGAAAATTACAGTTGTATGATGGTAAATTTGTTTGGTTATCAGTTTTAGGCTTTGGTGTTGGTACAAAAGTCAAACCGCGATCTAAAAGAGATTTCTCTTGGGTTGTTAGGTCATTGGTGCCAGACAGGTTAACCACATTAGTTCCTAACCCCACATCTGTTAGGCGGCTGTTACCTTTGCCTTTACTTAGTTTAAATTTAGGTGGTTCAACCAGTGATCGTACATAATATTGGCGGTTCTCGTGGTCCAATGGATTAAATCCTGAGCAACATCAAACTTCGCGTCATCAATTTTTGGTATCACGTTAACGTCCTTCACTTTCCGAATGGTTTCGTTGATGATGCTCAGGGTTCTCCTCTCAGCCTGAGGGAGTTTTTGCGAAAAGTTTAGTTCAGCGAAATAAATTTTTGCTGATCTAAACTTGACCCTGATATCGCTAAGCATATTCCGCAACTGCTTAACTACGAGATCAGAATTATCGTTTCGAGAATTCACGCCAATATTTAATAATATTTTTTGGGGACTGGACTGGCCCCTGTGCCCTTTAAACATAGAGCGCAGATGATTGAATTTGGCGCCGGGGTAACACTCCACCTGGATGTCCGGATGGGGATTTCGATCAATGCGTCCTAAATTTGAACTTCCAATCATAAGGATGTTTTTACAAACATCGGGGAGGCGCCAATTCCTTTTGTCAAAATTAACTCCGCTTTTATGCCGAAACTGGGAGAATTTAGAATCAAATGAGCGGCCCGAGTTGCGGCTCGGTGATTTGACTTTCTCTGAGTACGATATACCTGGTTGAACCACACTAGAGGCAGGAGAAGGGGGAGAAGAAACAGAAGCAGGAGAGGAAACAGAAGCAGGAGAAGAAACAGAAGGAGGAGGAGGAGTTCTAGTGAGAGCACTAGGAGAACCAGAGAAGAAAGGCTGAGGAGGAGTAGGAGGTAGAGGAACAAGACGAGGCGAGACAGCGTTACTCAATTTGCGAGCATCTTCAGTCACAATATGGACCGGAGATGTTTGCAAATTGAGGCGCTTACTCTGAGAGAAAGAAGAAGTAGAAGGAAAAGAAGAGGGAGAAGTGCTTTGCCTTGATCTTTTCTTATTTTGCTTTTCGCGTTGGGGTAGAGGGACAACACGGGCCGGAGTTTGCTTGCTCCCTCCCGTATTGTTCCTTACTCCAGACGCTGGGCGAAGTTCCGAAATGTAAGACTCATAGGCCGAAATCGTCTTATCTGTCAACTTATTTTTAAAGTTTTTTTGAGCCCAGATCAAGGCACGCGCCGAAGCGCTGTTGAAGTCTATTTTTTCGAGTCCAGGAGGTGGTCGCATAGCCAAAGTTATCTTAGACTTCAACTGGTTTAAATTTATCTTGTAATGCTCAACTAAAGCATTTAATGTTTGGTTGGCCCATCCCACACTAATCTGTCGAAAAACAGAAAAAATGTGTGGGGTGGGAAGAGCCGGCTTTAGAAAGCCACCTAACTCATCTACTTTCTTCTCCAACTGTTTCGGGAAATCCCGGTTGGCCAAATGCTGCTCTAGGAGCCCAATATGGTGCATACACTGAATCACCTGGAAAAGGGCCTTGACCAATCTAGAATAGGCCTGGAACGATTGTTCCTGGCCTCTTCCAGACTGGGCAACTCTCTTTCCCTGATGCTTCTGTCTTTTTTGAGCCATTTGAAGAATAGGTAGATGAATTTAGAAGGAAATTAAAATGAAGAAATGAAATAAATTAAAATGAAATCTAGATATTACCTATTAGAGAAGATACCTGGATTGGTTGTAGTCTTCAGCAAAGGTAGAAAATAATCCGTCTGTCTCGACGCGTTTCGCTTGGTTTGGCTTTTTCAAAGAGACTTTGAGGAAAATGATTCCAACTTTGGGAGGGCATGCATGGTATATATCCATATGTGGGCTGGGGGTGTTTTTCACAGCTCAGTAGTACATAATTGGACTCGGTAACAAGCTGACAAATGTCACTCATCTAATTAATTCTTTTCAATCTGAGATGTTCCAAGTTTGTTTTTCACAACTCAGTTTGTGTCGTCCAAACAAATCAGATGAAGCCCTATTGATTGGCTTCCATTGAATTTTAATCAGTCAGTGAGTGGTTTGCTTTACTGACCCCATGAAGCCCTATTGGTTGGCTTTGATTTAAGTAAAACCAATCGGGAGCGGTTTGCTTTACTGGCTTCAGAAGTATGTGAAAATAATATGAAAAAATGGTTTGATAAAATAAAATATATTGAGACTAAAGAAATAAATGAAAAAATACGCCAAAGGTCATGATGCCTCACGAATGTTATCAGTTGGAATGAATATCCCCCGACGGAGGTTTATGACGGAAAATATTTTACACCACGTAGAAATTGTGTGTTTTACCTTCTGAACCTCTACATTGTGTGAAAGGTAGGAAAATTTTAATTAAAAATAAAAATAATAATAATTATTTAAATAAATGAATCAACCAAATAAATAAATGAATCAACCAAATAAATAAATAAATAAATAAATAAATAAATAACTAAATAAATAAAAATTAATAAAAAATTGAAAATGAAAAAATAAAAAATAAAAAATAATCAATAAATAAATATATAAATATATAAATAAATAAATAATAATTTTATTTAGGAAATACATACACATGATTGAAATTAGAACCTATTTTGTTTTTGGGCATATATGAACTCTGGCACTCGCCTGTGTGTGTTTGAGGTTAAAAAATCGCACTGGCACAGACATTTCATACTGAAACGTTTTTTTCTTTTAATATGCCGCTGAAAAATTGTTTTCATTTACTGAACCCTGATTGGTTTCAAACATGACAAAAAAGTACATAAAATTGATTTAAACTAAGTGATGAGCTTAGGAACTGGTTAAACTGACTGGCAAAAATTGATGTTATTCATTGATGGGCTCTAATTTAGTCCTTACAAGGATGTTACGCAAGCTTTTGTTTTTCTTATAGGCGATGACAGGTCGAAGATTCAAAGGTTCATTTAATTTAGCATTGGTAAAACTGAATTCATCTTTTAACATTTTTGCTATTTCGATATTCATTCTGTTGTACGTTAAAGTGAAAGGAATGATAGACCTCCTTTCGCATTCGCCCTCTGATATGTTCATACCAAATGGCCAGAGGGTTTGAAGCGTATTGATCCAAAAAGCTTCACGTTTTTTTCTAAATTCGTCAGTTTCTTCTAATGTGTCTTTAATTGGTGGTTGTTCAATAGGATGGATTTCGAAATCGTCCAAAGAATGGCCAGGAAGGTTAAAATGTTGTGCTACTGGGGCATCAGCATTATGTTTTATATCCTGTTTGTGTCTAGTAGCACGTTCTCGAAAAGGATTTTGACTTTGACCAACATACTGTTTCCGACATCGTTTACAAGTGATAAGGTAAATAATGTTTGGTGAATCACAATGGAGGGGGTTACGGATCTGATAATGATTTTTCGTTTGTTCGGAGGAAAATTCCTCTTTCTGATCAGGCATAAAAGTATGCAGTCTACAACGAGGCTTTTTGCAATTAAATACCGCGCCACTACCATTCTGCAACGGTCTGTTGTGTTCAATCTTCAGTGGTTCGAAATCGGTAGTTTCAGCTGGACTTTCGAGCTTTTTCAGGGTTTGGGATTTCAGGCTACGCAAGAGGCGCAGCGAGTACCCTCTCGATCTGAGGGCGCCAAATAGAGTAGAACAAGCCTCATTGAAATTTACCTTATCACTTGAATTGCGGTGGAAACGAATGAGTTGTGATTTGATGATACCTTTAAATGTATGTTGAGGATGAAATGATTTTGTGTGCAACAATTGATGTGAATCAGTTGGTTTAAAATACACTTTATAATCTAAATGACCGGACGCCTGAAATTGCTTGCCTTTATACACGGTTACATCGAGAAAATCAACAGAATTTTCACTCTTAGTAGCTTTCAATTTAATATTTGGATCGTGATTGTTCAAAATTTCTAAAAATTCATCAAAATCTTCTTTTGAATGTTCCCAAATAATAAAAATGTCATCTAAGTACCTGAGATATACGAGAGGATGCTTTGCACATTTGCTTAAGGCATTTTCCTCCCATTCCGCTACATAAATGCTTGCAAAATTAGGACTGAATCTTTTGCCCATAGGACAACCCATTATTTGTAGAAAATATTCTCCATTGAATTGAAAGTCATTACCTTTTAAGCTCAGCTCTAAAAGATCCAAAATTTGTTCATCCGGGCGTTTCGCATCCGGATATTTTTCAAATGCATTTTTAACTGATTTAACACCTTTATCAATATCAATGTTGGTATACATACTGTCGATATCCAAAGTAGCCAGAATTGCATTTTTCGATATTTTCAATTTCGAAATTTTTGACAGGAAATCCTGTGTATTTTTTAGATAGCTCGGATGTCTATTTGCTATAGGTTTCAGATGATAATCAATTAATTCCGAGATCGCATAAGATTCCGAATTACAATCTGATACAATTGGCCTCCCGGGTGGAGTTAAGTCATCCGTCCATGAAGAACGGTCCTTGTGGATCTTTGGTAGGATATAAAATTGTCTTGTTTGAGCACTGAGCTTAGCTGTTAAATATTTCAATTGTTTTTTGGTAATGTGACCTTCGTCGAGGAGAAATTTTAAGATCTTATTGAATTTTTCGATATTACTAGGCCAAATAAGTGAATCTATTTTTTTATAATGTTTAGTATTGCTGAGTTGTCTCATGGCTTCCTTTATATAATTATCCCGAGATAGAACAACTACCGACCCACCTTTGTCGGCTGGTTTAATTACTAATTTCTTATTTTTTCGAAGTTTCGTGAGGGCTCTCCATTCACCAGCTGTTAAATTGTCTTTATCGGAGAGTATGTTCATGCTGAACACCTTTTTGATGATTCGTTTGCTAGCCTCAATAATTTCGGGATCTACTTCACTATCTGGAGGTGACCAACCAGATGATTCTGTAAAAGGAAGTTTCCGACCGCTGGAGTTTCTAAAGCGGTCGGCTAATTTCATTTGCCTAAGAAAATTACAGTTGTATGATGGTAAATTTGTTTGGTTATCAGTTTTAGGCTTTGGTGTTGGTACAAAAGTCAAACCGCGATCTAAAAGAGATTTCTCTTGGGTTGTTAGGTCATTGGTGCCAGACAGGTTAACCACATTAGTTCCTAACCCCACATCTGTTAGGCGGCTGTTACCTTTGCCTTTACTTAGTTTAAATTTAGGTGGTTCAACCAGTGATCGTACATAATATTGGCGGTTCTCGTGGTCCAATGGATTAAATCCTGAGCAACATCAAACTTCGCGTCATCAATTTTTGGTATCACGTTAACGTCCTTCACTTTCCGAATGGTTTCGTTGATGATGCTCAGGGTTCTCCTCTCAGCCTGAGGGAGTTTTTGCGAAAAGTTTAGTTCAGCGAAATAAATTTTTGCTGATCTAAACTTGACCCTGATATCGCTAAGCATATTCCGCAACTGCTTAACTACGAGATCAGAATTATCGTTTCGAGAATTCACGCCAATATTTAATAATATTTTTTGGGGACTGGACTGGCCCCTGTGCCCTTTAAACATAGAGCGCAGATGATTGAATTTGGCGCCGGGGTAACACTCCACCTGGATGTCCGGATGGGGATTTCGATCAATGCGTCCTAAATTTGAACTTCCAATCATAAGGATGTTTTTACAAACATCGGGGAGGCGCCAATTCCTTTTGTCAAAATTAACTCCGCTTTTATGCCGAAACTGGGAGAATTTAGAATCAAATGAGCGGCCCGAGTTGCGGCTCGGTGATTTGACTTTCTCTGAGTACGATATACCTGGTTGAACCACACTAGAGGCAGGAGAAGGGGGAGAAGAAACAGAAGCAGGAGAGGAAACAGAAGCAGGAGAAGAAACAGAAGGAGGAGGAGGAGTTCTAGTGAGAGCACTAGGAGAACCAGAGAAGAAAGGCTGAGGAGGAGTAGGAGGTAGAGGAACAAGACGAGGCGAGACAGCGTTACTCAATTTGCGAGCATCTTCAGTCACAATATGGACCGGAGATGTTTGCAAATTGAGGCGCTTACTCTGAGAGAAAGAAGAAGTAGAAGGAAAAGAAGAGGGAGAAGTGCTTTGCCTTGATCTTTTCTTATTTTGCTTTTCGCGTTGGGGTAGAGGGACAACACGGGCCGGAGTTTGCTTGCTCCCTCCCGTATTGTTCCTTACTCCAGACGCTGGGCGAAGTTCCGAAATGTAAGACTCATAGGCCGAAATCGTCTTATCTGTCAACTTATTTTTAAAGTTTTTTTGAGCCCAGATCAAGGCACGCGCCGAAGCGCTGTTGAAGTCTATTTTTTCGAGTCCAGGAGGTGGTCGCATAGCCAAAGTTATCTTAGACTTCAACTGGTTTAAATTTATCTTGTAATGCTCAACTAAAGCATTTAACGTTTGGTTGGCCCATCCCACACTAATCTGTCGAAAAACAGAAAAAATGTGTGGGGTGGGAAGAGCCGGCTTTAGAAAGCCACCTAACTCATCTACTTTCTTCTCCAACTGTTTCGGGAAATCCCGGTTGGCCAAATGCTGCTCTAGGAGCCCAATATGGTGCATACACTGAATCACCTGGAAAAGGGCCTTGACCAATCTAGAATAGGCCTGGAACGATTGTTCCTGGCCTCTTCCAGACTGGGCAACTCTCTTTCCCTGATGCTTCTGTCTTTTTTGAGCCATTTGAAGAATAGGTAGATGAATTTAGAAGGAAATTAAAATGAAGAAATGAAATAAATTAAAATGAAATCTAGATATTACCTATTAGAGAAGATACCTGGATTGGTTGTAGTCTTCAGCAAAGGTAGAAAATAATCCGTCTGTCTCGACGCGTTTCGCTTGGTTTGGCTTTTTCAAAGAGACTTTGAGGAAAATGATTCCAACTTTGGGAGGGCATGCATGGTATATATCCATATGTGGGCTGGGGGTGTTTTTCACAGCTCAGTAGTACATAATTGGACTCGGTAACAAGCTGACAAATGTCACTCATCTAATTAATTCTTTTCAATCTGAGATGTTCCAAGTTTGTTTTTCACAACTCAGTTTGTGTCGTCCAAACAAATCAGATGAAGCCCTATTGATTGGCTTCCATTGAATTTTAATCAGTCAGTGAGTGGTTTGCTTTACTGACCCCATGAAGCCCTATTGGTTGGCTTTGATTTAAGTAAAACCAATCGGGAGCGGTTTGCTTTACTGGCTTCAGAAGTATGTGAAAATAATATGAAAAAATGGTTTGATAAAATAAAATATATTGAGACTAAAGAAATAAATGAAAAAATACGCCAAAGGTCATGATGCCTCACGAATGTTATCAGTTGGAATGAATATCCCCCGACGGAGGTTTATGACGGAAAATATTTTACACCACGTAGAAATTGTGTGTTTTACCTTCTGAACCTCTACATTGTGTGAAAGGTAGGAAAATTTTAATTAAAAATAAAAATAATAATAATTATTTAAATAAATGAATCAACCAAATAAATAAATGAATCAACCAAATAAATAAATAAATAAATAAATAAATAACTAAATAAATAAAAATTAATAAAAAATTGAAAATGAAAAAATAAAAAATAAAAAATAATCAATAAATAAATATATAAATATATAAATAAATAAATAATAATTTTATTTAGGAAATACATACACATGATTGAAATTAGAACCTATTTTGTTTTTGGGCATATATGAACTCTGGCACTCGCCTGTGTGTGTTTGAGGTTAAAAAATCGCACTGGCACAGACATTTCATACTGAAACGTTTTTTTCTTTTAATATGCCGCTGAAAAATTGTTTTCATTTACTGAACCCTGATTGGTTTCAAACATGACAAAAAAGTACATAAAATTGATTTAAACTAAGTGATGAGCTTAGGAACTGGTTAAACTGACTGGCAAAAATTGATGTTATTCATTGATGGGCTCTAATTTAGTCCTTACAAGGATGTTACGCAAGCTTTTGTTTTTCTTATAGGCGATGACAGGTCGAAGATTCAAAGGTTCATTTAATTTAGCATTGGTAAAACTGAATTCATCTTTTAACATTTTTGCTATTTCGATATTCATTCTGTTGTACGTTAAAGTGAAAGGAATGATAGACCTCCTTTCGCATTCGCCCTCTGATATGTTCATACCAAATGGCCAGAGGGTTTGAAGCGTATTGATCCAAAAAGCTTCACGTTTTTTTCTAAATTCGTCAGTTTCTTCTAATGTGTCTTTAATTGGTGGTTGTTCAATAGGATGGATTTCGAAATCGTCCAAAGAATGGCCAGGAAGGTTAAAATGTTGTGCTACTGGGGCATCAGCATTATGTTTTATATCCTGTTTGTGTCTAGTAGCACGTTCTCGAAAAGGATTTTGACTTTGACCAACATACTGTTTCCGACATCGTTTACAAGTGATAAGGTAAATAATGTTTGGTGAATCACAATGGAGGGGGTTACGGATCTGATAATGATTTTTCGTTTGTTCGGAGGAAAATTCCTCTTTCTGATCAGGCATAAAAGTATGCAGTCTACAACGAGGCTTTTTGCAATTAAATACCGCGCCACTACCATTCTGCAACGGTCTGTTGTGTTCAATCTTCAGTGGTTCGAAATCGGTAGTTTCAGCTGGACTTTCGAGCTTTTTCAGGGTTTGGGATTTCAGGCTACGCAAGAGGCGCAGCGAGTACCCTCTCGATCTGAGGGCGCCAAATAGAGTAGAACAAGCCTCATTGAAATTTACCTTATCACTTGAATTGCGGTGGAAACGAATGAGTTGTGATTTGATGATACCTTTAAATGTATGTTGAGGATGAAATGATTTTGTGTGCAACAATTGATGTGAATCAGTTGGTTTAAAATACACTTTATAATCTAAATGACCGGACGCCTGAAATTGCTTGCCTTTATACACGGTTACATCGAGAAAATCAACAGAATTTTCACTCTTAGTAGCTTTCAATTTAATATTTGGATCGTGATTGTTCAAAATTTCTAAAAATTCATCAAAATCTTCTTTTGAATGTTCCCAAATAATAAAAATGTCATCTAAGTACCTGAGATATACGAGAGGATGCTTTGCACATTTGCTTAAGGCATTTTCCTCCCATTCCGCTACATAAATGCTTGCAAAATTAGGACTGAATCTTTTGCCCATAGGACAACCCATTATTTGTAGAAAATATTCTCCATTGAATTGAAAGTCATTACCTTTTAAGCTCAGCTCTAAAAGATCCAAAATTTGTTCATCCGGGCGTTTCGCATCCGGATATTTTTCAAATGCATTTTTAACTGATTTAACACCTTTATCAATATCAATGTTGGTATACATACTGTCGATATCCAAAGTAGCCAGAATTGCATTTTTCGATATTTTCAATTTCGAAATTTTTGACAGGAAATCCTGTGTATTTTTTAGATAGCTCGGATGTCTATTTGCTATAGGTTTCAGATGATAATCAATTAATTCCGAGATCGCATAAGATTCCGAATTACAATCTGATACAATTGGCCTCCCGGGTGGAGTTAAGTCATCCGTCCATGAAGAACGGTCCTTGTGGATCTTTGGTAGGATATAAAATTGTCTTGTTTGAGCACTGAGCTTAGCTGTTAAATATTTCAATTGTTTTTTGGTAATGTGACCTTCGTCGAGGAGAAATTTTAAGATCTTATTGAATTTTTCGATATTACTAGGCCAAATAAGTGAATCTATTTTTTTATAATGTTTAGTATTGCTGAGTTGTCTCATGGCTTCCTTTATATAATTATCCCGAGATAGAACAACTACCGACCCACCTTTGTCGGCTGGTTTAATTACTAATTTCTTATTTTTTCGAAGTTTCGTGAGGGCTCTCCATTCACCAGCTGTTAAATTGTCTTTATCGGAGAGTATGTTCATGCTGAACACCTTTTTGATGATTCGTTTGCTAGCCTCAATAATTTCGGGATCTACTTCACTATCTGGAGGTGACCAACCAGATGATTCTGTAAAAGGAAGTTTCCGACCGCTGGAGTTTCTAAAGCGGTCGGCTAATTTCATTTGCCTAAGAAAATTACAGTTGTATGATGGTAAATTTGTTTGGTTATCAGTTTTAGGCTTTGGTGTTGGTACAAAAGTCAAACCGCGATCTAAAAGAGATTTCTCTTGGGTTGTTAGGTCATTGGTGCCAGACAGGTTAACCACATTAGTTCCTAACCCCACATCTGTTAGGCGGCTGTTACCTTTGCCTTTACTTAGTTTAAATTTAGGTGGTTCAACCAGTGATCGTACATAATATTGGCGGTTCTCGTGGTCCAATGGATTAAATCCTGAGCAACATCAAACTTCGCGTCATCAATTTTTGGTATCACGTTAACGTCCTTCACTTTCCGAATGGTTTCGTTGATGATGCTCAGGGTTCTCCTCTCAGCCTGAGGGAGTTTTTGCGAAAAGTTTAGTTCAGCGAAATAAATTTTTGCTGATCTAAACTTGACCCTGATATCGCTAAGCATATTCCGCAACTGCTTAACTACGAGATCAGAATTATCGTTTCGAGAATTCACGCCAATATTTAATAATATTTTTTGGGGACTGGACTGGCCCCTGTGCCCTTTAAACATAGAGCGCAGATGATTGAATTTGGCGCCGGGGTAACACTCCACCTGGATGTCCGGATGGGGATTTCGATCAATGCGTCCTAAATTTGAACTTCCAATCATAAGGATGTTTTTACAAACATCGGGGAGGCGCCAATTCCTTTTGTCAAAATTAACTCCGCTTTTATGCCGAAACTGGGAGAATTTAGAATCAAATGAGCGGCCCGAGTTGCGGCTCGGTGATTTGACTTTCTCTGAGTACGATATACCTGGTTGAACCACACTAGAGGCAGGAGAAGGGGGGAGAAGAAACAGAAGCAGGAGAGGAAACAGAAGCAGGAGAAGAAACAGAAGGAGGAGGAGGAGTTCTAGTGAGAGCACTAGGAGAACCAGAGAAGAAAGGCTGAGGAGGAGTAGGAGGTAGAGGAACAAGACGAGGCGAGACAGCGTTACTCAATTTGCGAGCATCTTCAGTCACAATATGGACCGGAGATGTTTGCAAATTGAGGCGCTTACTCTGAGAGAAAGAAGAAGTAGAAGGAAAAGAAGAGGGAGAAGTGCTTTGCCTTGATCTTTTCTTATTTTGCTTTTCGCGTTGGGGTAGAGGGACAACACGGGCCGGAGTTTGCTTGCTCCCTCCCGTATTGTTCCTTACTCCAGACGCTGGGCGAAGTTCCGAAATGTAAGACTCATAGGCCGAAATCGTCTTATCTGTCAACTTATTTTTAAAGTTTTTTTGAGCCCAGATCAAGGCACGCGCCGAAGCGCTGTTGAAGTCTATTTTTTCGAGTCCAGGAGGTGGTCGCATAGCCAAAGTTATCTTAGACTTCAACTGGTTTAAATTTATCTTGTAATGCTCAACTAAAGCATTTAACGTTTGGTTGGCCCATCCCACACTAATCTGTCGAAAAACAGAAAAAATGTGTGGGGTGGGAAGAGCCGGCTTTAGAAAGCCACCTAACTCATCTACTTTCTTCTCCAACTGTTTCGGGAAATCCCGGTTGGCCAAATGCTGCTCTAGGAGCCCAATATGGTGCATACACTGAATCACCTGGAAAAGGGCCTTGACCAATCTAGAATAGGCCTGGAACGATTGTTCCTGGCCTCTTCCAGACTGGGCAACTCTCTTTCCCTGATGCTTCTGTCTTTTTTGAGCCATTTGAAGAATAGGTAGATGAATTTAGAAGGAAATTAAAATGAAGAAATGAAATAAATTAAAATGAAATCTAGATATTACCTATTAGAGAAGATACCTGGATTGGTTGTAGTCTTCAGCAAAGGTAGAAAATAATCCGTCTGTCTCGACGCGTTTCGCTTGGTTTGGCTTTTTCAAAGAGACTTTGAGGAAAATGATTCCAACTTTGGGAGGGCATGCATGGTATATATCCATATGTGGGCTGGGGGTGTTTTTCACAGCTCAGTAGTACATAATTGGACTCGGTAACAAGCTGACAAATGTCACTCATCTAATTAATTCTTTTCAATCTGAGATGTTCCAAGTTTGTTTTTCACAACTCAGTTTGTGTCGTCCAAACAAATCAGATGAAGCCCTATTGATTGGCTTCCATTGAATTTTAATCAGTCAGTGAGTGGTTTGCTTTACTGACCCCATGAAGCCCTATTGGTTGGCTTTGATTTAAGTAAAACCAATCGGGAGCGGTTTGCTTTACTGGCTTCAGAAGTATGTGAAAATAATATGAAAAAATGGTTTGATAAAATAAAATATATTGAGACTAAAGAAATAAATGAAAAAATACGCCAAAGGTCATGATGCCTCACGAATGTTATCAGTTGGAATGAATATCCCCCGACGGAGGTTTATGACGGAAAATATTTTACACCACGTAGAAATTGTGTGTTTTACCTTCTGAACCTCTACATTGTGTGAAAGGTAGGAAAATTTTAATTAAAAATAAAAATAATAATAATTATTTAAATAAATGAATCAACCAAATAAATAAATGAATCAACCAAATAAATAAATAAATAAATAAATAAATAACTAAATAAATAAAAATTAATAAAAAATTGAAAATGAAAAAATAAAAAATAAAAAATAATCAATAAATAAATATATAAATATATAAATAAATAAATAATAATTTTATTTAGGAAATACATACACATGATTGAAATTAGAACCTATTTTGTTTTTGGGCATATATGAACTCTGGCACTCGCCTGTGTGTGTTTGAGGTTAAAAAATCGCACTGGCACAGACATTTCATACTGAAACGTTTTTTTCTTTTAATATGCCGCTGAAAAATTGTTTTCATTTACTGAACCCTGATTGGTTTCAAACATGACAAAAAAGTACATAAAATTGATTTAAACTAAGTGATGAGCTTAGGAACTGGTTAAACTGACTGGCAAAAATTGATGTTATTCATTGATGGGCTCTAATTTAGTCCTTACAAGGATGTTACGCAAGCTTTTGTTTTTCTTATAGGCGATGACAGGTCGAAGATTCAAAGGTTCATTTAATTTAGCATTGGTAAAACTGAATTCATCTTTTAACATTTTTGCTATTTCGATATTCATTCTGTTGTACGTTAAAGTGAAAGGAATGATAGACCTCCTTTCGCATTCGCCCTCTGATATGTTCATACCAAATGGCCAGAGGGTTTGAAGCATATTGATCCAAAAAGCTTCACGTTTTTTTCTAAATTCGTCAGTTTCTTCTAATGTGTCTTTAATTGGTGGTTGTTCAATAGGATGGATTTCGAAATCGTCCAAAGAATGGCCAGGAAGGTTAAAATGTTGTGCTACTGGGGCATCAGCATTATGTTTTATATCCTGTTTGTGTCTAGTAGCACGTTCTCGAAAAGGATTTTGACTTTGACCAACATACTGTTTCCGACATCGTTTACAAGTGATAAGGTAAATAATGTTTGGTGAATCACAATGGAGGGGGTTACGGATCTGATAATGATTTTTCGTTTGTTCGGAGGAAAATTCCTCTTTCTGATCAGGCATAAAAGTATGCAGTCTACAACGAGGCTTTTTGCAATTAAATACCGCGCCACTACCATTCTGCAACGGTCTGTTGTGTTCAATCTTCAGTGGTTCGAAATCGGTAGTTTCAGCTGGACTTTCGAGCTTTTTCAGGGTTTGGGATTTCAGGCTACGCAAGAGGCGCAGCGAGTACCCTCTCGATCTGAGGGCGCCAAATAGAGTAGAACAAGCCTCATTGAAATTTACCTTATCACTTGAATTGCGGTGGAAACGAATGAGTTGTGATTTGATGATACCTTTAAATGTATGTTGAGGATGAAATGATTTTGTGTGCAACAATTGATGTGAATCAGTTGGTTTAAAATACACTTTATAATCTAAATGACCGGACGCCTGAAATTGCTTGCCTTTATACACGGTTACATCGAGAAAATCAACAGAATTTTCACTCTTAGTAGCTTTCAATTTAATATTTGGATCGTGATTGTTCAAAATTTCTAAAAATTCATCAAAATCTTCTTTTGAATGTTCCCAAATAATAAAAATGTCATCTAAGTACCTGAGATATACGAGAGGATGCTTTGCACATTTGCTTAAGGCATTTTCCTCCCATTCCGCTACATAAATGCTTGCAAAATTAGGACTGAATCTTTTGCCCATAGGACAACCCATTATTTGTAGAAAATATTCTCCATTGAATTGAAAGTCATTACCTTTTAAGCTCAGCTCTAAAAGATCCAAAATTTGTTCATCCGGGCGTTTCGCATCCGGATATTTTTCAAATGCATTTTTAACTGATTTAACACCTTTATCAATATCAATGTTGGTATACATACTGTCGATATCCAAAGTAGCCAGAATTGCATTTTTCGATATTTTCAATTTCGAAATTTTTGACAGGAAATCCTGTGTATTTTTTAGATAGCTCGGATGTCTATTTGCTATAGGTTTCAGATGATAATCAATTAATTCCGAGATCGCATAAGATTCCGAATTACAATCTGATACAATTGGCCTCCCGGGTGGAGTTAAGTCATCCGTCCATGAAGAACGGTCCTTGTGGATCTTTGGTAGGATATAAAATTGTCTTGTTTGAGCACTGAGCTTAGCTGTTAAATATTTCAATTGTTTTTTGGTAATGTGACCTTCGTCGAGGAGAAATTTTAAGATCTTATTGAATTTTTCGATATTACTAGGCCAAATAAGTGAATCTATTTTTTTATAATGTTTAGTATTGCTAAGTTGTCTCATGGCTTCCTTTATATAATTATCCCGAGATAGAACAACTACCGACCCACCTTTGTCGGCTGGTTTAATTACTAATTTCTTATTTTTTCGAAGTTTCGTGAGGGCTCTCCGTTCACCAGCTGTTAAATTGTCTTTATCGGAGAATATGTTCATGCTGAACACCTTTTTGATGATTCGTTTGCTAGCCTCAATAATTTCGGGATCTACTTCACTATCTGGAGGTGACCAACCAGATGATTCTGTAAAAGGAAGTTTCCGACCGCTGGAGTTTCTAAAGCGGTCGGCTAATTTCATTTGCCTAAGAAAATTACAGTTGTATGATGGTAAATTTGTTTGGTTATCAGTTTTAGGCTTTGGTGTTGGCACAAAAGTTAAACCGCGATCTAAAAGAGATTTCTCTTGGGTTGTTAGGTCATTGGTGCCAGACAGGTTAACCACATTAGTTCCTAACCCCACATCTGTTAGGCGGCTGTTACCTTTGCCTTTACTTAGTTTAAATTTAGGTGGTTCAACCAGTGATCGTACATAATATTGGCGGTTCTCGTGGTCCAATGGATTAAATCCTGAGCAACATCAAACTTCGCGTCATCAATTTTTGGTATCACGTTAACGTCCTTCACTTTCCGAATGGTTTCGTTGATGATGCTCAGGGTTCTCCTCTCAGCCTGAGGGAGTTTTTGCGAAAAGTTTAGTTCAGCGAAATAAATTTTTGCTGATCTAAACTTGACCCTGATATCGCTAAGCATATTCCGCAACTGCTTAACTACGAGATCAGAATTATCGTTTCGAGAATTCACGCCAATATTTAATAATATTTTTTGGGGACTGGACTGGCCCCTGTGCCCTTTAAACATAGAGCGCAGATGATTGAATTTGGCGCCGGGGTAACACTCCACCTGGATGTCCGGATGGGGATTTCGATCAATGCGTCCTAAATTTGAACTTCCAATCATAAGGATGTTTTTACAAACATCGGGGAGGCGCCAATTCCTTTTGTCAAAATTAACTCCGCTTTTATGCCGAAACTGGGAGAATTTAGAATCAAATGAGCGGCCCGAGTTGCGGCTCGGTGATTTGACTTTCTCTGAGTACGATATACCTGGTTGAACCACACTAGAGGCAGGAGAAGGGGGAGAAGAAACAGAAGCAGGAGAGGAAACAGAAGCAGGAGAAGAAACAGAAGGAGGAGGAGGAGTTCTAGTGAGAGCACTAGGAGAACCAGAGAAGAAAGGCTGAGGAGGAGTAGGAGGTAGAGGAACAAGACGAGGCGAGACAGCGTTACTCAATTTGCGAGCATCTTCAGTCACAATATGGACCGGAGATGTTTGCAAATTGAGGCGCTTACTCTGAGAGAAAGAAGAAGTAGAAGGAAAAGAAGAGGGAGAAGTGCTTTGCCTTGATCTTTTCTTATTTTGCTTTTCGCGTTGGGGTAGAGGGACAACACGGGCCGGAGTTTGCTTGCTCCCTCCCGTATTGTTCCTTACTCCAGACGCTGGGCGAAGTTCCGAAATGTAAGACTCATAGGCCGAAATCGTCTTATCTGTCAACTTATTTTTAAAGTTTTTTTGAGCCCAGATCAAGGCACGCGCCCAAGCACTGTTGAAGTCTATTTTTTCGAGTCCAGGAGGTGGTCGCATAGCCAAAGTTATCTTAGACTTCAACTGGTTTAAATTTATCTTGTAATGCTCAACTAAAGCATTTAACGTTTGGTTGGCCCATCCCACACTAATCTGTCGAAAAACAGAAAAAATGTGTGGGGTGGGAAGAGCCGGCTTTAGAAAGCCACCTAACTCATCTACTTTCTTCTCCAACTGTTTCGGGAAATCCCGGTTGGCCAAATGCTGCTCTAGGAGCCCAATATGGTGCATACACTGAATCACCTGGAAAAGGGCCTTGACCAATCTAGAATAGGCCTGGAACGATTGTTCCTGGCCTCTTCCAGACTGGGCAACTCTCTTTCCCTGATGCTTCTGTCTTTTTTGAGCCATTTGAAGAATAGGTAGATGAATTTAGAAGGAAATTAAAATGAAGAAATGAAATAAATTAAAATGAAATCTAGATATTACCTATTAGAGAAGATACCTGGATTGGTTGTAGTCTTCAGCAAAGGTAGAAAATAATCCGTCTGTCTCGACGCGTTTCGCTTGGTTTGGCTTTTTCAAAGAGACTTTGAGGAAAATGATTCCAACTTTGGGAGGGCATGCATGGTATATATCCATATGTGGGCTGGGGGTGTTTTTCACAGCTCAGTAGTACATAATTGGACTCGGTAACAAGCTGACAAATGTCACTCATCTAATTAATTCTTTTCAATCTGAGATGTTCCAAGTTTGTTTTTCACAACTCAGTTTGTGTCGTCCAAACAAATCAGATGAAGCCCTATTGATTGGCTTCCATTGAATTTTAATCAGTCAGTGAGTGGTTTGCTTTACTGACCCCATGAAGCCCTATTGGTTGGCTTTGATTTAAGTAAAACCAATCGGGAGCGGTTTGCTTTACTGGCTTCAGAAGTATGTGAAAATAATATGAAAAAATGGTTTGATAAAATAAAATATATTGAGACTAAAGAAATAAATGAAAAAATACGCCAAAGGTCATGATGCCTCACGAATGTTATCAGTTGGAATGAATATCCCCCGACGGAGGTTTATGACGGAAAATATTTTACACCACGTAGAAATTGTGTGTTTTACCTTCTGAACCTCTACATTGTGTGAAAGGTAGGAAAATTTT
Organism: Pictodentalium vernedei; assembly: GCA_031216915.1. Taxonomy (NCBI): domain Eukaryota; kingdom Metazoa; phylum Mollusca; class Scaphopoda; order Dentaliida; family Dentaliidae; genus Pictodentalium; species Pictodentalium vernedei. Next base: position 312,850,046 of record CM062289.1, read on the forward strand.
AATTAAAAATAAAAATAATAATAATTATTTAAATAAATGAATCAACCAAATAAATAAATAAATAAATAAATAACTAAATAAATAAAAATTAATAAAAAATTGAAAATGAAAAAATAAAAAATAAAAAATAATCAATAAATAAATATATAAATATATAAATAAATAAATAATAATTTTATTTAGGAAATACATACACATGATTGAAATTAGAACCTATTTTGTTTTTGGGCATATATGAACTCTGGCACTCGCCTGTGTGTGTTTGAGGTTAAAAAATCGCACTGGCACAGACATTTCATACTGAAACGTTTTTTTCTTTTAATATGCCGCTGAAAAATTGTTTTCATTTACTGAACCCTGATTGGTTTCAAACATGACAAAAAAGTACATAAAATTGATTTAAACTAAGTGATGAGCTTAGGAACTGGTTAAACTGACTGGCAAAAATTGATGTTATTCATTGATGGGCTCTAATTTAGTCCTTACAAGGATGTTACGCAAGCTTTTGTTTTTCTTATAGGCGATGACAGGTCGAAGATTCAAAGGTTCATTTAATTTAGCATTGGTAAAACTGAATTCATCTTTTAACATTTTTGCTATTTCGATATTCATTCTGTTGTACGTTAAAGTGAAAGGAATGATAGACCTCCTTTCGCATTCGCCCTCTGATATGTTCATACCAAATGGCCAGAGGGTTTGAAGCGTATTGATCCAAAAAGCTTCACGTTTTTTTCTAAATTCGTCAGTTTCTTCTAATGTGTCTTTAATTGGTGGTTGTTCAATAGGATGGATTTCGAAATCGTCCAAAGAATGGCCAGGAAGGTTAAAATGTTGTGCTACTGGGGCATCAGCATTATGTTTTATATCCTGTTTGTGTCTAGTAGCACGTTCTCGAAAAGGATTTTGACTTTGACCAACATACTGTTTCCGACATCGTTTACAAGTGATAAGGTAAATAATGTTTGGTGAATCACAATGGAGGGGGTTACGGATCTGATAATGATTTTTCGTTTGTTCGGAGGAAAATTCCTCTTTCTGATCAGGCATAAAAGTATGCAGTCTACAACGAGGCTTTTTGCAATTAAATACCGCGCCACTACCATTCTGCAACGGTCTGTTGTGTTCAATCTTCAGTGGTTCGAAATCGGTAGTTTCAGCTGGACTTTCGAGCTTTTTCAGGGTTTGGGATTTCAGGCTACGCAAGAGGCGCAGCGAGTACCCTCTCGATCTGAGGGCGCCAAATAGAGTAGAACAAGCCTCATTGAAATTTACCTTATCACTTGAATTGCGGTGGAAACGAATGAGTTGTGATTTGATGATACCTTTAAATGTATGTTGAGGATGAAATGATTTTATGTGCAACAATTGATGTGAATCAGTTGGTTTAAAATACACTTTATAATCTAAATGACCGGACGCCTGAAATTGCTTGCCTTTATACACGGTTACATCGAGAAAATCAACAGAATTTTCACTCTTAGTAGCTTTCAATTTAATATTTGGATCGTGATTGTTCAAAATTTCTAAAAATTCATCAAAATCTTCTTTTGAATGTTCCCAAATAATAAAAATGTCATCTAAGTACCTGAGATATACGAGAGGATGCTTTGCACATTTGCTTAAGGCATTTTCCTCCCATTCCGCTACATAAATGCTTGCAAAATTAGGACTGAATCTTTTGCCCATAGGACAACCCATTATTTGTAGAAAATATTCTCCATTGAATTGAAAGTCATTACCTTTTAAGCTCAGCTCTAAAAGATCCAAAATTTGTTCATCCGGGCGTTTCGCATCCGGATATTTTTCAAATGCATTTTTAACTGATTTAACACCTTTATCAATATCAATGTTGGTATACATACTGTCGATATCCAAAGTAGCCAGAATTGCATTTTTCGATATTTTCAATTTCGAAATTTTTGACAGGAAATCCTGTGTATTTTTTAGATAGCTCGGATGTCTATTTGCTATAGGTTTCAGATGATAATCAATTAATTCCGAGATCGCATAAGATTCCGAATTACAATCTGATACAATTGGCCTCCCGGGTGGAGTTAAGTCATCCGTCCATGAAGAACGGTCCTTGTGGATCTTTGGTAGGATATAAAATTGTCTTGTTTGAGCACTGAGCTTAGCTGTTAAATATTTCAATTGTTTTTTGGTAATGTGACCTTCGTCGAGGAGAAATTTTAAGATCTTATTGAATTTTTCGATATTACTAGGCCAAATAAGTGAATCTATTTTTTTATAATGTTTAGTATTGCTGAGTTGTCTCATGGCTTCCTTTATATAATTATCCCGAGATAGAACAACTACCGACCCACCTTTGTCGGCTGGTTTAATTACTAATTTCTTATTTTTTCGAAGTTTCGTGAGGGCTCTCCGTTCACCAGCTGTTAAATTGTCTTTATCGGAGAGTATGTTCATGCTGAACACCTTTTTGATGATTCGTTTGCTAGCCTCAATAATTTCGGGATCTACTTCACTATCTGGAGGTGACCAACCAGATGATTCTGTAAAAGGAAGTTTCCGACCGCTGGAGTTTCTAAAGCGGTCGGCTAATTTCATTTGCCTAAGAAAATTACAGTTGTATGATGGTAAATTTGTTTGGTTATCAGTTTTAGGCTTTGGTGTTGGTACAAAAGTCAAACCGCGATCTAAAAGAGATTTCTCTTGGGTTGTTAGGTCATTGGTGCCAGACAGGTTAACCACATTAGTTCCTAACCCCACATCTGTTAGGCGGCTGTTACCTTTGCCTTTACTTAGTTTAAATTTAGGTGGTTCAACCAGTGATCGTGTGTGTGTGTATGTGTGTGTGTGTGTGTGTGTGTGTGTGGGTTTGTCTTACCAACTTGACGAGGTAACTAGACAAAAGAGTTTGCGGGTTTCGCCTTACCGAGGTACAAAAGACAAAAGAAACCCTTTACCTCGGTTGTTTTCCCAGAACTGTACCGGCAAAACGAGGTTGAAACCGTTAGTCCACACAAAGGACAGACAATGGGGTACCTAGGTATGTAGGGAAAACAAGACTCTGTGTGTGTGTGTGTGTGTGTGTGTGTGTGTGTGTGTGTGTGTGTGTGTGTGGTGTGTGTGTGTGTGTGTGTGTGTGTGTGTGTGTGTGTGTGTGTGTGGGTTTGTCTTACCAACTTGACGAGGTAACTAGACAAAAGAGTTTGCGGGTTTCACCTTACCGAGGTACAAAAGACAAAAGAAACCCTTTACCTCGGTTGTTTTCCCAGAACTGTACCGGCAAAACGAGGTTGAAACCGTTAGTCCACACAAAGGACAAACAATGGGGTACCTCGGTATGTAGGGAAAACAAGACTCTCTGTGTGTGTGTGTGTGTGTGTGGGTTTGTCTTACCAACTTGACGAGGTAACTAGACAAAAGAGTTTGCGTGTTTCGCCTTACCGAGGTACAAAAGACAAAAGAAACCCTTTACCTCGGTTGTTTTCCCAGAACTGTACCGGCAAAACGAGGTTGAAACCGTTAGTTCACACAAAGGACAAACAATGGGGTACCTCGGTATGTAGGGAAGACAAGACTCTGTGTGTGTGTGTGTGTTTGTCTTACCAACTTGACGAGGTAACTAGACAAAAGAGTTTGCGTGTTTCGCCTTACCGAGGTACAAAAGACAAAAGAAACCCTTTACCTCAGTTGTTTTCCCAGAACTGTACCGGCAAAACGAGGTTGAAACCGTTAGTCCACACAAAGGACAAACAATGGGGTACCTCGGTATGTAGGGTAGACAAGACTCTGTGTGTGTGTGTGTGTGTGTGTGTGTGTGTGTGTGTGTGTGTGTGTGTGTGTGTGTGTGTGTGTGTGTGTGTGTGTGTGTGTGTGTGAGGGGGGGGGGGGGGGGTGTTACCTCAGGTAAATTTGGATTTCTGGAGGCTCTCGGGAAGTTTCTGAAAGCACTCTGAGCACCAAAATGTGGAACATTTCAACAGGAAAATGGTTATTTCGAACAATATGACAAAATTCCCTGCCAAAGGTGGGGGCCCTTCAAATGTGGGGCCCTGTGCGTCCGCCCAGTCTGTCCATTCTTAAATATGGCCCTAAGGTTACCTGACTGCTCTGGGAATATTTGTTTCAGTTTTTCTCATCGAATAAAGGGATGTATGACCTATTTGTGGCCTATAACAGCCTCTCCAGACAAAAGGAGTAAAACTTGTGACAGTATATATCAGTCACAATTTTAGGTTTCTTGTATAGAAGACTCATACGGGCCATTAGCTGAACCTAACTTTGCTTTAAATACAATTTGTGATTTATGTATTTATTTATTGGTGCCAGCATCAAGGCTATATCATGACTCAACATAACTATAAAGTCAAGTCTTGCCAATCATTTATGCCTATGTTTCCCACTTACTGAGGGATGGCACCCAGCGGCGTTGGTTACCAAGTCCTATTTTACCAACGGAGACAGGTGGAGGAGAACAATCTACTTCAGGGGTCATGCAGACTTTTATATCCTGGGTGTCCCACAGGAAGAAGTTTTGAGATTGATATTGATGAGTTTGATATCACCAACACACATACCACAACATGCGGCCAAACACACTGAGCTTGATAACCCCTCCCGGCAAAGATTGAGACTAATGACAATCAGGCAACTTTCGAATGAAACTCACATAGGTCTTGGCCGAATCTACATTTCATTTCAAGACATTTTAAAATTGAAATTGTTCAGCTTGATGGCCCGCTCCATGAATTATATAGGGCCTACATGTTCAGACTCAAATGTGTTTCAATGTTATGTTTAAAATCGAGACGCATTTTAGAGTTACGCTTCACCACTACCAAATGTGTTTAGAAATTCCACACTAAGTTGTGTTTTGGAGCAACTGAACATCTTAACATGTTCCGGAATTGGACACAAACTGACGAGAAAAAACACTTTTGTACGTAATCCTTGCACTTCAGGGGCGCTTAGAAATTGAATACGAGATTTTGTAAGTATTTTGGTGTTTAAATTCCAAACCGAAATACGTGCTTTGCATAAATGACACTCAGAAATCATGTCTTTGTCTTGTGAATATCATATTAATCCAAAGCTTGTTGGGGACAAAAAATAAGAGAAAATAACAATTTAAAATTAATGGGCAAGACATTAATATTTAGCAAAAAACAAACAAAACCCCAGCCTGTATTTGTTTAATAATTTTTACAGTGGTCCGAGAATAGCCCTAGGCACGTGTGTATGGTGGGGGGAGGGGGGGGGGGGGGTAAATACTCACTGGCGTAGCCAGGATTTTTGATTGGGGGTGACAAAATATACGAACGAATGTATGTATAGTATGCTAGGGTGGTACATTTAGATAATTCTCTATGCAGAGCCGTGCAAATGGAAGACTTAAGAGTCACTGGTACTGCATGGAGAATAATAAAATTTTACCACAAAATTATCAGGGTGAATTTTAATACAGTAGTGTTGTATGTGAATTCATCCATGAATAAATCTTTAAGACTTGTTTTCCTAAAGTCGTCATTAAGTGGGACAGGATATGTTATAGGCATAATATATTATGCTGGCTGGAAGGAGGTGGGAGTGAGTATGCACTACCGTTGGTTGGAGATTCGGTGTTAGTTCTCTCGAGAAAAAATGGTATCCGTGCGCTGATGCCTCTGCGTCGTTGTGCATGTTGGCCCATATTGCCATTATGTGAGAAGGCACTGTAAAATGTCTGTTTGTCCCGTTACTTCTTCTGCTTTTTTTTTTGGGGGGGGGGGGGGGAGGGAGGGGGGGAGGTGGGGGGGGGGTCGTGTGTTAATGGATTTTCCTTATTCAATTTGCCGATGCATGAAAAGCAACCTAAAACGTTCAAAAAGCATCACTCCCGACCCCCGCACCCCCAACAAAAAAAAAAACAAACAAAAAATGAACAAGAAATAAAAAAAGAAGAAAAACCTGACAGCTCGGGAAAACAAATCTTTTTCAAAACTTTCTTTTCAGATTGCTAATCTCACACCATGAATTAAACCATATCCACAGTGAATTAAAGCCCAGATGGTAGTTTATCTTCCTTCACTCTTAAATATTGCATTTTTTTCGAAAAAGAAATAACTTCTTACAGTTCCTTAAACGTTCACATTTTCACGAGAGATAACGTTGCACATATGCATCGTATAAGTATTACGTTGAAGCGTCAAACGGTCGATTCAAGTTATGGGGCTCTTGGACATCTCACTTTTCACGTCGTGTTGACCCATTTATAAATGTCAGATAAACCTAAAGTAAACTTTGTTGGAATCCTCGATTTCAGGAGAGTAGAGATGTAACTCTAACTCAATTTCGAATTTTTGACCCCTAAGGTCCCTTTTTGCAGCTGGTGGTACTAAACATTCATACAAAAAAATTTTTCAAATCGGAGCTTTCCTATGGAAGTTCTGCGCAAAAATCTAATTGCACCTAATTTTGGTACAAAATGGCTGCCAGCAGCCGTCTTAAATTTCGGACCGGACCCCAAAACACTCTTTCTCGTCTCACATTGATAACAAAGGTACCAAAGAAGTTTTGTTAAGATCGGTACATAATTAATATGGCCTCTAGTCCGAGCCATGTGTATGGTGCGACGGACGGACAGACGGACGAGGGGCTATGACAATACCTCAAATTTGGCTTCACCAAAGTTGAGCTAACAAAATGTTACAGCCCATTAAGGGTACATGTAATAAAAAAATCCATGAAGTGTGGATATCCTTTCCCCGTGACTGGTCAATCATGACCAAAGCTTGAGAAAAATGCAAAAAAAAAAAAAAATCATTATTACTGATCCGAACAGTTTTCTGTGGGTACCAAGCACCATAACTCTGACAAGTATGCATGGACGAAACCCACACTATGTGGATCTCCCCCAACCCAATAATATTCTAAAATCAAAATTTACCATTCCAAAGGACATCAGTCCAACAACTGATGCTTTCAAGATGTTCTTAATGAATAATGCTCAAAGGAGCGGTTTTCTCCAAGTCTAACATGTGTCATAACTCTGGTAAGTATATGGATGGACAGAACCCACATTGCAGTTTCTGAGTACCAAACTTGTGCCCCCCCCCTCCCCCCACCACCAAGAAAACAGAATCACATTGGTTTCGCAAATCGATTGATCGAATCTTGAGTTCCACTGTGGCCTACTGGGGCCCTGGGAGTAGCTGTCCCTTTCCCAGGGCTAGAGGGGCAAGATGCAGCATGTGCCTTTATCGACAAACTTCACTAGTGGAAATTACTTTACTTTCTGAGAATGTAGCAGAGAAGGGCATCTTACAAGAAGACCTTCCCACTGAGAAACTCCTCAAGTATGCATTTCTAACACATTGTGTGTGGCGATTCCAATGGGGAGGTATCATGTATAATTACAGAGTTTGTTTGATAATCACCAAATAAGGAAGCTATACAACCGACAGGGTGGTTTCTAAAGCTTTACATTGTCCCTTGACTGCTTGAGTGGAACAAGATGCCATCTGCAATGTTTGACATTGCAGATGACACTCTCTTGGACGATACATATCTAATATGTAATGAGTTTCACATTACACTATTTAGGATAGGTCAATAGTGTAAACTCATGGTCTTAATGCATAGCCAAAGTTGTGTCCTTTTTGATACCCCTGCCCTATCACATGCTTTCGGTGGCCTTGGTGTTCTATTATATCCCCAGGCCCAAATCCTTAATGTCATGACTGACACACTAACATGAATGCGGAGAACTGTTCATGTCCACCACTGTCGATATAAACCAGTGGTCACTGTCAGTCGATATACATGCACCACCAATCTGATTTGCATCCAAGTTATGGACGATTTGTGCCACATGTAAGTCGGTTTCCACCACTTACAACTTGAGTAAATTCCACCATTATGGGGTAAACTTATCATGAAAAACACAAAAGTTTTCTTAATTTAGATTTTATACGAGGTTTGTGATTACGTGTTATTTGGATAGTGTCATAGTCATAATTCATCATTATATTCAACTTGACCCGTTCCCATTATAAGTCATCATTATCTGATCGTCACTAAAAGAGGTAGTCCGCATCAAGAAAAAGCTGAGTCGAAACTAGTTTCTTGGTATTAATCTCTTAAAATTAAAGATACAAATGTAATTTTTAGATATCTTGTGTCTATTTGAATGGAGAATAGTTGTAATTAAAATATTGTTGTTGTTTTTTTTTAAAAATATGTGATTTTTGGATGAATTTTTATCTCCGAGTCACTAAAAGTGGTAGTCAGAAAAAGCCAAGACAAAACCGGTTTCTTACTATTAATCTCTTAAATGAAAGTGTCAATGACACAGTTGCACAACTTGTTAAGACATGCACATGTATAGAATGTGACACAGCAATGACAAACATCTAGGTAATGACCTGATAACAATGGTACAAATAAAGTATTGTAACAGTCTGTACATAAATACTGACCGTAGCCTGTAACAAATGTATAGGTAAAGTATTGTAAAGGTGGGTGACAGTCAGATGCTAATTTAGAAAAGAAATCTTTGAGTCCCAGAGTGGGTCTGACTGAACCCCAAAATATTTGTTCTCATAGCACAGTGATAACAAAGGCACCCCCCAAAAACACTCGTTCCTGTCCCAAGGTGATAACAAAGGTACCCAAGAAGCTTCGCGAAGATCAGTTCATAAATACGAGCCGTATAGAAGATGTGACAAAAAACTGATTGGACCTAATTTCAGTACAAAATGGCCACTGGCAGCCATCTTGAATTTTGGACCGCATCCAGAAACACTCGTTCTCGTCCCAAGGTGATAACAAAGGTACCCAAGACATTTTGTGAAGATCGGTTCATAAATACAGCCTCTAGCCCGAGCCGTATTGACATGGGCACTTACTCTGTACAAGTAGCACTGAATAAATCAAAGTTCTTCTAATTTGCATAATTTCTGCACGAGAAAAAAACCTGAACCATAGGTGATGTATTCCATGTTACTAAACATTCACACAAAAAATTATTCAAATCAGAACTTTCATACAGAAGTTCTGTACAAAAAACTGATTGCACTAATTTTGGTACAAAATGGCTGCTGGTGGCCATCTTGAATTTCGGACCACACCCAAAAACACTCGTTCTCATCCCACGGTGATAACAAAGGTACCCAAGAAGTTTCGTAAACATCAGTTCATAAATACGGCCTCTAGCCTGAGCCGTATAGAAGATGTGTACAAAAAACTGATTAGACCTAATTTTGGTACAAAATGGCCACTGGCAGCCATCTTGAATTTTGGACCGAACCCAGAAACACTCGTTCTCGTTTCAAAGTGATAACAAAGGTACCCAAGCTGTTTTGTGAAGATCGGTTCATAAATACAGACTCTAGCCCTAGCCGTACTGACATGTGTACTTACTGTGTGTAAGTAGCACTGAAAAAATCAAAGTTCATCTAATTTGCATAATTTCTGCACGAGAAAAAAACCTGTATTATATGTTATGTATCCCATGGTACTAAACATTCACACAAAAAATTATTCAAATCTGCACTTTCATATGGAAGTTCTGCGCAAAAATCTGATTGCACCTAATTTTGTACAAAATGGCTGCAATCGGCCATCTTGAATTTCGAACCGGACCCAAAAATACTCGTTCTCGTCCCATGGTGACACCAAAGGTCCCCAAGAAGTTTCGTAAAGAGCGGTTCATAAATACAGCCTCTAGCCTGAGCCGTATTGGCATTTGCACTTACAGTGCTGAAAGTAACACTAAATACTTCAAAGTTAGTCCAATTTGCAAAATTTATGCACGAGAAAAAAACCTGTACTATATGTGATGTATCCCATGGTACTAAACATTCATACAAAAAATTATTCAAATCAGAGCTTTCATATGGAAGTTCTGCGCAAAAATCTGATTGCACCTAATTTTGTACAAAATGGCTGTCAGCAGCCAACTTAAATTTTGGATCGGACCCAAAAACACTTGTTCTCATCCCACAGTCATAACAAAGGTACCCAAGAAGTTTCGTAAAGATTGGTTCATAAATACGGCCTCTAGCCCGAGCCATATTGAATTGTTGATGGACAGATGGAGAGACGGACGACTGGCCATGGCATAAGCTCATATTTGACTTACGTCAAAGTTGAGCTAATTAAAAGATACAAATGTAATTTTTAGATATGCTGTGCCTATTTGAATGGACAATAGTTGTAATTTAAATTTTGGTTTTAAAAAAAAATAGTTGATTTTCGGACGAATTTTTATCTCCGAGTCACTAAAAGTGGTAGTTCAACAGCCGCGTCCGAGTCAGTACGTGCTCCCGAGCTGTTAGTGCAATTAATAACCTAACATCTAATCAACTCAGTACTTGCAGGACCGACAAAGTAAATGGAGAAAAAGACTGTCTTGTTTTTTTTTAAAGACATTTTTATTAAAGAATAATATAAAACAACTTACACAAGCAAGGAGGCACTCAGGGCGCTTTCTGATGAGGGCTATCCTCAAACATCTGCAGATCGGTTGAAAAAATAGAACCTATCATTTTCTTATTTTCTATTTGGTGTGCCATCGAATGAATGGCCCCTCTGCTGACCTATTAGAGGTTACAAGCCTCTTTCTGCAAGCTTTGAACTATCACTGACAGGATATGAACTTTTTGGAGATCCAGTAACACTCGCAATATGCAACTATATGCTGCATATTGCGATTGTTATTTGGTCCCTCCTTTTTTAATATTGGGCTGATTTACCCCTCTGATCTATGATGAGATTGGGGGGGGGGGGGGGGGCACTCAAAACAATTGGTGGTAAAAGTGCTACTCCTCAAACACCTACAAATCGGTTAAAAAATAATACCTATTATTTTATATTTTGTGTGTCATTGGGCCAATGGTTTTTCTGCTGACCTATCAGAGGTTACATGCCTCTTTTTGCAACGTTGAACTATCACTGACAGAATATGAACTTTTCGGAGATCAAATAAAACTCGCAATATGCAGCTATATGCTGTATATTGCGATTGTTATTTGGTCCCTCCTTTTAAATATTGGATTGATTTCCCCCTCTGATCTACGACGAGATTGGGGTTGGAGGGGGCACTCAAGGCACATGGTGGTAAAAGGGATCCTCTCAAAAACCTAGAGATTTGTTAAAAAATAGTACCTATTATTTTCTATTTTGTGTGTCATTGAATCAATGACCTATCAGAATTAATAAGCCTTTTTATCTTAGCGTTGAACTATCATCGACAAGATATGAACTTTTCAGAGATTAAATTACACTCGCAATTTGCAGCTATGCTGTAGATTGCGATTGTTATCTGGTCCCTTCTCTTAATATTGGTCTGATTTTCCCGTCTGATCTACGATGAGATTGGGGGGGGGGGGGGGGAGGGGGCACTCAAGGTACTTGATGGTAAAAAAAATGGTAAAAGGGCTACTCCCAAACACTTTCAGATCGGTTGAAAAAATAGAACCTATTATTTTCTATTTCGTGTGTCATTGAATCAATGGCGTATCTGCTGACCTATCAGAGGTTACAAGCCTTTTTTCCAAGCATTGAACTATCACTGACAGGACATGAGGCTTTTGGAGATCAAATAACACTCGCAGTCCGCAGCTTTCTGCTGTAGACTTCGATTGTTATATTGTCCCTTCGTTTTTCAATATTGGATTGATTTTCCCCTCTGATCAACGATGCGATGGGGGGGGGGGGGGGGGGGCACTCAAGGCACAACTATATGCTGTACATTGTGATTGCTATTTCATCCCTCCTTTTAAATACTGGACAGATTTTCCCCTCTGAGCCACGATGAGATTGGGGGTGAGGGTGAGGGGGTGGGGGGGGGGGCACTTAAGGCACTTGGTGGTACAAGATCTCCTCTCAAACACCTACAGACCGGTTAAAAAAAATAGTACCTATTATTTTCTATTTTGTGTGTCACTGAATCAGTGGTTTCTCTGCTGACCTATCAGAGGTTACAAGCCTTTTTTCCAAGCGTTGAACTATCACTGACAGGACATGAAGTTTTCAGAGAGCAAATAACACTCGCAGTACGCAGCTATATGCTGTAGACTGCGATTGTTATTTGGTCCCTTCCTTTTTCAATATTGGATTGATTTCCCACTCTGATCAATGATGAGATTGGGGGGGGGGGGGGGGGGGGGGGGGACTCAAAACACAGCTATATGCTGTACATTGCGATTCTTATTTGGTCCCTCCTTTTAAATATTGGATTGATTTCCCCTCTGATCCACGATGAGATTGAGGGTGGGAGGGAGCACCCAAGGCACTTGGTGGTAAAAGGGCTCCTCTCAAACACCTACAGATCGGTTAAAAAAACAGTACATATTATTTTCTATTTTGTGTGTCATTGAATCAATGGTTTCTCTGCTGACCTATCAGAGGTTACAAGCTTTTTTCCAAGCGTTGAACTATCACTGACAGGGCATGACGTTTTCAGAGATCAAATGACACTCGCAGTACGCAGCTATATGCTGTAGACTATGATTGTTATCTGGTCCCTTCCTTTTTCAATATTGGATTGATTTTTCCCTCTGATCAACGATGAGATTGGGGGCGGGGGAGGGGCACTCAAAGCACAGCTATATGCTGTACATTGCGATTGTTATTTGGTCCCTCCTTTTAAATACTGGACTGATTTCCCCCTCTGATCCACTATGAGATTGGGGGTGGGAGGGAACACTCAAGGCACTTGGTGGTAACAGGGCTCCTCTCAAACACCTACAATCAGTTAAAAAAAAAAAATAGTACCTATTATTTTCTATTTTGTGTGTCAGTGAATAAATGGTTTCTCTACTGACCTACCAGAGGTTACAAGCCTTTTTTCGAAGGGTTGAACTACCACTGACAGGACATGAACTTTTTTGAGATCCAATAACACTCGTAATATGCAGCTATATGCTGTATGTTGCGATCGCTATTTGGGCCCTTCTTTTTAATATTGGACTGATTTTCCCCTCAGATCAACGATGAGATTGGGGGTGTGGGGGGGGGGGGGGGCACTCAAGGCACTGGGTGGTAAAAGGATTATCTTCAACACCAACAGATCGGTTGAAAAAATAGAACTTATTATTTTCTATTTTGTGTGTCATTGAATCAACGTTTTTTTTTGCTGACCTATCAGAGGTTACAAGCCTTTTTTCCGCGCGTTGAACTATCACTGAAAGGATATGAAGAAGATTCTTAGAATCTTATTGTTGAAATTCCATAACCTTGAAGGCTAATTTTGCGTTCACTAACAAGGAGAAATATCAATGGAACTTTTCGTAGACCAAATAACACTCGCAATATACAGCTATATGCTGTATTTTGCGATTGTTACTTGGTCCTCTCCTTTTTAATATTGGACTGATTTTCCCCTCTGATTTAAGATGGGACTGGGGGGGGGGGGAGCACTCAAGGCACTTGGTGGTCATAGGGCTACCCTCAGACACCTTCAGATTGGTTGAAAAAATAGAACCTACTATTTTCTATTTTGTGGGTCATTGAATCAATGGTTTCTCTGCTGACCTATCAGAGGTTACAAGCCTTTTTTCCAAGTGCTGAAGTATCACGGACAGGATAATGAACTTTTCAGAGATCCAATAACACTCTCAATATACAGCTATATGTTGTAGATTGCGATTGTTATTTGATCCTTTCCTTTTTAATATTGGGCTGACATGTTTCGGCCATTCTCCACTACGAATACAATTTTGGCGGATTCAACCTCACTAGAAAGTAAAGCGGCCATAGAAACTTAAAACGGATTACATGATACCGCCTTAAAAAAAACGCCATCTTAACCGCACCATGAAATGTATTGTTTTTTCTTGTATAATTCTATTGTTAATATTGTTTGTTTTCCCAAAATGGAAACCTCAGATAAGAATTGTTGTGTATTACCGGGTGTTCTATAAGGTACCGTGCAGATATTTTCTAATAGTTGTGATGTTTTTTTCAAGCGAAATATTACTCCATGATCTCGTTACAAACGAGGATGACTCATCAGAAATATGTCCTTCAGGGTGTTTGTCGATTAATAAACAAAACAATCAATATGGCGAACATCACATTTGGTAGTTTGAACTGTCGAGGTCTATCTTCCGATACTGTAAAACGCAGGGATGTCTTCTCACGGTGTAGGAAGGCATTTGATATCACTCTCTTGGCAGACACTCATTCGTGTAGTGATGTGGAAAATTTATGGAGAAACGAGTGCGGGGTTACGAGGCAATTTTCAACTCCTACACTAGCTCCAGTAGAGGGACTGCGATTCTATTTCGAAACACTTTAAGCTACAAAATACACGATAGTAGGAAAGACCCTGGTGGTAATTTCATTGTAGTGGACATAACTATATATGACCAAAGGCTCACGTTAGTGGCTCTGTATGGGCCCAATGACGATAAACCTCGTTACTTCACAAATCTGTTTGATATAATTGAAGAGATGGGTAATGACGCAATACTAGTTGGAGGCAACTGGAATGTCCCGATTTCTTATGAGGCTGACACAATAAATTACAGACATAAAAATAATAAAAAATCAAACGAAACAATTAAAACCTTAATTGAAAAATTCAATTTATATGATGTTTGGAGGGAGGAAAATCCGAGTACGAAAAGATACACATGAAGGGGTCCAGATAATAAAATGGCCAGATTAGATTACTTTTTGATGACCTCCAATTTGCAATTGTTTTTAAAAAGTGCGGACATAGAATTTAGATATAGGTCAGATCATAACCCAATAACTCTAGAACTATCTTTCGTAAATCAATCGAAAGGGAAGGGAATATGGAAATTTAATAACAGCCTTCTAAATGATGCAGAATATGTGTGTATAGTCAAGAAGGTAATAGCAGAAACTGTTCTACAATACAGTAATAATAATAATAATAATAATAATAATAATAATAATAATAATGGATTCTCCATTAGCGACCAATTATTTTGGGAAACACTTAAACTCATGATAAGGGGCAAAACAATTCCTTATTGTGCATCTCTTAAACAGAAGTCCGAACAAGAACAATCAGAAAAAGAAACAAAAAAAAAACTTTGCAACGAAGATTAGATGAAGGTGATTTAAATGTCAGGGAAGAAATGGAAACTTTACAGTCAGATTTAAAAATAATTAGGGAGAAAAAAATCAAAGGCACTATTTTGCGATCGAAGGCCAAATGGAAAGTTGAAGGGGAAAGAGCTAAAAAATATTTCTGTAACCTTGAAAAACGACACTACACTGAAAAAATAATCAGCAAATTAATTAGGGATGATGGTTCTGAAACACAAAACTTAACTGAAATTCTTTCTGAACAGAAACAGTTTTATGAAAAACTATATACATTTAGCAATCCGGGGGCAGATGAGACGAATAACGAGAATAATTTTTTTGACAGTAAGAACCCTTTCCTGAATTTTTTAAAAGATGATGAAAAAATTTCTCTAGAGGGCGATTTACTTGAGTCAGAATGCCTCCACGCATTGAAAACAATGGCAAATAATAAAACACCTAATTCTGACGGCTTCACTGCCGAGTTCTACAAATTTTTCTGGAAGGACATAGGTAGCTTTCTAGTTAAATCCCTAAACTATGGTTATCAAGAAGGAGAGCTCTCAATTGTCCAAAAAGGAAGCATTATAACGTGTATCCCAAAACAAAACAAATCAAAACTGTACATGAAAAATTGGAGGCCAATATCACTAATAAATGTTGATGTAAAAATTGGATCAAGTGCAATAGTGAACCGCATAAAAACAGTTCTGCCCAAAATCATTTCAGAAACCCAATTGGGTTTCATGAAAGGTAGATATATTGGTGAATCTACTAGGTTATGCTTCGATGTAATTAAGAAGTGTGAGCAGAAAAACATACCCGCGATCTTAGTTATGATAGATTTCGAGAAAGCTTTTGACTCATTAGAATGGAGTTTCATTGAACGCTTACTAATTTTTTTCAACTTTGGACCATCTATCATAAAATGGTTTAGAACATATTACAACGGGATCTATAGTTGTGTTTTGAACAATGGCCATTGCTCTGATCGATTTGCAATAGGCAGGGGTGTGAGGCAAGGTGACCCTTGATCACCCTATCTGTTTATTTTGTGCGCTGAGATTCTCAGTGCCTCGTTAAAATTCAACCCAGAAATAAATGGAGTTAATATAAATAACTCCGAATATCTGATAACACAATATGCGGATGACACAACGCTGTTCTTAAGCGATGACGGCCATTCATTCAATGCCGTGTTAAGTATCATGGATGAATTTTCCAAACACTCAGGCCTGAAGGTGAATTTCGATAAAACACAAGTGATTTGGATTGGATCAAAGACAGGATGCGGTGAAGTAATTCCAACACGCTACAAAGTATATTGGAATCACCAAAGTTCATTCACAATTTTAGGTATTGAATACAATTTATATAGTGACAGATTTATTGAGAAAAACTATTTGGAAAAAATTGAAAAACTATTCAATGATTGGTCTTTCAGGAAATTATCCGTAATAGGTAAAACCTGTGTAGCGAAGACCATGGCCCTTCCAATATTAATACACTGCCTAAGTGTTCTTCCTGACCCGGCAGAAGAAATTCTACACAATGCAAACTATTTTTTTTAAATTCCTGTGGTCTGGAAAACAAGACAAAATAAAATGAAACATTATGATAAATACGTTTGAAAATGGTGGAATTAAATTCCCTCACCTACAAACTTTCAGTCGGTCACTAAAATATCGTGGATCAAGAAATTATTAGATCCTCAGGTATTTGCCCCCTGGAAGACACTTCTGTTAGACAATCTTGAGAAATATGGAGGATATAAAGTGTGGTACCTTCGTAAAGAAGGATTGGAAAAGATAAGTAAAAATCTTAACCCTTTTTGGAAAAATGTGTTCAGTGGGTGGTCGGCCATGGGCGGCACGGGACCCCCATATTTTCCAGAGATACTGTCGGAACCACTTTTCTTCAACAACAATATTAAGATTGGGGGAAACTACTTTATAATCAACATTGGAGTGACCACGACATCTTCTTTCTAAATGACCTCTTAAACAACGAAAATTCTTTCCTGTTATACACAGAGTTTTGCGCGAAATTTGATTTAAAATCACCCTTCACTGTCTACCAGGGAGTGATAAACGCGATTCCGAAAAGCTGGAAAAGGCTAATTAAATCCCTTCCAAGATGTGCTGACATTACAAACAGTCGTGTCGAAAAATTGAATATCACACAAAAAGTAAATCGAACGTTCTACCCACTTTTCCTTGAGCAAGTCAGTGAAAATCCCCTAAAAGCTCAAACTAAATGGAACAGCGCGCTGAACATTTCTCTGCAAACTTCAGGTTGGGAAGCGATCTACAAAACTCCGTTTGTGACCACAGATGATCCAAAGCTGCAAGCCACGCAGTTCAAAATTTTACAAAGAATTATATGTACAAATTCCATGCTTTTTAAAATGAAACTTGCAGAGACAGAACTGTGTACCTTCTGCGGTAACACAAAAAAAAACTATAAAACATTTATTTTTTGACTGCCCATTCTCTAAAAGTTCTACTGAACTGGCTTTCAAAATTAGAGGAATGTTGTAACTTGACTTTTCCCATGACCCCTGAATATATTATTTTACATTCAAACAATCAAACCATGCCCCCGATCATTGATCTCAGTATTCTTTTATTTAAACAGTTTATTCTCTCATGCAGAACAACGGGGTGTACCCCTAATTACTCAAGTTATATTGAACGGCTGAAATATTATAAACAGATCGAATTAATGTCTTTATATGTATATTCCGCCAAAAAGAAAACTACCATTCAAGAGAGGTGGAACTCATTAGCTACTGTTGTTTGACCTTGCATTAGTTTTTAGGCAATTTTAACCAAAACGCCGATGTAAAGTTAATTAAAACAGAGTATTTTTTCACCTAACTCTCCTTCCAGACTATCGACGAGACAGTTTCAAACCTTACTTCCATGAGATTGAGACAGAAATACTGCCTACGACAAACACTCCTGAAGTGACTACTGTTTCATTGAATATGAGTTTTTTTTTCTTCTTTTCATTTACACAATTGTGCATATTCCTGTTGCTTATTTTTTTTTGTAAATCACCTATGTGAATACACAACTGTATCGATTATCACTGTACATTTCTAATGTAATACTATATCTGAATAAAAAAAAAAAAAAAAAAAAAAAAAAACTTACACAAGCAAAACACATCATTTGAAGGAATGAAAACATTAACACATGAAACAACAGAAATCAATGCTATATGAAAATATCCCACTTCCATTCAGGCTTAAAAGCCTAGGATTCTCCTGTCATTAATTACCCAACCTCCCACTTCCATTCAGGTTTAACTTGACTTTCTCAGGAATTACGGTTCTATCAGCGCCCCACCAGAACTGTAATGTCCGATAAAAACCATACATTCAACCACATAAAAAAAAAATTTACATGTACTACAACTTTTTTGTCCATAATAAGGTGGGGTGGAGTGGGGGGGGGGGGGGCTATTTGTAACTAGTATCCTCTGGTCATTATCACCCCCACCCCTTTTTTAGTATGGACAAAAAAAAAAGTTGCAGAAAATGTAAATGTAAAAAAAAGCTGTGGTAACTTTTTAATTGAATTCTGATTAAAACTTTAAAGATGTTTTTATAAGTGATGAGTAACCAACATAATCAATATTCAGGGATATCCTTAAAAAAAACACAATGTTTTCACTTCCCACTTCACTAAATCGCCTTCACCCCATGCAAAACTACAAAGATGATTGGTTAATTTGCTTTCTTGATCAGGTGTCAGGTTATTAAACTATCACTTTTAGTGACTCAGAGATAAAAATTTGTCTGTAAATCACATATTTTTTTTTTAAACCAAAATTTTAATTACAACTATTCTCCATTCAAATAGACACAACATATCTAATGAAAGTGTCAATGACGCTGTAGCTAAACTTGTGTAAGACATGTACATGTATAGTATGCAACACAGCAATGACACACATCTAGTTAATGACCTGATAACAAAGGTACATGACTACATGTAAAGTACTGTAAAGGTCTGTACAGAAATACTGATTGTAGCCTATAACAAATGTATAGGTAAAGTATTGTAAAGGTGGGTGACAGTTAGATGCTAAACTAGAAAAGAAATCTTCATGGGGTTAATGTTACAATGGGAATCTTTATATGGCACACCATACGCCAAATGTTAGCAATTGTTTTGGCCTGTTTGCTTCAAACTCTTCTAAGGCTGTTTCATACTAATTAATAAATATTTGTCCCACCCTTCCTGAAATATAGGTATTTGAATGTTTTATCGTTTGCTCATAGGGTTCCCACGGGTGAGGAGGTTTTATTTTTCTCATTGGAAATAGAAAATCGGGTTGTTCTAAAGACGTTTACCCTACACAAACAACACCAAATCTTAACACAGCAATTTGGCTTCAACACATTTGAATATACACATCCTAGCGATGCTGAATTCAAGAAACATTAATTTGTCTGGTGTTTTTGGAAAAGATTTTTAATTATCTCCCTTCTTTTGAGTCCCTGAGTGGGTCTGACTGAACCAAAAAATATTTGTTCTCATAACACTGTGATAACAAAGGCACCCAATAAATTTATAGAAAACATTACTGACATAAAAAAATCTTCTTTATAGGTTCAGAACAAAAAATGTAATAAACAGAATTCCTGTAATATGACTACCAACAGGAATTTTGAATTTTTGGCCGAGCCCCAAAGCACTCGTTACCATCCCATGATGATAACAAACATACTCCTAGAAGTTCTGTACAAAAAACTGTTTGCACCTTATTTTAGTATAAAATGGTCATCGGCAGCCATCTTGAATTTCAGACCGCACCCAAAAACACTTGTTCTCATCCCAAGGTGATAACACAGATACCCAAGAAGTTTCATGAAGATCGGTTCATAAATACAGTCTCTAGCCCGAGCCACATGGACTTGTGCACTTACTGTGTATAAGCAGCACTGAATAAATCTAAGTTCATCTAATTTGCATATATCTCTGCACAAGAAAAAACCCTGTATTATATGTGATGAATTCCATGTTACTAAACATTAATTCAAAAATTTATTCAAATCAGAACCTTCATATAGAAGTTCTGTACAAAAAACTGATTGTACCTAATTTCGGTACAAAATGGCTGCTGGTGGCCATCTTGAATTTTGGACCGCAGCCAAAAACACTTGTTCTCGTCCCACGGTGATGACAAAGGTACCCAAGAAGTTTCATAAAGATTGGTTCATAAATACGGCCTCTAGCCTGAGCTGTATAGAAGTTGTGTACAAACAAGAGGCCCCATGGGGCCTGAAGTGCTCATCTTGAACAGAACTCAATATAAACAAAGTCCAAGAATGAGTGCACATTACGCAATCCATCTCCATAGGATACACTGTCAATCCTTGAGTCCCTAAGGAGTGACAAAAATAATCTGGGCATCATAACCTTTTCTTTAGTTGACCATAATGTAAAATGAAGAGCTCCCCTATGAAGCCCCTTGATACAACCTATGTGGATTAATCTTAGTTACACACCTCTAGAGGGTACTGAATACAAAATTTTTAATTCTTCAGCAACATGGCCAATTCCGGCTCCCAGAGGGAGCCCAAATATCAGCCCAGGCTCTCGATTTGAATAAAGTTGAATCTAACTTCTAACTAAGGTCTCCCGTCGTAACCGCTGGCTTGGCCATGGTCACTACTATCCGGCTCATAATCGACTACTGTCATCATCCAATACTAGTCTTCCACCACTACTGTTTACCTGTAGCACTATTACATTAGGGACTAAGCGCCTGGCCCCAGAACACAAGCAGGTACCATACATCTCGTGGTAATAATCTTCTGTAGCGTTTTTGATGTTTTTAGGAAGAAAATGGCATGTCTATTTTCCAGATGACCCCGCCAAAAGAGGACAAATAAGTACACAAACTTGTAACCTAATTATGTACCTTTGTACATTCTTGGATGCAATTTGCCTTTGTTGGTCTCCAAACAACTAACTATAAACAGAAACCATATTACAACTCACCAAGAAGATTACCAATCACAGGATATGCCGGCGGTCCAGGTGGAAGTTTGTATTTCCGATATCTCACCATTCGTAAAACAATTATCGTCACCACCAGACCAATTAAAGCGGACGTCACAACACCGATATCTAAAATGGAGCCAGATAAGAAACTTGCAAGCCCCATTTCTGCTCTTCGTCTGCGAATAGATGGAAAAAAACATATTATTATGGGTATTTGAATATGCATCGAGAGTTTCTTTCAGCACCAACCATCTGTAGCGAAGTTGTACGAAATCATGTCGTTTAGAGAAACTGTCCTAAACCACTGACAGCAGTGCCAACAGCCTGATGGGGGAGGTGATCGATACACAAATTTGAATTGTGCTTGCAAATGAATCCTTCTGTTAGCTTTTGCACCAAAATCCACCAGATGACTTCATTTGAAAGCCCAATTCAAAAAGAATGGACATAAAGTCATTCTGTCATAATTCGGAAAACGAGACTCATATTTTGGAGACAAGGTACATGAACGCTCATATATGACTGACTAACCAGCCAACACATCCCAGGACAGAGTAGCCCCACCCGCGTGATTGGAAATTTCTAGTTGCATTACATATCAAGGAAGGTAATTAAAGCCTCAAATTTCTAGCTGGATGGAATTACACAGATCCCATTTATATAACAGATCACAATCGGCTTCTGGGCTTGTAAATCATTGCTGGATATGTCCATCTACTTGGTGTGTGGGTGAATAAAGAAATGAGAGACGGTGAGATCAGTGTGGGTGCGGTAGATGGGGGGGGGGGGGCAATTTTGACACAATATTTAGGCTTTTCCCTCTGGAAAAGACTATTGTTTTTCTGCGGATTATTATTATTTTTTTTTTTGGGGGGGGGGGGGGGGTTTCCACACATTTTGTCCGTACGATTCAGAAGCCATTTTCGAACCGATTTTCACGAAATTTTGCATACGCATAGAGGGGCACAAAATCTAAAAATGTACCAAAGCGGAATTTTCGATTTAACCCTTGATTCGTCAGAATTGGCAAAAAACTGCCAAAATTGGGGTTTATCGGCACTTTCTCGAAACACGTCTTGTAGATTTTTTTTAAACATTCGTCATTACTAGACCTGTCTGTGACACACCCTTTGATACACACGACATATCAGGCGATGCATATGGTAACCCTCCACAGGCTGCCAAACATCAAAATTTGGATGAAATAGGCCGGTTTCAGGCCCCCACTGCACCCAATCAATACACGAAAGATAAACACAACTTCCTTTATTGGGAGTGGAATTCACC
Organism: Pictodentalium vernedei; assembly: GCA_031216915.1. Classification (NCBI taxonomy): domain Eukaryota; kingdom Metazoa; phylum Mollusca; class Scaphopoda; order Dentaliida; family Dentaliidae; genus Pictodentalium; species Pictodentalium vernedei. The sequence goes on from CM062289.1 coordinate 312,872,362, forward strand.
GAGGATCATTTTTGTCAGTAATAAGGGTGTTCAGGAAACCAAGCGTTAACCCATTTTGAGCTGGTTAAACAGCAATACGCCCATGAAGCTCAAAAATTTGTGTTTTCCGTGGATTTCTCTAAACGAGTCTTGTAGATTTTGAAGAAAAATTTGTCACTCCCAGGCCTTGGTGTGACAATAGAAGTTGCGTGGACAAAATACTGCAGTGAGCATTTGTTAACCCTCCACGGGCTGCTAAAAGTCAAAATTGTGATAAAATGGGCTGTTTTTGGACGCCAACAGCACCCAATGGGTACGCCACAAAGAAAAGTGCCTTCTTTTATCGCGCGCACAATCTATATGGAAACATTTTTGTAAGTAGTAAGGGTATTCAAAAGTCGAAGTCTTAACCCATTTTGGACAGGCTAAAGAGAGAGACCCCTTAAAATCTTAAAATTCCCATTTCTCTAAATACATCCTGTTGGTTCTCAAGAAAAATTGACTACTCGCAGGTCTTTGTGTGACATTATAAGTTGCATGGACAAAATATTCCGGTGAGCGTTTATTAACCCTCTACAGACAGCCAAGCATCGTAATTTTGTTGAAATAGGCTGTTTTCAGACACGCACAGCACCCAACGTGTACCTGAGAAATACACATAATCTCCTTTGTTGGAAGTGGAATTCACCAAGGACCATTTTTGTAAGTAATAAGGGTATTCAAAAAACCAAGCGTTAACCCCTTTTGTGGTTGTTAATAGTGATACCCACTAAAGGCTTAAAAATTTATGTCTTCCCTGGATTTCTTTACAAACATCTGGTAGCTTTTTCAAGAGAAAATGGCCATTGATAGGACATGGTGTCACATTACCAGTTGATTGGATAAATTATTCCAGTAAGCATTTGTTAACCTTCCATGGGCTGCTAAATGTCAAAATTTTGAAAAAAATAGTCTGTTTTTGAACAACAACAACATCAAAAGGGAATGCAACAGAGAAACGTAACTTCTTTTACCGGACGCAAAACTGACAGGTAAACATTTTTGAAAGTAGTAAATGTATTCAAAAATCGAGGTCTTAACCCATTTTTGACTGGTTAAGGAGATATACCCCTTAAAAGCTTAAAATTCCAGTTTTCTGTGGATTTCTAAAAAAAAAATTTCAAGAACAATTGACCATTCGCAGGTCTTCGAGTGACATTACACGCATGAACAAAATGTTTCAGTAAACATTTGTTAACCCTCCAGAGGCTGCCAAGCGTAGACATTTGGAGAAAATGGTCTGTTCTTAGGCAACCATAACACCAAATGTGTACCTACGAGATAAACATAACCTCCTTCATTGGAAGTGGAATTCACCGTCGATCATTTTTGTAAGTAATGAAGGTATTCACAAAACCAAGCATTAACCCTTTAGAGCTGGGTACAGAGAGATACCCCTCAAAAGGTTAAAAATTTGTGTTATCTGAGGATTTCTTTAAAAACATCCCGTAGATTTTCAAGAAAAAATGGCCATTCTCAGATCTTAGTGTGACATTGCAAGTTGCATGTACAAAATATTCCTGTAAGCATTTGTTAACCCTATGCAGGTTCTCAAACATCAAAATGTTGATAAAATGGGCTATGTTTGCGTACTCACAGCACCCAAAGTTGGGAGGAGAGATCAAAATAAGTGGAAGTAGAATTCACTGAGAATTATTTTTGGAAGTAATAAGAGTATTGAAAAAACAACACTTAACCCGTTTTGGGCTGGATATTCATGTTCTCCCTGGATTTCTCTGAAAACATCTTGTAGGTTTTAAAGAAAAAAATGGCCATTCACAGTTCTTGGTGTGACATTACAAGTTGCATGAATAAATATTCCTGTTAGCACTTGTTAACCCTCTGAAAGCTGCCAAGACATCAATATTTGGGATACATTTGTGATAAAATGAACCATTTTTAAATTGACACAGCACTCAGTGGGTATGTGTCAAACAAACATAACTCCTTTTGTCGGTCATTGACTTGTTGAACGACGATATTGACATTAAACCACTCCACCGTTAATGGTGGTTTTTCCTAAACAATTCTTTATCAAACTCTGTCATTTGAGATTACTATCTTCACCTTTCTCATAACATCAATGAAGGGCCTTCAGTGAGACAGTTAAAAACAATTCATCAGACACTGTGGGGTCATGAAAAATCATGGAATCTCATCGGGAAAAGCCATGATTCTCCAGAATCATAAAGTCTAGTTTGGTTCTGATATTTAATTTGCTTCTGCACAAACTTGTGACAAAGATGGTTTAATCACCTGAACTCAGTCCAGTGTCACATATGAAACAATTACGGGGCAACATAAGTAATGGAATTTTGTTTATTTTGAAAAAATTCTCACCTCGGATATTCCTTCAATTTAAATTAAATATACACAAAATGTGCATCAAAATGAAGATTGAGATGTACAGAACACGAAACACATGTGTTATTATTAATAATAATATTAACTCTAGTCGACTGTAGGCGCCACTGGTTCCTGGAAGTCTGATACCGTATTCGTACCAGAACTGATATTTAATAATATTTCACGAGAACAACTTGTGGCCAAATGTGCTGTACATATCTAAGAACAAAGCTAGGGAATCAAAATTCTTCAAAACACAGCGACAGCTCTGCATGGGGGTAAATTCCCAAACCTTTGCTTTTGTTTACAAATTACATATGAATTTACTTTCGATTTGCGGTCGACGTCATGGGACCGAAAAATCATTTTCATACAATACTGTCTAAAATCAAATAATGAGAAAGATCGCCTTAATACAGTATACTATTATTAGATAGAGACTGCACAGTTGCCATATTCAATGCAAGGTATCATGATAGGCTACCTGTTGAAATTTGTTAGAATTACGATTTTGTTCTCCGAAGAAATTCATGGTATCGAGTAATTTGCGCATGGCTGTCGAGCATGGAAACCATCTTCAATAAAAAATGCAGACAGAAGCACATTCGACCACGAGTTGTTCTTGCGAAATATTATTTTATTATCAGTTCTGGTACGAACATGATCGCAGACTTCCAGGAAACAGTGGTGCTGCGGTCGACTTTATGAGTCGATTACACGTATTTCGTGTTCTATACATCCCAACCTAAATTTTGATGTATAATTTGTGTATATTTAATCTGAATTGAAGGATTATCAGAGGTGAGAATTTCAAAATAAATAAAATCCCAATACTTATATAGCCCCTTAATTGCAGAATTTAATTTTGTCGCAGTGATTCGTGAGACACACTAAAATGTATACCCCGACCCCGGCTTCGGAAAAGGTGTGCCTGGGAAATATAAAGTTGCATTTCTTTCTTATTCGTATGTATAATGTGAACATTTTTGGTATGTAGCATCCTTTAGGGGTACTTTAAAGTATTATGGAGAAATTTTTAGAATTATTTTATTTTTGTGAGTTTTATCGAAGTTTTCCCTTCAGAACCGCACTAAAAAGTGTACCCCGGCCGGGTCGTTAATTAATAAGCTCGTACTTTAATCCGATGACAATGGAGGTGTTGTACAAGTTGAGTGAATGAAAACTTGATTGAATTGCCCTACCAGTTCGCTAAGCGGATTATAATTTTTCATTCATCTTATTCAGTTATTAGGACATTTCTTGGTTGGAGTAAAATGAGGGTGGTTGAAATCCGGACAGACAAATAAAAGCGACATTCGGCGTTAGGACGATTCACCTGGATAACAGTGGCACGTTGCAAACAATGTTTAAGTACCAAATAATATTTAATAGAAAAATCATAACTGGGACACCGAATCATGGTATAATAATAACGCGTGTTATTATTATAGTATGATGGGGGGGGGGGGGGGTGTATGTAGGTATGTAGAGGGGGGGGGGGGGGGTGTCCAGTTATGATTTTCCAATAAATTTTTGGAAGGTTACTTGAAAATCATTGATTACGTGCCCTAGTCTAGGGCGTTTCAACAAGAAACAACATTGTCACGAAACTACCAAGATGTTTCGGCGAAATAAAATCGGGGACGTTTCGGCGGGAAGAAAATGGGGATGGTGAAAGACAAAGAATGTGAATATTTGTAATATTTTTTGGTAATACACTGAAGATATAATAGTCCAAAAATTGCCCGTTATCAATTTAGCCTTTGCCGCGCTGGCCCGCGCACATATAAAAAAATTACCGAATAATCGAATTTTGGTTTCTTTTGCCGCTATACATAGTTCATGATTCATCATTGCAACGACATCAATTGAGTTCGTTTCAATGAGGGAGCATGAGCTGTGTTTTGAGGCAATACACTGAGAATATAATAGTCCAAAAATTACCCTTTAACAAAAATTTAGAATTTTCCGCGCACATATAAAAATATTACCGAATTTAATCGAATTGTGTTTTTTTTCCACTAAACATAGCTCATGATTCATCATTGCAAAGACATCATTTGAGTTCGTTCCAATGAGGGAGCATGAGCTATGTTTTAAGGCAATACACTGAGAATATAATAGTCCAAAAATTACCCTTTAACAAACAATTTAGCCTTTGCCGCGCACATATAAAATATTACCGAATTTAATCGAATTGTGTTTTTTTTGCCGCTAAACATAGCTCATGATTCATCATTGCAACAACATCAATTGAGTTCGTTTCAATGAGGGAGCATGGGCTATGTTTTAAGGCAACACACCGAAGGAATAACAGTCGAAAAATTACCTAATAATCGAATTTTGGTTTCTTTGGGGCACACATATAAACATTATTTAAGGCAATAAACTGAAAGAATAATAGTTAAAAAATACCCTTCAACAATGCATTCCTACAACACTTCCATTGTTTCCATGGAGGTGTGATCAGATTATATAGTATATAATCATCAGATAAATTGCGGCCAATAAATTAACGACCCGGCAGGGGTACTTCTTAGTGTGTTTCCGAAGGGAAAACTTCGATAAAACTCACAAAAATAAAATAATTCTAAATATTTCTCCATAAACCTTTAAAGTACCCTAAAGGATGCAACATACCAATGAAAGTGTCAATGGCACTGTAGCTTAACTTGTGTGTTGTGTTTGATGAAAAGGATAATGTTCAATGTTTATGAAAGGATTATGAAATAAGACAAGAATTGTGATAATTGGGAATATGTTCATTTCTGTTCCCTGTATGCTATGTTTATGATAAAAATAATATGAGGTGTACACTGTACTAAAGAGCTGAGGGGTGGGTTAATATGACCTCGCAGTTAATGTATGTGGCCCTCACAGTTAACGTATATCAACAAAAGTTACCAAGTTACAGTGAAATTATTCCAAAACGAGTTATCCTATCAAGTTACATTAAAATCCCTTCATAAATATGGCCTCTGGACTGTGCTAAAGGTTTTCGGGCTTCGGGTCCATGTAGCCGTCAGTTTCCCAATTGCGTCCAAAGGGGACGTTCTCATCTAGACATTATATGAAGTCAACCTACCAAGTTACAATGAAATCCCTTAATAAATATGACCTGTAGACTGTGCTAAAGGTTTTTGGGCTTTGGGCTCTGGCAGCCATCATGGTTGAATGATTGCAACCAAAAGGGGAAATTCTCATCTGGGCATCATCTGGAGTGATCCTACAAAGTTACAATGAAATCCCTTCATAAATATGACCTGCAGACTGTGCTCAAGGTTTTTGGGCTTCAGGCTCCTGAAGCCGTCACAGTTGACCAATCACGGCCAAAAGGGGATGTCATCATCTAGGCATTATATGGAGTCAAACTTACGGGTTACAATGAAGTCCTTCCATAAATATGACCAATAGACTATGCTAAAGGTTTTGCGGTTTTGGGTTCGGGCAGCCATCAAGGCTGAATGATCGCGACCAAAAGGGGACGTTCTCATCTAGACATTATTTAGAGTCATCCTACCAAGGTACAATAAAATCCCTTCATAAATATCGCCTGTAGACTGTGCTAAAGATTTTGGGCTTCGGGCCCCTGTAGCCAACACAGTTGCCTAATGGCGTCCAAAAGGGACTGTTCTCATCTAGACATTACATGAAGTCAACCTACCAAGTTACAATGAAATCCCTTCATAAATATGGTCTGAAGATTGTGCTAAAGGTTTTCGGGCTTTAGGCTTGGGCAGCCATCATGGTTGAATGATCGCAACCAAAAGGGGACATTCTCATCTGGATATCATCTGGAGTAATCCTATGAAGTTACAATGAAATCCCTTCATAAATATGACCTGTAGACTGTGCTCAAGATTTTCGGGCTTCAGGCACCTGTAGCCATCACAGTTGACCAACCACGACCAAAAGGGGATGTCATCATCTAGGCATTATATGGAGTCAACCTAACAAGTTACAATGAAATCCTTCCATAAATACGACCTACAGACATGCTAAAGGTTGTTGGGCTCGGGCAGCCATCAAGGCTGAATGATCGTGACCAAAAGGGGACGTTCTCACCTGGACATTATTTGGAGTCATCCTACCAAGCTACAATGAAATCCCTTTATAATTATGACCTGTAGACTGTTCTAAAGGTTTTCGGGCTTTGGGCGCCCTTAGCTGTCACAGTTGCCCAATCATGTCCAAAAGGGGACGTTCTCATCCAGACATTATATGAAGTTAACATACCAAGTTACAATGAAATCCCTTCATAAATATGACCTCTAGACTGTGCTAAAGGTTTTCGGGCTTCGGGCTCAGGCAGCCATCATGGCTGAAAGATCGCAACCATAGGGGACAATCTCAGCTGGGCATCATCTGGAGTGATCCTAAGAAGTTACAATGAAATCCCTTCATAAATATGACCTGTAGACTGTGCTCAAGGTTTTCGGGCACTTGTAGCCATCACAACTGACCAATCATGACCAAAAGGAAATGTCATCATCTAGGCATTATATGGAGTCGACTTAACAGGTTACAATGAAAGCCTTCCATAAATATGACCTTTTGCCTATGCTAAAGGTTTTTGGGCTCGGGCACCCATGAAGACTGCATGATCACGATCAAAATGGGACGTTCTCATCTTGACATTATTTCGAGTCATCCTACCAAGTTACAATGAAATCCCTTCATAAATATGACCTCTAGACTGTGCTAAAGGTTTTCGGGCTTCGGGCCCCTGTAGCCGTCACAGTTGCCCAATCACGTTCAAAAGTTGACTTTCTCATGTAGACATTGTATGAAGTCAACCCACCAAGTTACAATGAAATTCCTCAATAAATATGACCTGTAGACTGTGCTAAAGGTTTTCGGGTTTTGGGCTCGGGCAGTCGTCACGATTGGCAGATCATGCCCAAATGGGGAAATTCTCATCTAGACATCATAAGGAGTCATCCTACCAAGTTACAATGAAATCCCTCCATATTAAACTTGACCTGCAGACTGTGCTAAAAGTTTTTGGGTTTCGGGCTTGGGCAGCCATCACCGTTGATAGATCATGCCCAAAAGGGGACGTTCTCATCTAGGCATTATACAGAGGCATCCTACCAAGTTACAATGAAATCCCTTCATAAATACGACCTGTAGACTGTGCTAATGGTTTTGGGGTTTTGGGCTCGGGCAGCCATACCGGTTGCCCGATCGCGACCAAAAGGGGACGTTCTCATCTAGACATGACCCAAACCTGCATATGAAATTTCGTAACGATCAGACAAGAACTGCGGGGTGTAGCCCATGCTAAAAGAAAATGTGAACAGACGTCACAGACTAACAGACTCACAGACTCACAGGCTAACAGACTTCCGCACGCGTGATGGCAATAGCTTATCTTGACTATGTCAAGTTAAGCTAAAAATAATTGCCGGGGCCGGGGTACACATTTTAGTGTGTCCCGTGATTCGTTACGTAAAAAATATATATTTTTATTGACTTTTTGCTTCAATCTACACATTGGTTTGATTGTAGTTTGAATTTGTGTTTGTTGTTCGGCGATCGTCAACTTAACGGTACCACCCTCGTATTTATTTATTTATTTATTTATTTATTTATTTATTTATTTATTTATTTATTTATTTATTTATTTATTTTATTTATTTATTTATTTATTTATTTATTGAGGTTTAATGGCACTTTTAACAGGCAGGGTCAGATCGTGTGGGTCGTGCCAGACAGTTTTACAGGTGGAGGAAGTCGGAGCACGGTACCAGGAGAGAACCACCGAGTAACGGCGAGCGCCTGTCAGACTACCCAACGTACTAACTTAATACAACTTCACAAACTGGGTCAAAATTGTTTGTAGTTCAGCGACCGGAACGTAGTGGCTACCCCTCTAGGCTCTACATTCAGATTGCTCCCATTCAAATCTGTGGACCGTGTAGTAAAAATCCCCACCAAGCTTTAATGCAAAATAGGTATATATATCAAGCTATCGCCTTTATTGCCGGTTGCATTCGGTAGTACCCATATTTCCTTACATTTGAGCAGAGTTGATTGATCCAGATCATGTTTTATCCTTTATCGTGATTTTAACCGGCCAAGGCTCAACGACCGCTTCGATGTCGTCCATGCATTTTTGCACAACCCGGCGTTGCTACCGAAACAAATATCAGTGTAGAAATGGAAATACGATCGCATTCGCAGAGTCGAGGTCGATTATGATCATTGCGGGGAAGGGGGGGGGTGTCAACTCGCCACTGGGTCAACTCGCCACAGGGTCAAGTCGCCAACGAGTCAACTCGCCACGGGTCAACTCGCCGCCAAAAAAATATAAGACAGGTTTGACACACTGAGTTTTATTCATGATCCAATTAACATTGAGCATTTATATGATAAAACGTAACAAAAAACAAGAGGCCCCACGGGGCCTGAAGCGCTCATCTTGAACAGAACACAATATAAACAGAGTCCAAGAATGAATCTACATTAAGCAATCCATCTCCATAGGCTACACTGTCAATCCTTGAGTCCATCAGGAGTGGCAAAAATAATCCGGGCATCATGCCTTTTCTTCAGTTGATCATAATGTAAAATGTAGAGCTCCCCTATGAAGCCCCTTGATACAACCTATGTGGATTAATCATAGTTACACACCCCTAGAGGGTACTGAATACAAAATTTTTAATTCTTCAGCAAAATGGCCAATTCCGGCAACACATATGGAGCCCAAATATTAACCCAGACTCACGATTTGAACACAGTTGAATCTGACCTCCCTAGAGATGTTGTGTACCAAATATGAAAGCATTCTGACTTTTGGATCTGAAGAAGAGAAATTTTAAAGACATTTCTTCATATTGCACAAAGTTAAAATTTGGGCTACCATAGCGAGCCCAGATATTAACCTACGGATCCGATTTGAACAACCTGGAATCTGACCCCCCCCCCCCCCCCCACCCCCTAGAGATGTTGTATACCAAATATGAGAGCATTCTGACTAGTGGATCTAAAGAAGAGGATTTTTGAAGAAATTCCCTCATATTATACTAAGTTAAATTTCAGGTTCCCATATGGAGCCCAAATATTAACCCGGGCTCTTGAATTGCACAAACTGGAATCTGACCCCCTAGAGATGTTGTATACCAAATATGAAAGCATTTCGACTGGTGGATCTGAAGAAGAAGATTGCACTAAGTAAAAGTTTGTCTACTGCAGCGAGCCCAATTATATACCTAGGGATCTGATTTGAACAAACTTGAATCTGACCCCCCCCCCCCCACCCCCACCCCCACCCCCCCCCCTAGAGATGTTGCATACAAAATATGAAAGCATTCTGTCTGGTGGATCTGAAGAAGAAGATTTTAAAAAATTATCCCCCATATTGGACAAAGTTAAAATTTGGGCTTCTGTAGGAAGCCCAAATATTAACCTAGGGACTTGGTTTGAACAATCTTGAATCTGACCCTCATACCAATGATGTATATCAAACATTAAATGATTCTGATTGGTGGTTCTGAAGAAGAAGATTTTAAAGAATATTCCCCATATTACCCTATGTAAAAAATTCGGGCTCCTACATTGGGCCCAAATATGAACCGATGGGCTTTATTTTAACAAACTTGTATCTGACCCCCTATAAATGCTGTATACCGAATATCAAAAGATTCTGATGATTGGTGGTTCTGGAGAAAAGATTTTTTTGAGTTTTTGCAAATATGCAGACTCAGCATTTTTTTTCGATGCTCATTACAGAACACCTTAACATAACCGATGGCATTTATTTTACCGTTCATTTCTACTGGTCCTAAGGATTCTTCATACGAAATAACAGCTCTCTGTTCTGTGTGGTTTTGGAAATATGGGCGTTTGAAAATATGTCTATTTTTAGCTCCCAGGGTTCCCATGGGGATGTGGGAATTTTGTTTTTTGCATGTGTCAAGTACTTATGACCCAATAATACCACATACCAAATTTGGTTCAAACCGGACCATCGGTTCAGAAAATAGAAATTTTGGGCGAGGCCAAAAATCTTACCCCTCCCATTACAAAGCCAAATATTCCTTCACGAACTTCGCTTGAACAAATTTGATTCTACACCTCAAAAGGAAGCTCCATAACAAATATCAAGTCATTGTACGCACTGGTTCATGAGAAGAAGATTTTTAAAAAGATTTTTGGAGCATTTTCCCCCATTCTCTCCCTATGGGGCTAAGCATGTTGAGTTGAACAAAAATGCAATGCCCCTTCGGGACCATCACTTACACAAACTTTCAATTGAATTGGCCTAGTGGCTTTGGAGGAGAAGACCAAAACATGGTGTTGACGGACGACAGATGGAGAGCGATGAGATTAGCTCAGCTTGACTTTGTCAAGATGAGCAAAAAATCTTTGGAACTCCCTGCAACAGACCTGCAGTCTTGAGAGGGTTAAATTAAAGACATGCACACAGGAATCAGATAAATGTTTTCCAGCATAGAAAGAGTTCATTCAACATGAAATCAGTAGAGAAAAAGTCCATCATGAGAGAAAAAAATAAATCTTTGGAAAAAAACACACTGAAGGCAGGAGAGGGTTAAATTAAAGATATTCAGACAGGAATCAGATATATTTGATTCCAAAGAGCCAGAAAAAATACATCTAGAGTATTGAAAGGGTTTTTTGTTTGGAACCCACGCTGCGGCCTTGATAGGGTTAAATTAAAGACATGCACACAGGTATCAGATGTTTTCCAGCATTGAAATGGTTCATTCAACATAAATAAAAATCTTTCTAAAACAAACAAAAGTCCCCCCTCCCCACATTGACAGATTGTAATAACAAGATTAAATGTTCATAATAGAATTTTTGTTAATTTAAGAACACAATATGCCAATCAAAACTTTCTGTGAATGAAATCCTCCAGGGATGAAACTACTGCAAAAATACTGACTCATAATTTTTTCAGTACCCTCTACCAGGCACCCTGATTGAACTGGTGGCAATTTTTGTTAACAAATCCCTTCTTCCGATCCTAAGGATGTTTCATACCAAATACCAGTTCTCTGTTCCCTCTGGTTTGGGATATGTGGGCTTTTGAATTCTTTTCTGTTTTTAGCCCCTAGGGTTGTCACAGGGCTGTGAAAAAAATGTTTAGGCATCAATCAATTACTTAGGATCCACTTAAACTACATGCCAAATTTGATTGAAGTTGGCCCACCGGTTCTTGAAATAGAAATTTTGGGTGGGGTCAAAAATCTTACCTCTCCCATTACAAAGCCAAATATTCCGTCACGAACTTTGTTTGAACAAACTTGATTCTACACCTCAAAAGGAAGGTCCATAGCAAATATCAAGTCATTGTACACTCTGGTTCATGAGAAGAAGATTTTAAAAATATTTTGGAGCATTTTCCCCCACTCCCTCCCTATGGGACTGAACATGCTGAGTTGAACAAAAATGCAATGCCCCCCCCCCCCCTCCCCCCGGGACCACCACTCACACAGACTTTCACTTGAATTGGCCCAGTGGCTTTGGAGGAGAAGACCAAAACATGATGTTGACGGACGACGGACGGAGAGCAATGAAATTAGCTCAGCTTGACTTTGTCAAGATGAGATAACAATATATTACACACTATATACATTAGGAAATATCATACTTAGACGATTTTTTTTATACCTTTAGCAAATAATCTTATAATTGTGAAATATTCTATTTATAAATGGGGAAAGATCGGCGGTTACATTGAAATCTTGGAAAACGGTTTTTGGGGATTAGTGGATTTGCGTCAGTTAACTCCTGGATTCACATTATGAAAGATGTCTTTGATTCATAATTACGCTCTGATCGTTTTGTATCATAAGACACATAATTATGGGAAACTGCCCATTCACATTTTCTTGAGTTTGGTATCAAATCAAGTCATGGCTGCTATTAGCAGCCATGACTTGATTTGATACCAAATTCAAGAAAATGTGAAGCACAAGACGAATTTTAAGCCCTGACTAGTCAAATATTTGGAAAATTAAGGATTATGGAAATATAACCAAGTCAACAATAATGTAAGAATAAGAGTATCAAACGTAGCATTGCGTAACAGTGAGAGCTGATGAAAACACACACAATACCTTGAGCACTTGGAAAAATGTAACATTCAGCACCTGAAAAATAAGTAGTATATCATGTACCCGATCGTCCCCCATTACCCGGAGCTTTGCCGGTGCAGCTAGTGTTAAATTCCCATAGGAACCGGAGCCATTGCCGGTGCAACTTTGGGAGAGCAAAAGTAGTAGGAGATGTGGAGATCGGCCCAATTCAGGGGGATTTCATGGAGGACCCCGCAGGGGACCGTTGAAGGGAGTAGTAGGAGATGTGGAGATCGGCCCAATTTAGGGGGATCTCATGGAGGACCCTGCAGGGGACCGTTGAAGGGAGTAGTAGGAGATGTGGAGATCGGCCCAATTCAGGGGGATCTCATGGAGGACCCCGCAGGTACCGTTGAAGGGAGTAGTAGGAGATATGGAGATTGGCCCAATTCAGGGGAATCTCATGGAGGACTCCGCAGGGGACCGTTGAAGGGAGTAGTAGGAGATGTGGAGATCGGCCCAATTCAGGGGTATCTCATGGAGGACCCCGCAGGGGACCGTTGAAGGGAGTAGTATATCATGTACCCGATCGTCCCCATTACCCGGAGCTTTGCCGGTGCAGTTAGTGTTAAATTCCTATAGGAACCGGAGCCATTGCCGGTGCAACTTTGGAGGAGCAAAAGTAGTAGGAGATGTGGAGATTGGCCCAATTCAGGGGGATCTCGTGGAGGACCCCGCAGGGGGCCATTGAAGGGAGTAGTAGGAGATGTGGAGATCAGCCCAATTCAGGAGGATCTCATGGAGGACCCCGCAGGGGACCGTTGAAGGGAGTAGTATATCCTGTACCCGGACAGGCCCTGTTTGGGAGATCTCATGGAGGACCCCGCAGGGGACCGATGAAGGCAGCCAATAAGCTATCGAGCAGTTACTGATAAGTCATTGCTCAAATGACTCAAATTCCAACGAGCAAATAAGCTATCGAGCAATTGCTCGAAAGAGTGACTCGCACATACTGCTCGAACGACTCAAAGTTCGTCGAGCAAATGAGCTATCGAGTAATTGCTCGTTCGAGTGACTCCTCGAACGACTCTTCGACTCATTTCAGAAAAAAGGGATTCCACAAATGGGATTCCAAAAAAGCAATTCCGTAAGTAGGGCTTTTTCCCAAATAAGCCAAAGAGCCAAGAGAGTAATTGCTCCATGAGCAATTGCTCGAACGACTCGAAGCTCATCAAGCAAATGAGCCTTAGAGCAATTGCTCGACCGAGTGACTCGACATACTGCTCGAACAACTCGAATCCCATCGAGCAAATGAGCTATTGAGTAACCGCTCGTTCGAGTGACTCGCACATATGACTCTTAGACTCATTTCAGAAAAAGGGATTCCAAAATGGGATTCTTAAAAAGGGATTCTGTAAGTAGGGCTTTTTCCCAAATAAGCCAAAGAGCCAAGAGAGTAATTGCTCCATGAGCAATTGCTCAAACGACTCGAAGCTCATCGAGCAAATGAGCCTTAGAGCAATTGCTTGATCGAGTGACTCGCACATACTGCTCGAACAACTCGAATCCCAATGAGCAAATGAGCTAACGAGTAATTGCTCGTTCGAGTGACTTGCACATACAACTCTTAGCCTCATTTCAGAAAAAAGGGATTTCACAAATGGGATTCCACAAATGAGATTCCAAAAAGGGATTCCATAAGTGGGATTCCGTCTTACCTCGAGTGACTCGCACATACTTCTCGAATGACTCGAATCCCAATGAGCAAATGAGCTATCGAGCAATTGCTCGTCCAAGTGACTCGCACATACGACTCTTAGCCTCATTTCAGAAAAATGGGATTCCATAGCCACAGGCGTTTTCAAAAAAGGGATTCCACAAATGGGATTCCGTAAGTGGGATTCCATTTTACCTCGAGTGACTCGCACATATTGCTCGAACGACTCGAATCCCATCAAGCAAATGAGCTAACGAGTAATTACTCATTCGAGTGACTCGAACATACAACTCTTAGCCTCATTTCAGAAAACAAGGATTCCATAGCCACAGGCGTTTTCTTGGGAAGCTGAAATTGGGGTCCCAGGGGCTATGGCCGTTAAATACCGAGATGAAGCCCAAGAGGGATAATAAATTAGGCCTCACTGAGGGAGTTTTTCATGGACCTCATGCACTCAGAAGAAATGAGGTTAAGGGGAACAGTAAATTAGACCCTATTGAGGGATTTTTTTCATGGCCCTCATGGCCTCATATGACAAAAAGGGATTCTCCAGAAAATATCCTCGATAGGTATCCTCAAATAATACAATACCCGATCATAGGTATCCTCAAATACCAAAATGAGGCTAAGAGTCGTATGCGTGAGTCACTCGAACGAGCAATTTCTCGATAGCTCATTTGCTCGTTGGGATTCGAGTCATTCGAGCAATGACTTATCAGTAACTGCTCGACAGCTTATTGGCTGCCTTCATCGGTCCCCTGCTGGTTCCTCCATGAGATCCCCCAAATAGGGCCCATCCGGGTACATGATATACTACTCCCTTCAATGGTCCCCTGCGGGGTCCTCCATGAGATCCCCCTGAATTGGGCCGATCTCCACATCTCCTACTACTCCCTTCAACGGTCCCCTGCGGGGTCCTCCATGAGATCCCCCTGAATTGGGCCGATCTCCACATCTTCTACTACTTTTGCTCCCCCAAAGTTGCACCGGCAATGGCTCCGGTTCCTATGGGAATTTAACACTAACTGCATCGGCAAAGCTCCGGGTAATGGGGGACGATCGGGTACATGATATACTACTCCCTTCAACGGCCCCCTGTGGGGTCCTCCATGAGATTCCCCTGAATTGGGCCGATCTCCACATCTCCTAATACTCCCTTCAACGCTCTCCTGCGGGGTCCTCCATGAGATCCCCCTGAATTGGGCCGATCTCCACATCTCCTACTATTCCCTTCAACGGTCCCCTGCGGGGTCTTCCATGAGATCCCCCTGAATTGGGCCGATCTCCACATCTCCTACTACTTTTGCTCCTCCAAAGTTGCATCGGCAATGGCTCCGGTTCCTATGGGAATTTAACACTCGCTGCACCTGCAAAGCCCCGGGTAATGGGGGACGATCGGATACATGATATACTACTAAAATACATTATCCTTTTACCTAACGTAACGGCAAAAACTGGCCAGCGCTATATACGAAAATCACCATTCAGTTTCTATTATATTTTCATTTTTTGCTTCCAAGACATAGGTTGTGACCTCCTCATTGCAACAAGCGCGTCGCGCTCGTTCCAATGAGGGGTCACAATCTATGTTTTGGAAGCAAAAAATGAAAATATTTAGTTATACGATAATTTTTTTACAAGTATCTTCTGTTATTCATTTTCATGGGAAATTCATTCTCGGGCGGTCACGGATTGAACAGTAAGATCAATAACATTTATTTTTTGAAAAATTGTTAAGAATAAGGAGAAAGATCTATGAAAAAAACTTATCAAAAGTGAGGCAACTCGCCACAAAAAGTGGGTCAAGTCGCCACTAAGCTGTAGTGACTTGACTCGAAAAAAGTACCTGTGGCGAGTTGACAGACTGGCGAGTTGACCCCGACCCTTTTTATTAGGAGTTACCGTTTCCGCATCGATATTTGTTTCGGCATCAACTCCGGGGTTGTGCAAAAACATGGACGTCATCGAAGCGATCGTTGACACTTGGTCGTGTTAAAATAAAGGTAAATTTGAATAAAAAATGTACAGAGGATGTCATTGGCTGTGTTTAATTCCGTACCTTTACCAAAACCATTTCGTACCCAAGTGATTGCGTACCCAAAACCATTTGAACACATTTAAAAATGTAAATTTGTGCCCCAAAAATAATAATAGAATGTCCATGGCGATATTCAAACCAGTTTATTTGTCAGTAGCATAATTTGAATAAAATAGGTAGGTCTAATAAATTTAACATCAATAAGCAAAACTGATCACAACATAGCATTAAGTAATGAATCCACAACCTTTAGAATTTTTTATTTATTGGTGTTTAAGCCACATACTTAACACGCCGGCCATCCTATCATATACGCTGCGGATAGTAAAATTCTGCTACGGGCGTCAGTAACGCCCGCGTCGGGTTTTAGTTTTCTAGTTTAATTGGTTATAAACTGAAAATTATGGACCAATGTGTTTTTGATAATAATCTGTATGTGAGTTTCGAAAGGAAGTAACCGGAATCCCAAACTAGTTACCCGAAAAGACGTCGTTCTGACCATATATCGCAGAAAATTATAAAATACGGTACATTTTATTATGAACTAAGACTTAGTTTCCTAAATGTCTTTATCAATGTTGTCTAAATCTATGACACATTACTCTATTTCGTAACGAAAACACACAGCTCTGAGATACCGAATTCTTTTTATCACCATCCATTTAGTTTTGTAACCAAAATGGAACCTTCTTCAACACACTATTGAAATGCTGAAGTTGCTGAATTCATCCGTCAATAGCGTGAGCTCGGAATTTTTTCAGAGAAAAACGTATTAATCACAAAATTGCATGTACAACAGGCTCGTCTATCGTTAAAAGGCTGGCCCGCACCGGGGTTTACACGATTTTTGCCCGATGCAGGTTTTACAGGATGATCAGCGTGCTTATGCACAACGGCTAATCATGACCGTGATAGTTTTACGGGGTCAAAGTCGGTCAGCGCAGGAAAATAAAATCTAAACGCTCTTGTACTGACCTAATGGGTCTCCTATTTCATGAGGTGGCAAAATATAATGCACATTAAAATTATTATTTAATAAATGTGCACATTTATTCATTTAGGTTTCATTTTGTACTATTATTCATTGCTCAAACCAACAACTATTTTTTTTTTTTTTTGCAATTTCACGCACAACTCAGGCTGCACAGTGGGAAAAGAATGTTAAATAGTTGTGACTAATACTTCCAAAAGGCCACTCTCAAAGCAGGCCACCTTTCTTTCAGCTGGCTAGACTGTCCATGTGTACCAGAGTAGTGTGCTCAGTGTGCTGCTTGGAACATGTAACACCCACTGCATGAGAAAGTTTGACAGCTTTGAGAAGCAGTGCAAAATCCGAAAGAGGCTGTTGATTTGGACTGACAACACGCTAAAAACTAAAGTGTTAAAAACTACACTTGAAGTGCTGTATTTAACACTTACTAAGTGCTGAACTAGCACTTTGTTCAAGTGTAGATATCCCAGAACTTGACAGGTGTTGACAATAATACCACTTGACAAGTGTAATGTCGCGACACTTAAAAGGAAACAACGCAGATGACGCGGATCAGGCTCGAACTCTCGAGCCTGATCCGCGTCATCTGCGTTGTGTCCTTTTAATTATGTACCCACCAAGCGCAAAGCAAATTATGGACGATTCTGGAAGAAAGACCAATGCTAGACACATGGGAAGTGCCATCCATTCAAGTTTCAGATGTCTGACGATTGTAATGTCTAAGTGCTTAAAGCATTGCACTTTGAGTGTTAAAATCAAACCCTAAGAGTTAGAATGGGTTTAACACCTTGAAAGTGTCAGTTTTAACACTTTAGTTTTTAGTGTGAATATAAATCTTTGAGTAAAAAAGACAACAGAAGAATGAAATGGTGATCAGTCGGGAAAGTACTTGCTTCCTACTCATATGTTTTAAATTATCATACTCATAGTACTGATATTTTTTTTGTATTTTCTACTCCATATTATTCTGATTTGACCCCTATTTTTATTAATTTTCACCAGATTGGACTGCAGTCTAATTCTTATGGTGCACTATTTTTGAACTAAATTCTTAACTTTTCCATTACTGTATTAGTTTTTTTTGGTATTTTGAGGTTACTTATCCAAGATACATGTATGGCACTTTGAAATATTATGAAGTCAGTTTGTAACTTCAGTATAATATTCCACCCTGTATCATTAGACCTCACCATACTATTATATGGATGACAGTCACAGGAGTATACCCCCATCTCATATTCCCAATAGAGTTCACACAAGAAGCATGAGGACATTGGTGAATGGATGAAAATACATATATGATTAGAATATGGGATACAGATCACTCTAACCAGTCAACACGTTTATTAACAACCCTCCACCCCCCCCCCCCCCCACCCCACCACCACCACCACACTGCTAACACACCACCAATTTCTCTGTGACTCACCCATGCGATGAAAAGAAGAACTATAGTGTTATGCTAATAGAAATTCTCAACACCTTTATGGTGAGCAAAACCCAACTGAATCAGACCAAAAACTCTGTCCAGGCCGAAGATTTATTTAAGAGACTTTAACAGGGACGGAATTGGCGAAGCATGGAGTTGGAGAAAAGATACAGACTGGAGAGAGTAGATCACCATTAAATCATAAACTTTTACAACAATTGTACACATTTTTGAGAACAGAACTCACAAAAACAATAAAAGTTACAACACAAAGGTCTGGGGGTGCAAGCGGGCTATGGGCTGAACATTTACAAGTTCTTATACAGTACTTTCTTAAATGAAAGTATCAATGACAGTGCAGCTCAACTTGACAAACTTGAACTTGGTAAGTTATAAATGAAATGGCAAAATTGAAAATCATTGGTACCAATGTTATTTGATGAAATTTCAACATAACACCATTGTGTGTGCACAACGTCAGAGTAATCCATGCATCTTCAAATGTAAACTGTAAGACTGGATAAAGGGAAAATGTTGATACACAAATGCAGTATGTTCAGAGGTTTTTGCAAATAGCAACTTTTTTCACAGAAATGAATGCTAATCAATAGCTCTTATCTAATGGTCTTAACTAATGAGCACACCAAGTTTAAAAACAATCCTATGATAAATGTGGCCTGTGGGCCATGTCAAAGAAGAATGTTGATGCACAAATGCAATAAATTCAAAGATTGTTCTCTAACAGCAACAGTTTTGATAGAAATAAAAAGAAAATTAATAGCTCCTATCTTTGTCACCCTGCATAAGCATACAAAGTTTCAAAACAACCTGATAATGAATGTGCCCTCTGAGGCATGCCAAAGGAAGATGTTAATGCACAAATGCACTACGTAGAAGGTCATTGCTTGTGGCAATTTTTTTATGGAAATTCATAAATATACCCTGCAGAGAGCGCAAAAGCGATAAGTTGATGCACAAATGCAGTAATTCAAAGGCTGGTGATAACGACAATAATTTTTTTATGGAAATAAAAAAAGCAATAGCTCACATCTAGAGGTCACCCAGAGCACACATAACACGTTTCAAAGTGATCCAATCATAAATGTGTCCTGAAGGGAGTGTTGAAGGGAAATATTGAGGTCTGACTAAACTAAGTTCAAAGGTCAGCGACAACATTTTTTGACAGAAATACAAGAAAATTGACGGCTCCCATATAGATGTCACCCCACACAAGCACACCAAGTTTGCAAGCGATCCAATCAGAAATGTGCCCTGCAGGATGGGTCAAAGGGAAATATTGATGCTTAGCTGCACTAAGTTTTTACTAAGTTCATCAAAGGTTGTTGCCAATGGCAACCATTTTTGACGGAAATGGAAGAAAACCAACAGCTCCCATCTAGAGGTAACTCCAAACAAACACATAACACGTTTCAAAGTGATCCAATCATAAATGTGTCCTGAAGGGAGTGTTGAAGGGAAATATTGAGGTCTGACTAAACTAAGTTCAAAGGTCAGCGACAACATTTTTTGACAGAAATACAAGAAAATTGACGGCTCCCATATAGATGTAACCCCACACAAGCACACCAAGTTTGCAAGCGATCCAATCAGAAATGTGCCCTGCAGGATGTGTCAAAGGGAAATATTGATGCTTAGCTGCACTAAGTTTTTACTAAGTTCATCAAAGTTGTTGCCAATGGCAACCATTTTTGACGGAAATGGAAGAAAACCAACAGCTCCCCTCTGGAGGTAACTCCAAACAAACATACCAAGTTTCAAACCATCCTGGTCATAAATGTGTCCTGTATGGGGTGCCAAAGGAATATGTTGATCCCCGAATAAACTAAATTCAAAGGTCGTTGCCAGTGGCAACATTTTTTGACGGAAAATGGAAGAAAATCAATAGCTCCCATGTAGAGGTCACCCTAAACAAGAATGTCATGTTTCAAAACAATTCGATCATAAATGTGCCCTGTGGGGTGTGACAAAGGAAAATATTGAGACTTGGCTAAACTAAGTTCCAAGAATGTTGCCAGCGGCAACATATTTTGACGGAAATGGAATAAATTCGATAGCTCCCGTCTAGGGCTCACTCCAAACAAGCATAACAAGTTTCAAAGTGATCTGGTCAAAACTGTGCACTACAGGGTGTGCCAAAAGCGAAATATTGATGCGTAACTGCACTAAGCTCATCAAAGGCCATTGCCAGAAATAGAAGAAAATCGATAGCTCCCATCTAGAGGTAACCCCAAACAAGCATACAGTTTCAAACCGATCTGATCATAAATGTCCCTTGTAGGGCATGCCAAAGGAATATATTGATGCCTGACTAAACTAAGTTCAAAGGTCGTTACCAGCGGCAACATTTTTTTGATGGAAATGGAAGAAAATCAATAGCTCCCATCTAGATGTTACTCCAAACAAGTATGCCAGATTTCAAAGCAATCCGATCATAAATGTGCCCTGTAGGGTGTGCCAAAGGGAAATACTGAGGTCTGATTTAACCGAGTACTAACAACGTTGCCAACTGCAACATTTTTGACGGAAATGGAAGAAAATCGATAGCTCCCATCTAGATGTCACCCTCAAACAAGCATACCAAGTTTCAAATCATAAATGCGACCTGTGAGGTCTGCCAAAGGAAATTGTGGGCATACGTACGTACTCCCGGTGAAAAAGAAGAAAATCGATAGTTCCCATCTAGAGGTAACCCCAAACAAGCATACCGGGTTTCAAACCGATCTGATCAAAAATATGCTCTGCACGGCGTGCCAAAGGAGTATATTGATGCCTGACTAAACTAAGTTCGAAGATCGTTGCCAGCGGCAACATTTTTTGACGGATGGAAATGGAAGAAAATCGATAGCTCCCATCTAGAGGTAACCCCAAACAAGCATGCCACGTTTCAAAGTAATGCGATCATAAATGTGCCTTGTAGGGCGTGCCAAAGGGAAATATTGAGGTCTGACTATACTAAGTTCGAAGATGGTTGCCAGCGGCAACATTTTTTGACGGAAATGGAAAAAATTCGATAGCTCCCATCTAGAGCTCACTCCAAACAAGCATAACAAGTTTCAAAGTGATCCAATCATAAATGTGCCCTGTAGGGTGCTCCAAAGGTCTGACTAAACTAAGTTCTAAGAACGTTCGCCGCGGCAACATTTTTTGACGGAAATGGAAGAAAATCGATAGCTCCCATCTAGAGGTCACCCCAAATAAGCATGCCAGGTTTCAAAGCAATTCGATCATAAATGTGCCCTGTAGGGTGTGCCAAAGGGAGATATTGAGGTCTGACTAAACTAAGTTATAAGAATGTCGGCAGCGGCAACATTTTTTGACGGAAATTGAAGAATTCGATAGCTCCCATCTAGAGGTCATCCCAAACAAGCATACCAAGTTTCAAAGCGATGTGATCATAATGAGACCTGTGAGGTGTGCCAAAGGAAATTGTTGATGTACGAACGTACGAACGTACGTACGCACGTACGCCGACGGACGAGAAGTGATGGCAATAGCTCAGCTTGACTTTGTCAAGTTGAGCTAAAAAAATAGTATCCTGTAAAAACACTGAATAAATTCAGACTACTGTGCTGTGATTTCACCCAGGGACTTGGTTAGAAGCCATAAGCAAATAATCCAGCATCACCACAGCGCTTGGATTTTCTGCTTCTGACATCAATAAACACAATTTGGCAAAAGTTCTGTTGCCCATCATAGCATTCTTTTCAAAATAAATTTCTTATGGTCCTACAAAATAAAATTTCAACCCCCATCCCTACCCATCAGCACAGCCAATTTTTTCTAACTAGTGTTCACAGTAATTACTATTTACCAAAAAATCTAGTTACTTGCCACAACTCCTTATATTGTTATGGTCTTGTTGTGAAATTCTAGTTTATTCTCTACGCCCCCCCCCCCCCCCCACCATCCACCCAGAGGTTGTCTAGCAGTGCCCTTAGAAAGTACAATTAACAATTTGATGAATGCTACGTGCATGCTATTACCCCTTTCAAATATGTCTTCATGGTCTTGGGAGCATCCAGCCGATACGCGCCCAAACGCCTGCAGTTTATTGTTTGCAAACAGAAAAAAGCTTCTCCGCTGAGAGGACTGACTGATCAGAGACATTGTTGTTGAGTACGAGACATTTAGTCCGAAGTCAAGTCGCCCACGCTTATTTTTCCGAGTTGACCCGGTTTTGAGGGGCGAGTTGACCCGGAAAAAAATAGCCATTATTTTATTAAAACTAAAGTTTTTATTGATAATTTATCTCTCTTTTTTTTCTCCGGTTTTGAGGGACGAGTTCTACAAGTTGGTTCCTCTCTTACAACAAGAATCCACCATTGTTGAAATGAACGTAGAAGCAGATCACATTGAAACAAACAGCCGAACGAAATATACTAAGATGTCAAAGAAGACTGAAGAGCTTTGGGAGATGTATAGGCAGAATGAAATTACCACCACCAGCTTCTTCCGTGAATGTGCTAAAATATATGCTTAATTATTATAGGTTCAAGCTGTTTTAACCCTTTACCCAACGTGGGTAGCAGACAAAACTTGGAAAAAAATAATCTTGAATACAAGTAACTTTGCTTATAGAAACATAGCTTATGACACCTCATTGGAACGAGCTCGTCCCAATGAGGGATCATGCGCTATGTTTTTTAGACAAACTGCAAGCAAAATTAAATAAAAATTTGAACGATTGAAATTTTTACCCCACGTCGGCACGTGTAGTCTCCTTGTTTGAGTCGCACGTCGAGAAATGTACGTATGTGTACTCAAGAAGACAAGAACTTTCGCGCGCATCGTCGCATATCCATCTCGTGGTTGGGCAAACAAAGGCCTCAACTCTCCAATTTCTGAAGATAGTTACAGATATGTAGGCCTTCTATATAAATGGCCGTTGTGGGGAAAGTGGCGGAACTTACCAAATTCTAGCTAAGGTTCTGTGACTCCCCCACCCAATCGCAGTTAGTCCAAGAATAATTTTAGGCTGTTTCAGAATTTTTCTCCTACATAACAACTTCGTCAATTCCCACTAAACTGGAATACAGAAACATCATTGCTAATGGCCAGGCTCAAGAAAATTGTGGCCTTTCAGACACCACAGCTCTTAGGAAAACTGTTATTCGATTCGTGACACACCATGTCGAATGCAACATGGACAAACAATAAATCACTCAGAATCGCGTAGCTGTACGCTTGTTGTGCAACATATTATTTATTTATTGAGGATTTAACCCTTTACTTGACATGAAAAGCAGACGACACTTGCAAAAGAATTCTTGAATAACTCATTTTTGTCTCAAAAACATAGCTTATGGCCCCTCACTGGAACGAATTCGTTCTAATGAGGGGTCATAACTTTTGTTTGTGCGACAAAAAATGAAAAAATGATGAAAATTAACTGGCGAATTTTGAGAATAGCGGTACGTTGGGTAAAGGTTTAACGAAACTTTTGACAGCCAGGGTGACCTCGTGACTAACAGTTTTACGGGTGGGGGAAGCCGAATTACCCGAATAGAACTGTCAAGCAACGGCGAGCAAGCAAGTGCCAGACTCCCCCAGCGTACTAATTTCTCACAAGCAGGGTTAGCATTGGTTGAAGACAAGTGCACCATCGACGTACAGTACCGTGTCCCTACCTTGGCAACTAGGACCAAGTGCCTTGCTCTTGTGCAACTTATATACTCCGACGTTTCTAATGATAACTTGCCAAAAGCATATATTGACCTATTTGATTACCGCGGATTGAACTGGATTGAAAGGAAATATTTTTACAGATAATGATGAGTCACGAATAGTCTCAGTCCAGCAGTTTTTCCGACGCTGGTAACCCTGTACTGAATTCCTTCCCATGAATATGTTAGTGTCTTTATTTGTTATACCCAGCCGATACGCGACCAAACGCCTGCAGTTTATTGTTTGCAAACAGAAAAAAAGCTTCTCCGCTGAGAGGACTGACTGATCAGAGACATTGTTGTTGAGTACGAGACATTTAATCCGAAGACTCCCCCCCCCCCCCCCCCCCCCCCCATTCCCCTTTGGATTGATCAAATTCCACAGTTCCATTTTTGAAGTGTAGAAAATTATTTACTCACCCGATAAACAGTTTATATGTCCTTGGAGATTCTTTTTGTTGGCGAAGAAGATAAGCGTTCTTGCGTTCTTAGTTTATTCTCAATGTAAACATCATATAGAGTAGTTTGTAGCCACCACTATTTGTGACCTACATTGGTTACACAGCATTTCGTGTACGGTACAGTGCATTAAAATTAAGCTGACCTTTGTACCACAGGTACTCGGCACAAGCTAATGTTTGAATCTGCCTTTCATAGACAATGGGACCTCGAATTATTTATAATAAACCGGATAATTGTAGCTCGTAACCTACTTTCCACTGTGCACAAACTTGTCGACTAAATGTTTTACGGCCTTTTCTGCGACTTCTCCCAGTTATCATGAATAACCCAAGAACACCAAACGGTCGTGTAATACACCACTGTAATGCTTATTTATTTCCCTTTCCACTGACATTGGGTACTGCTGGAAACGTTAATTATGTGAATCAAATTTGAGGGGGTATAACGAAGATGAGTACTATCGTCTTCGAAAAGCGAGTTGTGTAGGCATACCTTGTTAATATTTATATACCATTAATGGAGCACGTCAGCATCGATTCAAAAATGCTATCAAATGTAATTTTTCTTTCGATTTCACAGCTTGTGCCGAGTACCTCTGGTCTGTACTGTGACTTCAGGGTAAATGGTATCACGGACCTAAATATTTCCCCATAGGCGACCATTATAACGTTCAGCCCCTCCCCCCCCCCCCCCCCAAAAAAAAAAAAAAAAAAAAAATTAAAATGATCGCATCACTTTAATTTTGGCATTCAAATGTCTTTGTCAAGTATAGTCCTTCAGACAACTTTTTCTGACCCCAAAACAAGGGGTCATGAAACAAATATGAGAGAAAAATTGACAGCAAGGGAAGTACTGGTCACGTTCACATAGGTATTTTTCAGGGAATTCCCTACAAAAACACACCAAATGTAAATTGTATTTTTTAAGTCCAAAAGTCATCAAATAACCCCCTTTTTTATCTGGGATGTCTATAGAATGCTTCAAACGTTTATTGAGATCACCCCCATTAAGGAATGTTCAGGGTTGTGATTTTCTGAAAGCTCATTCAAAATGCTATAATTTGCACCAATGCTTGTCATTAGGGGTTGGGGGCATTACTGATTAATGTGAATGTGAATGAAACTACCACGACCCCGGGTAAACAAATTTACATGTTACAGTCAGGGCTGAGGGCAGTTAACGTTTACGTTTCAAACGTTAACGTGTTAAATTATTTTAACATTGAAGATTATATTTGTATAATATGCGGCATTGTGTCGTTATCTTGTGTTTACTCAAGCCGTATCGTGCGTGCCGATGACGTCGAATTTTACTCCATTTAAT
This sequence comes from Pictodentalium vernedei, assembly GCA_031216915.1. Lineage (NCBI taxonomy): Eukaryota > Metazoa > Mollusca > Scaphopoda > Dentaliida > Dentaliidae > Pictodentalium > Pictodentalium vernedei. Next base: position 312,898,416 of record CM062289.1, read on the forward strand.
GAAATTGAAGAACACAAATAATTTTGATGTCCGCCAATTATAGACGACCCATTGATTTGGTGGAGAGACCATGAAGCCCTCCGACCAATAATGGCGAAGTTGGCCCGCCGATATTTGGCGACACAGCAATATCAGCTTCACCCGAATGCCTATTTTCCATAGAAGGACTGGTCCGAGCAACGGCGGATGTCTCTTTCTATGGATACGGCTGCAGCGACTATATTCTTAAATGAAAACATCGCTGAATGATAGAATTTACGATAACCTGCGAGAACTATATTAACTACTCGTCCCCTGAGTTCCAATGAGTTCTTTGTGCCTACTGGCACATAGAACACATTGGAACTCAAGAGACGAACTGTACGTAAGTAGTATAGCACGTATGAATCGTGCCTCATTACCCGGACTTTTGGGGGTGCAGCTAGTGTTAAATTCCCATAGGAACCGGACTTTTGGGGGTGCAAATTTGGGGGAGCAAAAGTACGGCTCCTTACAGCTAGATCCGCCAAATGGTGAAGGTACTGTATATATAGTATGCTATGGCATGTATAGTGATATATGTACGCATGGGGCCATAGGTATATATTATGGGTAAGTGATGGAAAGATGATGGGAAAATTGGGTTTTCTTGAAAGTTTTTTCCCGCGAAACGGTTGACGTTGCTATTGACGTCGTGACGTCATGATACGCGCGCGACGTCATAGAGATGCTGACCGCTGTTATTGTCCAGTATACAATGTGACATAACGTTGTTCGGGTCAGGGGGTGTCTGGCTTCTCGTATGGGGTGGTGGCGATATGGTAGTGGTGGTATATATCCATGTTGGTATACCATTATCCCTTGGATCTTCGTATTATCCTATGTCAGTTATAGCTAGATCAAGCAGTATTATGGGGATGGGGGTAATGCATGGTCGCCCAGTGCAGTATTGCGAGATAGTCATTGGTGGTTTAGATTGACAGTACAGGATGAATGATCTGTTGGTCTATTATCCCCTTAGTACTATTAACCTACCGAATCCTTTTATTATCTTATGGCTGGTATTGGTAGTTTAGTGTTAAGTCGGGCAGTATTATAACCGTTTGTTTAGAACGGGTGGCATAGGATGCAATGTGTATACCGCTGTAGGTCCCCTGTTAGTCCTCGGTATTATTAACAAACCCATTGCTTTGTATTATTCTATGGCTGGTATAGGTAGTACGTTATGGCAGGTAAGTGGAATTTTGGAGTGGGGGTGGGGGTAATGCCTGGAAGTATAGAACAGCAGTATAGTATGGACGATGTATACCTCTGTGGGCCCCTGCAGGTCCCATGTTAGCCCTTAGTACTATTAATCCACCTGATGCTTCATGTTATCCTATGACTGGTATAGGTAATATGCAATGCTAGGCATAGGGGTATTGTGGGTAGGGGTACTGCCTGGTAGTTTAGAACGATACTATAGTATGGCGGTATATACACCTATAGGCCCCTGTTAGTGCTTGGTACTATTAACCAACCGATTGATTTGTTTTATTATATGGCTGGTATATGTAGTACGTTATGGACCTAGTGATTTTGTGGGGGTGGGGGTAATGCTTGGTAGTTTAGAACGGTAGTATAGCATAGGCTGTACATATCCCTGTAGGTCTCTTGCTGGCCCTTGGTACTACTGATCCACCAGGTGCTTCATATTATTGAGCGGTATTCTGGGGTGGGGTTCGTGCCTGGTAATACAGAACGGCAGCAGAGTATGGTTGGTATATTTCTCTTTAGGTCCCATCCTAACCGTTGATAGTATTAACCTACCAAATGCTTTGTATCATCATGTTACTGGTAAGGTGGTACGTAATACCAGTAGTTCGTACCCTATCCCGAGTACTCTTGTTGTTTCATTTATCTAGATCATTTATATAAATTATAATTAATCAATTAGATTGCTTGATTTCCCATAATCTGTATGCAGAGTTATCTCCCTTTTGTATAATAAAAGCCTATATCCAATGGCAATATTCCTGGGAACCCCAATTTCGGCACCCCTTTTTGGAAAACATATGGCCTTCGGCACCCCTTTTTCTGAAATGAGGATAAGAGTCGCAGTAACTTATACCTCATTGGGGAATTTTTACTACGACTCTTATCCTCATTTCAGAAAAAACGGGTGCCGAAGGTCATATGTTTTTCAAAAAAGGGGTGCCGAAATTGGGGTTCCCGGGAATATTGCCATTGGATATAGGCTTTTATTATACAAAAGGGAGATAACTCTGCAATCAGATTATGGGAAATCAAGCAATCTAATTGGTTAATTATAATTTATATAAATGATCTAGATAAATGAAACAACAAGAGTACTCGGAATAGGGTAGGAACTACTGGTATTACGTACCACATTACCAGTAACAGGATGATACAAAGCATTTGGTCGGTCAATACTATCAACGGCTAGGATGGGACCTACAGGGGAATATACCAGCCATACTCTGCTGCCGTTCTGTATTACCAGACATTGACCCCACCCCAGAATACCGCTCAATAATATGAAGCACCTGGTGGATCAGTAGTACCAAGGGCCAGCAAGAGACCTACAGGGATATGTACAGCCTATGCTATACTACCGTTCTAAACTACCAAGCATTACCCCCACCCCCACAAAATCACTAGGTCTACCATAACGTACTACATATACCAGCCATATAATAAAACAAAGCAATCGGTTGGTTAATAGTACCAAGCACTAACAGGGGCCTATAGGTGTATATACCGCCATACTATAGTATCGTTCTAAACTACCAGGCAGTACCCCTACCCACAATACCCCTATGCCTAGCATTGCATACTACCTATACCAGTCATAGGATAACATGAAGCATCAGGTGGATTAATAGTACTAAGGGCTAACATGGGACCTGCAGTGGCCCACAGCGGTATACATCGTCCATACTATACTGCTGTTCTATACTGCCAGGCATTACCCCCACCCCTACTCCAAAATTCCATTTACCTGCCATAACGTACTACCTATACCAGCCATAGAATAATACAAAGCAATGGGTTTGTTAATAATACCGAGGACTAACAGGGGACCTACAGCGGTATACACATTGCATCCTATGCCACCCGTTCTAAACAAACGGTTAAAATACTGCCCGACCTAACACTAAACTACCAATACCAGCCATAAGATAATACAAAGGATTCGGTAGGTTAATAATACTGAGGGGGTAATAGACCAACAGATCATTCGTCCTGTACTGTCAATCTAAACCACCAATGACTATCTCGCAATACTACACTGGGCGACCATGCATTACCCCATCCCCATAATACTGCTTGATCTAGCTATAGCTGACATAGGACAATATGAAGATCCAAGGGATAATGGTATACCAACATGGATATATACCACCACTACCATATCGCCGCCACCCCATACGAGAAGCCAGACACCCCCCTGATCCGAACAACGTTATGTCAGATTGTATACTGGACAATAACAGCGGTAGCATCTCTATGACGTCGCGCGCGTATCATGGCGTCACGACGTCAATAGTAACGTCAACCGTTTCGCGGGAAAAACTTTCAAGAAAACCCAATTTTCCCATCATCTTTCCACCACTTATCCATAACATATACCTATAGCCCCATGCGTACATATATCACTATACATGCCATAGCATACTACATATACAGTACCTACACCATTTGGCGAATCTAGTTGTAAGGAGCCGTACTTTTGCTCCCCCAAATTTGCACAACCAAAAGTCCGGTTCCTATGGGAATTTAACACTAGCTGCACCCCCAAATGTCCGGGTAATGAGGCACGATTCATACATGCTATACTACTTACGTAATAAAAAATGGCCGAAGTTATTAAAATGTTGTTGTATTTATTTATTTATTTATTTATTTATTTATTTATTTATTTATTTATTTATTTATTTATTTATTTAATTTATTTATTTATTTGTCATATACTTATGCACAGTGGCTAATCATGACCGTGACAGCTTTACGGGTGGAGGAAGCCAGAGTACCCGGAGAGAACCACCGAGCAACGATGGGAAACATCGTAACTCCGCACTGCAGCACAGGCAGGGTTAGATTGGTTGAAGACATGTGTAGGCCTACCATCGACGTGCAGTACGCCTTAGTACACGGCGCCATTGTGCCCCCATGTGGACATTCGGTGTTAAGTGCCTTGCCCAAAGACACAACGCGGGAGTCCGAATCGATCCATCCAAGGACTGACCGGGCTCGACGTTGCTTAACTTCGGTGATCTGACGAGAACCTTATTTTTTTTTGTTTATTTTAACATTTAACGGCATTTAACTCGCTAACGCAGAATTATTTAACACGTTAACGTGTTAAGGAAAATTTAACCCCTCCCAGCCCTGGTTACAGTACTAAACTGACCTCGATTTCTATATGGATTATGGTTTTTTTTACTATGACAACACAGCAGAGTGCCACTTGATCATGTGATATGACTTTACATGAGATCCATAAGACAGGGGGTTGGGGTGGGGTCCGGGTACATGATGTACTATTTTTCCCATTTAAAGGGTGCATATCTATTAATATTTCATTTCGACCCCATGTGTTGGATTTTATGTGGTGGATTTCATGTGACGTCATAGTCAAGTGACCCAGTGGCGACATGTTGGTTTGTCGTGGTAGACCCGTGAGCACAGGTACTCGGCACAAGCTGTGAAATCGAAAGTAAAACATTTGATAGCATTTTGAATCGATGTTGACGTGCCCCCATAATGGTATATAAATATTAACAAGGTACACAAGGAGCTGAAGGGGAGGTTGGGGGGCCTGGTGTATCTGGTGTCACACCAATGAAGGTTACCGGTACCTATGATTGCGAGGTGGAAGGAGGATGGGAGGTCGTTGTGGACTCAGGGAGGAAACTGGGTGGCATGGAACGTGGGGGAAGAATGCTTGATGTGGGGGTGTAACCGAGGAGAGGGACCTTGTTTGAAAATTCGGAAGGTGGCGTCAGGACAGGGCTGCGCAGAGTCAGGCCCGAGTCGGCGTAATGCTGCCAAGGTTGCTAGGCGGTGTTTAGAGAACAGGTTCTGTGTTTTAGATTCCGATACCCCTGGGGATGAGATTGAGGGGAGAGGTGGCTGTTGATGTTGATAGGCCAGATGGGGTAAGGAGGGCGGTGAAGAGAAAGAGGGGCCAGAGGCATGCAAAACGAGGCGAGTTGCAGATGACATAGGAACTAGGGGGAAAAGGAAGAAAATTAGTTGTAGCTGGAAGTTGCATTGTACATGGGATTGACAATGTGGTTTGTGGTCCTGATAGTTCTAATCGAATAGTCTTGTGCTTTCCGGGCGAAGGTGGAGGATCTGAGGGACCGGGTAGAATGTATTGTGGCACGGTCAGGATCCGGTAGTGGTGGTTCATGTGGGGACCAACAATATCAGGGAGAGAAGGTAAGTAATTTTGGTGGAGTCGTATAGAGGTTTAGTCAGCAAACTGCTAAGTAGGAATGCAAGAGTAGTTGCATCCGGTGTCCTTCCTGTTCTCAGAGGTGGGGACGAACGGAACTCAAGGATTTTGGCGCTGAATGAAGAGCTGGGGGCCTACTATGTTAACCTCGGAATACTGTTTATCGACCATTGGGGCACGTCTTGGGTCAACGCGAGCATGTACGGGCGTGATGGGCTGCATCTTAGCAGGATGGGGAAACGGGTATTGGGGTATAAAATTCTACGTGTAGCGGAGCCTTTTTGGAGAGGAGCGGGGTGGGAGGCCAGAGGCAAGTATAACACGAGTGGACACAGGTGGGGTGAACAAGAGCGAGGGGGACAGAATAAGTTTACCAAGGCTAGCACCAGAAGACAATGCGATCAGTAGGCGGACTCCAATGAATCCCGGTAGCCTGAAAGTGGGTTATAGCAACATCCAGGGTCTCCATCTAAAGTAAGTGAAATTGCTACATTGATCGAGGTAGAGGACTTTGATATCATGGGCTTGAGTGAGACGTGGGTAAGACGTGGGTAAGACACGAGAAACGGGTAGACCAAGTAAGGTTGTGTATGCGTGGATAGGTGTAGGGCGAACGGAAGGCCAGAAAAAGGGGGGGGGGGGGAGGGGTAGGCATGTACATTAAAGAGGATTTAAAACCGTTGCTGGTCACAGACCTGGAAGATGTCAGCACCTCGGCGGAGGTATCGAAGGAAATTGGATGGGTAAAGATCAATCTAAGAAACAGAAGTAATGCCCTTGGGATTGTGTATTGTGCGGTGGAGGGAAGCAAACCCGAGTAGAATGACTCGATATACTCAATACTAAGGTCCAATGTCACAGAACTAGAAAACAATGGGCTCGGCAAGGGAGGGGGTCACTAAAAATTTGCAAGACGTGACGTCCTATTCTTTATTCAGCTCCTTTTTACACCCACCCACCCACTACGTGCAAATTTTCTACTACCGTTTTCAGACACCCACCCCCACTCTCCCATTAAAATCCAAAATAAACTTATAAATTTAGTAGGCACAGCTGTCTTTAGGGGGTTTTCATAGTGTTCTTAAACTGGTACCACCAATTTAAACCTCTGTGGGCTGCTGTGGCCCCAATCTACAAATGACAAGCTGTTCATTATCAGGCTTGGCCAGAGCAGGTGTACATATACGGGAACAAATTTTCATTTGAATTGTTCTGTAAGTATTCAGGTGTTTGCTACTTTCCAATTCTATTAATAAATAAATAACTTGGGTTGAATTTAGTGCATCAGAGAGAATTTTCCCAAAATATTGTCTGCACATTTTCTACATTTCGAAGACACCCACCCCCTACTAACGTGTGACATTTTCCCAGATTAAGCCCAATATTCTCACATATAAAGCCTCCTGATGTTGTATTTATGTTAAGAGTGTGATGTACAACATCATCTTTAAGGTTGAAACACAAATGATGGTATTTATTAGCTGATATATTGATATATTTTTAAAAAAATTAAAAAATTGCACAAGTTGGAAATGCACATTTTTGGCGCACTCAAGAGACCCACCCACCCCCACGTCACGTCTTGCAAATGTTTGGTGTCCCCCCCCCCCCCCCCGGATCGGTATAATTCTGATGGGTAACTTTAATGGATACATAGGTGATAAGGAAGAAGGCACAGAGGGCGGGGACAAGAGAGTAAACAGGAATGGAAGGAAGCTGTTGAACTTCACAAATGAGCCCGTCCTGAAGATTCTGAACAGGGAGGCGAGGTGTAAGGGGAAAAGGACCTGGGAGAGGGACATTGACTACACAGCGGTATATTGATGAAATCCTTGATGTCGACGTTAGATTGTATGCAGGTGCAGTGGGTGATAGAGATTCGTTCTAACGGACGATAATGCCCGACCTTATGTTGTCCATGCTGTCGGGGAGTACCGGCAGAGGGAGGGGATTGGACTGGCCAGCAAGATACCCTGACCCAAGTCCAATCGAACATGGCTGGAATGAGTTGCAGCTTGCAATTTCAGCCCGCCCAGTCCAGCCTAGAAGTGTCCAGGAGCTTGGTACCATTCTGGTCCAATAATGGAACAACATCCCACAAAAGACCACCAGGAACCTGATTGGGAGCATGAGAAGGCGTTGTAAAGCTCCAATTAACAGTAATGGGTCTCACACTCGATATTGAACCCATACCAGTTCGCTCCGTCAACTTTTTGGCAAATTTGAAAAATTTCCTCTTTTACCAATACCGGTAATATCCATTTTCTATGGTTATCGTATTCAAGCGCTATAAAATAATATCAAACACAAAAAAATCTTAATTTCTGTATTTAAATCACTAAAGGTATATTTAAATAAAAAATATATACACTTTTCATTACAATATTTCAAGCAAACTTTGAGTACTACATGTTCCAATAAATATTGTTTAAACTAACACTAACTGCCACTGAAAACAAAGAAATTGAACGAAAATATATCAAACTTCTAACATCATTCATTGTATGCTACCAGCAATACTGTCATTAATATTAATATTATCTGCGTCATCAGTTAGTGGTATAATTTACCATCAATTTATTCCATTACACCCGTCATTTGTTCTCGTAGCGGATTGGCTCCTTTTGGAAACCACTAATGTAATGACCTCCGGATTTTTTTATATTCTATGGAAGGGTCATTGTTGCCTGTTGGGGATATACATTATGCATATACCATTGATCGGTAAAAGATTCATCATGTCTGTTATCAGAAATGTTTGAATTAATAAAATTATTTTTTCATTGGCGTTCAAGTCTTCCACCTCGTGTGACTTCGGGCGGCGTCTTGGAAAGATTTTGGCATTATGATACATGTAAGGGGTATTACTTTTTGTAGCTGACAATTGTCCCTTGATGAAACTCAGAAAATTATTGCTGGGGTATTTTATCTTTCTAGACAGCACTCGCACGCCTTTCTAGTTTGGATGCCAGACATGTCTGTAGAGATGTTTACGTAGACACACAGAAATCGTGGTATAAAAGCAGGAATTCATTTTTGCGAAAATGTTTTTTCACATATTGTCAAATTTTGCATGTGGCTAGGTGGCATGCACCTCGACCTGCAGATACAGTTGCATGCCTTTCCTGCAAGTTGCTGTTTTTGTATTGGCAAGATCATTCACAACAGTCAACGGTCAACATTAACGCCGTTTTTGTATTGTCAAGGGCAGCCCCTACTTGAGTATACCCTGTATACAAAACTCATCATAAGCCATATTGAGGTGCTAATTACTATCAGCGCGCTTACGTCCCAGAATATCGGTCGATATATACCTCTGCCTATATGTTCCAGTCGATATGTACCACATCGGCTGTCGACATGTACCATTCAAAAAGTCGATGTGTACCACCCAAAAAGTCGGTATGTACCACATAAAAGTCGGTATGTCCCACATGAATTTTTGATATAGATGACTAAAATACAGACACTCACAAATATTTTTTTTTTAAATTTAATCGTGAAATGTGAATAAAGGGAAGTTTCAATGTGTCCTTTATTACCAATCTATTTTGATTTTCGACCACAATGTAAAGATGTTTCTTTCATGTTTGATTCCAAAGATATTGATATTATAATTCAAAGTATATTCATATGAATTTATGTTTTTTATCCGTTTAAAAACAGTCAGTTTGCAATTTGAATAAGATGTTTACTTGCAATCAAATCACATCAAATCGAACGTCTGTTGTGAAGTTTTTTATCCATTTAGAAACAATCAGTCAGCAATTTGAATAAGATGTTTACTTGCAATCAAAACACATCAAATCGAAAAAAAAACTTGGATATGCAGTAGTAGGGGTAAAAAGTGTTATGCGACGGTAATACAATCAAATTCACATTTTTCTCGTTAGTCTCAACATCGTCTGACACAATCAGAATCATGGTCAGGACTGTAGCTATAGATAACAACAGGTAGACATCACGAGTCACAGGTATTAATTTAGAAAACCGCGGTAATAACGAGGATCCCTCGTACTTGGGTGAGTTTGCCGATGAGAGAAACAGCAACGATGGTGGAGCACCAAGATTCAAGCCGAGCTCAATTCTTGATGGTTCAGTAGTAGCGCTGTATCCCACGTTGGATAGAAAGAACAGGACAGCCAGGACTGAAAAACATTCAAGTAACTGACCACCTTTAAATCGCCATTACAGGTATGATAAAGCACATAGGGATGCATTTTTTGTTAATCTATGTTTTAGGCTGCGCCAGTAAACTGCTGTGATGAATGTACCGATCCGAGCACGATGCACTTTAATACTACTCATTATGTAACTTGCTGATGATGATATATGTTTAGTGCTCGGATGTTAGTAACATTCATTGGTAACAAGGGCATTTTGTATTGGTATTGGAAACAAGTTGTATTAGCTTCGCGGCAAAAGAGGTTAGAAACAAAAGTGTGAGGAAAGAGGTGTAAGACAAACATAAAGAAGAGTAAATACAACATACTGAGGTAGTAAGAAATAATCATTACGTGTACAGTCCATTAAAGACCCGGTTTCCATCACCCCTGATATCTAGTGCTAAACTAGGGGTGACGAACCCGGTTTGCGTTAACCTCGCTATCAGTACAGTCTGACAAAAAAAATCAAACTTCGCGAACTAAGTGTCGAAGAGGCAAGATTTGAATCAATCAAAAGAAACCTATTTTGTTCAAAATGCATAACCATAAGAAAATTATTAATTTGGCAGGCCTACGTGTCGAAAGAGGGTGAATACGACATTTCAATCCGCGGAGTGCTATTCTGTTTTCGACACACTGACATGACCGTAATCCTCCCCATTAATTATTACCAACCAATGAGGCGCCGGCACAAATACGTGTGACATCCCACCAGTGCTCACTGCATACTTTAAGAAAAAAATTTGTAGAACATCAAAGCGTCGATCCACGGTGGTTTGCATTCGCAGCACAAATGTGTATCTTTAAAAAACATTAATTGGTTGTGTTTGTGTTCAATGCCGTTCATTTAAATTCATTCGAGCTTCTGTTTTTGTTAAACCTGTGGAAAAATACGCACGTGCAAACGGAAAACTTTATAGGGGTCGACAGCACTCAATTCAATTTAAGCCCACCAGATGAAAATTTGATAAACATCGTTGCAAATGGCACATTCACGCAAATAAGTACGGGAACACTGGTACTCTAAGTGTATATAACGGCAAGCTAAAATTTAATAGAAATAAGTTTTAAAAACAAAAGGGGAGTCCCATTAATGGTACACATTATGGCCTACATAAACCGGGGAAGGTCCAAAAATAAACAGGTTGGTTATATTTCTATTTAACAGTTGTTGACAACATCCACCCCACCCCCATCATGGTTTGGCTGGTGTCTTCTCTGGGTGCAAAACTCCACTTCACATCATCAACGGAAACATGAACGCACAAATGTACAGGGACCATACTTGGAGCCGATTGCTATTCCCCACGGTCACTGTTTCCTTGGAAACCGATTTCATTATTTGGACGATAATGTCAGGCCTCACCGAGCGAGAATAATGTGAGAATTTAAAGATATGCAACAGGGCGAGACCTGGATGGATTTTTCAGCAAAGAGCCCGGACTGCAACCCGATAGAACATGTGTGGGACATGCTCGGCAGGGGAGTAGTTAATAGACAGCCACCATCCCATGCCACCGACAATGTGCCGTGTGCTTATAAAGAAATGGGACAACATCACATCGAGGAAGGTCATCGACAGCATGCCACCCGGATTAAGATGTGTTAGAGATGCTCGATGCGGTCCCACTGGACACTGAACAACGTGACATTTTTTTGACGTTGTGATTACATCCGCGGTGCCTAATGTTCATTCAATTAAAAAAATGCTCTACAAAGCCAGTTTCATGAGAATTTACTCATGTACTGTATACTCACTGGTATAGTGTATGTGTGAGGGGGGGGGGGGGGGGGGCTTAACTTAACTTTTTTGGACAGTATATGTACGGAACTGTACTTGTGATATATTGACATCTTGTTCGCTTTCATCAACTGGAATCGATTAAGTACAGTTTCCAACGATAACCCCCTCACCATCCCACCCCAACCCACCCCCAAAAAGACCAGCAGCAATTTTAATTAGTAATTACCTGCAAGATCAACACGTAGACCTTAGGCTACGTATCCAAGTCGTTGCTCATCACGTGCATTTTAGTTTAGTTTAAACAATATTTATTGTTGGAACATATTACATTCGCTGTAAACAAAATGGAATACCTGTACAAAACTCAGTATTATACAATATTACACAGCATAAAAATAGAGAAGATACATTTTAGTTTGATTACCACTAAATCACTGGGTGTGTGTGGGCGGGAGGGGGGGGGGGGGCTAGCAACAATTATTTATAAGTTTAATATATTTTTAAAAGGGCTAGCCGTCTTTCAATGGTTGTGGGTGGCTCCTAAGATTTTAACAAGAAATTTTAAGACTTAGTCGTCACAACCAGTGACGTGGAAATCCCCCCCCCCCCAAAAAAAATATAAATAAATAAAAAATAAGAAGAATTATTTATAAGTTTAATAGATTTGCAAACGGGCGTGACGTCTTTCAATGGTTGTTGGTGGGCAAGTAAACAATTATGGATTGTTTGTGGTAATTCTACGAAGTAAATATGGATTCGGAAAAATCTGAGCCAGAAAACTACTCTAGGTCAATCGAACACTCCTGTTATTGGAGAAAAGAGGCCAATTTGGAGTTTCGTATCAAATAAAGGCGGATTGTGTTGATTTGGAGAGATTTTCGGGCTTATTTGGGTAATTCTACGAATCGGAAAATTACTCTTATTCAAATGAACGCACCGTCCGAACATATCCCCTGCCCTGTTGTAAGCCTTTGGGTAACATAGCAATCACGTGCTACCATAGAAAACAATATGGCGGCCTAAAGTATACAAAATGGCCGACGGAAACACGTATCCCCCTAGCAACACGCACTGCGCATGCGCACTAGGGCCACATATCACTATGGGAATGACGTCACAAGATGGTCACTCATGCAGGTTACCATGACAACACAACATACGTGCCTTGGCCACGTGACTATAACGTCATATATGAGATCCGGGCAATCGGGCCCGATCCATCCCTCTTCTACTACTTTCGCTGCCTGAGATGCTCCATGCAACCCCTCTGGGCATAATTTTTCACATGCAATTCACAGTTTTATCATCACTAAGTATTTTACTAGAGCCATAGGTGTTTGAAAATCATTTTCCTTACATCTTCCAGACATCGGAAAGATTCGAGAAGGAAAGATTCATACTTTCCTGAAAAATCAGTCTTATATGTATGGATTCATGCCTGAACTCCTTCAGACCCAAACTGTTCCATGTTACATATTCTCTCCCTGATATTTCTTGAGCCATTTGCTGTAGTTATTCCTTCTCTTTCTGGGTACCGTACTTAAGCATTAAAAAGTAAACAGTTGATCTAACTGGCATGAAAGGTCTTTTTTTTTATCTTCGGAGAAGAACTTGGACCTTCATCTATAGATGGGGGATGTATACTCTTAATCCAGCATGAAGTGAGGGGGGAATACTATGCCCCTCCCCACTTCATTTAGTCTGGCTACGCCCCTGCCAAAACGTATCAGGTACAAAAGCCAGCAGATGAATAAAATGGCGGAGATGGGGGGGGGGGGGGGGGTACGTCACCCAAATCTGAATGTTCTCCCTTCAAAACCCATTTAAACTATCTTCACCCATCTATCACATGTTACACCCAGATTGAGGCAAAACACTAATATGAACAGTGTTTGGTGCCGGGGAACCTTCAGTATACTTCGTTTGGAAGTAATGTACAAACACGGCTCCGAAGTAATAATGGTCTTCTTCTGCTTCCGGTAAAGTGCATCACCATTTTAGTATCATCACACTTGTATGTTTGCGGGAAAACCATTATAACCATTTTTTTTTTAATTTTTAATAAAGTATATATGTTTTTAAAGTTCTTTTATTTTTAAAAAGCCATCGACGTCTAATATAGGCAGGCCCTTGACAGCTCAGTCTTGCAGCTGTGGAAGGTGCTGGCTCCAACTATACACATATGGAGGTGGCCCAGAGACGAATTGCTGCAGGAAAGATCGATGTCCTACACATCGTAGTGCTAGCGTGTGGTACCAGATATTGTAGTGCGTTGCCTCTGATCCTAAGTCCTGTATGATGGAGGAGGTTCTCGGGTGGTATATAGACCTACGAGATTGTACACTGTGCGATACATCATATTTACTCTAGATGCGTCACGATGGGCATTGAGTATCTGCAAATGGAGGTTTTGCTATATAGATATAACGCTGCTGGTGCAATTTTACCTGGTCACCTGTGGCAAATCGAGCTGCTCGTCGTTGGCCTGCCTCTAGCTTCTTGGTACTGCTTTGCGTTGTATGGATGAAACACTAGAATAATACTCGGCGGTCGGCTCATAGTGTTGTAGAGCATCATGCACTGGTGTTGAGAGAATACCTGCTGATGTTGCTAGCTAAAACGCTAAGGTGGAATTTGCTTTGTTCGTGATTCTGTCAGTATGATGATCCCAGCTCAGGTTTTTGTATAAATAAGTTCAAGATACTTCGAGGAATCCGTAGTAGTTTTCAAGGTTCTGTCCAAGAATTGTGCAGCTCAATCTAGATGGCGTACTTCTGTTGCTTACGTGAAACACTTCACCTTTATCAGGGTTGAAGTTCAGAAGCCAGTCGTTTTCCCAAGATTGACACTGTAAGTTGGTGGGGTTAAGTTGAGGTTGCGTTTGGTCAGTTGGGGGTTTTAATTGGACGATAAAGAAGGCCGTCGTCGGCGAAATGCTGGGCTGTAGAGGACGTTCAGATAAGAAGTATGTCTCGGGCTTTTCACCTCTCATTTGGGGGATCTCGTCGGGGGATCTCGTGTGACGTCATAGTCACGTGACCTAGTGGCGCCATGTTGTGTTGTAATGGTAACCCGCGTGAGCGGCCATGTCGTGACGTCATCTCTATAGTGATACGTGGTGTGAGTGCGCATGCGCAGCGCGTGTTGTTAGGGTGATACGTGTTTCCGTCGTCCTTTTTGTATACTGGAGGCCGCCATCTTGGTTTCTATGGTAGCACGTGGTTGCTATGTTACCCAATTTTTCTGCAATAGGACGAGGTATATTCGAAGGGTGTGTTCGATTGAATCGGAGTGAATCTAATTACCACAAACAACCCAACAATCCCTCCAAATCACCAAAATGTATCCCAACTTTTAATATTTCGAATTCTTACAGAATTCTCTACTTCTATCTATATGTGCAACAGTTTTCGTCTATCTGGCCATGTTCCTTTGGTATGGTGTATACTCCAGTAGCGTAGAAGAGCCTATTAGTTGGAACAGTTTTGCTTATTATTGCTATATTTAGCTTTTCTGGTCTATTCTTGTTAGGTCTGACCCTATTCCAAGTACTCTTGTTGGATCATTTATATAGATTATAACTAACCAGTCAGATTGCTTGATTTCCCATAATCTGTATGCAGAGCTATCTCATTCTGTACAACAAAAGCCTATATCATTCCAACGCCAATAAGCGATCGAGCAGTTACTGAAAAGTCATTGTTCGAACGACTCTAAGCCCATCGAGCAAATGAGCTATCGAGCAGTTGCTCGATCGAGTGACTCCTTGAACGACTCTTCGACTCATTTCAGTATTTGAGGATACCTATGGCCCGGTATTGTATTATTTGAGGATACCTATCGAGGATACTTTTTATAGGATACTTATTTGAGGATACTATTACCTGTACCACAAGACATGCCTATTCCAAATATCCCTTATAAGCTATTGAGCAGTTACTTAAAAGTCATTGCTCGAATGACTTGAAGCCCATCGAGCAAATGAGCCTTAGAGCAATTGCTCGATCGAGTGACTCCACATATTGCTCGAATGACTCGAATCCCATCGAGCAAATGAGCTATCGAGCAATTGCTCGATCGAGTGACTCCTCGAACGACTCATTTCAGTATTCGAGGATACCTATGACATGGCTACGTATCAGTTGAGGATACCTTTCGAGGATACTTTTTATAGGATACTTATTTGAAGATATCTGGTCAACCTATTTCGCAGGGTATACCCCTTCCCTGCTAGTAAAAAAACAAGAATTTCTGTTATATTTTAAAAATTTATTGACTTTTCTGTACACTGTCTGTTATATAGTTCAATATTTGTCCTGTTTATTCTGTTATCTTCATTGTGTTCGATCTTCGATCACTTCAGTTCGATCTTCTCTTCATTCTTTTCAGTCTGGTCCGTTCATTTCGATCTCATTCAGCTTCATTCTCTACATTGTCATCATCGGTTCTGTATCTTGATCACTGTTGGCTGCGAAGCTTTATTGTAGAATTCTCTATATCTTTGTAAAATCTGGTTGTAGCGAAGAATCTTCTCGGTCTCGTTCATGGTTCTAGATTCTATAATCTCCCTCAGTTCTCTATCCAGGTCCATCGAGGCACGTTCGTTGAGTTCTCTACGCACCAAACACTGTCGATCTAGTAAACTTTCCAATAAACT
This sequence comes from Pictodentalium vernedei, assembly GCA_031216915.1. Taxonomy (NCBI): domain Eukaryota; kingdom Metazoa; phylum Mollusca; class Scaphopoda; order Dentaliida; family Dentaliidae; genus Pictodentalium; species Pictodentalium vernedei. The sequence goes on from CM062289.1 coordinate 312,914,426, forward strand.
GCGTTCGACCAAAACGTATTTTTTGTCTTCGCTTGTTGGATTATGCTCTGGTTCTGGTTTATTACCCATTCCGTTCATTACTGGCCGAGGCATTTCAGCTGGTGGCATTGGTACCCACAGGTTTCTTGTTGGTTTATGGGTATTCACCTGGTACGTTTTTGACAGTTCCATTGGTTCAACTTGGTTTATTTCTTTGCGTTCTTCTCTTCTGCATATTTGCCGTAGTTCTTGTGGTAAGTGGTCCTTCTTGTGTCTTTTTAGGTTGTCTTTTCTGCTAAATGTTCTTGGACATCTCACACACTGGTAGATTCTAGTCCTGTGGACAGCCTTCCTATGCCGATAAAGATTGCATTTCTGTGTGAACATTTTCTGGCAGTCTTCACAGGTGTGATGTTGATCCATCGCTGGCTAAACGTGGAATGACAAAATTTTGGAGGCACCCTCCCATTTATACCCTGAGAAATGGGTTGACCAGATATCTTCAAATAAGTATCCTATAAAAAGTATCCTCGAAAGGTATCCTCAGCTGATACGTAGCCATGTCATAGGTATCCTCGAATACTGAAATGAGTCGTTCGAGGAGTCACTCGATCGAGCAATTGCTCGATAGCGCATTTGCTCGATGGGATTCGAGTCATTCGAGCAATATGTGGAGTCATTCGATCGAGCAATTGCTCTATGGCTCATTTGCTCGATGGGCTTAGAGTCGTTCGAGCAATGACTTTGCAGTAACTGCTCGATCGCTTATTGGCGTTGGGTATGATATAGGCTTTTGTTGTACAGAAGGGAGATAACTCTGCATACAGATTATGGGAAATCAAGCAATCTGATTGGTTAGTTATAATCTATATAAATGATCTATATAAATGAAACAACAAGAGTACTTGGAATAGGGTCAGACCTAACAAGAATAGACCAGAAAAGCTAAATATAGCAATAATAAGCAAAACTGTTCCAACTAATAGAATCTTCTGCGCTACTGGAGTATACACCAGATCAAATGAACATGGCCAGATAGACGAAAACTGTTGCATATATAGATAGAAGCAGAAAATTCTGTAAGAATTCGAAATAGTAAAAGTTGGGATAGATTTTGGTAATTTGGAGGGATTGTCGGGTTGTTTGTGGTAATTAGATTTACACCGATTCAATCGAACGCACCCTCCGAACATACCCCCGTCCTATTGCAGAAAAATTGGGTAATATAGCAACCACGTGCTACCATAGAAACCAAGCTGGCGGCCTCCAGTATACAAAATGGACTACGGAAACACGTATCACCCTAACAACACGCGCTGCACATGCGCACTCACACCACGTATCACTATGGGGATGACGTCACAACATGGCCGCTCACGCGGGTTACCATGACAACACAACATGGCCCCACTAGGTCACGTGACTATGACGTCACATGAGATCCCCCGATGAGATCCCCCAAATGAGAGGTGAAAAGCCCAAGACATACTACTCAGATGGCAAATCATTTATGAAGAGTAGAAATAGAAGAAGGCCTAAAACAGTTCTCTGGGGGACTCCTAATGCCACTGCATGATCAAGGACAACGCACTGTTTGGGGTCTGTTAGGAAGCGGGTGATTCACGAGTGGAGGTTGCCTCTAACCCTGCAGTGCCATCGTTTAGTGAGGAGTCGATTGTGTGGCACCTTGTCGAAGCTCTGCTGAAATCCAACAATTTACAGTTTACCAGCCCTTCGACGTCTATTCTCCGTGCAAGGTCATTTACTGAGAGGATGAGCTGTGTCTCGATGGAGCGGCGCTCCCTGCACCGGTGTTGATAATCGGTTAGGATGCCATGGCCGCCCAGATGTCGGGTTGTGTGGCTGTTGACTTGATGTACCATGACCTTATAATGTTTGAAATGTCATCAAACCCTTCCCAGTAATTCGTACCAACAAAACAAGTCGAATTGCCCGATGAACTCCGATAGTTTGGGGTCAGTATAAACATCAAGCACTTTGTCGAAAATTTTGCTGAAGTCCAACAATAAACAGTTTACTTGCCCTCCGACATCTATTCTCTGGGCAAGGATGAGCTGTCTTTCGACGGAGCCGTGCTTCCGCAGCCCGTGTTGATAATTAGTTACGTTTCCGTGATTGTCCATATGTCAGGTTATGTGGCTGTGTACTAGATGAACCATGACCCCACTGAAGACTGATGTGCGTAACACTGGTAGGTAGTTTACAGAAGTATTACTGTACCCTCTCGTAACCCTTTACCTAACATGAAAAGCAGACGACACTTGCAAAAAAAGTCTTGAATAACTATTTTTTTTTAATTTTCTGTCTCAGAAGCATAGGTAATGACACCTCGTTGGAACGAGCTCGTTCCAACAAGGGGTCATAACCTATGTTTTTGAGACAAAAAATGAAAAAAATAATGAAAATTAATCGTCGATTTTTTAGAATAGCGCTGACCGACTTTGGTCGTTACGTTGGGTAAAGGGTTAAAGAGTGAATTTATGTTTGCGGACTTCCAATCCGGAGGTACAGTACCCAGGAAGAGGAATGTTTGGAAGAATAGGCTCAGAGCAGGGGCAACTTGATATGTTTTTTTCAGCAGACGGGAAAACACTTCATCTGGGCCTGTAGCTTTATATGGATTTAGTCCAATAAGTTTGACGACTCCTGCTACAGGGATGTGAAACTCTCATACAAGCGGATAAAGGCTTTCTCCCCTGTCTCGGCATTGTTTGTTTTTTTTTTTGTTTTTTTTTGGGGGGGGGGGAGGGGGGCTGATGAAGACTGCGATGAACTGATTGTTTAATATTTCAGCCTTCAACTTGGGGTCGCCGCAGGTTACTCGTTCTTCAACTTGGTGTCGCCGCACGCTACTCGTTCTTCAACTTGGTGTCGCTGTTGGCCACTCTCGTCTTCCAAGGTAGCCCAGTTCTATTTCACATTCATTCGCGTTTCAAAATGAAATAAAATGGAAGTGCCCCAAAATTTATGTATTTAGTCTGTTATTGCTCTGGTACTAACTAACAGACTGGGATGTGATATGAAGAGTAATAAGGCCCACTCACATGGGCCTCAACCGCGCCGGGATGGACACTCAGAGCATTGTTTCCAGCCGTGATGGACTACATTTATAAAACCTTGAACCACAACATTATCAAACAGAATGTCAAATATGCAAAACAAAATGGAATTACGGTACATGAATGCAACCATATCCAATAGGGTGGAGAATAATAACACCAAACCATTCTGGAAAAATACAAATTTAAGAAAACAAAATAATGCTGGATTGGCACCACAGAAAATGAAAGAGCAATTGATAAACAACATCAAAGTAAAGGCATACAACCTAAACAAATCATTTTTATCAGTTTTCACCCGGGAAAATGCAAACAGTATGAAGAAAAAGGCAAACTGTATACCAAACACAGGGCATTGTCCATCGTACCATACCAAACATCGAAATCACATTAGACAATGTGGCAAAACTACAGCGGTACTCTGTTAACTGAATAGCCTCTTGGCCAGACAAAAAAAATGTCACTCAACAGGAATATACAGTCACCAGGAAATGAATCATTCCCTTTCTTCCAATAGAAAAATGTGCATTTATCCGATTATATCTTGTTTGACAGAGCTCTCTGAGCTCTGTCAAATAACATATAATAGTTTAAATGACAAAATTGGATGCATTGAGGCCAAGCTTGTTTATAAATGTGGGAAAATGAAGGTAGGCCAACATTTTGCTCTCACAATTTTTATTATTTAAATTTTGCTACAATGTCACGAAAAGCTACCAATAGGCGAATGTGATTAAAATGCGTGGAGGCCGATTTGGGTCAAATTGTGGCGGCTTGTATGGGCGAAATTGCGGAAGCCGGTTTGGTTGGAGGCCGGTTTGGATGTAATTCAGAGAAATTCTTCGAGTACAGATCAGATTTGTATTAATGTTATGCTAAATGGTTTGGCGTTTATAAATTACACACAATTAACAGAGAAGCATCAAATCCAATCATCATTCCAAATATAGTACTGAAACAGTCTGTAGACCATCTCCCTCAAGTCTATCATTTTCAAAATAGATCACGCCACACTTCCAAATCACTGGTTAAGTGCAAACACATCCTGCATATATATATAAAAAAAAGAGACATAATATGCAACAGAAAACTACAGATCAGTGGATTCAGATCTGGTTATTCCTGCGGCACGCAACTTGTTAGTAGTCAGAACACACGACACGTTACAATAATTCGACCAAGGAAAACTGCTATTCCGGACGTTTCTGAAACCTTGGAGTCCCTCCAGACAGACTTCTCCATAAAATAGAACAATATAGAATTTGAAGACCGCTACAAACATGGCTCACCATCTCGCTAAAAGTGGGTAGAATGTGTGTATCTCTATAAGGGGGGGGGGGGGGGGGGGGGGGGGGCAGAATTGTCTCAAAAATGGGCATCAGACTGGAGCATGCGCTTCAACTCAAAAAATGCTATATTTTTAGAAAATAAAAAATCACCCTTTCTACACGCTAAATTACCACCACATATCAAAATAAATTTCATGAAACCCTCCTCTTGATCTACACAAGGAGACCTCAAATGAAAAGACCACATCAATATCGTTAGTAAAAAGGCAGGCCCACTCTTTGATTTTTCCGCAAAAAACAACAACACCGTGCACCCCAAGAGAAAGAAAAAGCAACGCCAACATTAGATTCCTAAGATTTGTAAAGGAATATAAAGTTATCGACCCATACAAAAAAAAAACAAGCGGCCATGAATTTTAAAAAAAAGGAGTTCAGACAAGGTACCGTATTCCAGATTAATCAAGAAACAGTATAAATTAAAAGAACCAAATGAGCTAAAATTACCAACTTTGCAATACAGGAGGTAGCTGCAGTGCCTTATCTCCTTCTATAAAGAAGCTGGCGGGGACGGAGGGGGGGTACCAGCAACACCTTCAGACAAGTTTATATAATGCCCTAAATTCGAGCTAAAAAATTGTTAACTATCTGGTCACCAGCGATGAAGAATAGTAAACAGGCCCGAAGCTGATTGTAGTGTGTCTCGCACCTTTCGTGTCTGATCTCATTGGGGATGAGGGAAGGGGGCGGGGAGAGGGGGGGGTGTCATGTGACATCATTGTCACGCGACCTAATTACGTCATGTTGGGTTGTCATGGTATCCCGTATAAGCGGCCATTTCGTGACATTAGTGCGCATGTGCAGCGCGTTTTGTTACGGTGACATGTTTCCGTCGTCAATTTTGTTTAGTGTAGGCCGCCATCTTGGTTTCTATGGTGGCATGCGTTTGCTATATAACCCAAAATCTTAAATAGAAGTGTGGGGGGGGGGGGAGGTATGTTCGGTGGGCGTGTTCATCTTAACGGGGGTATAACTAATTACCCAAACGGGCCCGACCCTTGTTCATTTGGCTCGGATTCCCCGAAAATCCTGGGTTTCTACCTATTGATAGGCCTACTACCATCTTTCAGGGCACATGGTTACTGTGGGATCGGAAGGCTCTTAATATAGTGGGATGTGTTCGGTGGGTATGTTCGATTGAATAGGAGTAAATATTGACTACAACAACCCGACAACTACCGATCATCTAAAACGATCCAAAACTTCGAAATGAATCGGACGATGTCGCAACCCCAGGGTAATGATAGTAAGGCGCGTTCCATTCAATGGGAGTATGACTAATTATCCATCCCTCCCGACAAATACCTAGCTGTTTCAAAATGAGCTTTATCTGTTCAGATTCTCCCAGAATTCCCGGTTTTTTGCGTACCCCAATTTTTATCCTCTTTATTCCTTGGCCTGTTTTGCGTATTATAAAATAAACACTATATAAAAAGAACATCCGTACATGCAAATTCTTGTGAGAAGTAATTATACATGCGATTTCTAAGTTTATTCAGTGACGTCATAGATAACATGGCTCATATTGTCAGGGATCGTGTGACCGATCCATAGTAACAGCCTTGAACTATTGCTCTGACGTTATATCATGCGCTACTTTGACAACATACTATTTCTTATGATGTATTGAAATGTGACGTCACAAATGATACCACAACCAGTGTGACCTAATAACACGGCTGTCTTCAAGGCTCACTATGGCGACCAATATGTACTGAGACTATGACATCATTTACTGTTGAAGATAACTATCCCCCAAAAGAATCCACCAAAAGGTATCTTCGAAAAGGTATCTTCCAACAGGTATCCCACTGAGACAACCCGCTTCTGATATACAACAGTGGTTATAGAATCCCATTTTTCCGAGAGTCGTATGTGTTATGCGCACATTGTGCACTAGCACACATCCAGCATGTGCCTCTGTACTGCATGTGATGTGTACACATTGTGTTCGAGCAAATATACACATCTGGAAAGCCATAACATAGACAAAATATGTCATCATCCCACTTACGGAATACCACTTATGGAATCCCTTTTACAGACTAAGACAGAGATAACGCGAAACGGAAGATTCTGTGAGAATCCGAACCAGATGAAGTCCATTATGGTTACTTTTAGATAATTGTCGGGTTGTTTTAGATACTTAACCCTTCTCCCATTGAAAGTTGAACGCACCGGGGCATATAGCACTATATGCTACTCTTATTAGCCCAGAATTGCGACTTCGCCGGATCAATTTCCGATTATTTTTGGTCGTTTTAGGTGATATTCGGTAGTTAGTTGAATTTAAGTACTTGTGTTTAAGGTCACATATTTCTGCACAATGGCAAATTGTGACCGCAACACCTACGTCGAGGATTTATAACCGTACCCATCCTACTGGGGAAACCTCGTCCGGGATTTTTTTTCATGTCAGACAATTGTTACGCTTGCTATATAGATCTTAATGAGAGTGATAAAACTGCTCTAATAGTTTCAATTACTACCTGATACAATATGACATTAAATGTTTTGTTGTGATGAAGAAACAACGAGTGACATTGAGGCAGATGCAAATCAGGGAGAGAATCTTAAATATGTTGGGGGTTGAATTATTACTGTTATTAATTTTAGAGTTATTTCCCTTTGACGGCACTTCGCTCTCTTGTGTTATTGAGAACAAAAACAAACTGAAAATATGTGCTCCACTTTTTTGATGATACTTATTTTCAAAGTAAAAGTTGCGAACTAATTAATGTTCATCACAGTTTTAACCCTTTACCTAACGAATCGCCCGCATCCGCCCGCGTAATATTCAAATTGAGCAGTTGAAAAAATTAAATATTTCAACAAAACCATATTATGTGACCCCTCATTGGAACGAGCTCATAGAGGTCGTTCCAATGAGGGGTCACATGATATGGTTTTGTTGAAATGTTTTAAAAAAAATTTTAAAATTATATTTAAATTAATAAATTTTGATATTGTATGCGTTGGGTAAAGGGTTAGGTGACATCATAAATAGTTTTCCCTCCTTCATACCCTCCCTCCACGCCACTCCCTGGCTTGGCTGCGGCCTTCAGAAGCAAGTGTAGGTTGTTATTCCCTCCACCCCCATCGGGTTCATAGATCCTCTGTCCGTGGATTTCATCCCGGGTTTGATGATGCGGTGAAATCATTTGTTTGTTTATTGATTTATTGGGTTTAACGACACTCTCGACATCCAGAGTCACCCTGTAACTCCATCTAGGCAGGGTCTGCATTGGCTGCTTTTGTGGTCGAAGCTTTAAGTTTCCGTCATCAAGCCAATTTTGAAGAATTTCGTGCATATAATACAGAACACTGATCTTCTGTTCGTTTACTGGAAACACGTGATCGATTTTTGTATTTTAATCACAAAGTCTGAAATACCTTTGAAACGCCGAGCGTTTTCGTTCACACATTAATTCAAAACTGGAACACCAAAGAAGCAAATTTTCATCTCATGGACCACCGAGTGGTTTTGAAGTTTTCACTGGTTTAGCAAGAAAGTGAGTGGGCAGATGCCGACTCGCCAGATGGTAAAGTTCCAAATCACAATGTCAGGCCCGAGGTCAGGATCTCATAATTTCCGACACATTGGACGAGTAAAAATTGTCCCAGTGTTCCCAGTTCGTTAACCATCGGTACGAACTTGAAACCAGACTCAGTATAATTCTTTGACCCTTTACCTAAGGAATCGGCCGCACCTCCTGAGTTAATTTACAAATTAGGCTGTTGAAAAAGGAATTTTCGAAATATTTCCACTAAACCATATCACGTGACCCCTCAATGGAACACAATCGATGTGCAGTACGCCTTAGTGCACAGCGCCACCGTGCCCCCACATGTGCAATAAGAGATTACGTGCCTTGCCTGAGGACACAACGCACTTACTGCTAGGGGATAGAGTCGTGGATTTTTCCGTTTGAAGTCCACTGTCCTCACGACTCATCCCCGTTAAAGCAGGATCAAATCGTGGATCTTTAGGTTTAAAGTCCAATGCTCCAACCACGAATACCCGTTTAAAGGAAAATACGACGTAAAAACAACGAAATTAATATAGTACGTGGAAAGTGGATTGTGACTAATCACCCGAGGAATGGAGTGAGTACCCAAAGTATCACTTTCAAATTCTGTACATATGGACAAAATACACAAAAAATGTTTCAGCCAATGGACCTCCGGGTTTTAACCTTTACCCAACGTAACGGCCAAAACCGGCCAGCGCTATTCACAAAAATCACCATTCAATTTTCATTATTTTTTAATTTTTTTGTCTCACAAACATAGTTTATGATCCCTCGTTGGAACGAGCTCGTTCCAATGAGGAGTCATAAGCTATGTTTTTTGACGCAATAAATGAAAAAAAATAGTTATTCAATAATGTTATTTGCAAGGGTCGTCTTCCTTTCGTGTTAGGTAAAGGGTTAATCCGGGGAACCATTGGTTGGAACTTTGCTTGTGTTGGTTATGCATTGCAACAAATTTGCAATTATTGCTTGTGTTGAATCTCCACTCTACAGATGACTGAGTGATAATGCACTCTCCGCGTACTGTACACTATACATTTTGTTTTAAACATATTATCCAGTACAAAAATAATATACTTGTACACCATTAATGGGGACAATGCAAGATACTTAATCCCGATCGCCCATGTTGAGGTACGTTGGCGTTGATTTCACTGAACATCGACGGTGCACATGCCTTCTACTGTTGCTTGCTCTGTTCGTGCAGTGTTAGTGAGTTGAGAAGTCTGACAGTTACTCGCTTTCGGTGATTCTCTCCAGATACTCCAGCTTCCTCCAGCCATAAAACTGTCCGACGCGATGTGACCCTCCCTGAAAGTGTCGATTTGCTCTCTTGCAGAAACATTGTTGACATAGCTTTATCCCTAGTCAAGGGGGTAAATGCGACCCTTACCACCACCCAGTGTCTGGATTCGCCTGCCATTGGTGTTTGTATTGACGTGCATATTATCATTTAAAGGAGCTTGTGAACTTTATTAACAGCGCGAGTTCGATCTGATCGCCAAGAAAAAAGGATCTCAATATTTTCCGACATGATGGGACAGGAGTTAATATTTTCCGACAGTGTTCCTATAAGTCGTTGACCGTCGAAATGAACTTGAAAGCTGACTCATCTTGTTAAATAAGTAAAATAACACATTTTGATGGCTTATAAAAATGGTCAATGTTTTTTTTAACCCTTTACTTAACATGAAAAGCAGACGACGCTTGTAAAAATTTTTTTTTTAATAACTCATTTATTTCATTTTTGTCTCAAAAACATAGGTTATGACCCCTCATTGGAACGAGCTCGTTCCAACGAGGGATCATAAACTATGTTTTTGAGACAAAAAAATAAAAAAATAATGAAAATTGAATGGTGATTTTTGTGAATTGCGCTGGCCGTTTTTGGCCGTTACGTTGGGTAAAGGTTAAAACCCGGAGGTCCATTGGCTGAAACATTTTTTGTGATCGTTCCAATGAAGGGTCATAACCTATTTTTTTAGACAAAAAATAATTGGCGATTTTTGAGAATAGCTCTGGCTGGTTTTGGCCGTTATGTTGGGAAAAGGGTTTTAAATGAGCGGTTTCCGAGAAAATGTTGGTGTTAGGTGCGACCCGAAATTTTCCCGACAGACCACAAAATCTTCCGATAGATATGGTCATGGGGAGGGGTGCTAACCGCACCTCTGACACTCTCTCTAGACTCGGGCCTGTTTACATCTACCCATGCATTAACGAGCTATGCTACATTCAAAATTTTCGATTAACGCCAGTGTATTTGGAAGCAAAGGTCAGATGCAAACCATTACCTTAGATACTGAGTACAAGTAGCACCCCCCCCCCCCAAAAAAAAAAAATTATAGGGGGATCTTCTCTTATGACGGACGCTTAAATGCCATACTTACGACCCATCCCACCTCCCAGAAAAAAACACAACTTTCCAGTTAATTTTGGCAGTACTAGAGTTTCCCATGTGTGGCCCGTGCTGTCACTGGCGTTCTCAGTTGGTAGGACATTGGAAATGTATTGATCAAAGTCCTAAGATTATCTACAATTGGGTTATATGTAATGGTCGATAAAATACTGATCGCATTTGAACGCCGAATTGATAAGGTTTTAACCCTTTACCTAACATGAAAAGCAGACGACACTTGCAAAAAAAATTCTTGAATAACTAATTTTTTTTCATTTTTTGTCTCAAAAACATAGGTTATGACCCCTCATTGGAACGAGCTCGACGAGCTCGTTCCAATGAGGGGTCATAACCTATGTTTTTGAGACAAAAAATGAAAATATAATGAAAATTAAATGGCGATTTTTGAGAATAGCGCTGGCCGGTTTTGGCCGTCACGTTGGGCAAAGGGTTAAAAGCAATTTTCTACGAAAAAAGGAATGACCTTCTTCCAACCATCTCCAACATCAACTACCTCCCATTACGCCCACACCAACATCTCGTTTTCTAGTTAAACCTAATTATCACCAGCTGTTGGAGCTGAGAAAATAATCAATCATTTATACATTTGAGTTATAATATTGAGTTAAAAAAATGGCATTACTCCACCTAATCCCACCACCACCCCTTTCTCTGGCTACACTTATAACCAGCAACTTGAGGGAGACAAATCAAGCGTTATAATACTCGAGTTAAATGTTGCGAACGAAAGGTTTTTTCTCCCGCGCATTATGCGATTTTTTGAGGAAAGGTGGTCCCAGAGACTACCGAAACGTATTATTTCGTTATTACGAATTAGTATTTCGTTATTACGAATTAATAACTAATTTGGATGTGGCGCTAATACATTTCTACGGAAGCGTAATAGAGACATGATAAACAATAATTCTCAGACTTAGAATGGAGAAATTTCGACTTTTTATCTCGAAATTTCACCTTTTTATCTCGAAATTTCGATTTTTATCTCGAAATTTCGACTTAAAATCTCGAAATTTCGGCTTTTCATCTCGACATTTCGAAATTTCATCTCGTTTGGTATGCACGTGCTCTTTTGTGCATAAGCAGTGTGCGATAAATTCCGATACACCTGGTTCTGAATTCTAACAAATTCGCACCGAACCGACAGGACAGGAATGCCGCCCACCTCCGGCCCTTGAAAGTACCGTTAACCCACTTTTCAATAAAATCCAATACTTGAGGTTCATTGAAGACTTCCCACATGCCCTTGGAAACCTTCCCTATCGCACCATTATAAACCACAGAGGTTCACTGAAGACTACCACATGACATGCCCCTGGATGTCTTCCCCATCCCGCCATTATAATACATCACAAAAAGAGCGATACATCCAAATAATATCAATGCACACATGCGTCTCCCTCTGATAAGCAATCCTGCATCAGCCCTACCTCCCCCCCCCCCCCCCAGCCCAATTCTGAAACGTTCTGCCCAGCAAATATCACTGGAATATTTATTTATTTATTTATTTATTTATTTATTTATTTATTTATTTATTTATTTATTTATTTATTTATTTATTTATTTATTGGTGGTTAAGGTCACATATACATATTTCTGCACAATAGGTAATCGTGACCGCAACATGGTGATAAGATCAAGTTTAGTCAATCGTTTATACCCGTTTTAAGAGAACTTCCACCCAAGCATTGGTGAATGGCTCCTATATTTAACAGTAAAACAGAGCTTGTTTACAACATTAAACGAGCACTAAGCACTACTTCACGTCCCGGGGGTTCCACGGTGAATTGTTTATTGTTTATTGGTTAACTTTACGGTATACATAATACAGAAAAATGTACATTAAACACCTTGAAAATAGTAATAAAAATAATAAATAACAATTGCGTTTGTGAACAAATACCAAAATAGTGTATATCGTAGGGAGATGGCAAATCACATGAGTAGTCTGTCCTTACGAAGATATGCTGCCCAGTGAATATCACTGGGGTATTTTCACTTACGAAGAGGTGCTACTTTTTACCCAGTACACGACAGAAAAATAAACAAGGGGCCCCAAGGAGCCTTAATCGCTAACCGGCCCAATAGGTTCAAAGAAGTATTTGGGGTCACATTCAGTTAGACATGGTTCATCAACACTACAAAGGAATGAAGTCATGAGAGGCAAATTTTATGGAACTAGGGACATGGCTTAAACAAACTTGAATCTTACCCCCCCCCCCCCCCCCCCTAAGGATGCTGCATAGCAAATATCAAAAGCATTCATCTGCTGGATCTGAAGAAGATTTTTAAAGAAAATTCCTCATTTTGAACTAAGTTATCATTTGGGCTCCCACAGTGAGCCCAAATAGGAACCCAGGGACTTGGCTTTAACAAACTTGAATCTCACCCACATAAGGATGCTACACACCACATATCAAAACATTCCGACTGCTGGATCTGAAGAAGAAGATTTTTAAAGAAAACTCCTCATTTCGAACTAAGTTACAATTCAAGCTTCCACAGTGAGCCCAAATATGGACCTAGGGACATGGTTTGAACAAACTTGACCCCCCCCCCCCCCCCTTCCCCCAAGGATGCTGCATACCAAATATCAAAACATAAACATTCCGACTGCTGGATCTGAAGAAGAAGATTTTTAACGAAAATTCCTCATTTTGAACTAAGTTATCATTCGGGCTCCCACAGTGAGCCCAAATATGGACCTAGGGGCATGGCTTGAACAAACTTGAATATCACCCCCTTAGGATGCTGCATACCAAATATCAAAACATTCTGATGGCTGGATCTGAAGAAGATTTTTAAAGACATTTGCCTGGAATGCACTAAGTTCAAATTTGGGCTCCTATACTGAGCCCAAATATGAACCCAGGGGGCCGATTTGAACAAACTTGAATCAGATCCACCCCACAATGTTGCATACCAAATATCAAAAGATAATGCCTGCTGGATCTGGAGAAGAAGATTTTTAACGAAATTTGCCCGAAATGCACTAAGTTCGAATTCGAGCTTATATAGTGAGCCCAAATATGAATCTGGGGGGGGGGGGGGGGGGGGGGGGGGGGGGGGCATTTGAACAAACTTGAATCAGATCCACCCCATAATGTTGCATACCAAATATCAAAAGATTCTGCCCACTGGATCTGGAGAAGAAGATTTTTTAAGAAATTTGTCTGAAATGCACTAAGTTTGAATTCGGGCTTCTATAGGGAGCCCAAATATGAATCCAGGGGGCCGATTTGAACAAATTTGAATCTGACCCCCTAGAGATAATGTATACCAAATAGGAAAGAATTCTGCCAGGTGGATCTGAAGAAGAAGAATTTTTTTGAATTTTGGAAAGAAATTCATGGGTGCTATCAGAGTTATGCCCCTTGTTGTGTCCTCTGTGGGTGCAGCAAGTTTATTTGTACAAGTTTGAATTGTCATATGATAGGGGACATGCACACCAAATTTGGTTCAATTTGATCTAGTAGTTTGTGAGGAGTAGTCGATAATGTAAAGTTCACGACGGACGACGGATGACGACGGACGGCAAGAATAGAATAGAATAGAATAGATTTATTGCAATATTACACCCACATGGGCAGTATGCACAAATACAGTAGACAATGTTAGGCCTACATTTATCATTTAAAACTGACAACAAATATTTCTTACGAATTTTTACGAAAGAGAAAAAACTCACGCGCGGCACAGCAGATCACATTGCAAAGGGCAGGATCTGCATTTCCCATGATGTAGAGAAACTTATTATTGTTATTCATACCAAGGAATGTTCGCTCCCCATGTTGTATAAAACCCCACAACTTCTGCCGTGCGACATTATACTTAGGGCATTCCATCACAAAGTGACGTTCGTCTTCAATCACTTTGTGGTCACAGAATGAACAAGTTCGGTCTTCTAGAGCTACTGGTGGCTGTGCGTGCCTACCCTTTTCTGTGGCTAAGGAATGATTACTTATCTGTAGCCGAGTAAATAGATGCCTACTCATTACAGATTTAGTGTGTATTAGATACGGCTCGAGTGTGTATTCATTCTTAAATAACCTATAAGTACGAAGTTTACTTCTGCCACAAGATCGATTATCGTTGTGCATAGACTCGTACAACTGAGAAATATGTTCGTCCCTTAATCTGTCTCGTATTTCGAATACGTCACGGGAATTCAGATTTTCTGTTTCTACTTGGAACTGATCCCCCAACACAGCTAATCGTTTCTGTGAAGAATCAGTACCTGCATACTTGATTGATTCAGTAAAAGCATTATTGAGTACGGTGTTAACCGAACCAGTCTGTAGTTTCATGACATATTTCAGCATTGAAGTCGTAGCGGAAATATATAATGGGAAGAGACCAAGTTCAGCCCGCACCGCATGATTTGAGGCCTTCCTATTCACCCCGAGGACAGATTTACAAAATTGTAGATGTACATTTTCGGAAGCGGAATTATCCATTGCGGTTAGGTCGGGAGACCATATCTCACTTCCATAGAGTAATATTGGCTTAATTAGCATGTTGAATAAATTAATGTAAACACTCACTGGCGGTGTGTATGTTTTAGAGAATGCACGTTGTAGCTTATAAAGCACCTTTTGCGCTCTAACCTTGAGATGATTTTGTGCATTGATGAGTCGACCGTTCCTATGAAATAATAGGCCAAGATAGCAGTAATCATCACACACTTCTAAGGGTTCATTTTGATAATGGAAGGAGTCGATATTTTGAGTTTTCCGTTTCGAAAATTTTACGACCTTCGTCTTTGCTGTATTCATGCGTAGATTGTTCTGATACGAAAACGTCCCGAGGTTGTTCAAACACTTCTGAAGACCAGTTGCACTTTCGGGCAATAAAACCAAGTCGTCAGCAAAGAGGAGGTGACTTATTGAAGCATTATTAAGAGTTATTGGCTGACACGATTCATCGAGGTATGTTGAAATGTCGTCAATAAATACCTTGAAAAGTGTCGGAGAGATCACACAGCCTTGCCTCACGCCGATATTCGATACACAAGGTGGTCCAAGGCCTTTCGGCGTCTTAACATAATATTTACTCGTTTCGTACATAGATGCAAGTATGCTCATCATATTTCCATCTATTCCAACACTTGCTAATTTTTTTAACAAAATGTTTCTGTCAACAGAGTCAAATGCCTTTTTAAAATCGACGAAGGCTACAAACAGCTGTTTATTTTTCTTTTTGTACTTATCAACTGCGGTCTTAAGAACAAACATACTGTCAACGGTACTATGTTTTTCCCTAAAACCGAATTGATTGTGACTGATAATATCATTTTGCTCATGAGACAAATTGATTCTAAAATTTATAACTTTATTGAACAGCTTCCCAATTGAATTACTGACAGCAATTGCCCGATAATTGTTCGGATCCTTTTTATCCCCTTTCTTATGTAGTGTTGTCAATATTGACTCACTCCATTTGGTAGGATAATGTTGTGATAGAAACACTTGAGTAAACAATTTTGTTACGTCATCGATCACAGCAGGAATAACAATTTTCAAAAACTCATTAGAAATATTATCTGCCCCGGTGGATTTATTGTTTTTCAAAGTACGCAGAGAATTTAGTATCTCTTGGGACGTCATAGTATCGTTGTTTAACGGATATGTAGCTGTTACTCTATTTTGTGATAACGACGGGAGATGTTGCTTGTTGATTTGTTTTTGAAAAAGCTGATCAAAAAAATCTATTGCATCATTGGGGTTTAAATCGTACGATGAGGGTTTTTTTGGCTGCAGGGCTTTAATCGCCTCCCAATAGTCTTTTGGGTTAGATGTCTGCAGTTTCTCTAGCCTCATTGAAAGATTTTTATAAAACAATTTGCTTTTCTGTTTTGTAATTTTCTTATACGTTTTCTTTGCTCTGAAAAATTTCTGCCTAATTTGTGTATCATATGGATATTTTTTCATTTTATCGATAGCGTCCACCATACTATTCTTAAGATCTTTACACTCTCTATCAAACCATTTATTTTTCTTCCGATTGTTAAATTTTATCAATCTGACAAATTTGGTGGCTCTTGTATTAACTGATTGGAGAATTCCCATAAACTCCCCCGCCGCCCGCTCAGTATCATTTTGGGTCGCATCAAATGACCGTAATCTAAACAGAAGCATTTTCTGTTTAAATTCCCGACCATTTAACATTTCCCGTGTTTTGTTTGAACTTTCCTCAGTCCACAGACATCTGCCTTTCTGTGTTATATATGTATGTTTGTATGGAGCTTGAGACACACGGAATTTATGCTTTAAGTGCAGTGCCAATTGGCAGTGGTCAGAGTGATGAATCGGGTCTCTGACACAGAAGTAATCAATGTTTGATAAATGATTGGCAGATACGAGCACGTAGTCAACAACACTAGCGCCATTATACTGATAGCTCGTAAATGATCCCAGGCTGTCACCTGGTACTCGACCGTTTATAATCCTCATTCTTGTATTCTGGCAAAGTGTTAATAATCTCCTTCCGAAGGTATTAACAGCTTTATCCATATTACGACGCTGGTAGGATTCATCTATTGTACATGTATCGGGGAGTGGGACATAATTATCACTGTCATTTGCAACATGATCTACTATTCTTTCCGTGCGTGAATTAAAATCGCCACCCATCACAACAAAATCATATTCATCGAACTGCTGCATTGAAGACGCTAGATCTGAAAAAACACAAAGCTCAGAACCCAATTTTCTCCATATTGATGAGTTAATCGGTGGTATATATACAGAACAGAATATGATGTCATTGTTGGAATTTACAATATTCCCATCAAATGTGACCCATAATGCGAACTCATGATCACAAAATGAGTGTTTCAAGAAGAGATCAAATTTATCCCGGAAGTAAAAAGCCACCCCTCCCTTTTTGTCAGATGTTTTCCGTGGACTGTCAATGCACGTGAACCCAGGAATAGAAATTTCTGCCACAGTTGAATGCCAAGTCTCCGTTACCGTGATGAAATCATCACGTGTCAACATGGTAACAACATCTGGTTCGTGAATTTTGTTTACCAACCCCTGGGCATTCCATACAGTGTAACTTAAGTTTTATGAATCCCAAATTTTGTTCATGTTATGCGAATAAAACAAACCGATGGCCACTGACATCATGATTTACTAATTATTGTTATTTCTCAATTATATATTGAAATCTTTTGCTGAATCAACACAGCGTTCCATCTCATATCAGAAACGTGTTGAAAGCTCAATTTGATGTGAGATCAAGGTGTATGAGGGTGAAAATGTTTACTCTATGGCACCCCCCTCCACTATGGCTCGTCGAGCTTGATCGAACTGATGGCAAGCCCAATTCAGTGCTGTTAAAAGATTCATATTCCCTTTAATCGGTAGAAATTAATTTATTTGATTAATCCGTTATACTGTTAACATTAAGTCCATTACTTCGTTAGCTCGAGACATTGCAGGTACAAGTGATGCAATACAACAGATCATTTTCATCACTCATGAAAACCTATTTGAAATAATTAAGGCATGAGCTTAAAATTATCTCTAACATTTGAAATCTACGCAACAAACTTAGAAATGTGAGCTTGAAACTATCTCTAACAATTAAAACAATCAACGCAACCAAAACACAGCATTCGAACTTCCACCAGAGCGAGTAAATCAAACTCGCGGTGATTTGAGCTTAATGGTGTGTTGAAGCTGAGTATAGGACGAAACATATTTAATAAGAGTGTAAACAATGTATAATGCTTTCCAATTGTTGCTGAATATAGCCAATCGCCTCAACGGATCGGGCATTTTGTTGCTGCTGCGAATAGTTCGGATTATGTGAGCTTTGATAAATTTTATCAGAGTTAGAATAAGGTCCTTTACTATCAACATATCTATTCGGAAATATTTCTTTAGTTGCTGGACTTGAAATTGATTCATGCACTGGTAATCTGTGTTCGGCTTCATTGTAACTATCTCTGTGGCGAAATTGAGTTGTGTGGTGGCCTGTTTGTCTGTATGAACGGCTGTTTTCATTGCCTCCTGGGTATTTTACGGACTTTGCTAATACCTTTGTTCCGATGTAATTAGGGTGGTAGAAATCACGGAACAGATTATGACGCAATGACCCATACGGCGTTAAGAAGCTATTGGTGTTATCTATAAATGTTCCGCCAATTAACGTACAATGCGACCGTAGAAGGGCATTTGTCTTGTCAATAACATCTGCAATTTCCTTTGAATGTTCAGTCGGAAGAATTGATGAAACAAATATTACAGCACGTGGCAGTTTATCTCTGAGCATTCTGAATAAAGCATTAACTGTCGAGTCACTGGTGTACCTTTTATTTTTGCATGAATTTATCCCAATGTGGATTGTCACCTTATTAATTTCTGGTCGAACGGGCTCGGAAGCCATCCAATTTGTTAACCCATCAAATGTTTGTCCTGGTTGTACAATTTTATACACCTGTTCCCCTCTTAAAGCAAGTTTCTTTGTGTCGATGCCTCGAATGACCGAGTCGCCCATCAGTAGGTGTGTTGTCCCTTCGGGTAAATTACCACCAACCTCAAAAAGTTGACCGCGAGCCGAACCTCTCAGCTTATGTTTAATCTGCCAAGAGTTGTCAGGGGGAGTGTCCCGTTTTTCCCGTTGATTACAATCGACACTTCTGCATTCACTGATCAACGAGGACAGTTCGTTAAACTTGTTGGAAGTAGTAACATTGGGTGTGTCGTAAACTGGGGTGAAATGAATTCTGTCACTAGTCATTGCCTTGCCTGGCGCTGAATGCACTATACTACCGGGTATTACTTTGTCAGGGCTATTGTATGTTGCCGGTTTTGAACTGTTCAAAAGTAAGTCCTCGAGTGTGCGTTGTATTCCGAACTCAGATGTCATACTGTGCTCCACAGTTTGGAAATAGCCCTCCTCTGTGTTTGTCTGCTGTGTCTGTGAATTTGTAAATGCACGTTTCTTAAACTTTTCCATTTGCGCCACTTTGATGTTGAGGTTTTTTAATTTCGATTTCAACGAATTGACTTCAGTTTTTAAGTTTTGATTGTCCCATGTCATAGTTCCCATGTGCTTTTCCATGTATTGAACTTTTTCTATGATTTCTTGAGAGACAGCAGCAGGTATATTTGCACTCGAACTCTGTGTTTGCACGTTTTGAGTTTCCTTTAACTCAGACTGTGAATGTTTCAAGTCTTCAATGGTACATTGAATTTCATCAACAGAATGTTGAAGATCACATAACGATTGGGGGTCAATGTGATTATTTGAGTAACCAATTTTATTTTCCAGAGCACACATTCCCACTGGTATTTTTAAAGAAAATCTTTTTCGAAGAGTTTTGGCAGGCGTGCTGATGATTTTACTTTTCAATTTACTTCTGGTGCACCGTTCATTTGTTGATGTGGAAATGAACTGAATAAATGGATCAACGTCGAGAGGATCGTCCGTTGAAAAAGCCGTACTGTAGATGATCGGTAATTCTTTTGTGATCCACCACCGAATATTTTGTTTAGAGCCCTGAATTAACAATTTGTTGTTCGTGCGATAAATGTGGATTCTAACACTTTGTGTCCCATTCTTTAGAATTCGTATCTGATCTTCCACTTTGTTCCTGTGCGTGTTCCCAGGTCGCGTTGTCAGCCGGTTTGTCCAATTCCGTATCCCAATACCTTTCTCGAATAGCAATACGATAACATTCAAATTTTTTAGTGTCCAACGTTATAACAATGGATTTACCTTGATTTTTTATCTCGACAAATGAAATGTCGTCCATTAATAAATTTGTTTTCTTCGAAACAATCTTTTTCACATTCAAGTTGTAATCCTTAGTTTCGGTAATTTGGACTGAATTTGCATTGGTATTTTGTAAGGGTGAATTTGCTTTTCTTGTGTGTTGCTCGGGTGAGTTTATACTTTTCAGTACAGTTGAGTGTGTGTCATCGCAACTTGTAACATTATCTTGGAAAGTATTTTCACTCAAATGAAATGTTGGGCTTTCGAAATCAGTAACAGTTGGGCTTGCGAACTCAGTAACAGTTGAGTTTCGGAATTGAGAGCCGTCGTCCACTAAATTTTCACCACCTAACATAACACAATTTTCTCCCGATAATTCCATTCTGGTTAATAATAGTTCCGTATATCTTCGTTTAACATACTAAATTTTGAAATTATTCCTTCAATTGTTCATTGAAATATACAGTTCCTGTGTTTTAATCTTGTGTTCACAATTATTCTATTTCGTTAAGCTCTTACTTGATTCTGTTAATTATTTCATCAGATGTCAGTGGCCACCATAGTTTGATAGGATATTCTATCACATTATCGAGCAATCGAGAAACACGTCTTCACTCTCTGTTGATGGTTCTAGAATCTTCTCCTGGGTGTGAAACGTTGGTATATCCTCTTTTACAATGTCCGCACAGATAAATACGGATAAATACGGGTCATTTAACAGAATGAAACAAAATAAAAACGTTACTGTTTTCACGGAGAATTTTTCACGACGTCCATTTTGATTCGTGACGTATGATTAGAAAGTGCTTAGACGAAGATAAGACATTGTGATAAGTTTAGCTCCCTTCGATGAGCTAAAAACGAGAATCAAAACGAGACACATGCCACCCAAGAGAAGCGTCATTGTGTGGATAAACAGCAAGTACACCCGCTTCCTCCCCTCCCCCTCCCACCGACCACCACCACCAACAAGTTAAATTATAGGGGATGCACTGCAAGAAGTGTATTCTGCAAGTTGTTCAGCAGCGCACTGGCTAAAACTGATATGTATTGGGCAACGCTTTCCGAGGGTGGGAGAAGCATATGCGTACTGAGATCTTTTTGATGTATTTTGTCGTAAACTTTAGGAAGCTGTGTAATCGGGTGTATATTACATTGTTATTTACCGTTAGTGAACGGATTGGCAAATTCGATGGATAAAACTGGACATTTTATGGGCGTGGACTGTTGTACTCTTCCGAAAAAAAAACAAAATACCGCGTGGAGGGCCATGATTGTTTTATTTTTTTACTGGGGTTTAACGATACTTCCAACAGACATGGGAGGGTCATGAATGGTTGAAAAATGAGGCAATGGCCGCCTAAACCCAGTTAGAAATCTCAAGGCAGGGGGGGGGGGGGGGCATTTGTGTTCGTTCGATAGGGTGAGAAATTGTTAGAAATCAAAAAGTCGGTGTATCATTATATACACTCTAATGCATATTTTAGACGATTATTCCACTCCACTCGTCTCAACGAGTCAACACATTATGGTGGTGGCTGTGCACGCGCGCGCGTTTGTGTTTGGGGGTGGGGGGGGGGGGCACACATGTGTTCATTTCTGGACAAGACAGGTATAGGGAAGGTATGTAGCCAAAAATTTACATATTTGAAAGGGTAAACAGATGTAGATATTGGTAAGGAAGTTACAGTTTTCAAAATTATAGGCGCAGGCTTAACAGTTGGATATCGATTTTTGTTTTCGGGAGAAGTTTGTTTGTATTTAACCACATTTGCAACAGCCAAGTTGACATTGTGTTTGCAGTGTAACGGTGAGTGGAAGCCAGAGAGAACAATCGTGCAGCGGCGAACAGCTGACAGACTCTTGAACTTACTAACTCCTCACGAGCAAAATTAGCTGCGGTTGAAAAAAATGTGAATCATCGATGTGCACAGCTTTGTGCACAACGTCTCCGTGCCCCCACATGACGGGTTAAAGTATTTTTACCCAAAGGAGTTACCTCTGATCAGGATCGAACTGTCGACCTTTAGGTTTAAAGTGCAATGCTCTAAGCACTTCGTCACCGCACTCCTCATCTGGGGAGGGGGTGGCGTTGGGATGGCCTGTTATATTACATGTTGTAAGGGGTTAGGCTAATGCATTTTTTACTCTTCGGAATTTAGCATACACTCATATGAATCTCGGCAAATGGAATTTTACTCGTATCGAGTGGAAATAACATTTTTTTCTGGGTTTAATGTGAAGAGTGTGTGGGGGGGGGGGGGGGGGGGTAGGGGGTTAATGTTGATGGCAATGTGTTAAGTGAACAAGTGTTCTTTTCAAACATTTCGATGGCCCTGATAATGGCCGTCTTATGGATGAACCGAGCAGTCCATTCAAGCTTGTCAATGGTTGGAACTTTGAACTTTAAACCGAGAGGTTCACCGATTGATCATGACTAGCGGTAACGGCATTGTGCCCTTGTGCCCTTGTGTTAGGAACTGAATCCCGATTGCCCACTTGGTGGCACGGTGTCGCTGTGTCGTAAGGCGCACTGTGTATACGTCCCTGGCGCACTTGCCTTCTTCATCCAATGATGAATCTATGCAGAGTTAGTACGTTGGGGAGTCTAACAGTTGCTCGCCGCGGCTCGGTGGTTTTCTCCGGCTTCCACCACCCGTAAAACTGCCAGACCCGAGGTGACCCTGGCTGACCATAAATAAAATCGAGCTTGCAGTTATTCCCACGCCAAAATCAGGCACAAAGATAGGATCTCAAAACCCCCCCCACCCTCGCCCCGACATGGTATGGTGGGTCGAGAGGTAAATATTCAGACAGTGTTCCCGGGTCGCTGACCGTCGGTATGAACTTGAATCCTAACTCAATATTTTTTCTTTAAAAAATAATTAACGAAACTGGCCCCAAACGTTCGTTTATTATTATTATTATTATTTTCAAGAATTACTTTTGTGAAACGAAATAATAATAATAAACGAATAAGCGTTTACATACAAAGGATATATGAAACCTAAGCATAGTTTTGCACAATGAAAATTGTGGCATTGTTGTCGTACGGGCTGCCAACAAATTTTCCGACAGACAACTTGTAAAATTCCGACGCGGACAGGATGATGGGACCCATCCCCCTCTCTCCACCCTTTTAGCTTGAGACCTGGGGACATACCATTCTAGCGTTAGTTTCACTAAAACGTAGGGCGCCAGTGTAAATAAACTATGGAAGAGTATTGTCGCCACTAACACAAGTGATGGTCTGCATGCAGCTTTGTCAGTCATTGTGACCGAAACTCTACTGAAACAACAAACAATTATCTCAGTTATCTGGCTATACCTTCCCTATACCTGTCTTATCCGGAATTGAATACAGGTGTCCCATCAGCCCCCCCCCCCCCTCCCCAATCGCTACCACCACAATGTTATCCCAAAGAAGAATAAAATAATTTTTCCATTTTGCATCAGAATGCACGACAATACACTAGCTTCTGATTTCTAACAAACTCTTGCCCTACAGACCGGACCCACACACGTTAGCCTTGACATTTCTGCCAGCTTGGGGTTGGCCTCCTTTTCATTCATTAACGACCACTCCAAGTGGAATATTGCTTTGCGAACGAGTACAACAGACCTCAACCATACAATTGCCGGATTTTGTCCATCGACCTTGCCCTCCGTTACCTAACGGTAAATAAGAATTTAGTCCAACCCCGCCAAACATCCTAAAGTTGATGATCAAATAAACTGACGCTCTATTCCAACCCGTATTTACAAAGGATGCACCTTGACAAATGCTGTTCCACGTGCGATTTACCACCCCCCCCCCCCTCCCCACACACAGTTAAGTCCGTCCAATAAACATTCTAACAAAATACCAAACAACGCGTTATTGACAAGTACCGTTAAATCACGTTGCAATACAAGTCCAAAGAGCGCTTCTATAATACACATGAGGCTCCGTGAAGACATCCCACAACTTCGGATGCCTTCCCCCATCCCGCCATTATAACCCACAAAAAGAGCGATACACCCAAATCATATCAGTGCACGCACGTTACTCCAACCCGCCAGTGAAGTGCCCCAAAATTACAGAAGAAAATAAAAAATCGTGGAAATAATGGCCTTCCACCTCTAATTCAACTTCCACTCCCACCTAGCATTTCCCCATTTCGAATCCCGTCGCACCAACACCCGTAACAGATGAAGATCAAAAAATGGAGCACATCCCACAAAAGCAAAGTGAAGCGTCATTGTGCGCCTAAACAGTAAATACGCAACACCGTCGCAGCTGATAAGGCTATCAAGCGTACAACAACAAAAAAAGTCGAAATTTCGAGATAAAAAGTCGGAATTTCGAGATTTTAAGTACAAATTTCGAAATTTTAAGCCAAAATTTCGAGATAAAAAGTAAAAATTTTGAGATTTTATGTCGAAATTTCGAGATTTAAAATTTCGAGTTTTCTGGGTCTGAGAATTATTTTTTATCATGTTCCTAATACGCTTCCGTACGTTCCCGTAAGTACGTGACAATATGAAATTAACAACACTTCGGCCAACACTCTACTGGAACAGCAGACGACCACTTTCGCGCCCAAGCATTAGATCTGTCAAGCTCATCACACTCCACGAGAAGCGCATCGTATAAACTGGCGCTTGCATGAACTGAGTTTTAAAAAAAATATTTATTTTAGATTTCTCATCTGTACGTTTGTTTAAACAACACTGAAATTTTCATGTTTATTGACAAAGAACGAAGATTTTCAGCGTCAACTGGAATTGATATAGAATTGGATCAGTGTTCAGTCGGAAACAGAATTTATTTTTCCATTTTAAGGTAAACTTCAATTGTCTTCCCGTTTAATTAATCTTTTAGCCAACGGAATGATATCAAAATTTTTTTTTATTATTTTTTTCTTCATTTACTCCCCACAAAATCATATCATGCGACCCCTTATTGGAATGAGCTCCACCAGCTCAGCTCGTTCCAATGGAGAGTTCACGTGATATCGTTTTGTAGACATTTTTTTAAAAATATATTTTTTCAACTGCTCAAATTCTTGGTTATTTTTCAGCATCTATAGCCAAATCGTGACCGCAACAACTATAAAGGCAAGTTTAGTCATTCGTTTATAAATATACAGCCAACTTTAGCGGAATATAATCCACCAGGCATTGGTTGGCGGATCCTATTATACAATTAAAGTAGAGCGTGTATACCCGAGTAAACAAGCACCACTCCAATTTCTCAGACTCACACGAGGAGCATATCTGTTTTTTAATGGGGTTTAACGGTTCGATCCTGACTGACCAGAGGAACTGGCTGTGTCTTTGGCCAGGGCACTTAATATCGATTGCCTTAGTGGGGCGGAGTGGCGCTGTGCATTCTGATGTACTGCACGTCGATGACGCACTTGCCTTTAACCAATGGCAATGCTAATCCTGCTTGTGTGGAGTTGGTACGATGGAGAGTCTGACGGTTTCTCGCCGCTACTCGGTGGTTCTCTCTCGGTATTCCTGCATATTCCATCATAAAATTGTCCGACACGAATTGACCCTTGCTGTCGAAAGTGTCGTTAAGCCCTATTAAATAAATACCGACTAAAACTCCCGTGGGAAGAGTTTTTTTTAAACGCTTTAACTAATGTAATGGCCATATCCAGCCAGCAGTATTCTAGCTTATGACCCCCTCAGAGGGGCATTGTTTTAGCGATTTAGGATTAAGAACCGTTTTTAGATCCTGGCTTCGACTCAGGTCCGAAGCCAGGATCTAAAAATTTTCCGACTTGGTGGACCGAAAACAAATTTTGATCGCGTTTGCGTTGGGTTAGAGGGTTAAAATTGGCAGCTTTTTTTTAAATTAGCGGCTTCCAGAGAAAATATTGGTATTCGAGTTCACCGCAATTTTTCTTACTGACAACTAAATCCTCTTACAGATATGGTCATTGTGGAGGGCGTGCGATCCGCATACTGGCATATCTGTGCGACACTATTTCGATGAATGCTGGTGAATTTGGAAGCAAAAGTCGGAAGCAAACCGTAGATATCGGTGCAGGCAACAGCATCCACACACCCACCCTGTGTATAAAATATTAGCAAAACAAGAGGGATCCTTTCCTTTTAAGAATACTTAAATATAAAGTTTACGACCCCAAACACCTTTGCGAAAAAAACTTTTCCAGTTAATTTTGGCAATTCTTGAATTTCCCGCGTGTGGTTTTTCAGTAAATAACCCTCCTTGAACGGTTTAGCAACTTTTCGAAAAAAAGACCTCCTTCCACCCAATCCCGACTCCTCATCCCCTCCCGCGCACCAAAACCTATTTTTTGTTCAAAATTAATTATAACGAGCTTTTTAAACCAGGGGCGGAAAAACTTGTAGATACTAGGTGGAATTTTCTGTGTTCTTTTCAGATTAGGGACCCACAACCCCAAGAATGCAACTTTTTGCCAGCTCTGCTCGGGACACTCACCCCTCCTTGCTGAGTTTTTGCCAAGGCCAGTCGTGGCCCACCCGTTTGGGCAATTTTCAAAGAAAAAGTGCATACTTGGCAGTAAAGGGGTCTTTTATGGGCTGGCAAAAAAACTTGCATTCCAGGGGGGGGGGGGGGGGGGGGGGGGATCCCAAAACAGAAAATTCCACCTAGTACCCGACACGTCCCCCACTCCACCCCCTGCAAACATTACCGGACCACCACTTAATAAAGGCTCACAAAAGCTGGAATTTGGGAGTAAAGTCGATCCTCTCTGTGAAATAATGCTCCAATATGTCCCAGTTTATAATTCTGATACTTATAAACTTTGGTAGCCGAAAGTTGTTTTTATGGTGTTTTGTGGAAAAATTTACATGATCGTGTCAAAGACGCACAGAAACCATCCACCCAACCAGTCATAGTAGGCCTACCCCCCCCCCCCCCCCCGCCCCCCCCCCCCCCCCCCCCCACACATACACACCCTGTTTGGGCTGGCAAAAAAAGTCAGGCATTATATGATCTTCCTACACCCAATCCCTCCCAGACTTCACACTCAACCACCGCCACCTCTTTTTCTGACTGGACTTTTTACCACCCAGTTAAGCGAGAAAAGTCCTGCATTATATTACTTGAGTTAAAATGTGCCAATGAAAGTTTTTTTTCTCTCCCATCAGGTGAATTTCTGACAAAGAAGGTGCCCAAAGACAATATGAAATTAACAATATACTTTAGCTAAATATCTTGTTTCTGCTCGACGTGTCATCCGAACAGCAGACGACCATTTTCGCGCCTAAGTATCTGCCAAGCACATCACATTCTACAAGAAGCGCATCGTTTTTAACTGGTGCTTGCTGGTACTGAAAAGTTTAAAATAATTATTTACCTAAGCATTTCATCTGTGCGTTTGTTTAAACAACACTGAAACTTTAGTGTTTATTGACAAAGATCGAAGATTTTCAGCGTCAACTGGAATTGATGTAGAATCAGATCAGTGTTCAATCGGAAACAGAATTTATTTTTCCATTATAAGGTAAACTTCAATTGTCTTCCCGTTTAATTAACCTTTTAGCCAATGGAATGATCTCAAAATTTGTTTTTTAATTATTTTTTCTTCAAATATTTCACAAAGTTTTCACAAAGACATATCGAGTGGATTTAGCACGACCAGCTCGTTCCAATAAAGGATCCACATGATATGGTTTCGTTGACGTTTTTTGAAATGTTTTTTTTCAACTGCTCAAATTGTAAATTACGCGGACGGATATTGTCCGTTTCTTTGGTAAAAAATCGCTTTTCTATTCTTGTTCGGTTATTTCATAGTACTTATAGCCAGTTTCAGCATATTTGGCTATATCGTGACCGCAACACATCTATAAATGCATGTTTAATCATTAGTTTATAATTATACTGCCAACTGTAGCGGAATCTCACCCAGGCATTGCATGGTTAGCGGGTCCTATTATACAATTAAAGTTGAACTTGTCTACCGGAGTACACAAGCAACATTCCAGTTCCCCGGCCAGACGAGGAGGATATGTTTTTTTAGGGGGCGTAACGGTTCGAACCAGACTGACCAGAGGTAACTGCGTGTGTCATTGGGCAGGGCCCTTAACTCTTAACCCGCTGAGTATTTCCAAAACTATTTTTCATCAAATCTATGCATGGCTGTTGTAAAGCAGCCACGGCGTGATTTGATAAAACATTCTTTTAACCACTTCACCCCGAGAAGCCGCTTGTTCGGCCCAGGAACATGGTGCGTCATTATTTCATTAAGTATGATAGCTACTAAATGAATGGGTGGGAGACCAATCAATATTTTCAACGCGCAGCCTTGGGGCGGCACGTTTAAAATATTAATTGGCCTCTCCCATATAATAAATATGGACCCTTTCTATTGTTTCCACTGAAATGACACGGAAGATACCACCAAAGGGTTAAATTTAACTCAGGAAATCAATATTCAAAAAGTCCACGTAGGGGAAAATTGGTTAAATGTGTCTAAATTATACTTATTTCAGTCGTGGGAGATTTTGTGTCCTGGGCAGGAATATTCCCTAGCAAGGAGTGAATATCGATTGTCTAGGCGAGGTGCATTGGTGGATTGTACAATGGTGGACTGTGCACCAATGGTGCAGTTGTCTTTAACCAATGAAAACCCAACTTGTGCGGAGTCAGTATTAGATTAGAGAATCTGACGGTACTCCGGGTACTCCAGCTTCCTCCATCAGTTAAACTGTCTGACACTAGGTGACCGTGGCTGCCTAAAGTGTTGTTAAACATCAATAAAAATGGGCATTTGTGCTGTCACATGTCAAAACATGAGAAAGATGGAAAATAACTTTAATAGTATTTATGCAGTATTAAATAGCACAAGACAATAAATGGTTAGCATGGAATTTTTAAATGGCCAACGTAGCACATCTTTCAAACATGTTTCTTGGCATAAATTCTTATCATGTATTTGTGCACTTTTTATAATTATTGATTGGCCAATTATAACAACACCTTTTATTATTTTTTTTTTATAATTTTTCAATTTATTCATGGTTAAGCAAGATCGTTTTATTTTTCTTAATATAATTAATTCTGATAACATATTGGGAAATTTGCTACCAATAATTTTGCAATTATTCATTGTTAAGCCCTGGTGTTTCCGTTCAATAAATAATTGCAAAATTAGAGGATTTTATGGCACTTAATACACCATAAGTGTTGATGCTTTTCTCAATATAATTATTTCTTATAAATCTTAATTCTTACAATATATTTCCTAATAATTTTGCGATTATTCATTGTTAAGCGCCAGTGGCACCTTTCAATTAATAATTGCAAATTTATAAGATTTTTTATGGAATAAGAGATATTTTTAACAATAATCATCATAACGAAAACATTGAAAAAACATTAACCAGAGCCGCGTTAAACTCTGTCGAAATTAATTACATGGCAGAGAAGTTTATTTTGTTCTGGCATGTTTGTTTTCACAATCTCGTTTAAGTATATAATATTTGAATGCAAGGTGACATGTGCGTTCGGCACTTTTGCGATATAGGGGGCGGGAATGGAGGGGGGGGGGGGGTGAGCAAACCTTTTGATTTGCCCGAAATCATGCATGGATGGAATACAAATATATATACATGACCCCCCCCCCCCCTCTCTCTCTCTCTCTCTCTCTCTCTCTCTCTCTCTCTCGTTCCTTGCTTGGATTTTTAAAGCTGGTTTCCCTGAATCTAAGGGGTCAGCTGCCTCGTACGCCCATGCAAGGAGATAATGTACATTAAGATATATTACAATAGACTATATGAGAATAATCATAAAATTTAAAAAATAAATAAATAAAAAACGACTCAAAATACAATAATTCAAAATTTTATTCCAGCCGACGAGTTTCGGAAGATTTGGGTAAAATTTTAGCACCCGACTTGGGTAAAATTGCAGCGGACAATTCGGCTGGCAGACGATATGGGTGTAATTCACTCACAAGATCGGTAAGTTTGTTTTGATCTATTCTGGTTTTTCCAAAGTAATCAAAGTTGCAATTTTTGAACTTCAGTAGTTTAGATTTCGAAAATTCTTCCAACAGAGGTTAAATATGAAAGGCAACAATGGAAAAAATCCATATCAATCTGGAAATATACAAAAACAAATTAAAGTGTTGTGACAAAACAAAGGCCCGTTTGGGAGAATTCACTGAGAATGTGGCCCCATCATTGTGGCGTTGTTCGACAGCTTTAGAAAAGAAACGAACATTTCGTTTGCAAGACATTCATTGCAATGTCATTTGGGATATTATAATCATTACTTGATCAGTAATTCAATCGAATATTGTACTACAGAAAGTTATATGCTCAAGAAATTGTTTTCCCTCTGTTTCATTTCACCTTGTGTTAGGTCAATCTTGAGTATGTATCCCCAAAAATAATATGTGAAGGCTCTAAGAGTCTTCCTTGGGATTAACCTTTCTGTGCCAATTGGAGCACGCTGCATGCACGCGTACTTTTCAAAATTCCTAATCTTATTACATCAATACAGAGGGACAACAGGACTCTACATTTCAGCCTCTACCTTCTTGGATAATATTCCAAGTTAAACTAAGTTTTATAAAGTTCTGATCTTTACCAAACAGCTCAATCATACATATTTCAATCATTTCGTATATTTCATCAAATCTGTAATTTAAATTCTGTCTAGAATGTTCACATTAATATACACATCATTTTTTCATTTTTTCAGAAATATCGCCTTCATCACTCATCCTCCATCAATGCATGAATGTGTTGTTAGTCTCCAGTCTGTATCCAAAGGTAACTTACAAATTTCTACTTGATATTAAGTGACATTATAAAATCAAGTATTTTACATTCTTACCACACTGTCCATAGCATGTGCCAAACTAATTGAGAATTATATTATATCCAATCGCATTCTATATTTTGTCCCAATAATGTTAGCTACCCAAAATTTTACTCCTAGCCCTCAGAGTATTTTTAAAAATATTTTTATCAAGTCTAGTCATGGCTGCTGTAAAGTAGCCATGACTAGATTTGCTGAAAATCTTTTTGGTAATTTAACTCAAGAAATCATTGGTGAAAACACTGAAGTTGATTTAATTTCCTGGGGATAAATTTAATAAAAATGCCCAAATTTTACTTATTCTTATTATATTATATGTCCATGGCAGATATATCCATCAGCAGTAGGTAAAGAGTTAAGTACACTGCAAGTCTGCAATGTTCTGAAAACCCCATTCTTCTTTTAACTAAAGATAAAAGGGCATATAGTTTCCTTATGTTTATCCAATAATGACAGCTTTGTTGTCTTTACCTGGAGAATAATTAGCATCTACTAGTTACATTGATAGTCTCTCATTAGGCATTATTACATTAACTCTCACAATTATCATCACCATAACATTCACATCATCATCACAATCAATTGTTATTGTCACAGCAAAATATAATTATTTGTTTATTACGAGTTGAAATAAAAGTTCAAAGTTCAAATGGCTCAACTGCCCAGAAAGTGAAGGAATAACTTCAGCAAAATGACCCCAAAAATGATAGGATGACTCACGAGAGTGCATGAACTAGTCTTGGGGTTTAAGTCATTTAGAATGTATTGAAATTGAAACGTGTGTGTAGGGAGTGGGATTCAACAAGTAACCTATTTTTCTTCACTTCTATAGGGAGGATCAGACCACTCTGGCTGCATTATTGCTTGAATTTCAAATTTTTGCACTGACAAAGACGAGTGCCAAGATTGGAAAATTGATAGAATGCTTGCAATAATTATACATACACCAGATTAAATAGTAATCGTATCACTCTACTTGGATGTATCATCAAAAACTAGTACACAACTACCTGTATTAAGCCAGTCATGGCAGGAGGTATAAGTTACACCTTCTAGGTAACCCAGCCCTGGTAATTCACCCCAGCAATCAGCAGTGCCTAGTCAACGAAAAATATCTACAGCAAAAATACTGCCAAGAACGGCTTCTTCAGAAAGCCTTGTGGTGGCAGAAATTACACAACTTCCAGGTTACACAAGGAATCAAACCATGTGGATTGCACTAGGCTGTATTACTAATCTTACAATTTACCGTACAAGATGCAATATAACCACTAGAAACTGTGTGTTCTGCTTCTTCTATGTTGATAACACCAGAACCTGACATCAGTTTCTGGAAAGCTCTGTTATCTCATTGAAACTTTTATACAATTAATGAATGTAATGTAATGTATGAGTTTGTATACAACTAAATAAAGAGTATACATCTGTCTGTCTAGAATGTTATCTGATTTTCATGCAGATAACAGTGTTAACGCCATGGCTTAGATGGCGAAAGTTGTTTTGTTACAAATAAAAATTATAAATGGCTTTTTAGAAATGTTGAATACAGATATCTTTAATATGATTATTTCATGCAACCTAACATTTGCTATACTGTCGCAAAATTTGTGAGAAAAATTGTTGAACTAAGTGGTGAAATTTAGGAAACATACATTTCTAGTATCTAGTTAAAACTACTGTTCTTTTTCCTATTAGTATTAAAAGGTTGTGTGAGTTTTGATACACGCTTCCTTGTAATGTCATAACAATGCCAGCTAATCTCCTTGCAAATTGCAGCCAGAAGTTAATTTATTACATGCCTATTCTATGAAATCCCCATCTACTGCAATACTGAACCATGCTGAAAATGAAAATCTATTCTGCACACATTTGCAGAACGGAAATCATCTACAGACTATTTTTATGAAGAACAAAATTTCTTTGGAATTTTCTACAAATTGTGCACCACAATTACAATTTAAATCGTTGGTGATATCTAAAAATCATTTGCTGAGTTCCAATGTGTTCTATGTGCCAGTAGTAACATAGAACACTTTGGAACTCAGGGAATAAAATAGTAATACAGGTTACCCTCGAAATTTTGTCGCTGATAATATGTGTTCTTTTTGTTGATAGTTGTCAAATTAATTGCTGAGTGTCCTTCTTATCATTGTTTTTATAGATCTGAAGGCATGTAATAAACACAGAATGACACGTGCAGGGCTCGATTTAACTGGATTAGCATAGCACTTTGCTCTTCAATTTCTGAATTTTGCTATTCAAGATTTATTAGTTTCAAGTGCTTTTGGATCAACTGCTAATCAATTTTCCAGGGTGAATAGTAAATTGCTATTCAAAATTTTCAGATTAAATCAAGCCCTGCACACGTGTGAGAATGGGTTAATCAGTATGGTACTGCTGGCATGCATGCTTTATTGATTAACCCATTCACACATGTCGTTCTATGTATTTATTTAATTTATATTTTATAAATCTAAACAGATTTATTATTCCATTTCAGGACAGCCACACATTATGGGCAACAAAAAACCCCACACATGCTCATCATACTTATCAATCATCACATCTACTCAAGAATCATCATCATCATCATCAAATGAAAAGGTAGTATCATCCTTAATTTTCAATTAATCAACTTTGTAAGTTACATCTTCCTTCTTAAATCTAAATAATTTATCACAGCTGAGTATACTGTTGTCTTCTTTGAAGTTACAACTGCCACAACTGTTAACTAATTGAGTGCTAAAAGCCAATATCAGGGTTCTTCTGAGAGTTCTGAAAGGTACTTCAGTGACTTTTCACTGTTTGCATTGTCTTGTTATTTACATAGTAAAACAAAATGTTCATTTAACCCTTTACCCAACGTAGAGAATACCAAAATGTATTATTTTTATTACTATTTTTTTCTAAATTTCAACAAAACCATATCATGTGACCCCTCATTGGAACAAAGTAAATTAACTTGTTCCAATGAGAGGGTCTCATGATATGGTTTTGTTGAAATATTTTTTTAAAATTATTTTTTGTCAACTGCTCAATTTGCAAATTACGCAGGCAGATGCAGGCGATTCATTAGGTAAAGGATTAAAGTTGTTTTGTTACAGTTTGTTGGAGAATTCTTGTTGGAACTCTCCAATAAATAGTGATAGGGCAATTGTTTGAGGACAATATATTGCTACACAAAGGCTCCTTGTACTGGTAGCATTGTTTGAAAAAAATACTCATGTTACAAATCACCTTTGAAATAATGTAGCACTTCACTTGTTAAACAGTAATTATGTACTTTTATAAAATCTACTAAAGATAGTGTATCACCTGCAATTAATACATCTTCAACTTTTACTTAACAGATTGATTTACACTGCTATTTTTGTTTTAATTAATCCTCAACCACTCCCATCTTCTTACAGTTTCGTGATCTCATAAACCTTCATCTCTTTCCATTCACTGCATAATCATTTGATATGTATCTGCATTCTTGTTGTTTACTTTGTTCTGTCATTTTGCAAAATATGAATTTTTTACAATGGAGAGTCTGATGGTTCTGGACGCGACTTCGTGGTTCTCTCTTAGTATTCCTGCATATTCCACCAAAAAATTGTCCGGCACAGAATGATCCCGACTGTCGAAAGTGTCATTAGGCCCCAATAAATAAATACCGACTAAAGCTCCCTTGGGAAGAGTTTTTTAAACTCTTTACCTTACGTAATGCCCATATCCAGCCAGCACTATTCTAGCTTATGAGGTAGGGTAGCTATTCAGGATTAAAAAACATTTTCGAATGTGAGTTCTTACGGAAGGGTATTATTGCCACGATAAAAAACAAAAATAGTTCGACTCAGGCCCAAAGCCAGGATCTAAAATTTTTCGACTTGTTGGACCGAAAACAAATTTTGATAGTGTGTGCTTTGGGTTAGAGGGTTAAAATCATCAGCATTTTTAAATTAGCGGCTTTCAGAGAAAATGTTGGTATTTGAGCTCCCTGCAATTTTTCTGACGGATAACTTAATCTTCCAACAGATATGGTCATGGGGGAGGGTGTGCGTTCCATGTCCTGGCGGCTCTCTAGCTTCGGGCCCGTATTCACATATCCATGTATTAACGATCTATGCGTCACTACTTCGATTAATGCCAATGAATTTGGAAGCGAAAGTCAGATGCAAACCGTCGAGTGCAGGCTACAGCATCCACACACCCTCCCTGTGTATAAAATATTAGCAAAACAAGAGGGATCCTTTCCTTTTAATAACTCTTAAATATAATGTTTATGACCCCAAATACCTTCGTGAAAGAGAAAACCTTTCCATTAAATTTTGGCACTTCTTGAGTTTTCCGTGTGTAGTTTTTCAGTAAATAACCCTCCTTGAGTGGTTCAGCAATTTTTCGGAAAACGTCCTGCTTCCACCCAACCCCCGACTACACACCCCCTCCCACCCACCAAAACCTATTTTCTGTTTAAAATTAATTATAATGAGCTGTTTAAACTAGGGGTGGGAAAAACTTTTAGGTACTAGGTGGAATTTTCTGTTTTTTCCAGATTAGGGGACCCACATCCACCAGAATGCAACTTTTTGCCAGCTCTGCTCGGAACGTTCACCCCTCCTTGGACAGTTTTTGCCAAGACCAATCATGGCCCACCCTTTTGGGCAATTTTCAAAGAAAAAGTACATACCTGGCAGTATAGGGGTCTTTTATGAGCATTTTGGGGAGGGGGAGACATGTCTGGTATCAGGTGGGAAAACAGAAAATTCCACCTGGTACCAGACATGTCCCCCCCCCCCCCTCTCTGCCCCACTGCAAACATTACCGGACCACCTCCTAATTAAGGCTCATGAAAGCTGGAATATGGAAGGGGGGAGGGGGTGGAGGGGTAAAGTCAGTCCTCTCTGTGAAATAATGCTCCAATATGTCCCAGTTTATAATTCTGATAATTATAATAAACTTTGGAAGGTAAAGGTTGTTTTTATGGTGTTTTGTGGAAAACATTTACATGATCGTGACAAAGACGCAAGGAAACCATCCACCCAACCAGTTATAGTAGGTCTACCCCCCTCCCCCCCCCCACCCCCCAAATACACACACACACATTATATGACCTTCCTCCACCCAAATCCACCCGACTTCACACTCGCCAACCACAAGCTCTTTTTCTGGCTGGACTTATAACTACCCAGTTAAGTTAGAAAAATCAAAATCAAGCATTATTTTACTTGAGTTAAAATGGTGTCAATGAAAGTTTTTTCCCCGCATAAGGTAAATTTGTGATAAAAAAGTTGCCCAGTGACAATATGAAATAAACAACACTTTGGCCAAATATGTTGACTCTGCTCTACTTGTCATTTGAACAAAAGACAACCACTTTCGCGCCCATGTGTCTGTCAAGCTCAACACATTCTGCAAGAAGCGCATTGTATAAACTGTTGCTTGCATGTACTGAAAAGTTTAAAATAATTATTTATGTAAGATCTAAGATTTCTCATCTATGCATTTGTTTAAACACTGAAACTTTAATGTTTATTGACAAAGATCGAAGATATTTAGCATCAACTGGAATTGATGTAGAATTAGATCAGTGCTCAATCGGAAACAGAATTTATTTTTCCATTTTAAGGTAAACTTCAACTGTTTTCCCATTTAATTAACCTTTTAGCCAACAGAATGATCTCAAAATTTGTTTTTTAATTATTTTTTTCTTCAAATATTTCACAAAGTTTCCACAAAAACATATCACCCTATCAGTGGATTCAGCACGACCAGCTCGTTCCAGAAAAGGATCCACATGATATGGGTTCGTTGACGTTTTTTGAAAAATATTTTTTTTTTTCAACTGCTCAAATTGTAAATTACGCAGAGGGATATGGTCTGTTTGTTTGGTAAAAAATTGCTTATCTATTCTTGTTTGTTTGCTTATTAGTATTTATAGTCAGTTTCAGCATCTTTGGCTATATTGTGACTGCAACATATCTTTTAATGTATGTTTAGTCATTCGTTTATAATTATATAGCCAACTTTAGTGGAATCTCACCCCAGATACTGCATTGTTAGCAGGTCCTATTATACAATTAAAGTTGAACTTGTCTGCCAGAGTACACAAGGTACATTCCAGTTCTCCGGATTACACAAGGAGCATATCTGTTTTTTATTGAGGTATAACTCTTAACCCGCAGAGTATTTTCAAAAATATTTTTCATCAAATCTAGGTATGGCTGTTGTAATTTGTTGTTGATTTGATAAAACATTCTTTTGGCCATTTGAACCCAAGAAACTGCTTTTTCGGCCCGAGAACATGGTGCATCATTATTTCATTAAGTATGATAGCTGCTAAATGAATGGGTGGGGAGACCAATCAATATTTTTAATGTGCAGTCTTGGGGCTGCACAATGAAAATATTAATTTGTCTCTTCCATACAATGAATATGGTCCCTTCCTATTGTTGCCACTGGACTGACATGGGAGATACCACCAGTGTTCTAATGGTTAAATTTAATTCAAGAAATCAATATTCAAAAAGACCATGTAGGGGAAAAATTGTTTAAATGTGTCTTAATTATACTTATTTCAGTCGTGAAAGATTTTGTGTACTGGGCAGGAATATTCGCTAGCAAGGAGCTAATATCGATTGTCCACATGGGGCGCATTGGTGGAGTGTACAATGGTGGACTGCGCATCGATGGTGCACTTGTCTTTAACCAATGAAAACCCAGCTTGTGAGGTGTCATTAGTAGGTTAGAGAATCTGATGGTTACTCGCTGCTACTCGGTGGTTCTCTCTGGGTAGTCCAGCTTCCTCCATCAGTTAAACTGTCTGACACTAGGTGACCCTGGCTGTCCAAAGTGTCATTAAACCTCAATAAAAAATGGGCATTTGTGTGGTTATATGTCAAAACATGAGAAAGATGGAAAATAACTTTAATGTCCAACATAGCACATCTTTCAAACATGTTTCTTGACATAACTTCTTATCATGTATTTGTGCACTAATTTTATAATTATTCATTGGCCAGGGGGCGCGGTGGCTCAGTTGGTAGAGGTGCAGGCTGCAAGCCGAGAGGTCCTCGGTTCGAATCCCACCTGCGGCAACCGCGTTGTGTCCTTGGGCAAGACACTTCACCCCGATTGCCTACATGGGGGCACGATGACGCTGTGTACTGAGGCGTACTGCACGTCGACGGTGCGCATGTCTTCAACCAATCTAACCCTGCCTGTGCTGCGGTGCAGAGTTCAGAGTTACGATGTTGGAGAGCTGACAGCTGCTCGTCGTTGCTCGGTGGTTCTCTCCGGGTACTCCGGCTTCCTCCACCCGTAAAACTGTCACGGTCACGATTAGCCATTGTGCATAAGTATGTGACTCTAAACACCAATAAAACAAACAATAAATATTCATTGGCCAATTATAACAACACCCTTTATTTTTTTTATTATAATTTTTCAATTTATTCTTGGTTAAGCAAGGCGGTTTTGTGTTTCTTAACATAATTAATTCTTATAATATATTAGCTAATTTGCTACCAATAATTTTGCAATTATTCATTGTTAAGCCCTGGTGGTGCTGTTCAATGAATAATTGCAAAATTATAGGATTTGTATGGAACTTAATACACCATAAGTTTTGATTTGTTTATCAATATAATTAATTCTTATAAATCTTAATTCTTATAATATATTTGCTAATAATATTGCGATTATTCATTGTTAAGCGCCAGTGGCACCTTTCAATGAATAATTGCAAAAGTTTAAGATTTTTTTTTTTATGGAATAAGAGATATTTTTAACAATAATCAACATCACAAAAACATTGAATAAACATTAATGAGAGCCACGTTAAACACTGTCGAAATTAATTACATGGCGGATAAGTTTATTTTGTTCTGGCATGTTTGTTTTCACAATCATGTTTAAGCATATAAAATTCGAATGCAAGGAGATAATGTACATTAATATATTTTACACTAGAGATGAGAAAAAAATAAATAAAGAAAAAATAAATAAAAAATGACTCAGAAATACAACAATTCAAAAATTTATTCCAGCCGATGAGTTTCTGAAGATTTGGGTAAAATTGTAGCAGATGATTTGGCTAGCAGATGATAAGGGTGTAATTCACTCATGAGATTGGTAAGCTGTTTTTTTCAAAGTGATCATAGTTGCAGCTTTTGAGCTTCAGTCGTTTAGATTTCGAACATTCTTCCAACAGAGGTTAAATATGAAAGGCAACAGTCGAAAAAATTCCATATCATTCTGGAAATATACAAAAACAAATTAAAGTGTTGTAACAGAACTCAGGCCCTTTGGGAGATTTCACTGAGAATGTGGGCCCAGTGTGGCGTTGTTCGACAGCTTGAGAACAGAAAAGAACATCGCCATTTTCAAGACATTTTTTGCTCTGTCATTTGGGATATTATAATTATTATTTGGCCAGTGATTCAATCGAATATTGTACTATAGAAAATTATCTGCTTAAGAAATTGTTTTTCCTCTGTTTCATTTCACATTGTGTTAGGTCAATCTTGAGTATGTATCTGTAATAATAATATGTGAAGGCTCTAAGAGTCTTCCTTGGGGGTTAACCTTTCATGCCAACTGGAGCACACTGCATGCTTGCGTACTTTTCAAAATTTCTTATCTCAGTACACCAATCTAGAGAGAAAACATGACTCAATATTTCAGTCTCTACCTTCTTGGATAATATTCCAAGTTAAACTAAGTTTTATAGAATTCTGATAACTGCCACACAACTCAATCATACATATTTCAATCATACATTCCAATCATTTCATATATTTCATCAGATTTGTAATTTAAATTCTGTCTAGAATGTTCACATTAATATACATATCATTTTTTCTCATTTTTTCAGAAATATCGCCCTCATCACTCATCTTCCATCAATGCATGAATGTGTTGTTAGTCTCCAGTCTGTATCCAAAGGTAACTTACAAATTTCTACTTGATATTAAGTGACATTATAAAATCAAGTATTTTACATTCTTACCACACTGTCCATAGCATGTGCCAAACTAATTGAGAATTATATTATATCCAATAGCATTCTATTTTGTCCCAATAATGTTAGCTGCTCAAAATTTTACTCCTAGCCCTCAGAGTATTTTTAAAAATATTTTCATCAAATCTAGTCATGGCTGCTGTAAAGAAGCCATGACTAGATTTGCTGAAAATCTTTTTTGGTAATTTAACTCAAGAAATCATTGGTGAAAACCTTGAAGTTGATTTAATTTCCAGGGGGTAAATTTAATTAAAAATGCCCCAATTTTACTTAATCTTGTGGTAAGAGATTATATGTCCCTGGCAGGAATATCTGCCAGCAACAGGTAAAGAGTTAATTAAACTGCAATGTTCCGAAAACCTCCTACAATGCAGTTATCCTTCTTTTAACTAAAGATAAAAGGGTATATTGTTTCAATATCTTTATCCAAAAATGACAGCTTCGTCATCTTTATCTGGAGAATAATTAGCATCTACTAGTAACATTGATAGTTTCTCATTAGGCATAGTTACATTGACTCTCACAATTATCATCACCATACCATTCACATCATCATCACAATTAATTGTTATTGTCACAGCAAAATGTAATTATTTGTTTATTACAAGCTGAAATAAAAGTT
Organism: Pictodentalium vernedei; assembly: GCA_031216915.1. Taxonomy (NCBI): domain Eukaryota; kingdom Metazoa; phylum Mollusca; class Scaphopoda; order Dentaliida; family Dentaliidae; genus Pictodentalium; species Pictodentalium vernedei. The sequence goes on from CM062289.1 coordinate 312,954,942, forward strand.
CAAAGTTCAAAAGGCTCAACTGCCCAGAAAGTGAAGGAATAACTTCAGCAAAATGACCCCAAAAATGATAGGATGAGAGTACATGAACCAGTCTTGGGGTTTCAGTCATTCAGAATGTATTGAATTTGAAGGTTGACATTCTTCAGGAAAATTGAAAAGTGTCTGTGGGGAGGGGGATGCATTAAGTAACCTATTCTTCTTCACTTCTGTTGGGAGGATCAGACCACCCTGGTTGCATTATTGCTTGAATTTCAAATTTTTGTACTGACAAAGATGAATACCGAGGTTGGAAAATTGATAGAATCCTTGCAATAATTATACATACACCAGATTATATGGTGATCATATCATGCTACTTGGATGAGTCATCAAAAACTTATTATTACATACAACTACCTATATTAGGCTGGTCATGGCAGGAGGTATGAGTTACTCTTTCTAGTTCACCTCGCCCAATCCCAACCCAACCCTTATTTCACAATTTCTGTTCTGCCTCTCGGTTAGCCACAGTCTGTGTCCAATACTTTTGAACACTGTTCTCAGGGAATGGCAGGTAGACAGCCAATCTGGCTATGCCATTTCCCTGCCTTGTACGTTTTATGTTATCTCATTGAAACTTTTATACTGTCAATGTTCAATGTAATGTAACATATGAGTTTGTATACAACTAAATAAAAATGATACATCTACCTATCTAGAATGCTCTCTGATTTTCATGCTGATAGCAATGTAAATGCCATGGCTTTGATGGCAAAAGTTGTTTTGTTACAAATAAAAATTATATATGGCTTTTCAGAAATGTTGAATACAGATATCTTTAATATGATTATTTCATGTAACCTAACATTTGTTATACTGTCTCGAAATTTTCAAGAGAAGTTGGTGTGAATTAAGCGGTGAAAGTTAGGAAACATACATGCACTAGTATCTAGTTAAAACTACTGTTCTTTTTCCCATTAGTATTATAAGGTTGTGTGAGTCCTGATACATGCTGCCTTGTAATGTCATAATAATGCCATCCAATCTCCTTGTGAATCAATGACTCAAAGACTGAGATTTTATCTAGCCAGAAGTTAATTTATTACATGCCTGTTCTATGAAATCCCCATCTACAGCAACACAGACCATGTGGAAAATGAAAATCCATTCTGCACACATTTGCAGGATGGAAATCATCCACAGACAGTTTTTATAAAGAAGTGAAATTTCACTGGAATTTCCTACAAATCGTGCACCACAATCACAATTTAAATCACTGGTGATATCTAAAAATCATTCGCTGAGTTCCAATGTGTTCTATGTGCCAGTAGGAACACAGAGCACATTGGAACTGAGGGGACGAAGCAGTAACATGGGTTCTCCTTGCAAACTTGGTTGCTGATGAAATGTGTTCTTGTTGTTGGTAGTTGTCAAATTAATTGCTGAATGCCCTTCTTATAATTGTTTTTATAAATGTGAAGGCAAGTAATAAACACAGAATGACATACGTGAGAGAATGGGTTAATCGGTATGGTATCAAGGAATATAAAACTTGAGGCCTGCAGCCTCTCGTTCTATCCTTTCGTGCTAGCACTAGTGCTATATTGATTAACTCATTCACACATGTGTGTCGTTCTGTGTATTTATTTAATTTATATTTTATAAATCTAAACAGATTTATTATTCCATTTCAGGACAGCCACACATTATGGGCAACAAAAAATCAGTCATGCTCATCATAATCATCACATCATCATCACATCATCATCATATCATCATCATCAAATGAAAAGGTATTATCTTCCTTAATTTTCAATTAATCAACTTTGTAAGTTACATCTTCCTTCTTAAATCTAAATAATTTATCGCAGCTGAGTATACCACTGTCTTCTTTGAAGTTACAACTGCCACTGCTGTTAACTAGTTGAGTGCTATAAGCCAATATCAGGGTTCTTCTGAGAGTTCTTAAAGACACTTCAGTGACTTTCCACTGTTTGCATTATCTTGTTATTTACCTAGCAAAAAAAAAAATGTTCATTTAACCCTTTACCCAACGTAGAGACTATCAAAATTTATAATTTTTATTACTATTTTTTTAAATTATCAAAAAAGTTTCAACAAAACCTTATCATGTGACCCCTCATTGGAATGAGCCCAATGAGATCATTCCAATGAGGGGTCACATGATATGGTTTTGTTGAAATATTAAAAAAAATAATTTTTTTTTCAACTGCTCAATTTGCAAATTACGTGGACAGATGCGGACTATTCGTTAGGTAAAGGGCTAAAGTTGTTTTGTTACAATTTGTTGAAGAGTGCTTGTTGGAACCCTCCAATAAATAGTGATAGCGCAATTGTTTGAGGATAATATGTTGCTACACCAAGGCTCCTTGTACTGGTAGCATTGTGTCTGAAAAAATACTCATGTTACAAATCACCCCTAAATATATAATGTAGCACTCGACCTGTTAAACAGTAATTATGTACTTTTATAATTTCTACTAAAGATAAGGTTTCACCTGCAATTGGTATATCTTCAACTTTTACTTAACAGATTCATTTACACTGCTATTTTTGTTTTAATTAATCTTCAGCCACCCCCATCTTCTCACAGTTTCATGATCTCATAAACCTTCATCTCTTTCTCTTCACTGCATAATCATTTAATACTGTATCTGCATTCGGGTGCTGGTCAAAACATCCCCTAATTATTTTGGTCAAAATGTCCCCAAAAGTTGGTCAAACCGTCCCCAAGAGTTGGTCAAAACATCCCCAAAAGTTGGTCAAAACGTCCACAACAATTAGTCAAAACGTTGCCAAGAGTTGGACAAAACGTCCCCAACAATTGGTCAAGACATCCCCAAAAGTTGGTCAAAACGTCCCCAAGAGTTGGTCAAAACGTCCCAAGAGTTGGTCGAAACGTCCCCAATAGTTCATCAAAATGTCCCCAACTCATATTTTCCCTTTTTCATAGTTTCATATTGAATTTGGCAATGTTTGTACTATTTTTAGGTCGAAATCGAGGATTTCAAGTCAGTTGTCCCAACACTCTGCTCTCATGTGGGCATGAACAGGACTTCAGCAGACTTCTGGAATTAATTATCTAATGAATGAAAAGTTTCAGGGCAGCGAAAGGGCACTGGGACGATGTGGGATTGAAATCTCTTGCGACCCGAATAACTTTACTTGCTTATGGATTTACGTGGGTCAGAAGGGAGGGTCAATAATCTTCTTGGTTTGAGTGTGCACACTGGCAGTAAGGTACTGGGCTTAGACCCCCCCCCCCCCCCTCTCCCCCGACCTGATAACCTTGAATGGGAAGGTGACTAGGAGTTGTGCATAACTACAAGAATTCTGCTCTGTATTTTACTTAGAAACGTGGGCATATTTATATAGTAATACTGAAAGCGCACTTTGATGATTGTTTTAGAAAAAAGAAAAGAAACCGAAACAGTCGCTGTTTGGGAGCGGCCCCAGCATATTATCCATAACAGTTGTAAAAAAGGAAAAATTACACCAATATGTGTTATTGAAAGCTGGGAGTCACCCATCAGCCTATAAGGTAGAGTGGATGCTGAGTCTTGGCCATCTGGTCTACCTTCTGGGGAATAGAAGACAGGGCGATGGTAGGAGATCCCCCCACCCACAACCCACAACAAAAAAAACACACTCAGAGACATACACTCAAAATTCTTAGAGGGCTGTTATATCTTTGTTCATATGTTTATTTATTTAAAATGTACACTGGTCCCTGTCGGGAAAGCTTGTTTCAATCCTTACTTGGTGTATGGTTTCCGGCGTGGCTAAGCAATCCTCACTGACTCCACACACTTTAATTCTATTGAATAGTTTTAATTTTCTATGCCTTTTGTTTTTCTATTAAGGATTTGGTGCTTGTTTAGTTCAAACATTAATTTAATAGCTTTGAGTCTGTTAAGAGTTTTCTTTTGTAGCTCCCCAAAATTTGTCCACATTCCTTCATCGTCTGAGAACTGTGATAGTTGAACATATCAATGCTCAAACTCCTGTTTTTGTTACCGTAAGCCGTTGTTACTTTGAACACTTTGATAACTTCCATTGTAAATAATATTCACACAAACTGCAATGTGTTTCCACCAAGCCAGAATTATCCCACAATTATTCTGAAGTAACAAATAACACGTTTGGACAGAATAAATAAAGTAACAGGCCACTCCCACTTACAATATCGCTGACATAAACCAACGATATTTTTTGTCATTTTGCAATAAATTTCTTCCAGGGAAAAATTAATGTAAATATTTCTACAAGATGAAAAAATCAGTTAATGCTTTCATAATAGTATCACTGGATAACACTGCATAAAATCGACAAACAAACCAGAAAAAAATTATCGATACACCTATTTGTCACAACTTTTCTGAATAATGTAATTAAAGGTTTCATTGTGTAGATTCCGACTGACTATTCCACAAGCCATGTGATTATCATATAATAGTAGTCTATTGTTCTATGCCTTTTTTGATCCCTATACAGTTATTTCATTGGTTCATGTCAAAGATAGTGTTAAAACAATTAATGCGTTGACTATACATTTGTGCTTTAAAATTCAGTGAAATTATTTCATTAAATGGTCATCATCAGGTCCTATTACACGTGCCGCTCTTTATGGGCTTGGCTGTCAGTTCTTCACAGGCTGACCACATTGCAATTAAACCATCGCGACCTAAGTATTAGGCCATATTACACATGTCGCTCTTCATTGGGCTTGGCTGTCGGTTCTTCACAGGCTAACCACATTGCAATTAAACCATCGCGACATAAGTATTAGGTCATATTACATGTACTGCTCTTTATGGGCTTGGCTGTCTGTTTTTCACATTCCATTTAAACCATCGTGACATAAGTATTATGTCACATTACACATGCCGCTCTCCATGGGTTTGGCTGTCGGTTCTTCAAGGGCTGACCACATTGCATTTAAACCATCGCGACATAAGTATTAGGTCATACTACATATCCCGCTCTTCATAGGCTTGGCTGTCGGTTCTTCACAGGCTGACCACATTGCATTTGAACCATTGCGACATAAGTATTAGGTCATATTAGACCTGCCGCTCTTCATGGGTTTGGGTGTCGGTTCTTCACGGGCTGACCACTTTGCATTTAAACCATCTTGACATAAGTATTAGGTCATATTACACATGCCGCTCTTCATGCGCTTGGCTGTCGTTTCTTCATGCACTGACCACATTGCATTAAAACCATCGCGACATAAGTATTAGATAAAATTACACAGGCCGCTCTTCATGGGTTTGGGTGTCGGTTCTTCACGGGCTGACCACTTTGCATTTAAACCATCGTGACATAAGTATTAGGTCATATTACACATGCTGCTCTTCATGGCCTTGGCTGTCGGTTCTTCACAAGCTGACCACATTGCATTTAAACCATCGCTACGTAACTATTAGGTGATGTTACACATGCCGCTCTTCATGGGTTTGGCTGTCGGTTCTTCACAGGCTGACCGCATTGCATTTGAAGCATTGCGACATAAGTATTAGGTCATATTACACATGCCGCTCTTCATGGGTTTGGGTGTCGATTCTTCAAGGGCTGACCACTTTGCATTTAAACCACCGCGACATAAGTATTAGGTCATATTACACATGCCGCTCTTCATGCGCTTGGCTGTCGGTTCTTCACGGGCTGACCACATTGTACTTCAACCATTGCGACATAAATATTAGGTCATATACCACGTGCCGCTTTTCATGGGTTTGGGTGTCGATTCTTCAAGGGCTGACCACTTTGCATTTAAACCACCGCGACATAAGTATTAGGTCATATTACACAGGCCGCTCTTTATGGGTTTGCCTGTTGGTTCTTCACGGGCTGACCACATTGCATTTAAACCATCGCAACATAAATATTAGGTCATATACCACGTGCCGCTTTTCATGGGCTTGGCTGTCGGTTCCTCACGGGCTGACCATATTGCATTTAAACTATCGCGACATAAGTATTAGGTCATATTAAGCGTGCCGCTCTTCATGGGCTTGGCTGTCGGTTCTTCACGGGATGACCACATTGCATTTAACCCATCGTGACATAAGTATTAGGTCATATTACACATGCCCCTCTTCATGGGCTTGGCTGTCGGTTCTTCACGGGCTGAACACATTGCATTTAAACCATCCCGACATAAATATTAGGTCATATTACGCGTGCCAATCTTCATGGGCTTGGCTGTCAGTTCTTCACGGGCTGACCACATTGCATTTAACCCACCACGACATAAGTATTTGATCATATTACACATGCCGCTCTTCATGGGCTTGGCTGTCGTTTCTTCATGCACTGACCACATTGCATTAAAACCATCGCGACATAAGTATTAGATCATATTACACAGGCCGCTCTTTATGGGTTTGGCTGTTGGTTCTTCACGGGCTGACCACCTTGCATTTAAACCATCGCGACATAAATATTAGGTAATATTACACATGTCGCTCTTCATGGGCTTGGCTGTCGGTTCTTCATGGGCTGACCACATTGTACTAAAACCATCGCGACATAAGTATTAGATCATATTACACATGCCGCTCTTCATGGGCTTGGTTGTCGGTTCTTCACGGGCTGAGGATATTGCATTTAAACCATCGTGACATAAGTATTATGTCATATTACACGTTCCGCTCTTCATGGGCTTGGCTGTCGGTTCTTCATGGGATGACCACATTGCATTTGAACCACTACGACATAAGTATTAGGTCATATTACACTTGCCGCTCTTCATGGGCTTGGCTGTCGGTTCTTCACGGGCTGACCACATTGTACTTCAACCATTGCGACATAAGTATTAGGTCATATTAGACATGCCGCTCTTCATGGGTTTGGGTGTCGGTTCTTCACGGGCTGACCACTTTGCATTTAAACCATCGTAACATAAATATTAGGTCATATTTCACATGCCGCTCTTCATGGGCTTGGCTATCGTTTCTTCATGCACTGACCACATTGCATTAAAACCATTGTGACATAAGTATTAGATCATATTACACGGGCCGCTCTTCATAGGTTTGGCTGTCGGTTCTTTGCGGGCTGACCACATTGCATTTAAACCATCGCAACATAAATATTAGGTAATATTGCACATGCCGCTATTCATGGGCTTGGCTGTCGGTTCTTCATGGGCTGACCATATTGCATTTAAACCATAGCGACATAAGTATTAGGTCATATTAAGCGTGCTGCTCTTCATGGGCTTCGCTGTCGGTTCTTCACGGGCTGATCACATTGCATTTAAACCATCGCTACATAACTATTATGTAATATTAAACGTGCCGCTCTTCAAGGGCTTGGCTGTCGGTTATTCACAGGCTGACCACATTGCATTTGAACCATTTCGACATAATTATTAGGTCATATTACACATGCCGCCCTTCATGGGATTGGCTGTCAGTTCTCAACAGACTGACCACATTGCATTTAAACCATCGCGACATAAGTATTAGGTCATATTACACATGCCGCTCTTCGTGGGCTTGGGTGTCGGTTCTTCATGGACTGACCACATTGCATTTAAACCATTGGGACATAAGTATTATGTCATATTACACGTGCCGCTCTTCATGGGCTTGGCTGTCAGTTCTTCATGTGCGGACCACATTGTAATTAAACCATAGAGTAATAAGTATTAGGTCATATTTCACTTTCCGCTCTTCATGGGCTTGGCTGTCGGTTCTTCACGGACTGACCACATTGCATTTAAACAAACGAGACATGAGTATTAGGTCCTATTACACGTGCCGCTCTTCATGGGCTTGGCTGTTGGTTCTTCATGGGCTGACGATATTGCATTTAAACTATCGCGACATAAGTATTAGGTCACATTACACGTGCCGCTCTTCATGGGCTTGGCTGTCGGTTCTTCATGAGCTGACCATATTGCATTTAAACCAGTGCGACATAAGTATTAAGTCGTATTAAGCATGCCGCTCTCCATGGGCTTGGCTGTCGGTTTTTCATGGGCTGACCACATTGCATTTAAAACATCGTTACGTAAGTATTAGGTAATATTACACGTGCCGCTCTTCATGGGCTTGGCTGTCGGTTCTTCACGGGCTGACCACATTGTATTTAAACCGTCGCGACACAAATATTAGGTCATATTATACGTACCGCTCTTCATGGGCTTGGCTGTCGGTTCTTCACGGGCTGACTACATTGCATTTAAAGCATCGCGACATAAGTATTAGGTCATATTACACATGCCACTCTTCATGGGTTTGGGTGTCGGTTCTTCACAGGCTGAGCACTTTGCATTTAAACCACCGCGACATAAGTATTAGGTCATATTACACATGCCGCTCTTCATGGGCTTGGCTGTCGTTTCTCCATGCACTGACCACATTGCATTAAAACCATTGCGACATAAGTATTAGATCATATTACACAGGCTGCTCTTTATGGGTTTGGCTGTTGGTTCTTCACGGGCTGACCACATTGCATTTAAACCACCGCGACATAAATATTAGGTCATATTACACGTGCCGCTCTTCATGGGCTTGGCTGTTGGTTCTTCACAGGCTGACGATATTGCAATTAAACCATCGCGACATAAGTATTAGGTCATATTACACGTGCCGCTGTTCATGGGCTTGGCTGTCGGTTCTTCATGAGCTGACCATATTGCATTTAAACCAGTGCGACATAAGTATTAGGTCATATTACACGTGCCGCTCTTCATGGGCTTGGCTGTCGGTTCTTCATGGGCTGACCACATTGCATTTAAACCATCGTTTCGTAAGTATTACGTAATATTACACATGCCGCTCTTCATGGGCTTGGCTGTCGGTTCTTCATGGGCTGACCACATTGCATTAAAACCATCGTGACATAAGTATTACATCATATTACACGGGCCGCTCTTCATGGGTTTGGCTGTCGGTTCTTCACGGGCTGACCACATTGCATTTAAACCATCGCAACATAAATATTAGGTAATATTGCACGTGCCGCTCTTCATGGGCTTGGCTGTCGGTTCTTCACGGGATGACCATATTGCATTTAAACCATAGCGACATAAGTATTAGGTCATATTAAGCGTGCCGCTCTTCATGGGCTTAGCTGTCGGTTCTTCACGGGCTGATCACATTGCATTTAAACCATCGCTACATAACTATTATGTAATATTAAACGTGCCGCTCTTCATGGGCTTGGCTGTCGGTTCTTCACGGGCTGACCACATTGCATTTGAACCATTGCGACATAATTATTAGGTCATATTACACGTGCCACCCTCCATGGGATTGGCTGTCAGTTCTTAACAGCATCACATTTAAACCATCGCAACAACATAACTATTAGGTCATATTACACGTGCCGCTCTTCATGGGCTTGGCTGTTGGTTCTTCACGGACTGACCACATTGCATTTAAACCATTGCGACATAAGTATTAGGTCATATTACACGTGCTGCTCTTCATGGGCTTGGCTGTCGGTTCTTCATGGGCTGACCACATTGTATTTAAATCGTCGCGACATAAGTATTAGGTCATATTGCACGTGCCGCTCTTCATGGGCTTTGCTGTCGGTTCTTCACAGGCTGACTACATTGCATTTAAAACATCGCGACATAAGTATTAGGTCATATTACACATGCCGCTCTTCATGGGTTTGGGTGTCGGTTCTTCACGGGCTGACCACTTTGCATTTAAACCACCGTGACATAAGTATTAGGTCATATTACACATGCCGCTCTTAATGGGCTTGGCTGTCGTTTCTTCATGCACTGACCACATTGCATTAAAACCATCGCGACATCAGTATTAGATCGTATTACACAGTCTGCTCTTTATGGGTTTGGCTGTTGGTTCTTCACGGGCTGATCACATTGCATTTAAACCATCGCGACATAAATATTAGGTAATATTGCACGTGCCGCTCTTCATGGGCTTGGCTGTCGGTTCTTCACGGGCTGACCATATTGCATTTAAACCATAGCGACATAAGTTTTAGGTCATATTACACATGCCGCTCTTAATGGGCTTGGCTGTCGTTTCCTCATGCACTGACCACATTGCATTAAAACCATCGCGACATCAGTATTAGATCATATTACACAGTCTGCTCTTTATGGGTTTGGCTGTTGGTTCTTCACGGGCTGATCACATTGCATTTAAACCATCGCGACATAAATATTAGGTAATATTGCACGTGCCGCTCTTCATGGGCTTGGCTGTCGGTTCTTCACGGGCTGACCATATTGCATTTAAACCATAGCGACATAAGTATTAGGTCATATCAAGCGTGCCTCTCTTCATGGGCTTCGCTGTCGGTTCTTCACAGGCTGATCACATTGCATTTAAACCATCGCTACATAACTATTATGTAATATTAAACGTGTCGCTCTTTATGGGCTTTGCTGTTGGTTCTTCACGGGCTGACAATATTGCATTTAAACCATCGCGACATAAGTATTAGGTCATATTACACGTGCCGCTCTTCATGGGCTTTGCTGTCGGGTCCTCACAGGCTGACGATATTGCATTTAAACCATCGCGACATAAGTATTAGGTCATATTACACGTGCCGCTCTTCATAGGCTTGGCTGTCGGTTCTTCACGGGCTGACCACATTGCATTTAATCCATCGCGACAGAAGTATTAGGTCATATTACACGTTCCGCTCTTCATGGGCTTGGCTGTCAGTTCTTCACAGGCTGACCACATTGCATTTAAATCATCGCGACATAAGTATTAGGTCATATTACACGTGCCGCTCTTCATGGGCTTTGCTGTCGGGTCCTCACAGGCTGACCATATTGCATTTAAACCATCGCGACATAAGTATTAGGTCATATTACACATGCAGCTCTTCATGGGCTTGGTTCTCGGTTCTTCACGGACTAACCACATTGCATTTAGACCATCGCGACAGAAGTATTAGGTCATATTACACGTGCCGCTCTTCATAGGCTTGGCTGTCGGTTCTTCACGGGCTGACCACATTGCATTTAAACCATAGCGACATAAGTATTAGGTCATATTAAACGTGCCGCCCTTCATGGGCTTGGCTGTCGGTTCTTCATGGCCTGACCACATTGCATTTAAACCATCGCAACATAAGTATTAGGTCATATTACACGTGCCGCTCTTCATGGGCTTGGCTGTCGGTTCTTCACGGACTAACCACATTGCATTTAAACCATCGCGACAGAAGTATTAGGTCATATTACACGTGCCGCTCTTCATAGGCTTGGCTGTCGGTTCTTCACGGGCTGACCACATTGCATTTAAACCATCGTGACATAAGTATTAGGTCATATTATACAGCCCGGTCTTCATGGCCTTGGCTGTCGGTTCGACACAGGCTGACCACATTGCATTTAAACCATCCCGACATAAGTATCAGGTCATATTACATGTGCCGCTCTTCATGGGCTTGGCTGTCGGTTCTTCACGGGCTGATCACATTGCATTTAAATCATCACGACATAAGTATTAGGTCATATTACACATGCCGCCCTTCATGGGCTTGGCTGTCAGTTCTTCACGGGTTGACCACATTGCATTTAAACCATTGCGACATAAGTATTACGTCATATTACACGTGCCGACCTTCATGGGCTTGGCTGCCGGTTCTTCACGTGCTGACGACATTGCATTTAAACCATCGTGACATAATTATTAGGTCATATTACACGTGCCGCCCTTCATGGGCTTGGCTGTCGGTTCTTCATGGGCTGACCACATTGCATTTAAACCATCGCGACATAAGTATTAGGTCATATTACACATGCCGCTCTTCATGGGCTTGGCTGTCGGTCCTTCACGGACTAACCACATTGCCTTTAAACCATCGCGACAGAAGTATTAGGTCATAATACACGTGCCGCTCTTCATAGGCTTGGCTGTCGGTTCTTCACGGGCTGACCACATTGCATTTAATCCATCGCGACAGAAGTATTAGGTCATATTACACATGCCGCTCTTCATGGGCTTTGCTGTCGGGTCCTCACAGGCTGACCATATTGCATTTAAACCATCGCGACATAAGTATTAGGTCATATTACACGTGTCGCTCTTCATGGGCTTCGCTGTCGGTTCTTCACAGACTGACCACATTGCATTTAAATCATCGCGACAGAAGTATTAGGTCATATTACACGTGCCGCTCTTCATGGGCTTGGCTTTCGGATCTTCACGGACTGACCACATTGCATTTGAACCATCGCGACATAAGTATTAGGTCATATTACACGTGCCGCTCTTCATGGGCTTTGCTGTCAGGTCCTCACAGGCTGACCATATTGCATTTAAATCATCGCAACATAAGTATTAGGTCATATTACACATGCAGCTCTTCATGGGCTTGGTTGTCGGTTCTTCACGGACTAACCATATTGCATTTTAACCATCGCGACAGAAGTATAAGGTCATATTACACGTGCCGCTCTTCATAGGCTTGGCTATCGGTTCTTCACGGGCTGACCACATTGCATTTAAACCATAGCGACATAAGTATTAGGTCATATTAAACGTGCCGCCCTTCATGGGCTTGGCTGTCGGTTCTTCATGGCCTGACCACATTGCATTTAAACCATCGCAACATAAGTATTAGGTCATATTACACATGCCGCTCTTCATGGGCTTGGCTGTCGGTTCTTCACGGACTAACGACATTGCATTTAAACCATCGCGACAGAAGTATTAGGTCATATTACACGTGCCGCTCTTCATAGGCTTGGCTGTCGGTTCTTCACGGGCTGACCACATTGCATTTAAACCATCGCGACAGAAGTATTAGGTCATATTACACGTGCCGCTCTTCATGGGCTTGGCTGTAGGTTCTTCACGGGCTGACCACATTGCATTTAAATCATCGCGACATAAGTATTAGGTCATATTACATGTGCCACCCTTGATGGCCTAGGCTGTCAGTTCTTCACGGGCTGACCACATTGCATTAAAACCATCGCGAGATAAGTTTTAGGTCATATTACATGTGCCGCTCTTCATGGGCTTGGCTGTCGGTTCTTCACAGACTGACCACATTGCATTTAAACCATCGCGACATAAGTATTAGGTCATATTACATGTGCCGCTCTTCATAGGCTTGGCTGTCGGTTCATCACGGACTGACCGCATTGCATTTAAACCATTGCGACATAAGTATTAGGTCATATTACACGTGCCGCTCTTCATGGGCTTCGCTGTCGGTTCTTCATGGGCTGACCACATTGCATTCAAATCATCGCGACATAAGTATTAGGTCATATTACACGTGCCTCCCTTCATGGGCGTGGCTTTCGGTTTTTCACGGACTGACCACATTGCATTTGACCACATTGCATTTGAACCATCGCGACATAAGTATTAGGTCATATTACACGTGCCGCTCTTCATGGGCTTGGCTTTTGGTTCTTCACAGACTGACCACATTGCATTTGAACCATCGCGACATAAGTATTAGGTCATATTACACGTGCCGCTCTTCATGGGCTTGGCTGTCGGTTCTTCACGGGCTGACCACATTTCATTTCAACCATCGCCACATAAGTATTATGTCACATTACACATGCCGCTCTTCATGGGCTTGGCTGTCGGGTCTTCACAGGCTGACCACATTGCCTTTAAACCATCGCAACATAAGTATTAGGTGATATTACACATGCAGCTCTTCATGGGCTTGGCGGTTGGTTCTTCATGGGCTGACCATATTGCATTTAAACCATCGCGACATAAGTATTAGGTCATATTACACGTGCCGCTCTTCATGGGCTTGGCTGTCGGTTCTTCACGGACTAACCACATTGCATTTAAACCATCGCGACAGAAGTATTAGGTCATATTACACGTCCCGCTCTTGATAGGCTTGGCTGTCGTTTCTTCACGGGCTGACCACATTACATTTAAACCATCGCGACATAAGTATTAGGTCTTATTACACGTGCCGCTCTTCATGGGCTTGGCTGTCGGTTCTTCAAGGGCTGACCACATTGCATTTAAATCATCGCGACATAAGTATTAGGTCATATTACACGTGCCGCTCTTCATAGGCTTGGCTGTCGGTTCTTCATAGGCTGACCAAATTGCATTTAAACCATCGCGACATAAGTATTAGGTCATATTACACGTGCCGCCCTTCATAGGCTTGGCTGTCAGTTCTTCACGGGCTGACCACATTGCATTTAAACCATCACGAGATAAATATTAGGTCATATTACATGTTCCGCTCTTCATGGGCTTGGCTGTCGGTTCTTCACAGATTGGCCACATTGCATTTAAACCATCACGACATAAGTATTAGATCATATTACATGTGCCACCCTTCATGGGCTTGGCTGCCGGTTCTTCATAGGCTGACGACATTGCATTTAAACCATCGCGACATAATTATTAGGTCATATTACACGTGCCGCCCTTCATGGGCTTGGCAGTCAGTTCTTCATGGGCTGACCACATTGCATTTAAACCATCGCGACATATGTATTAGGTCATATTACACGTGCCGCTCTTCATTGGCTTTGTTGTCGGTTCTTCACAGACTGACAACATTGCATTTAAACCATCGCGACATAAGTATTAGGTTGTATTACACGTGCCGCTCTTCATAGGCTTGGCTGTCGGTTCTTCACGGACTGACCACATTGCATTTAAACCATCGCGACATAAGTATTAGGTCATATTACACGTGCCGCTCTTCATGGGCTTCGATGTCGGTTCTTCACGGGGTGACCACATTGCATTTAAATCATCGCGACATAAGTATTAAGTCATATTACACGTGCCGCTCTTCATGGGCTTGGCTTTCGGTTCTTCACGGACTGACCACATTGCATTTGAACCATCGCGACATAAGTATTAGGTCATATTACATATGCCGCTCTTCATGGGCTTGGCTGTCGGTTCTTCACGGGCTGACCACATTTCATTTCAACCATCGCCACATAAGTATTTGGTCATATTACACGTGCCGCTCTTCATGGGCTTGGCTGTCGGTTCTTCACAGACTAACCACATTGCATTTAAACCATCGCGACAGAAGTATTAGGTCATATTACACGTCCCGTTCTTGATAGGCTTGGCTGTCGTTTCTTCACGGGCTGACCACATTACATTTAAACCATCGCGACATAAGTATTAGGTCTTATTACACGTGCCGCTCTTCATGGGCTTGGCTGTTGGTTCTTCAAGGGCTGACCACATTGCATTTAAATCATCGCGACATAAGTATTAGGTCATATTACACGTGCCGCTCTTCATAGGCTTGGCTGTCGGTTCTTCATAGGCTGACCACATTGCATTTAAACCATCGGGACATAAGTATTAGGTCATATTACACGTGCCGCTCTTCATAGGCTTGGCTGTCAGTTCTTCACGGTCTGACCACATTGCATTTAAACCATCGGGACATAAGTATTAGGTCATATTACACGTGCCGCTCTTCATGGGCTTGGCTGTCAGTTCTTCACAGGCTGACCACATTGCATTTAAATCATCGCGACATAAGTATTAGGTCATATTACACATGCCGCTCTTCATGGGCTTTGCTGTCGGGTCCTCACAGGCTGACGATATTGCATTTAAACCATCGCTACATAAGTATTAGGTCATATTACACGTGCCGCTCTTCATAGGCTTGGCTGTCGGTTCTTCACTGGCTGACCACATTGCATTTAATCCATCGCGACAGAAGTATTAGGTCATATTACACGTTCCGCTCTTCATGGGCTTGGCTGTCAGTTCTTCACAGGCTGACCACATTGCATTTAAATCATCGCGACATAAGTATTAGGTCATATTACACGTGCCGCTCTTCATGGGCTTTGCTGTCGGGTCCTCACAGGCTGACCATATTGCATTTAAACCATCGCGACATAAGTATTAGGTCATATTACACATGCAGCTCTTCATGGGCTTGGTTGTCGGTTCTTCACGGACTAACCACATTGCATTTAGACCATCGCGACAGAAGTATTAGGTCATATTACACGTGCCACTCTTCATAGGCTTGGCTGTCGGTTCTTCACGGGCTGACCACATTGCATTTAAACCATAGCGACATAAGTATTAGGTCATATTAAACGTGCCGCCCTTCATGGGCTTGGCTGTCGGTTCTTCATGGCCTGACCACATTGCATTTAAACCATCGCAACATAAGTATTAGGTCATATTACACGTGCCGCTCTTCATGGGCTTCGCTGTCGGTTCTTCACGGACTAACCACATTGCATTTAAACCATCGCGACAGAAGTATTAGGTCATATTACACGTGCCGCTCTTCATAGGCTTGGCTGTCGGTTCTTCACGGGCTGACCACATTGCATTTAAACCATCGTGACATAAGTATTAGGTCATATTATACAGCCCGATCTTCATGGCCTTGGCTGTCGGTTCGACACAGGCTGACCACATTGCATTTAAACCATCCCGACATAAGTATCAGGTCATATTACATGTGCCGCTCTTCATGGGCTTGGCTGTCGGTTCTTCACGGGCTGATCACATTGCATTTAAATCATCACGACATAAGTATTAGGTCATATTACACATGCCGCCCTTCATGGGCTTGGCTGTCAGTTCTTCACGGGCTGACCACATTGCATTTAAACCATTGCGACAGAAGTATTAGGTCATATTACACGTGCCGCTCTTCATAGGCTTGGCTGTCGGTTCTTCACGGGCTGACCACATTGCATTTAAACCATTGTGACATAAGTATTAGGTCATATTATACAGCCCGATCTTCATGGCCTTGGCTGTCGGTTCGACACAGGCTGACCACATTGCATTTAAACCATCCCGACATAAGTATCAGGTCATATTACATGTGCCGCTCTTCATGGGCTTGGCTGTCGGTTCTTCACGGGCTGATCACATTGCATTTAAATCATCACGACATAAGTATTAGGTCATATTACACATGCCGCCCTTCATGGGCTTGGCTGTCAGTTCTTCACGGGCTGACCACATTGCATTTAAACCATTGCGACATAAGTATTACGTCATATTACACATGCCGACCTTCATGGGCTTGGCTGCCGGTTCTTCACGTGCTGACGACATTGCATTTAAACCATCGTGACATAATTATTAGGTCATATTACACGTGCCGCCCTTCATGGGCTTGGCTGTCGGTTCTTCATGGGCTGACCATATTGCATTTAAACCATCGCGACATAAGTATTAGGTCATATTACACGTGTCGCTCTTCATGGGCTTCGCTGTCGTTTCTTCACGGGCTGACCACATTACATTTAAACCATCGCGACATAAGTATTAGGTCTTATTACACGTGCCGCTCTTCATGGGCTTGGCTGTTGGTTCTTCAAGGGCTGACCACATTGCATTTAAATCATCGCGACATAAGTATTAGGTCATATTACACGTGCCGCTCTTCATAGGCTTGGCTGTCGGTTCTTCATAGGCTGACCACATTGCATTTAAACCATCGGGACATAAGTATTAGGTCATATTACACGTGCCGCTCTTCATAGGCTTGGCTGTCAGTTCTTCACGGGCTGACCACATTGCATTTAAACCATCGGGACATAAGTATTAGGTCATATTACAAGTGCCGCTCTTCATGGGCTTGGCTGTCAGTTCTTCACAGGCTGACCACATTGCATTTAAATCATCGCGACATAAGTATTAGGTCATATTACACGTGCCGCTCTTCATGGGCTTTGCTGTCGGGTCCTCACAGGCTGACGATATTGCATTTAAACCATCGCTACATAAGTATTAGGTCATATTACACGTGCCGCTCTTCATAGGCTTGGCTGTCGGTTCTTCACGGGCTGACCACATTGCATTTAATCCATTGCGACAGAAGTATTAGGTCATATTACACGTTCCGCTCTTCATGGGCTTGGCTGTCAGTTCTTCACAGGCTGACCACATTGCATTTAAATCATCGCGACATAAGTATTAGGTCATATTACACGTGCCGCTCTTCATGGGCTTTGCTGTCGGGTCCTCACAGGCTGACCATATTGCATTTAAACCATCGCGACATAAGTATTAGGTCATATTACACATGCAGCTCTTCATGGGCTTGGTTGTCGGTTCTTCACGGACTAACCACATTGCATTTAGACCATCGCGACAGAAGTATTAGGTCATATTACACGTGCCACTCTTCATAGGCTTGGCTGTCGGTTCTTCACGGGCTGACCACATTGCATTTAAACCATAGCGACATAAGTATTAGGTCATATTAAACGTGCCGCCCTTCATGGGCTTGGCTGTCGGTTCTTCATGGCCTGACCACATTGCATCTAAACCATCGCAACATAAGTATTAGGTCATATTACACGTGCCGCTCTTCATGGGCTTTGCTGTCGGTTCTTCACGGACTAACCACATTGCATTTAAACCATCGCGACAGAAGTATTAGGTCATATTACACGTGCCGCTCTTCATAGGCTTGGCTGTCGGTTCTTCACGGGCTGACCACATTGCATTTAAACCATCGTGACATAAGTATTAGGTCATATTATACAGCCCGATCTTCATGGCCTTGGCTGTCGGTTCGACACAGGCTGACCACATTGCATTTAAACCATCCCGACATAAGTATCAGGTCATATTACATGTGCCGCTCTTCATGGGCTTGGCTGTCGGTTCTTCACGGGCTGATCACATTGCATTTAAATCATCACGACATAAGTATTAGGTCATATTACACATGCCGCCCTTCATGGGCTTGGCTGTCAGTTCTTCACGGGCTGACCACATTGCATTTAAACCATTGCGACAGAAGTATTAGGTCATATTACACGTGCCGCTCTTCATAGGCTTGGCTGTCGGTTCTTCACGGGCTGACCACATTGCATTTAAACCATCGTCACATAAGTATTAGGTCATATTATACAGCCCGATCTTCATGGCCTTGGCTGTAGGTTCGACACAGGCTGACCACATTGCATTTAAACCATCCCGACATAAGTATCAGGTCATATTACATGTGCCGCTCTTCATGGGCTTGGCTGTCGGTTCTTCACGGGCTGACCACATTGCATTTAAACCATTGCGACATAAGTATTACGTCATATTACACATGCTGACCTTCATGGGCTTGGCTTCCGGTTCTTCACGTGCTGACGACATTGCATTTAAACCATCGTGACATAATTATTAGGTCATATTACACGTGCCGCCCTTCATGGGCTTGGCTGTCGGTTCTTCATGGGCTGACCACATTGCATTTAAACCATCGCGACATAAGTATTAGGTCATATTACACATGCCGCTCTTCATGGGCTTGGCTGTCGGTCCTTCACGGACTAACCACATTGCCTTTAAACCATCGCGACAGAAGTATTAGGTCATAATACACGTGCCGCTCTTCATAGGCTTGGCTGTCGGTTCTTCACGGGCTGACCACATTGCATTTAATCCATCGCGACAGAAGTATTAGGTCATATTACACGTGCCGCTCTTCATGGGCTTGGCTGTCAGTTCTTCACAGGCTGACCACATTGCATTTAAATCATCGCGACATAAGTATTAGGTCATATTACACGTGCCGCTCTTCATGGGCTTTGCTGTCGGTTCCTCACAGGCTGACCATATTGCATTTAAACCATCGCGACATAAGTATTAGGTCATATTACATGTGTCGCTCTTCATGGGCTTCGCTGTCGGTTCTTCACGGGCTGACCACATTGCATTTAAATCATCGCGACAGAAGTATTAGGTCATATTACACGTGCCGCTCTTCATGGGCTTGGCTTTCGGTTCTTCACGGACTGACCACATTGCATTTGAACCATCGCGACATAAGTATTAGGTCATATTACACGTGCCGCTCTTCATGGGCTTTGCTGTCGGGTCCTCACAGGCTGACCATATTGCATTTAAACCATCGCAACATAAGTATTAGGTCATATTACACATGCAGCTCTTCATGGGCTTGGTTGTCGGTTCTTCACGGACTAACCATATTGCATTTAAACCATCGCGACAGAAGTATAAGGTCATATTACACGTGCCGCTCTTCATAGGCTTGGCTATCGGTTCTTCACGGGCTGACCACATTGCATTTAAACCATAGCGACATAAGTATTAGGTCATATTAAACATGCCGCCCTTCATGGGCTTGGCTGTCGGTTCTTCATGGCCTGACCACATTGCATTTAAACCATCGCAACATAAGTATTACGTCATATTACACGTGCCGCTCTTCATGGGCTTGGCTGCCGGTTCTTCACGGACTAACCACATTGCATTTAAACCATCGCGACAGAAGTATTAGGTCATATTACACGTGCCGCTCTTCATAGGCTTGGCTGTCGGTTCTTCACGGGCTGACCACATTGCATTT
This sequence comes from Pictodentalium vernedei, assembly GCA_031216915.1. Taxonomy (NCBI): domain Eukaryota; kingdom Metazoa; phylum Mollusca; class Scaphopoda; order Dentaliida; family Dentaliidae; genus Pictodentalium; species Pictodentalium vernedei. The sequence goes on from CM062289.1 coordinate 312,975,237, forward strand.
AAACCATCGCGACAGAAGTATTAGGTCATATTACACGTGCCACTCTTCATGGGCTTGGCTGTCGGTTCTTCACGGGCTGACCACATTGCATTTAAATCATCGCGACATAAGTATTAGGTCTTATTATACGTGCCGCTCTTCATGGGCTTTGCTGTCGGGTCCTCACAGGCTCACCATATTGCATTTAAACCATCGCAACATAAGTATTAGGTCATATTACACATGCTGCTCTTCATGGGCTTGGTTGTCGGTTCTTCACGGACTAACCATATTGCATTTAAACCATCGCGACATAAGTATTAGGTCATATTACACGTGCCGCCCTTCATAGGCTTGACTGTCAGTTCTTCACGGGCTGACCACATTGCATTTAAACCATCACGAGATAAATATTAGGTCATATTACATGTTCCGCTCTTCAGGGGCTTGGCTGTCGGTTCTTCACAGATTGGCCACATTGCATTTAAACCATCACGACATAAGTATTAGATCATATTACATGTGCCACCCTTCATGGGCTTGGCTGCCGGTTCTTCATAGGCTGACGACATTGCATTTAAACCATCGCGACATAATTATTAGGTCATATTACACGTGCCGCCCTTCATGGGCTTGGCAGTCAGTTCTTCATGGGCTGACCACATTGCATTTAAACCATCGCGACATATGTATTAGGTCATATTACACGTGCCGCTCTTCATTGGCTTTGCTGTCGGTTCTTCACAGACTGACAACATTGCGTTTAAACCATCGCGACATAAGTATTAGGTTGTATTACACATGCCGCTCTTCATAGGCTTGGCTGTCGGTTCTTCACGGACTGACCACATTGCATTTAAACCAACGCGACATAAGTATTAGGTCATATTACACGTGCCGCTCTTCATGGGCTTCGATGTCGGTTCTTCACGGGGTGACCACATTCCATTTAAATCATCGCGACATAAGTATTAAGTCATATTACACGTGCCGCTCTTCATGGGCTTGGCTTCGGTTCTTCACGGACTGATCACATTGCATTTGAACCATCGCGACATAAGTATTAGGTCATATTACACATGCCGCTCTTCATGGGCTTGGCTGTCGGTTCTTCACGGGCTGACCACATTTCATTTCAACCATCGCCACATAAGTATTAGGTCATATTACACGTGCCGCTCTTCATGGGCTTCGCTGTCGGTTCTTCACGGACTGACCACATTGCATTTAAACCATCGCGACATAAGTATTAGGTCATATTACACGTGCCGCTCTTCATGGGCTTGGCTTTTGGTTCTTCACGGACTGATCACATTGCATTTGAACCATCGCGACATAAGTATTAGGTCATATTACACGTGCCGCTCTTCATGGGCTTGGCTGTCGGTTCTTCACGGGCTGACCACATTTCATTTCAACCATCGCCACATAAGTATTATGTCATATTACACATGCCGCTCTTCATGGGCTTGGCTGTCGGGTCTTCACAGGCTGACCACATTGCCTTTAAACCATCGCAACATAAGTATTAGGTGATATTACACATGCAGCTCTTCGTGGGCTTGGCGTTTGGTTCTTCATGGGCTGACCACATTGCATTTAAACCATCGCGACATAAGTATTAGGTCATATTACACATGCCACTCTTCATGGGCTTGGCTGTCGGTCCTTCACGGACTAACCACATTGCCTTTAAACCATCGCGACAGAAGTATTAGGTCATAATACACGTGCCGCTCTTCATAGGCTTGGCTGTCGGTTCTTCACGGGCTGACCACATTGCATTTAATCCATCGCGACAGAAGTATTAGGTCATATTACACGTGCCGCTCTTCATGGGCTTGGCTGTCAGTTCTTCACAGGCTGACCACATTGCATTTAAATCATCGCGACATAAGTATTAGGTCATATTACACGTGCCGCTCTTCATGGGCTTTGCTGTCGGGTCCTCACAGGCTGACCATATTGCATTTAAACCATCGCGACATAAGTATTAGGTCATATTACATGTGTCGCTCTTCATGGGCTTCGCTGTCGGTTCTTCACGGGCTGACCACATTGCATTTAAATCATCGCGACAGAAGTATTAGGTCATATTACACGTGCCGCTCTTCATGGGCTTGGCTTTCGGTTCTTCACGGACTGACCACATTGCATTTGAACCATCGCGACATAAGTATTAGGTCATATTACACGTGCCGCTCTTCATGGGCTTTGCTGTCGGGTCCTCACAGGCTGACCATATTGCATTTAAACCATCGCAACATAAGTATTAGGTCATATTACACATGCAGCTCTTCATGGGCTTGGTTGTCGGTTCTTCACGGACTAACCATATTGCATTTAAACCATCGCGACAGAAGTATAAGGTCATATTACACGTGCCGCTCTTCATAGGCTTGGCTATCGGTTCTTCACGGGCTGACCACATTGCATTTAAACCATAGCGACATAAGTATTAGGTCATATTAAACATGCCGCCCTTCATGGGCTTGGCTGTCGGTTCTTCATGGCCTGACCACATTGCATTTAAACCATCGCAACATAAGTATTAGGTCATATTACACGTGCCGCTCTTCATGGGCTTGGCTGCCGGTTCTTCACGGACTAACCACATTGCATTTAAACCATCGCGACAGAAGAATTAGGTCATATTACACGTGCCGCTCTTCATAGGCTTTTCTGTCGGTTCTTCACGGGCTGACCACATTGCATTTAAACCATCGCGACAGAAGTATTAGGTCATATTACACGTGCCGCTCTTCATGGGCTTGGCTGTCGGTTCTTCACGGGCTGACCACATTGCATTTAAATCATCGCGACATAAGTATTAGGTCATATTACACGTGCCACCCTTGATGGGCTAGGCTGTCAGTTCTTCACGGGCTGACCACATTGCATTAAAACCATCGCGAGATAAGTTTTAGTTCATATTACATGTGCCGCTCTTCATGGGCTTGGCTGTCGGTTCTTCACAGACTGACCACATTGCATTTAAACCATCGCGACATAAGTATTAGGTCATATTACATGTGCCGCTCTTCATAGGCTTGGCTGTCGGTTCATCACGGACTGACCACATTGCATTTAAACCATCGCGACATAAGTATTAGGTCATATTACACGTGCCGCTCTTCATGGGCTTGGCTGTCGGTTCTTCTCGGACTAACCACATTGCATTTAAACCATCGCGACAGAAGTATTAGGTCATATTACACGTCCCGCTCTTGATAGGCTTGGCTGTCGTTTCTTCACGGGCTGACCACATTACATTTAAACCATCGCGACATAAGTATTAGGTCTTATTACACGTGCCGCTCTTCATGGGCTTTGCTGTCGGGTCCTCACAGGCTCACCATATTGCATTTAAACCATCGCAACATAAGTATTAGGTCATATTACACATGCAGCTCTTCATGGGCTTGGTTGTCGGTTCTTCACGGACTAACCATATTGCATTTAAACCATCGCGCCATAAGTATTAGGTCATATTACACGTGCCGCCCTTCATAGGCTTGACTGTCAGTTCTTCACGGGCTGACCACTTTGCATTTAAACCATCACGAGATAAATATTAGGTCATATTACATGTTCCGCTCTTCAGGGGCTTGGCTGTCGGTTCTTCACAGATTGGCCACATTGCATTTAAACCATCACGACATAAGTATTAGATCATATTACATGTGCCACCCTTCATGGGCTTGGCTGCCGGTTCTTCATAGGCTGACGACATTGCATTTAAACCATCGCGACATAATTATTAGGTCATATTACACGTGCCGCCCTTCATGGGCTTGGCAGTCAGTTCTTCATGGGTTGACCACATTGCATTTAAACCATCGCGACATATGTATTAGGTCATATTACACGTGCCGCTCTTCATTGGCTTTGCTGTCGGTTCTTCACAGACTGACAACATTGCATTTAAACCATCGCGACATAAGTATTAGGTTGTATTACACATGCCGCTCTTCATAGGCTTGGCTGTCGGTTCTTCACGGACTGACCACATTGCATTTAAACCAACGCGACATAAGTATTAGGTCATATTACACGTGCCGCTCTTCATGGGCTTCGATGTCGGTTCTTCACGGGGTGACCACATTCCATTTAAATCATCGCGACATAAGTATTAAGTCATATTACACGTGCCGCTCTTCATGGGCTTGGCTTCGGTTCTTCACGGACTGATCACATTGCATTTGAACCATCGCGACATAAGTATTAGGTCATATTACACATGCCGCTCTTCATGGGCTTGGCTGTCGGTTCTTCACGGGCTGACCACATTTCATTTCAACCATCGCCACATAAGTATTAGGTCATATTACACGTGCCGCTCTTCATGGGCTTCGCTGTCGGTTCTTCACGGACTGACCACATTGCATTTAAACCATCGCGACATAAGTATTAGGTCATATTACACGTGCCGCTCTTCATGGGCTTGGCTTTTGGTTCTTCACGGACTGATCACATTTCATTTGAACCATCGCGACATAAGTATTAGGTCATATTACACGTTCCGCTCTTCATGGGCTTGGCTGTCGGTTCTTCACGGGCTGACCACATTTCATTTCAACCATCGCCACATAAGTATTATGTCATATTACACATGCCGCTCTTCATGGGCTTGGCTGTCGGGTCTTCACAGGCTGACCACATTGCCTTTAAACCATCGCAACATAAGTATTAGGTGATATTACACATGCAGCTCTTCATGGGCTTGGCGTTTGGTTCTTCATGGGCTGACCACATTGCATTTAAACCATCGCGACATAAGTATTAGGTCATATTACACGTGCCTCTCTTCATGGGCTTGGCTGTCGGTTCTTCACGGACTAACCACATTGCATTTAAACCATCGCGACAGAAGTATTAGGTCATATTACACGTGCCGCTCTTCATGGGCTTGGCTGTCGGGTCTTCACAGGCTGACCACATTGCCTTTAAACCATCGCAACATAAGTATTAGGTGATATTACACATGCAGCTCTTCATGGCCTTGGCGTTTGGTTCTTCATGGGCTGACCACATTGCATTTAAACCATCGCGACATAAGTATTAGGTCATATTACACGTCCCGCTCTTGATAGGCTTGGCTGTCATTTCTTCACGGGCTGACCACATTACATTTAAACCATCGCGACATAAGTATTAGGTCTTATTACACGTGCCGCTCTTCCTGGGCTTGGCTGTTGGTTCTTCAAGGGCTGACCACATTGCATTTAAATCATCGCGACATAAGTATTAGGTCATATTACACGTGCCGCTCTTCATAGGCTTGGCTGTCGGTTCTTCATAGGCTGACCACTTTGCATTTAAACCATCGGGACATAAGTATTAGGTCATATTACACATGCCGCCCTTCATAGGCTTGGCTGTCAGTTCTTCACGGGCTGACCACATTGCATTTAAACCATCACGAGATAAATATTAGGTCATATTACATGTTCCGCTCTTCATGGGCTTGGCTGTCGGTTCTTCACAGATTGGCCACATTGCATTTAAACCATCACGACATAAGTATTAGATCATATTACATGTGCCACCCTTCATGGGCTTGGCTGCCGATTCTTCATAGGCAGACGACATTGCATTTAAACCATCGCGACATAATTATTAGGTCATATTACACGTGCCGCCCTTCATGGGCTTGGCTGTGAGTTCTTCATGGGCTGACCACATTGCATTTAAACCATCGCGACATATGTATTAGGTCATATTACACGTGCCGCTCTTCATTGGCTTTGCTGTCGGTTCTTCACAGACTGACAATATTGCATTTAAACCATCGCGACATAAGTATTAGGTCGTATTACACGTGCCGCTCTTCATAGGCTTGGCTGTCGGTTCTTCACGGACTGACCACATTGCATTTAAACCATCGCGACATAAGTATTAGGACATATTACACGTGCCGCTCTTCATGGGCTTCGATGTCGGTTCTTCACGGGGTGACCACATTGCATTTAAATCATCGCGACATAAGTATTAAGTCATATTACACGTGCCGCTCTTCATGGGCTTGGCTTTCGGTTCTTCACGGACTGACCACATTGCATTTGAACCATTGCGACATAAGTATTAGGTCATATTACACATGCCGCTCTTCATGGGCTTGGCTGTCGGTTCTTCACGGGCTGACCACATTTCATTTCAACCATCGCCACATAAGTATTAGGTCATATTACACATGCCGCTCTTCATGGGCTTCGCTGTCGGTTCTTCACGGACTGACCACATTGCATTTAAACCATCGCGACATAAGTATTAGGTCATATTACACGTGCCGCTCTTCATGGGCTTCGCTGTCGGTTCTTCACGGGCTGACCACATTGCATTTAAATCATCGCGACATAAGTATTAGGTCATATTACACGTGCCGCTCTTCATGGGCTTGGCTTTTGGTTCTTCACGGACTGACCACATTGCATTTGAACCATCGCGACATAAGTATTAGGTCATATTACACGTGCCGCTCTTCATGGGCTTGGCTGTCGGTTCTTCACGGGCTGACCACATTTCATTTCAACCATCGCCACATAAGTATTATGTCATATTACACATGCCGCTCTTCATGGGCTTGGCTGTCGGGTCTTCACAGGCTGACCACATTGCCTTTAAACCATCGCAACATAAGTATTAGGTGATATTACACATGCAGCTCTTCATGGGCTTGGCGGTTGGTTCTTCATGGGCTGACCATATTGCATTTAAACCATCGCGACATAAGTATTAGGTCATATTACACGTGCCGCTCTTCATGGGCTTGGCTGTCGGTTCTTCACGGACTAACCACATTGCATTTAAACCATCGTGACAGAAGTATTAGGTCATATTACACGTCCCGCTCTTGATACGCTTGGCTGTCGTTTCTTCACGGGCTGACCACATTACATTTAAACCATCGCGACATAAGTATTAGGTCTTATTAGGCCAAGAAAAAAAAGTTGTGTGGTTCGGGTAACCCGACCGACCCTAATTTTGGAGTGCGACCCTAATAATTTTATGGGCCGAAAAAATCGTCGATTGTTTAAAAAATTCAAGACCGAAAAAGTAAGGCACGAATTCCGCATTTTGTTACCGCGAATGGGTTCCCGGTTTAATCGTTGAAACTGACGGCGCGTATTCTGTGTTTTAATACGTTTTTATGTTGATTTCTCGGTGCCGGTATTTCGAATTAGTTTCCTGTGCGCCGTGGAATAAAATTGATCAAAATGTCTGCTATTCTTGCACTTATAAAAAAGAAATGCTGTCACTCAGATGAAATAAGAATGCTGAAATCTGTTCAGCATTCAACGGCATTCAAAGATATCTTTACCGAAATTCACGGACAATCCAGCACAAATTCTAGCAGCGAGTGTGTACACGTTTGTTGCACGAATAACTCGGACTCGATGGTTTCCCCCCCTCAAGGCCTGTTCCATGTTTCCAGTGAAATGCAACTTGGCTCTGTGCTTGACAGATTCCAAATAAAAACTGTTGTTTTCCGATGTTTGGAAGAACCAGGCAGTGTTTGTAACACACCTGAGAATTTAGAAAGTACACCCAACACAGAGAATGTTTTCGATGTGTTAATGAGTCAATCAAAAAAACGAGGGTACCCCCCTGAAAAGGTTACAAGTCCCGGGGTTAAAACTGGTTTGAATAGAAAAGACAAACTGTATAATGATGTTTTAAAAATGATGCGTGAAGACGGTGTTGATTTTCCAGTCGCGGAACTTCGAACGGAAGGCTCGTATATAGCACAGGTGCTCGGTAATGCGTTGTGGTACGTCACCAATCAACACGTTACCTTCCAAGATTCGTCTCTTCATCATAAACAAGTGACACCGATACCAGAAAAATTCTGTGCCTTCAGTGGGTACAATGAAACCAAACGTAAAAAACAAAAAACACAACCAATGAACTCAAGTGAATTGAATAGTCACGGCCAGGCCCTGTACAGTGTTTGCTTGAAGCCAATCATGAAAACTAACTCAAAATGGTTTGTGTTCCATGATCACGTGAAAAGCCTTGCTGACTGTCTTTTGGGTTTCAGTGAATATTTGAAAGAACAGGCTTGCAGTTCTGATTTGAACCGCAAACGAGATGCCCCTGCGAGATCTGTTACCTCTGACATGACAGTTGAACACAGAAGGGCAACTCCATTTACACCAAAAGATAAATATACAGTTCTTGACAGTATAATGTCATCCCGAGACCCTGATGACCCGTTGTTCTTCAATGAAGAAGAACACATCACAAACCCGTTTCAGTCAAACATGCAGCGTTTTAGATTCTTTTCGGAATTGCAATTATCCGTACCCATTGATCTCTACCGATATTCTCCTGGCGGTTCAATTGTTACTTCAACATGCATTGTGAGGGTAGATCCCGACAGGACTGAAGATGACAAACTAACAAAACCCTTGAGGTTATTTCCTGAAATTCAGAAAAAATTCCCTGTGTATCACACCAGAGCCCAACGCAATCACTTTAAGGCACATATTCGAAATGTCGCAAAAATATCACCATCTACCGTTGATCTTATATACAAAGAGCTAACTATTGATGCAACAACAGCTAGCCACATAGACACACAGCAAAGATTGCGTGCGATATTCTTGGGTGAAGAAGGCTTGCTTGTTGATCTTCGTACATTGAACGCGGGGCGGCCGACAGGAAAATTTGATGTTTTTTTCACGGAACTCAGTAAAATTGTTGAGAACGTAACCGCGGCCGATGATAGGAGACACAAACAGGCACATTTGTCAGAGTGGATTTCCTTACCGGATTTAATTCAACAAGCCCAGGACAAATGCCCACCAGATACGCCGATACCATCCAAAACGTTAGTCAGGTTGCAGTTTGCCCCCACAAATCCCTACACGCGAGCAGCATTACGATTCACATCAAAGATAGATGTACAATATAAAATTCAGAGGAGGCAACTACGCGCATCCCACCCCGATGAACATTTCTGTTCAGCACAACTGAAATATATGAAGTCAATGGCCGTAGACTTGCGCGATAAATGTGCTATGTACTCTGTAGACGACAAAGCAAAAATCCCCATTGGAAGTCCGGATGTGGTTGTATCGACCGGAGTGCGAGGCAAAAAGACGCTGGCTCCAACAAGTACAACGCTCGTTGCATCTGATCATGATATGACTAATTGTAGCCTGACGCCTTCTGTATATCTCCGGATAAACATTCCCGAGCATATTGAAAATTCATTCGTTCGAGGAAAAGTTACAACAGTGATCAACGATTCCATTTTTGAACAGTCTAACCCTTTTAGACATGCATGCACACTTTCGCAAATACACACTAAAGATGGACCCAAAATTCTTCTGAAATTTACTGACGGTGGGACTGACCAAAGGAACAACTTGGAAAGTGTGAAGTGTGCGACAATTTGCTTGTTCAGGGAGCTTGATTTAGACATGGTTGTGTTGGCAAGATGCGCTCCAGGGCATAGCTGGACCAATCCAGTTGAGAGGGTCATGTCGGTTCTAAATTTAGGCCTACAAAACTGCGCACTAAGTAGGAATGCTTCTGATGATCCTGCAGTTGAAAAGATTTTGACATCATGTAGTAGTATGGCAGATATTCGCACACGAGCAGATAAAAATCCAATTTTGAGAGAGAAATGGCCAAAACTGGTGGAGCCTGTGAAGGAGATTGTCAGAAGTCGGTTCGTGAGACTTCGTCTTAAAGATGACACAATTGTCACCGCCGACCCAGTTACTGTCGCAGAAATTGACAAAATGAAGGGACTCTTAACTTCAATGTTCCCCAATCTAGACCCAGATCATCTGACAAAAGCGCTCAATGATAAAGATCAAACCTACAAGGACTGGGTACAACGTCACTGTCGAGAACGCAAATATTCGTTTCAAGTTCGAAAGTGTGGAAATAGTGAATGTTGCTCGCCACCAAAAAGTGATCCTGAAGACTTAGCTTGGTTGCCTGATCCGGTGATGGATAACACAGGTTTCCACTTCAAGCCGTATGCGCAGTTGAAGGGAGTCACCACAACAGATGAAGATTGTCCGACACAATCGACAAAGAAAGCAGCTCATTGCAACAAACCTAGCAAAGCGACTGCCAAGACAAATAGCAGTAGCACTGTTTGTAGTATTGGTGATGTATACGGGGAGGATGCTGAAATGTGTACAATGAGTGCACAGACTGCGAGGAGTACAGTTATATGCATTGAGTGCCAAAAACCCAGAGTGATATATTCCCAAACTAGACTTACTGAGAGACAAAAATTTAGTTTGGCGTGCTTACTATCTAACTTTGATTTCACCTGCGGATCGCCGATCTGCCCACCCCAGCATTTATTGAAAAAGAAAATTTTTGTGAAGCTGTCTGTGTCGTGTGAAACCCCAGTGGAGCTATCATACTACAGCGCAAAACTTGGTCGGGTGGATCTTTGCAGCTTTTGTGCCCTACCTGAAGCAAGGGTGCTTCCGGAAATTGTTTCAAAGTTCAAAACGGTCCTTCCAATATGTGACACGTGTGTTGAACAGGGTCTCTCGCCAATCTGCCAGCACCCCTATAAACCATAAAACAGTATGATTTTCACTTCTGAAAGATATCGTTTGCAACCACCTGACAATTTGTTTATTCCATTTGATATACGTTCCACCACTTGGCAAGTGACCAAGTGCAGTTTTGTTTTGTTTTGGGTTTTTTTTTGCCTGTCATTCAACGATTAAAAATATATTTTTGAGATTCACTTTCATTTATTGCCCTAGTTTGGATGTTTGGGAGTTTATGTTGTTTCAGTCCCTAGTCCAAAGAATATTAATGACGATTTTAGGGGCGGGACTAGGCGAGAAAGATTACATTAATGACGATGTTAGGGGGGGGGGGAGGGGGGACTAGGTGAGAAACATTATATTTCAAATCTAGTGCTATTTTATAGGCAGTGGATTTTAAATATAATATTTCTCACACACTCATCTAAAGTTATAAAGTACTGTTTAATAGTAATTCTGGGATTAACATGTATACATTTATATCAGAAGTGCAGTATAAAACTTTCAACTTGATAGAGAGAACTCTCTTTCAAGTTGAAAGTTCTATTCTGCACTTCTGATATAATGGCTTTTAATATTAAATATTAAAATACATTTTTATCAGAAGTGCAGAATAAAACTTTCGACTTGATAGAGAGAACTCTCTATCAAGTTGAAAGTTCTATTCTGCACTTCTGATATAAATGTCTTTTAATAATAAATCCAAGGCTGAAGTATTAATCCTTTCAACTGGGTAGAGGGGTGGCAATTGAAAGGGGTTTCTTCCAAGTTCCACGATGGACCGTCACTTGCCAGATTGTAGCATCTTTTTGTATGGTCGCCAACGTCTTCACATCTCTGTCTTCCACTTGATCAGTAGGCCCACTGGTCATCCTTTATTAAATCGTCACACAGCACCTGCATCCCTGAGTTCTCGGCGGTCTCGTCGGCCAGCCCAGGTTAGCCTAGAAGTGTTGTCCGTCAGCGGTCTCGCCGACTGATGTCTGTTGTCAAGGTGTTGTCTCAGGCTGGTGGAGGAGTCATCTACAATGTTGCTGAGTCTGACAGAGCCCTTTATTAATTTATTAATTGCATGCTCACGAGTTTTATACAACTTCCACTTTCCTGAAATAATAAGCTGGTGACAAGTCCGTCACAGTTTTATGTGTATTTTGTACTTGCACATACATGTACAAGTCTGTTTCAGGTTTGTCACCAACATATTTTGACAAGAGAGGGGGCCGTAAACTCATAAATATGCAATGAATCCAATAGTCTGTGATATGGTCTGAAAAATGCGTACCGTTAATACTGCACACAAATTAACAATACAGGATACATATTCACCAAACGGAACAGCGAAATATACGGGGCGAAAACCATAGGGGCATAAATGAGCACAACGTTACTGGTGCTTGGCCTATTATGGGATGCCATTCAATATGTCAGAATGAGAACAAAACAATTCTAAAGCGGTGTCAAATGAAAGTGAAACAATTGATTGCAAATATTAACCGTCTTGTGTCCAAAATGAAAGTGCATTGAAAAGTCTGTCTGCGTGATATCAGCTGTCACGCAACTTAAATTTAGACATCCAGGGAAATATTAAATGTGCAAATATTTACGTTTTTACATGTTCCCGTATAAAGGGCAAATAACAAAGATCTCGCCCTCCGTGTGTTGTGAAACATTCGCTGTCCCCCAAATCAAATATAAGAACGTATGAAGACCCGAACCTACCAATTCTACCATATCCATTTGAAAAACTGCCATAGAATTCCCCCTTTCAACGAAAGCAAAAAATACTTGGGGGAAAAAATAAATAAAAGAAAAAAAAAAAAAATCCGACCTACCGACCCTCTTTTTTTCTAGCATGTTACCCGAACCACACCATTAATTTTTTTTGGCCTTACACGTGCCGCTCTTCATGAGCTTTGCTGTCGGGTCCTCACAGGCTGCCCATATTGCATTTAAACCATCACAACATAAGTATTAGGTCATATTACACATGCAGCTCTTCATGGGCTTGGTTATCGATTCTTCACGGACTAACCATATTGCATTTAAACCATCGCGACATAAGTATTAGGTCATATTACACGTGCCGCCTTTCATAGGCTTGGCTGTCAGTTCTTCACGGGCTGACCACATTGCATTTAAACCATCACGACATAACTATTAGATCATATTACATGTGCCACCCTTCATGGGCTTGGCTGCCGGTTCTTCATAGGCTGACGACATTGCATTTAAACCATCGCGACATAATTATTAGGTCATATTACACGTGCCGCCCTTCATGGGCTTGGCAGTCAGTTCTTCACGGGGTGACCACATTGCATTTAAATCATCGCGACATAAGTATTAAGTCATATTACACGTGCCGCTCTTCATGGGCTTGGCTTTCGGTTCTTCACGGACTGATCACATTGCATTTGAACCATCGCGACATTAGTATTAGGTCATATTACACATGCCGCTCTTCATGGGCTTGGCTGTCGGTTCTTCACGGGCTGACCACATTTCATTTCAACCATCGCCACATAAGTATTAGGTCATATTACACGTGCCGCTCTTCATGGGCTTCGCTGTCGGTTCTTCACGGACTGACCACATTGCATTTAAACCATCGCGACATAAGTATTAGGTCATATTACACGTGCCGCTCTTCATGGGCTTGGCTTTTGGTTCTTTACGGACTGACCACATTGCATTTGAACCATCGCGACATAAGTATTAGGTCATATTACACGTGCCGCTCTTCATGGGCTTGGCTGTCGGATCTTCACGGGCTGACCACATTTCATTTCAACCATCGCCACATAAGTATTATGTCATATTACACATGCCGCTCTTCATGGGCTTGGCTGTCGGGTCTTCACAGGCTGACCACATTGCCTTTAAAACATCACAACATAAGTATTAGGTGATATTAAACATGCAGCTCTTCATGGGCTTGGCGTTTGGTTCTTCATGGGCTGACCACATTGCATTTAAACCATCGCGACATAAGTATTAGGTCATATTACACGTGCCGCTCTTCATGGGCTTGGCTGTCGGTTCTTCACGGACTAACCACATTGCATTTAAACCATCGCGACAGAAGTATTAGGTCATATTACACGTCCCGCTCTTGATAGGCTTGGCTGTCGTTTCTTCACGGGCTGATCACATTACATTTAAACCATCGCGACATAAGTATTAGGTCTTATTACACGTGCCGCTCTTCATGGGCTTGGCTGTTGGTTCTTCAAGGGCTGACCACATTGCATTTAAATCATCGCGACATAAGTATTAGGTCAAATTACACATGCCGCTCTTCATAGGCTTGGCTGTCGGTTCTTCATAGGCTGACCACATTGCATTTAAACCATCGGGACATAAGTATTAGGTCATATTACACATGCCGCCCTTCATAGGCTTGGCTGTCAGTTCTTCACGGGCTGACCACATTGCATTTAAACCATCACGAGATAAACATTAGGTCATATTACATGTTCCGCTCTTCATGGGCTTGGCTGTCGGTTCTTCACAGATTGGCCACATTGCATTTAAACCATCACGACATAAGTATTAGATCATGTTACATGTGCCACCCTTCATGGGCTTGGCTGCCGGTTCTTCATAGGCTGACGACATTGCATTTAAACCATCGCGACATAATTATTAGGTCATATTACACGTGCCGCCCTTCATGGGCTTGGCTGTCAGTTCTTCATGGGCTGACCACATTGCATTTAAACCATCGCGACATATGTATTAGGTCATATTACACGTGCCGCTCTTCATTGGCTTTGCTGTCGGTTCTTCACAGACTGACAACATTGCATTTAAACCATCGCGACATAAGTATTAGGTCGTATTACACGTGCCGCTCTTCATAGGCTTGGCTGTCGGTTCTTCACGGACTGACCACATTGCATTTAAACCATCGCGACATAAGTATTAGGTCATATTACACGTGCCGCTCTTCATGGGCTTCGATGTCGGTTCTTCACGGGGTGACCACATTGCATTTAAATCATCGCGACATAAGTATTAAGTCATATTACACGTGCCGCTCTTCATGGGCTTGGCTTTCGGTTCTTCACGGACTGACCACATTGCATTTGAACCATCGCGACATAAGTATTAGGTCATATTACACATGCCGCTCTTCATGGGCTTGGCTGTCGGTTCTTCACGGGCTGACCACATTTCATTTCAACCATCGCCACATAAGTATTAGGTCTTATTACACGTGCCGCTCTTCATGGGCTTCGCTGTCGGTTCTTCACGGACTGACCACATTGCATTTTAACCATCGCGACATAAGTATTAGGTCATATTACACGTGCCGCTCTTCATGGGCTTCGCTGTCGGTTCTTCACGGGCTGACCACATTGCATTTAAACCATCGCGACATAAGTATTAGGTCATATTACACATGCAGCTCTTCATGGGCTTGGCTGTTCGTTCTTCATGGGCTGACCACATTGCATTTAAACCATCGCGACATAAGTATTAGGTCATATTACACGTGCCGCCCTTCATGGGTTTGGCTGCTGGTTCTTCACAGACTGACCACATTGCATTTAAACCAGCGCGACATAAGTATTAGGTCATATTACACGCGCCGCTCTTCATGTGCTTGGTTGTTGGTTCTTCACGGACTGACCACATTGCATTTAATTCAAACCATCGTAACATAAATGTTAGGTCATATTACACGTGCCATCCTTCATGGGCTTGGCTGTCGGTTCTTCATGGGCTGACCACATTGCATTTAAACCATCGTGACATAAGTATTAGGTCATATTATATGGCCCGATCTTCATGGCCTTGGCTCTCGGTTCCACACAGGCTGACCACATTGCATTTAAACCATCCCGACATAAGTGTCAGGTCATATTACAGGTGTCACTCTTCATGGGATTGGCTTTCGGTTCTTCACAGACTGACCACATTGAATTTGAACCATCGCGACATAAGTATTAGGTCATATTACACGTGCCGCTCTTCATGGGCTTGGCTGTCGGTTCTTCACAGGCTGACCACATTTCATTTCAACCATCGCCACATAAGTATTAAGTCATATTACACATGCCGCTCTTCATGGACTTGGCTGTCGGGTCTTCACAGGCTGACCATATTGCATATAAACCATCGCGACATAAGTATTAGGTCATATTACACATGCAGCTCTTCATGGGCTTGGCTGTTGGTTCTTTGGTTCTTCATGGGCTGACCACATTGCATTTAAACCATCGCGACATAAGTATTAGGTCATATTACACATGCCGCTCTTCATGGGCTTGGCTGTCGGTTCTTCACGGACTAACCACATTGCATTTAAACCATTGCGACAGAAGTATTAGGTCATATTACACGTGCCGCTCTTCATAGGCTTGGATGTCAGTTCTTCACAGGCTGACCACATTGCATTTAAACCATCGCGACAGAACTATTAGGTCATATTACACATGCCGCTCTCCATGGGCTTGGCTGTCTGTTCTTCACGGGCTGACCACATTGCATTTAAATCATCGCGAGATAAGTTTTAAGTCATATTACATGTGACACTCTTCATGGGCTTGGCTGTCGGTTCTTCACAGACGACCACATTGCATTTAAACCATCGCGACATAAGTATTAGGTCATATTACACGTGCCGCTCTTCATGGGCTTCGCTGTCGGTTCTTCACGGGCTGACCGCATTGCATTTAAATCATCGCGACATAAGTATTAGGTCATATTACACGTGCTGCTCTTCATGGGCTTGGCTTTCGGTTCTTCACGGACTGACCACATTGCATTTGACCACATTGCATTTAAACCATCGCGACATAAGTATTAGGTCATATTACACGTGCCGCTCTTTATGGGCTTCGCTGTCGGTTCCTCACGGGCTGACCACATTGCATTTAAATCATCGCGACATAAGTATTAGGTCATATTACACGTGCCGCTCTTCATGGGCTTGGCTTTCGGTTTTTTACGGACTGACCACATTGCATTTGAATCATCGCGACATAAGTATTAGGTCATATTACACGTGCCGCTCTTCATGGGCTTGGTTGTCGGTTCTTCATGGGCTGACCACATTTCATTTCAACCATCGCCACATAAGTATTAGGTCATATTACACATGCCGCTCTTCATGGGCTTGGCTGGCGGGTCTTCACAGGCTGACTACATTGCCTTTAAACCATCGCGACATAAGTATTAGGTCATATTACACATGCAGCTCTTCATGGGCTTGGCTGTTGGTTCTTCATGGCCTGACCACATTGCATTTAAACCATCGCGACATAAGTATTAGGTCATATTACACGTGCCGCTCTTCATGGGCTTGGCTGTCGGTTCTTCACGGACTAACCACATTGCATTTAAACCATCGCGACAGAAGTATTAGGTCATATTACACGTGCCGCTCTTCATAGGCTTGGCTGTCGTTTCTTCACGGGCTGACCACATTACATTTAAACCATCGCGACATAAGTATTAGGTCATATTAAATGTGCCGCTCTTCATGGGCTTGGCTGTCGGTTCTTCACGGGCTGACCACATTGCATTTAAATCATCGCGACATAAGTATTCGGTCATATTACACGTGCCGCTCTTCATAGGCTTGGCTGTCGGTTCTTCACAGGCTGACCACATTGCATTTAAACCATCGCGACATAAGTATTAGGTCATATTACACGTGTTGCCCTTCATAGGCTTGGCGGTCAGTTCTTCACGGGCTGACCACATTGCATTTACACCATCGCAAGATAAATATTAGGTCATATTACATGTGCCGCTCTTCATGGGCTTGGCTGTCGGTTCTTCACAGACTGACCACATTGCATTTAAACCATCGCGACATAAGTATTAGGTCATATTACACGCGCCGCTCTTCATGTGCTTGGTTGTTGGTTCTTCACGGACTGACCACATTGCATTTAATTCAAACCATCGTAACATAAATGTTAGGTCATATTACACGTTCCATCCTTCATGGGCTTGGCTGTCGGTTCTTCATGGGCTGACCACATTGCATTTAAACCATCGTGACATAAGTATTAGGTCATATTATATGGCCCGATCTTCATGGCCTTGGCTCTCGGTTCCACACAGGCTGACCACATTGCATTTAAACCATCCCGACATAAGTATCAGGTCATATTACAGGTGTCGCTCTTCATGGGCTTGGCTTTCGGTTCTTCACGGACTGACCACATTGCATTTGAACCATCGCGACATAAGTATTAGGTCATATTACACGTGCCGCTCTTCATGGGCTTGGCTGTCGGTTCTTCACAGACTGACCACATTGCATTTACACCATCGCAACATAAATATTAGGTCATATTACATGTGCCGCTCTTCATGGGCTTGGCTGTCGGTTCTTCACAGACTGACCACATTGCATTTAATTTAAACCATCGCAACATAAGTGTTAGGTCATATTACACATGCCATCCTTCATGGGCTTGGCTGTCGGTTTTTCATGGGCTGACCACATTGCATTTAAACCATCATGACATAAGTATTAAGTCGTATTACACATACCGCTCTTCATGGCCTTGGCTGTCGGTTCCTCACGGGCTGACCACATTGCATTTAAACCATCCCGACGTAAGTATTAGGTCATATTACATGTGTCGCTCTTCATGGGCTTGGCTGTCGGTTCTTCACGGGCTGACCACATTGCATTTAAACCATCACGACATAAGTATTAGGTCATATTACACGTGCCGCTCTTCATTGGGTTTGCTGTCGGTTCTTCACAGACTGACAACATTGCATTTAAACCATCGCGACATAAGTATTAGGTCATATTACACGTGCCGCTCTTCATGGGCTTGGCTTTCGGTTCTTTACGGACTGACCACATTGCATTTGAATCATCGCGACATAAGTATTAGGTCATATTACACGTGCCGCTCTTCATGGGCTTGGCTTTTGGTTCTTCACGGACTGACCACATTGCATTTGAACCATCGCGACATAAGTATTAGGTCATATTACACGTGCCGCTCTTCATGGGCTTGGCTGTCGGTTCTTCACGGGCTGACCACATTTCATTTCAACCATCGCCACATAAGTATTATGTCATATTACACATGCCGCTCTTCATGGGCTTGGCTGTCGGGTCTTCACAGGCTGACCACATTGCCTTTAAACCATCGCAACATAAGTATTAGGTGATATTACACATGCAGCTCTTCATGGGCTTGGCGTTTGGTTCTTCATGGGCTGACCACATTGCATTTAAACCATCGCGACATAAGTATTAGGTCATATTACACGTGCCGCTCTTCATGGGCTTGGCTGTCGGTTCTTCACGGACTAACCACATTGCATTTAAACCATCGCGACAGAAGTATTAGGTCATATTACACGTCCCGCTCTTGATAGGCTTGGCTGTCGTTTCTTCAAGGGCTGACCACATTACATTTAAACCATCGCGACATAAGTATTAGGTCTTATTACACGTGCCGCTCTTCATGGGCTTGGCTGTTGGTTCTTCAAGGGCTGACCACATTGCATTTAAATCATCGCGACATAAGTATTAGGTCATATTACACGTGCCGCTCTTCATAGGCTTGGCTGTCGGTTCTTCATAGGCTGACCACATTGCATTTAAACCATCGGGACATAAGTATTAGGTCATATTACACATGCCGCCCTTCATAGGCTTGGCTGTCAGTTCTTCACGGGCTGACCACATTGCATTTAAACCATCACGAGATAAATATTAGGTCATATTACATGTTCCGCTCTTCATGGGCTTGGCTGTCGGTTCTTCACAGATTGGCCACATTGTATTTAAACCATCACGACATAAGTATTAGATCATATTACATGTGCCACCCTTCATGGGCTTGGCTGCCGGTTCTCCATAGGCTGACGACATTGCATTTAAACCATCGCGACATAATTATTAGGTCATATTACACGTGCCGCCCTTCATGGGCTTGGCTGTCAGTTCTTCATGGCCTGACCACATTGCATTTAAACCATCGTGACATATGTATTAGGTCATATTACACGTGCCGCTCTTCATTGGCTTTGCTGTCGGTTCTTCACAGACTGACAACATTGCATTTAAACCATCGCGACATAAGTATTAGGTCGTATTACACGTGCCGCTCTTCATAGGCTTGGCTGTCGGTTCTTCACGGACTGACCACATTGCATTTAAACCATCGCGACATAAGTATTAGGTCATATTACACGTGCCGCTCTTCATGGGCTTCGATGTCGGTTCTTCACGGGGTGCCCACATTGCATTTAAATCATCGCGACATAAGTATTAAGTCATATTACACGTGCCGCTCTTCATGGGCTTGGCTTTCGGTTCTTCACGGACTGACCACATTGCAATTGAACCATCGCGACATAAGTATTAGATCGTATTACACGTGCCGCTCTTCATAGGCTTCGCTGTCGGTTCTTCACGGACTGACCACATTGCATTTAAACCATCGCGACATAAGTATTAGGTCATATTACACGTGCCGCTCTTCATGGGCTTCGCTGTCGGTTCTTCACGGGCTGACCACATTGCATTTAAACCATCGCGACATAAGTATTAGGTCATATTACACATGCAGCTCTTCATGGGCTTGGCTGTTGGTTCTTCATGGGCTGACCACATTGCATTTAAACCATCGCGACATAAGTATTAGGTCATATTACACGTGCCGCCCTTCATGGGCTTGGCTGCTGGTTCTTCACAGACTGAACACATTGCATTTAAACCAGCGCGACATAAGTATTAGGTCATATTACACGCGCCGCTCTTCATGTGCTTGGTTGTTGGTTCTTCACGGACTGACCACATTGCATTTAATTCAAACCATCGTAACATAAATGTTAGGTCATATTACACGTGCCATCCTTCATGGGCTTGGCTGTCGGTTCTTCATGGGCTGACCACATTGCATTTAAACCATCGTGACATAAATATTAGGTCATATTATATGGCCCGATCTTCATGGCCTTGGCTCTCGGTTCCACACAGGCTGACCACATTGCATTTAAACCATCCAGACATAAGTATCAGGTCATATTACAGGTGTCGCTCTTCATGGGATTGGCTTTCGGTTCTTCACGGACTGACCACATTGAATTTGAACCATCGCGACATAAGTATTAGGTCATATTACATGTGCCGCTCTTCATGGGCTTGGCTGTCGGTTCTTCACAGGCTGACCACATTTCATTTCAACCATCGCCACATAAGTATTAAGTCATATTACACATGCCGCTCTTCATGGACTTGGCTGTCGGGTCTTCACAGGCTGACCATATTGCATATAAACCATCGCGACATAAGTATTAGGTCATATTACACATGCAGCTCTTCATGGGCTTGGCTGTTGGTTCTTTGGTTCTTCATGGGCTGACCACATTGCATTTAAACCATCGCGACATAAGTATTAGGTCATATTACACATGCCGCTCTTCATGGGCTTGGCTGTTGGTTCTTCACAGACTAACCACATTCCATTTAAACCATCGCGACATAAGTATTAGGTCATATTTCACGTGCCGCCCTTCATGGGCTTGGCTGTCGGTTCTTCATGGGCTGACCACATTGCATTTGAACCATCGCGACATAAGTATTAGGTCATATTACACGTGCCGCTCTTCATGGGCTTGGCTGTCGGTTCTTCACGGACTAACCACATTGCATTTAAACCATTGCGACAGAAGTATTAGGTCATATTACACGTGCCGCTCT
Organism: Pictodentalium vernedei; assembly: GCA_031216915.1. Lineage (NCBI taxonomy): Eukaryota > Metazoa > Mollusca > Scaphopoda > Dentaliida > Dentaliidae > Pictodentalium > Pictodentalium vernedei. The sequence continues at coordinate 312,996,444 of CM062289.1, forward strand.
TCATAGGCTTGGATGTCAGTTCTTCACAGGCTGACCACATTGCATTTAAACCATCGCGACTATTAGGTCATATTACACGTGCCGCTCTCCATGGGCTTGGCTGTCTGTTCTTCACGGGCTGACCACATTGCATTTAAATCATCGCGAGATAAGTTTTAAGTCATATTACATGTGACACTCTTCATGGGCTTGGCTGTCGGTTCTTCACAGACGACCACATTGCATTTAAACCATCGCGACATAAGTATTAGGTCATATTACATGTGCCGCTCTTCATGGGCTTCGCTGTCGGTTCTTCACGGGCTGACCACATTGCATTTAAATCATCGCGACATAAGTATTAGGTCATATTACACGTGCCGATCTTCATGGGCTTGGCTTTCGGTTCTTCACGGACTGACCACATTGCATTTGACCACATTGCATTTAAACCATCGCGACATAAGTATTAGGTCATATTACACGTGCCGCTCTTTATGGGCTTCGCTGTCGGTTCCTCACGGGCTGACCACATTGCATTTAAATCATCGCGACATAAGTATTAGGTCATATTACACGTGCCGCTCTTCATGGGCTTGGCTTTCGGTTTTTTACGGACTGACCACATTGCATTTGAATCATCGCGACATAAGTATTAGGTCATATTACACGTGCCGCTCGTCATGGGCTTGGTTGTCGGTTCTTCATGGGCTGACCACATTTCATTTCAACCATCGCCACATAAGTATTAGGTCATATTACACATGCCGCTCTTCATGGGCTTGGCTGGCGGGTCTTCACAGGCTGACTACATTGCCTTTAAACCATCGCGACATAAGTATTAGGTGATATTACACATGCAGCTCTTCATGGGCTTGGCTGTTGGTTCTTCATGGCCTGACCACATTGCATTTAAACCATCGCGACATAAGTATTAGGTCATATTACACGTGCCGCTCTTCATGGGCTTGGCTGTCGGTTCTTCACGGACTAACCACATTGCATTTAAACCATCGCGACAGAAGTATTAGGTCATATTACACGTGCCGCTCTTCATAGGCTTGGCTGTCGTTTCTTCACGGGCTGACCACATTACATTTAAACCATCGCGACATAAGTATTAGGTCATATTAAATGTGCCGCTCTTCATGGGCTTGGCTGTCGGTTCTTCACGGGCTGACCACATTGCATTTAAATCATCGCGACATAAGTATTCGGTCATATTACACGTGCCGCTCTTCATAGGCTTGGCTGTCGGTTCTTCACAGGCTGACCACATTGCATTTAAACCATCGCGACATAAGTATTAGGTCATATTACACGTGTTGCCCTTCATAGGCTTGGCGGTCAGTTCTTCACGGGCTGACCACATTGCATTTACACCATCGCAAGATAAATATTAGGTCATATTACATGTGCCGCTCTTCATGGGCTTGGCTGTCGGTTCTTCACAGACTCACCACATTGCATTTAAACCATCGCGACAAAAGTATTAGGTCATATTACACGCGCCGCTCTTCATGTGCTTGGTTGTTGGTTCTTCACGGACTGACCACATTGCATTTAATTCAAACCATCGTAACATAAATGTTAGGTCATATTACACATGCCATCCTTCATGGGCTTGGCTGTCGGTTCTTCATGGGCTGACCACATTGCATTTAAACCATCGTGACATAAGTATTAGGTCATATTATATGGCCCGATTTTCATGGCCTTGGCTCTCGGTTCCACACAGGCTGACCACATTGCATTTAAACCATCCCGACATAAGTGTCAGGTCATATTACAGGTGTCGCTCTTCATGGGATTGGCTTTCGGTTCTTCACGGACTGACCACATTGAATTTGAACCATCGCGACATAAGTATTAGGTCATATTACACGTGCCACTCTTCATGGGCTTGGCTGTCGGTTCTTCACAGGCTGACCACATTTCATTTCAACCATCGCCACATAAGTATTAAGTCATATTACACATGCCGCTCTTCATGGACTTGGCTGTCGGGTCTTCACAGGCTGACCATATTGCATATAAACCATCGCGACATAAGTATTAGGTCATATTACACATGCAGCTCTTCATGGGCTTGGCTGTTGGTTCTTTGGTTCTTCATGGGCTGACCACATTGCATTTAAACCATCGCGACATAAGTATTAGGTCATATTACACATGCCGCTCTTCATGGGCTTGGCTGTTGGTTCTTCACGGACTAACCACATTGCATTTAAACCATCGCGACATAAGTATTAGGTCATATTTCACGTGCCGCCCTTCATGGGCTTGGTTGTCGGTTCTTCATGGGCTGACCACATTGCATTTGAACCATCGCGACATAAGTATTAGGTCATATTACACATGCCGCTCTTCATGGGCTTGGCTGTCGGTTCTTCACGGACTAACCACATTGCATTTAAACCATTGCGACAGAAGTATTAGGTCATATTACACGTGCCGCTCTTCATAGGCTTGGATGTCAGTTCTTCACAGGCTGACCACATTGCATTTAAACCATCGCGACAGAACTATTAGGTCATATTACACATGCCGCTCTCCATGGGCTTGGCTGTCTGTTCTTCACGGGCTGACCACATTGCATTTAAATCATCGCGAGATAAGTTTTAAGTCATATTACATGTGACACTCTTCATGGGCTTGGATGTCGGTTCTTCACAGACGACCACATTGCATTTAAACCATCGCGACATAAGTATTAGGTCATATTACACGTGCCGCTCTTCATGGGCTTCGCTGTCGGTTCTTCACGGGCTGACCGCATTGCATTTAAATCATCGTGACATAAGTATTAGGTCATATTACACGTGCCGCTCTTCATGGGCTTGGCTTTCGGTTCTTCACGGACTGACCACATTGCATTTGACCACATTGCATTTAAACCATCGCGACATAAGTATTAGGTCATATTACACGTGCCGCTCTTTATGGGCTTCGCTGTCGGTTCCTCACGGGCTGACCACATTGCATTTAAATCATCGCGACATAAGTATTAGGTCATATTACACGTGCCGCTCTTCATGGGCTTGGCTTTCGGTTTTTTACGGACTGACCACATTGCATTTGAATCATCGCGACATAAGTATTAGGTCATATTACACGTGCCGCTCTTCATGGGCTTGGTTGTCGGTTCTTCATGGGCTGACCACATTTCATGTCAACCATTGCCACATAAGTATTAGGTCATATTACACATGCCGCTCTTCATGGGCTTGGCTGGTGAGTCTTCACAGGCTGACTACATTGCCTTTAAACCATCGCGACATAAGTATTAGGTGATATTACACATGCAGCTCTTCATGGGGTTGTCTGTTGGTTCTTCATGGCCTGACCACATTGCATTTAAACCATCGCGACATAAGTATTAGGTCATATTACACGTGCCGCTCTTCATGGGCTTGGCTGTCGGTTCTTCACGGACTAACCACATTGCATTTAAACCATCGCGACAGAAGTATTAGGTCATATTACACGTGCCGCTCTTCATAGGCTTGGCTGTCGTTTCTTCACGGGCTGACCACATTACATTTAAACCATCGCGACATAAGTATTAGGTCATATTAAATGTGCCGCTCTTCATGGGCTTGGCTGTCGGTTCTTCACGGGCTGACCACATTGCATTTAAATCATCGCGACATAAGTATTCGGTCATATTACACGTGCCGCTCTTCATAGGCTTGGCTGTCGGTTCTTTACAGGCTGACCACATTGCATTTAAACCATCGCGACATAAGTATTAGGTCATATTACACGTGTTGCCCTTCATAGGCTTGGCGGTCAGTTCTTAACGGGCTGACCACATTGCATTTACACCATCGCAAGATAAATATTAGGTCATATTACATGTGCCGCTCTTCATGGGCTTGGCTGTCGGTTCTTCACAGACTGACCACATTGCATTTAAACCATCGCGAGATAAGTATTAGGTCATATTACACGCGCCGCTCTTCATGTGCTTGGTTGTTGGTTCTTCACGGACTGACCACATTGCATTTAATTCAAACCATCGTAACATAAATGTTAGGTCATATTACACGTTCCATCCTTCATGGGCTTGGCTGTCGGTTCTTCATGGGCTGACCACATTGCATTTAAACCATCGTGACATAAGTATTAGGTCATATTATATGGCCCGATCTTCATGGCCTTGGCTCTCGGTTCCACACAGGCTGACCACATTGCATTCAAACCATCCCGACATAAGTATCAGGTCATATTACAGGTGTCGCTCTTCATGGGCTTGGCTTTCGGTTCTTCACGGACTGACCACATTGCATTTGAACCATCGCGACATAAGTATTAGGTCATATTACACGTGCCGCTCTTCATGGGCTTGGCTGTCGGTTCTTCACCGACTGACCACATTGCATTTACACCATCGCAACATAAATATTAGGTCATATTACATGTGCCGCTCTTCATGGGCTTGGCTGTCGGTTCTTCACAGACTGACCACATTGCATTTAATTTAAACCATCGCAACATAAGTGTTAGGTCATATTACACATGCCATCCTTCATGGGCTTGGCTGTCGGTTTTTCATGGGCTGACCACATTGCATTTAAACCATCATGACATAAGTATTAAGTCGTATTACACATACCGCTCTTCATGGCCTTGGCTGTCGGTTCCTCACGGGCTGACCACATTGCATTTAAACCATCCCGACGTAAGTATTAGGTCATATTACATGTGTCGCTCTTCATGGGCTTGGCTGTCGGTTCTTCACGGGCTGACCACATTGCATTTAAACCATCACGACATAAGTATTAGGTCATATTACACATGCCGCTCTTCTTTGGGTTTGCTGTCGGTTCTTCACAGACTGACAACATTGCATTTAAACCATTGCGACAGAGGTATTAGGTCATTTTACACGTGCCGCTCTTCATGGGCTTGGCTTTCGGTTCTTTACGGACTGATCACATTGCATTTGAATCATCGCGACATAAGTATTAGGTCATATTACACGTGCCGCTCTTCATGGGCTTGGCTTTTGGTTCTTCACGGACTGACCACATTGCATTTGAACCATCGCGACATAAGTATTAGGTCATATTACACGTGCCGCTCTTCATGGGCTTGGCTGTCGGTTCTTCACGGGCTGACCACATTTCATTTCAACCATCGCCACATAAGTATTATGTCATATTACACATGCCGCTCTTCATGGGCTTGGCTGTCGGGTCTTCACAGGCTGACCACATTGCCTTTAAACCATCGCAACATAAGTATTAGGTGATATTACACATGCAGCTCTTCATGGGCTTGGCGTTTGGTTCTTCATGGGCTGACCACATTGCATTTAAACCATCGCGACATAAGTATTAGGTCATATTACACGTGCCGTTCTTCATGGGCTTGGCTGTCGGTTCTTCACGGACTAACCACATTGCATTTAAACCATCGCGACAGAAGTATTAGGTCATATTACACGTCCCGCTCTTGATAGGCTTGGCTGTCGTTTCTTCACGGGCTGACCACATTACATTTAAACCATCGCGACATAAGTATTAGGTCTTATTACACGTGCCGCTCTTCATGGGCTTGGCTGTTGGTTCTTCAAGGGCTGACCACATTGCATTTAAATCATCGCGACATAAGTATTAGGTCATATTACATGTGCCGCTCTTCATAGGCTTGGCTGTCGGTTCTTCATAGGCTGACCACATTGCATTTAAACCATCGGGACATAAGTATTAGGTCATATTACACATGCCGCCCTTCATAGGCTTGGCTGTCAGTTCTTCACGGGCTGACCACATTGCATTTAAACCATCACGAGATAAATATCAGGTCATATTACATGTTCCGCTCTTCATGGGCTTGGCTGTCGGTTCTTCACAGATTGGCCACATTGTATTTAAACCATCACGACATAAGTATTAGATCATATTACATGTGCCACCCTTCATGGGCTTGGCTGCCGGTTCTTCATAGGCTGACGACATTGCATTTAAACCATCGCGACATAATTATTAGGTCATATTACACGTGCCGCCCTTCATGGGCTTGGCTGTCAGCTCTTCATGGGCTGACCACATTGCATTTAAACCATCGCGACATATGTATTAGGTCATATTACACGTGCCGCTCTTCATTGGCTTTGCTGTCGGTTCTTCACAGACTGACAACATTGCATTTAAACCATTGCGACATAAGTATTAGGTCGTATTACACGTGCCGCTCTTCATAGGCTTGGCTGTCGGTTCTTCACGGACTGACCACATTGCATTTAAACCATCGCGACATAAGTATTAGGTCATATTACACGTGCCGCTCTTCATGGGCTTCGATGTCGGTTCTTCACGGGGTGCCCACATTGTATTTAAATCATCGCGACATAAGTATTAAGTCATATTACACGTGCCGCTCTTCATAGGCTTGGCTTTCGGTTCTTCACGGACTGACCACATTGCATTTGAACCATCGCGACATAAGTATTAGGTCGTATTACACGTGCCGCTCTTCATAGGCTTCGCTGTCGGTTCTTCACGGACTGACCACATTGCATTTAATCCATGGCGACATAAGTATTAGGTCATATTACACGTGCCGCTCTTCATGGGCTTCGCTGTCGGTTCTTCACGGGCTGACCACATTGCATTTAAACCATCGCGACATAAGTATTAGGTCATATTACACATGCAGCTCTTCATGGGCTTGGCTGTTGGTTCTTCATGGGCTGACCACATTGCATTTAAACCATCACGACATAAGTATTATGTCATATTACACGTGCCGCCCTTCATGGGCTTGGCTGCTGGTTCTTCACAGACTGAACACATTGCATTTAAACCAGCGCGACATAAGTATTAGGTCATATTACACGCGCCGCTCTTCATGTGCTTGGTTGTTGGTTCTTCACGGACTGACCACATTGCATTTAATTGAAACCATCGTAACATAAATGTTAGGTCATATTACACGTGCCATCCTTCTTGGGCTTGGCTGTCGGTTCTTCATGGGCTGACCACATTGCATTTAAACCATCGTGACATAAGTATTAGGTCATATTATATGGCCCGATCTTCATGGCCTTGGCTCTCGGTTCCACACAGGCTGACCACATTGCATTTAAACCATCCCGACATAAGTATCAGGTCATATTACAGGTGTCGCTCTTCATGGGATTGGCTTTCGGTTCTTCACGGACTGACCACATTGAATTTGAACCATCGCGACATAAGTATTAGGTCATATTACACGTGCCGCTCTTCATGGGCTTGGCTGTCGGTTCTTCACAGGCTGACCACATTTCATTTCAACCATCGCCACATAAGTATTAAGTCATATTACACATGCCGCTCTTCATGGACTTGGCTGTTGGTTCTTTGGTTCTTCATGGGCTGACCACATTGCATTTAAACCATCGCGACATAAGTATTAGGTCATATTACACATGCCGCTCTTCATGGGCTTGGCTGTTGATTCTTCACGGACTAACCACATTCCATTTAAACCATCGCGACATAAGTATTAGGTCATATTTCACGTGCCGCCCTTCATGGGCTTGGCTGTCGGTTCTTCATGGGCTGACCACATTGCATTTGAACCATCGCGACATAAGTATTAGGTCATATTACACGTGCCGCTCTTCATGGGCTTGGCTGTCGGTTCTTCACGGACTAACCACATTGCATTTAAACCATTGCGACAGAAGTATTAGGTCATATTACACGTGCCGCTCTTCATAGGCTTGGATGTCAGTTCTTCACAGGCTGACCACATTGCATTTAAACCATCGCGACAGAACTATTAGGTCATATTACACGTGCCGCTCTCCATGGGCTTGGCTGTCTGTTCTTCACGGGCTGACCACATTGCATTTAAATCATCGCGAGATAAGTTTTAAGTCATATTACATGTGACACTCTTCATGGGCTTCGCTGTCGGTTCTTCACAGACGACCACATTGCATTTAAACCATCGCGACATAAGTATTAGGTCATATTACACGTGCCGCTCTTCATGGGCTTCGCTGTCGGTTCTTCACGGGCTGACCACATTGCATTTAAATCATCGCGACATAAGTATTAGGTCATATTACACGTGCCGATCTTCATGGGCTTGGCTTTCGGTTCTTCACGGACTGACCACATTGCATTTGACCACATTGCATTTAAACCATCGCGACATAAGTATTAGGTCATATTACACGTGCCGCTCTTTATGGGCTTCGCTGTCGGTTCCTCACGGGCTGACCACATTGCATTTAAATCATCGCGACATAAGTATTAGGTCATATTACACGTGCCGCTCTTCATGGGCTTGGCTTTCGTTTTTTTACGGACTGACCACATTGCATTTGAATCATCGCGACATAAGTATTAGGTCATATTACACGTGCCGCTCTTCATGGGCTTGGTTGTCGGTTCTTCATGGGCTGACCACATTTCATTTCAACCATCGCCACATAAGTATTAGGTCATATTACACATGCCGCTCTTCATGGGCTTGGCTGGCAGGTCTTCACAGGCTGACTACATTGCCTTTAAACCATCGCGACATAAGTATTAGGTGATATTACACATGCAGCTCTTCATGGGCTTGGCTGTTGGTTCTTCATGGCCTGACCACATTGCATTTAAACCATCGCGACATAAGTATTAGGTCATATTACACGTGCCGCTCTTCATGGGCTTGGCTGTCGGTTCTTCACGGACTAACCACATTGCATTTAAACCATCGCGACAGAAGTATTAGGTCATATTACACGTGCCGCTCTTCATAGGCTTGGCTGTCGTTTCTTCACGAGCTGACCACATTACATTTAAACCATCGCGACATAAGTATTAGGTCATATTAAATGTGCCGCTCTTCATGGGCTTGGCTGTCGGTTCTTCACGGGCTGACCACATTGCATTTAAATCATTGCGACATAAGTATTCGGTCATATTACACGTGCCGCTCTTCATAGGCTTGGCTGTCGGTTCTTCACAGGCTGACCACATTGCATTTAAACCATCGCGACATAAGTATTAGGTCATATTACACGTGTTGCCCTTCATAGGCTTGGCGGCCAGTTCTTCACGGGCTGACCACATTGCATTTACACCATCGCAAGATAAATATTAGGTCATATTACATGTGCCGCTCTTCATGGGCTTGGCTGTCGGTTCTTCACAGACTGACCACATTGCATTTAAACCATCGCGACATAAGTATTAGGTCATATTACACGCGCCGCTCTTCATGTGCTTGGTTGTTGGTTCTTCACGGACTGACCACATTGCATTTAATTCAAACCATCGTAACATAAATGTTAGGTCATATTACACGTTCCATCCTTCATGGGCTTGGCTGTCGGTTCTTCATGGGCTGACCACATTGCATTTAAACCATCGTGACATAAGTATTAGGTCATATTATATGGCCCGATCTTCATGGCCTTGGCTCTCGGTTCCACACAGGCTGACCACATTGCATTTAAACCATCCCGACATAAGTATCAGGTCATATTACAGGTGTCGCTCTTCATGGGCTTGGCTTTCGGTTCTTCACGGACTGACCACATTGCATTTGAACCATCGCGACATAAGTATTAGGTCATATTACACGTGCCGCTCTTCATGGGCTTGGCTGTCGGTTCTTCACAGACTGACCACATTGCATTTACACCATCGCAACATAAATATTAGGTCATATTACATGTGCCGCTCTTCATGGGCTTGGCTGTCGGTTCTTCACAGACTGACCACATTGCATTTAATTTAAACCATCGCAACATAAGTGTTAGGTCATATTACACATGCCATCCTTCATGGGCTTGGCTGTCGGTTTTTCATGGGCTGACCACATTACATTTAAACCATCATGACATAAGTATTAAGTCGTATTACACATACCGCTCTTCATGGCCTTGGCTGTCGGTTCCTCACGGGCTGACCACATTGCATTTAAACCATCACGACATAAGTATTAGGTCATATTACATGTGTCGCTCTTCATGGGCTTGGCTGTCGGTTCTTCACGGGCTGACCACATTGCATTTAAACCATCACGACATAAGTATTAGGTCATATTACACGTGCCGCTCTTCATTGGGTTTGCTGTCGGTTCTTCACAGACTGACAACATTGCATTTAAACCATCGCGACATAAGTATTAGGTCATATTACACGTGCCGCTCTTCATGGGCTTGGCTTTCGGTTCTTTACGGACTGACCACATTGCATTTGAATCATCGCGACATAAGTATTAGGTCATATTACACGTGCCGCTCTTCATGGGCTTGGTTGTCGGTTCTTCATGGGCTGACCACATTTCATTTCAACCATCGCCACATAAGTATTAGGTCATATTACACATGCCGCTCTTCATGGGCTTGGCTGGCGGGTCTTCACAGGCTGACCACATTGCCTTTAAACCATCGCGACATAAGTATTAGGTGATATTACACATGCAGCTCTTCATGGGCTTGGCTGTTGGTTCTTCATGGCCTGACCACATTGCATTTAAACCATCGCGACATAAGTATTAGGTCATATTACACGTGCCGCTCTTCATGGGCTTGGCTGTCGGTTCTTCACGGACTAACCACATTGCCTTTAAACCATCGCGACATAAGTATTAGGTGATATTACACATGCAGCTCTTCATGGGCTTGGCTGTTGGTTCTTCATGGCCTGACCACATTGCATTTAAACCATCGCGACATAAGTATTAGGTCATATTAAATGTGCCGCTCTTCATGGGCTTGGCTGTCGGTTCTTCACGGGCTGACCACATTGCATTTAAATCATCGCGACATAAGTATTAGGTCATATTACACGTGCCGCTCTTCATAGGCTTGGCTGTCGGTTCTTCACAGGCTGACCACATTGCATTTAAACCATCGCGACATAAGTATTAGGTCATATTACACATGCCGCTCTTCATGGGCTTGGCTGTCGGTTCTTCACGGGCTGACCACATTTCATTTCAACCATCGCCACATAAGTATTAGGTCTTATTACACGTGCCGCTCTTCATGGGCTTCGCTGTCGGTTCTTCACGGACTGACCACATTGCATTTTAACCATCGCGACATAAGTATTAGGTCATATTACACGTGCCGCTCTTCATGGGCTTCGCTGTCGGTTCTTCACGGGCTGACCACATTGCATTTAAACCATCGCGACATAAGTATTAGGTCATATTACACATGCAGCTCTTCATGGGCTTGGCTGTTGGTTCTTCATGGGCTGACCACATTGCATTTAAACCATCGCGACATAAGTATTAGGTCATATTACACGTGCCGCCCTTCATGGGCTTGGCTGCTGGTTCTTCACAGACTGACCACATTGCATTTAAACCAGCGCGACATAAGTATTAGGTCATATTACACGCGCCGCTCTTCATGTGCTTGGTTGTTGGTTCTTCACGGACTGACCACATTGCATTTAATTCAAACCATCGTAACATAAATGTTAGGTCATATTACACGTGCCATCCTTCATGGGCTTGGCTGTCGGTTCTTCATGGGCTGACCACATTGCATTTAAACCATCGTGACATAAGTATTAGGTCATATTATATGGCCCGATCTTCATGGCCTTGGCTCTCGGTTCCACACAGGCTGACCACATTGCATTTAAACCATCCCGACATAAGTGTCAGGTCATATTACAGGTGTCACTCTTCATGGGATTGGCTTTCGGTTCTTCACGGACTGACCACATTGAATTTGAACCATCGCGACATAAGTATTAGGTCATATTACACGTGCCGCTCTTCATGGGCTTGGCTGTCGGTTCTTCACAGGCTGACCACATTTCATTTCAACCATCGCCACATAAGTATTAAGTCATATTACACATGCCGCTCTTCATGGACTTGGCTGTCGGGTCTTCACAGGCTGACCATATTGCATATAAACCATCGCGACATAAGTATTAGGTCATATTACACATGCAGCTCTTCATGGGCTTGGCTGTTGTTTCTTTGGTTCTTCATGGGCTGACCACATTGCATTTAAACCATCGCGACATAAGTATTAGGTCATATTACACATGCCGCTCTTCATGGGCCTGGCTGTCGGTTCTTCACGGACTAACCACATTGCATTTAAACCATTGCGACAGAAGTATTAGGTCATATTACACGTGCCGCTCTTCATAGGCTTGGATGTCAGTTCTTCACAGGCTGACCACATTGCATTTAAACCATCGCGACAGAACTATTAGGTCATATTACACATGCCGCTCTCCATGGGCTTGGCTGTCTTTTCTTCACGGGCTGACCACATTGCATTTAAATCATCGCGAGATAAGTTTTAAGTCATATTACATGTGACACTCTTCATGGGCTTGGCTGTCGGTTCTTCACAGACGACCACATTGCATTTAAACCATCGCGACATAAGTATTAGGTCATATTACACGTGCCGCTCTTCATGGGCTTCGCTGTCGGTTCTTCACGGGCTGACCGCATTGCATTTAAATCATCGCGACAGAAGTATTAGGTCATATTACACGTGCCGCTCTTCATAGGCTTGGCTGTCGGTTCTTCACAGGCTGACCACATTGCATTTAAACCATCGCGACATAAGTATTAGGTCATATTACACGTGTTGCCCTTCATAGGCTTGGCGGTCAGTTCTTCACGGGCTGACCACATTGCATTTACACCATCGCAAGATAAATATTAGGTCATATTACATGTGCCGCTCTTCATGGGCTTGGCTGTCGGTTCTTCACAGACTGACCACATTGCATTTAAACCATCGCGACATAAGTATTAGGTCATATTACACGCGCCGCTCTTCATGTGCTTGGTTGTTGGTTCTTCACGGACTGACCACATTGCATTTAATTCAAACCATCGTAACATAAATGTTAGGTCATATTACACGTTCCATCCTTCATGGGCTTGGCTGTCGGTTCTTCATGGGCTGACCACATTGCATTTAAACCATCGTGACATAAGTATTAGGTCATATTATATGGCCCGATCTTCATGGCCTTGGCTCTCGGTTCCACACAGGCTGACCACATTGCATTTTAACCATCCCGACATAAGTATCAGGTCATATTACAGGTGTCGCTCTTCATGGGCTTGGCTTTCGGTTCTTCACGGACTGACCACATTGCATTTGAACCATCGCGACATAAGTATTAGGTCATATTACACGTGCCGCTCTTCATGGGCTTGGCTGTCGGTTCTTCACAGACTGACCACATTGCATTTACACCATCGCAACATAAATATTAGGTCATATTACATGTGCCGCTCTTCATGGGCTTGGCTGTCGGTTCTTCACAGACTGACCACATTGCATTTAATTTAAACCATCGCAACATAAGTGTTAGGTCATATTACACATGCCATCCTTCATGGGCTTGGCTGTCGGTTTTTCATGGGTTGACCACATTGCATTTAAACCATCATGACATAAGTATTAAGTCGTATTACACATACCGCTCTTCATGGCCTTGGCTGTCGGTTCCTCACGGGCTGACCACATTGCATTTAAACCATCCCGACGTAAGTATTAGGTCATATTACATGTGTCGCTCTTCATGGGCTTGGCTGTCGGTTCTTCACGGGCTGACCACATTGCATTTAAACCATCACGACATAAGTATTAGGTCATATTACACGTGCCGCTCTTCATTGGGTTTGCTGTCGGTTCTTCACAGACTGACAACATTGCATTTAAACCATCGCGACATAAGTATTAGGTCATATTACACGTGCCGCTCTTCATGGGCTTGGCTTTCGGTTCTTTACGGACTGACCACATTGCATTTGAATCATCGCGACATAAGTATTAGGTCATATTACACGTGCCGCTCTTCATGGGCTTGGCTGTTGGTTCTTCAAGGGCTGACCACATTGCATTTAAATCATCGCGACATAAGTATTAGGTCATATTACACGTGCCGCTCTTCATAGGCTTGGCTGTCGGTTCTTCATAGGCTGACCACATTGCCTTTAAACCATCGCAACATAAGTATTAGGTGATATTACACATGCAGCTCTTCATGGGCTTGGCGTTTGGTTCTTCATGGGCTGACCACATTGCATTTAAACCATCGCGACATAAGTATTAGGTCATATTACATGTGCCGCTCTTCATGGGCTTGGCTGTCGGTTCTTCACGGACTAACCACATTGCATTTAAACCATCGCGACAGAAGTATTAGGTCATATTACACGTCCCGCTCTTGATAGGCTTGGCTGTCGTTTCTTCACGGGCTGACCACATTACATTTAAACCATCGCGACATAAGTATTAGGTCTTATTACACGTGCCGCTCTTCATGGGCTTGGCTGTTGGTTCTTCAAGGGCTGACCACATTGCATTTAAATCATCGCGACATAAGTATTAGGTCATATTACACGTGCCGCTCTTCATAGGCTTGGCTGTCGTTTCTTCATAGGCTGACCACATTGCATTTAAACCATCGGGACATAAGTATTAGGTCATATTACACATGCCGCCCTTCATAGGCTTGGCTGTCAGTTCTTCATGGGCTGACCACATTGCATTTAAACCATCACGAGATAAATATTAGGTCATATTACATGTTCCGCTCTTCATGGGCTTGGCTGTCGGTTCTTCACAGATTGGCCACATTGTATTTAAACCATCACGACATAAGTATTTGATCATATTACATGTGCCACCCTTCATGGGCTTGGCTGCCGGTTCTTCATAGGCTGACGACATTGCATTTAAACCATCGCGACATAATTATTAGGTCATATTACACGTGCCGCCCTTCATGGGCTTGGCTGTCAGTTCTTCATGGGCTGACCACATTGCATTTAAACCATCGTGACATATGTATTAGGTCATATTACACGTGCCGCTCTTCATTGGCTTTGCTGTCGGTTCTTCACAGACTGACAACATTGCATTTAAACCATCGCGACATAAGTATTAGGTCGTATTACACGTGCCGCTCTTCATAGGCTTGGCTGTCGGTTCTTCACGGACTGACCACATTGCATTTAAACCATCGCGACATAAGTATTAGGTCATACTATACAGCCCGATCTTCATGGCCTTGGCTGTCGGTTCGACACAGGCTGACCACATTGCATTTAAACCATCGCGACATAAGTATCAGGTCATATTACATGTGCCGCTCTTCATGGGCTTGGCTGTCGGTTCTTCACGGGCTGATCACATTGCATTTAAATCATCACGACATAAGTATTAGGTCATATTACACATGCCGCCCTTCATGGGCTTGGCTGTCAGTTCTTCACGGGCTGACCACATTGCATTTGAACCATTGCGACATAAGTATTACGTCATATTACACGTGCCGACCTTCATGGGCTTGGCTGCCGGTTCTTCACATGCTGACGAAATTGCATTTAAACCATCGTGACATAATTATTAGGTCATATTACACGTGCCGCCCTTCATGGGCTTGGCTGTCGGTTCTTCATGGGCTGACCACATTGCCTTTAAACCATCGCGACAGAAGTATTAGGTCATAATACACGTGCCGCTCTTCATAGGCTTGGCTGTCGGTTCTTCACGGGCTGACCCCATTGCATTTAAATCATCGCGACAGAAGTATTAGGTCATATTACACGTGCCGCTCTTCATAGGCTTGGCTGTCGGTTCTTCACAGGCTGACCACATTGCATTTAAACCATCGCGACATAAGTATTAGGTCATATTACACGTGTTGCCCTTCATAGGCTTGGCGGTCAGTTCTTCACGGGCTGACCACATTGCATTTACACCATCGCAAGATAAATATTAGGTCATATTACATGTGCCGCTCTTCATGGGCTTGGCTGTCGGTTCTTCACAGACTGACCACATTGCATTTAAACCATCGCGACATAAGTATTAGGTCATATTACACGCGCCGCTCTTCATGTGCTTGGTTGTTGGTTCTTCACGGACTGACCACATTGCATTTAATTCAAACCATCGTAACATAAATGTTAGGTCATATTACACGTTCCATCCTTCATGGGCTTGGCTGTCGGTTCTTCATGGGCTGACCACATTGCATTTAAACCATCGTGACATAAGTATTAGGTCATATTATATGGCCCGATCTTCATGGCCTTGGCTCTCGGTTCCACACAGGCTGACCACATTGCATTTTAACCATCCCGACATAAGTATCAGGTCATATTACAGGTGTCGCTCTTCATGGGCTTGGCTTTCGGTTCTTCACGGACTGACCACATTGCATTTGAACCATCGCGACATAAGTATTAGGTCATATTACACGTGCCGCTCTTCATGGGCTTGGCTGTCGGTTCTTCACAGACTGACCACATTGCATTTACACCATCGCAACATAAATATTAGGTCATATTACATGTGCCGCTCTTCATGGGCTTGGCTGTCGGTTCTTCACAGACTGACCACATTGCATTTAATTTAAACCATCGCAACATAAGTGTTAGGTCATATTACACATGCCATCCTTCATGGGCTTGGCTGTCGGTTTTTCATGGGTTGACCACATTGCATTTAAACCATCATGACATAAGTATTAAGTCGTATTACACATACCGCTCTTCATGGCCTTGGCTGTCGGTTCCTCACGGGCTGACCACATTGCATTTAAACCATCCCGACGTAAGTATTAGGTCATATTACATGTGTCGCTCTTCATGGGCTTGGCTGTCGGTTCTTCACGGGCTGACCACATTGCATTTAAACCATCACGACATAAGTATTAGGTCATATTACACGTGCCGCTCTTCATTGGGTTTGCTGTCGGTTCTTCACAGACTGACAACATTGCATTTAAACCATCGCGACATAAGTATTAGGTCATATTACACGTGCCGCTCTTCATGGGCTTGGCTTTCGGTTCTTTACGGACTGACCACATTGCATTTGAATCATCGCGACATAAGTATTAGGTCATATTACACGTGCCGCTCTTCATGGGCTTGGCTGTTGGTTCTTCAAGGGCTGACCACATTGCATTTAAATCATCGCGACATAAGTATTAGGTCATATTACACGTGCCGCTCTTCATAGGCTTGGCTGTCGGTTCTTCATAGGCTGACCACATTGCCTTTAAACCATCGCAACATAAGTATTAGGTGATATTACACATGCAGCTCTTCATGGGCTTGGCGTTTGGTTCTTCATGGGCTGACCACATTGCATTTAAACCATCGCGACATAAGTATTAGGTCATATTACATGTGCCGCTCTTCATGGGCTTGGCTGTCGGTTCTTCACGGACTAACCACATTGCATTTAAACCATCGCGACAGAAGTATTAGGTCATATTACACGTCCCGCTCTTGATAGGCTTGGCTGTCGTTTCTTCACGGGCTGACCACATTACATTTAAACCATCGCGACATAAGTATTAGGTCTTATTACACATGCCGCTCTTCATGGGCTTGGCTGTTGGTTCTTCAAGGGCTGACCACATTGCATTTAAATCATCGCGACATAAGTATTAGGTCATATTACACGTGCCGCTCTTCATAGGCTTGGCTGTCGTTTCTTCATAGGCTGACCACATTGCATTTAAACCATCGGGACATAAGTATTAGGTCATATTACACATGCCGCCCTTCATAGGCTTGGCTGTCAGTTCTTCATGGGCTGACCACATTGCATTTAAACCATCACGAGATAAATATTAGGTCATATTACATGTTCCGCTCTTCATGGGCTTGGCTGTCGGTTCTTCACAGATTGGCCACATTGTATTTAAACCATCACGACATAAGTATTTGATCATATTACATGTGCCACCCTTCATGGGCTTGGCTGCCGGTTCTTCATAGGCTGACGACATTGCATTTAAACCATCGCGACATAATTATTAGGTCATATTACACGTGCCGCCCTTCATGGGCTTGGCTGTCAGTTCTTCATGGGCTGACCACATTGCATTTAAACCATCGTGACATATGTATTAGGTCATATTACACGTGCCGCTCTTCATTGGCTTTGCTGTCGGTTCTTCACAGACTGACAACATTGCATTTAAACCATCGCGACATAAGTATTAGGTCGTATTACACGTGCCGCTCTTCATAGGCTTGGCTGTCGGTTCTTCACGGACTGACCACATTGCATTTAAACCATCGCGACATAAGTATTAGGTCATACTATACAGCCCGATCTTCATGGCCTTGGCTGTCGGTTCGACACAGGCTGACCACATTGCATTTAAACCATCGCGACATAAGTATCAGGTCATATTACATGTGCCGCTCTTCATGGGCTTGGCTGTCGGTTCTTCACGGGCTGATCACATTGCATTTAAATCATCACGACATAAGTATTAGGTCATATTACACATGCCGCCCTTCATGGGCTTGGCTGTCAGTTCTTCACGGGCTGACCACATTGCATTTGAACCATTGCGACATAAGTATTACGTCATATTACACGTGCCGACCTTCATGGGCTTGGCTGCCGGTTCTTCACGTGCTGACGAAATTGCATTTAAACCATCGTGACATAATTATTAGGTCATATTACACGTGCCGCCCTTCATGGGCTTGGCTGTCGGTTCTTCATGGGCTGACCACATTGCCTTTAAACCATCGCGACAGAAGTATTAGGTCATAATACACGTGCCGCTCTTCATAGGCTTGGCTGTCGGTTCTTCACGGGCTGACCCCATTGCATTTAATCCATCGCGACAGAAGTATTAGGTCATATTACACGTGCCGCTCTTCATGGGCTTGGCTGTCAGTTCTTCACAGGCTGACCACATTGCATTTAAATCATCGCGACATAAGTATTAGGTCATATTACACGTGCCGCTCTTCATGGGCTTTGCTGTCGGGTCCTCACAGGCTGACCATATTGCATTTAAACCATCGCGACATAAGTATTAGGTCATATTACACGTGTCGCTCTTCATGGGCTTCGCTGTCGGTTCTTCACGGGCTGACCACATTGCATTTAAATCATCGCGACAGAAGTATTAGGTCATATTACATGTGCCGCTCTTCATGGGCTTGGCTTTCGGTTCTTCACGGACTGACCACATTGCATTTGAACCATCGCGACATAAGTATTAGATCATATTACATGTGCCGCACTTCATGGGCTTTGCTGTCGGGTCCTCACAGGCTGACCATATTGCATTTAAACCATCGCAACATAAGTATTAGGTCATATTACACATGCAGCTCTTCATGGGCTTGGTTGTCAGTTCTTCACGGACTAACCATATTGCATTTAAACCATCGCGACAGAAGTATTAGGTCATATTACACGTGCCGCTCTTCATGGGCTTGGCTATCGGTTCTTCACGGGCTGACCACATTGCATTTAAACCATAGCGACATAAGTATTAGCCTTCATGGGCTTGGCTGTCGGTTCTTCATGGCCTGACCACATTGCATTTAAACCATCGCAACATAAGTATTAGGTCATATTACACGTGCCGCTCTTCATGGGCTTGGCTGTCGCTTCTTCACGGACTAACCACATTGCATTTAAACCATCGCGACAGAAGTATTAGGTCATATTACACGTGCCGCTCTTCATAGGCTTGGCTGTCGGTTCTTCACGGGCTGACCACATTGCATTTAAACCATCGCGACAGAAGTATTAGGTCATATTACACGTGCCGCTCTTCATGGGCTTGGCTGTCGGTTCTTCACGGGCTGACCACATTGCATTTAAATCATCGCGACATAAGTATTAGGTCATATTACACGTGCCACCCTTGATGGGCTAGGCTGTCAGTTCTTCACGGGCTGACCACATTGCATTAAAACCATCGCGAGATAAGTTTTAGGCCATATTACATGTGCCGCTCTTCATGGGCTTGGCTGTCGGTTCTTCACAGACTGACCACATTGCATTTAAACCATCGCGACATAAGTATTAGGTCATATTACATGTGCCGCTCTTCATAGGCTTGGCTGTCGGTTCATCACGGACTGACCACATTGCATTTAAACCATTGCGACATAAGTATTAGGTCATATTACACGTGCCGCTCTTCATGGGCTTCGCTGTCGGTTCTTCATGGGCTGACCACATTGCATTCAAATCATCGCGACATAAGTATTAGGTCATATTACACGTGCCGCTCTTCATGGGCTTGGCTTTCGGTTTTTCACGGACTGACCACATTGCATTTGACCACATTGCATTTAAACCATCGCGACATAAGTATTAGGTCATATTACACGTGCCGCTCTTCATGGGCTTCGCTGTCGGTTCTTTACGGGCTGACCACATTGCATTTAAATCATCGCGACATAAGTATTAGGTCATATTACACGTTCCGCTCTTCATGGGCTTGGCTTTTGGTTCTTCACGGACTGACCACATTGCATTTGAACCATCGCGACATAAGTATTAGGTCATATTACACGTGCCGCTCTTCATGGGCTTGGCCGTCGGTTCTTCACGGGCTGACCACATTTCATTTCAACCATCGCCACATAAGTATTATGTCATATTACACATGCCGCTCTTCAGGGGCTTGGCTGTCGGGTCTTCACAGGCTGACCACATTGCCTTTAAACCATCGGAACATAAGTATTAGGTGATATTACACATGCAGCTCTTCATGGGCTTGGCGGTTGGTTCTTCATGGGCTGACCACATTGCATTTAAACCATCGCGACATAAGTATTAGGTCATATTACACGTGCCGCTCTTCATGGGCTTGGCTGTCGGTTCTTCACGGACTAACCACTTTGCATTTAAACCATCGTGACAGAACTATTAGGTCATATTACACGTCCCGCTCTTGATAGGCTTGGCTGTCGTTTCTTCACGGGCTGACCACATTACATTTAAACCATCGCGACATAAGTATTAGGTCTTATTACACGTGCCGCTCTTCATGGGCTTGGCTGTCGGTTCTTGAAGGGCTGACCACATTGCATTTAAACCATCGCGACATAAGTATTAGGTCATATTACACGTGCCGCCCTTCATAGGCTTAGCTCTCAGTTCTTCACGGGCTGACCACATTGCATTTAAACCATCACGAGATAAATATTAGGTCATATTACATGTTCCGCTCTTCATGGGCTTGGCTGTCGGTTCTTCACAGATTGGCCACATTGCATTTAAACCATCACGACATAAGTATTAGATCATATTACATGTGCCACCCTTCATGGGCTTGGCTGCTGGTTCTTCATAGGCTGACGACATTGCATTTAAACCATCGCGACATAATTATTAGGTTATATTACACGTGCCGCCCTTCATGGGCTTGGCAGTCAGTTCTTCATGGGCTGACCACATTGCATTTAAACCATCGTGACATAATTATTAGGTCATATTACACGTGCCGCCCTTCATGGGCTTGGCTGTCGGTTCTTCATGGGCTGACCACATTGCATTTAAACCATCGCGACATAAGTATTAGGTCATATTACACATGCCGCTCTTCATGGGCTTGGCTGTCGGTCCTTCACGGACTAACCACATTGCCTTTAAACCATCGCGACATAAGTATTAGGTCATATTACACGTGCCGCCCTTCATAGGTTCTTCACGGGCTGACCACATTGCATTTAAACCATCACGAGATAAATATTAGGTCATATTACATGTTCCGCTCTTCATGGGCTTGGCTGTCGGTTCTTCACAGATTGGCCACATTGCATTTAAACCATCACGACATAAGTATTAGGTCATAATACACGTGCCGCTCTTCATAGGCTTGGCTGTCGGTTCTTCACGGGCTGACCCCCATTGCATTTAATCCATCGCGACAGAAGTATTAGGTCATATTACACGTGCCGCTCTTCATGGGCTTGGCTGTCAGTTCTTCACAGGCTGACCACATTGCATTTAAATCATCGCGACATAAGTATTAGGTCATATTACACGTGCCGCTCTTCATGGGCTTTGCTGTCGGGTCCTCACAGGCTGACCATATTGCATTTAAACCATCGCGACATAAGTATTAGGTCATATTACACGTGTCGCTCTTCATGGGCTTCGCTGTCGGTTCTTCACGGGCTGTCCACATTGCATTTAAATCATCGCGACAGAAGTATTAGGTCATATTACATGTGCCGCTCTTCATGGGCTTGGCTTTCGGTTCTTCACGGACTGACCACATTGCATTTGAACCATCGCGACATAAGTATTAGATCATATTACACGTGCCGCACTTCATGGGCTTTGCTGTCGGGTCCTCACAGGCTGACCATATTGCATTTAAACCATCGCGACATAAGTATTAGGTCATATTACACGTGTCGCTCTTCATGGGCTTCGCTGTCGGTTCTTCACGGGCTGACCACATTGCATTTAAATCATCGCGACATAAGTATTAGGTCATATTACACTTGCCGCTCTTCATGGGCTTGGCTTTTGGTTCTTCCCGGACTGACCACATTGCATTTGAACCATCGCGACATAAGTATTAGGTCATATTACACGTGCCACTCTTCATGGGCTTGGCTGTCGGTTCTTCACGGGCTGACCACATTTCATTTCAACCATCGCCACATAAGTATTATGTCATATTACACATGCCGCTCTTCATGGGCTTGGCTGTCGAGTCTTCACAGGCTGACCACATTGCCTTTAAACCATTGCGACATAAGTATTAGGCCATGTTACGCATGCCGCTCTTCATGGGCTTCACTGTCGGTTCTAAACGGGCTGACCAC
Source organism: Pictodentalium vernedei (assembly GCA_031216915.1). Taxonomy (NCBI): domain Eukaryota; kingdom Metazoa; phylum Mollusca; class Scaphopoda; order Dentaliida; family Dentaliidae; genus Pictodentalium; species Pictodentalium vernedei. The sequence goes on from CM062289.1 coordinate 313,018,995, forward strand.
ATTGCATCTAAATCATCGCGACATAAGTATTAGGTCATATTACATGTGCCGCTCTTCATGGGCTTGGCTTTCTGTTCTTCACGGACGGACCACATTGCATTTGATCACATTGCATTTAAACCATCGCGACATAAGTATTAGGTCATATTACACGTGCCGCTCTTCATGGGCCTCGCTGTCGGTTCTTCGCGGGCTAACCACATTGCATTTAAATCATCGCGACATAAGTATTAGGTCATATTACATGTGCCGCTCTTCATGGGCTTGGCTGTCGGTTCTTCACAGACTGACCACATTGCATTTAAACCATCGCGACATAAGTATTAGGTCGTATTACACATGCCGCTCTTCATAGTCTTGGCTGCCGGTTCCTCACGGACTGACCACATTGCATTTAAACGATTGCGACATAAGTATTAGGTCATATTACACGTGCCACTCTTCATGGGCTTTGCGGTCGGTTCTTCACGGGCTGACCACATTGCATTTAAATCATCGCGACATAAGTATTAGGTCATATTACACGTGCCGCTTTTCATGGGCTTGGCTTTCGGTTCTTCACAGACTTACCACATTGCATTTGACCACATTGCATTTAAACCATTGCGACATAAGTATTAGGTCATATTACACATGTCGCTCTTCATGGGCTTCGCTGTCGGTTCTTCACGGGCTGACCACATTGCATTTAAATCATCGCGACATAAGTATTAGGTCATATTACACGTGCCGCTCTTCATGGGCTTGGCTTTCGGTTCTTCACGGACTGACCACATTGCATTTGAACCATCGTGACATAAGTATTAGGTCATATTACACATGCCGCTCTTCATGGGCTTGGCTGTCGGTTCTTCACGGGCTGACCACATTTCATTTCAACCATCGCCACACAAGTATTAGGTCATATTACACGTGCCGCCCTTCATGGCCTTGGCTGTCGGTTCTTCACGGGCTGACCACATTGCATTTAAACCATCGCGACATAAGTATTAGGTCATATTACACATGCAGCTCTTCATGGGCTTGGCTGTTGGTTCTTCATGGGCTGACCACATTGCATTTAAACCATCGCGACATAAGTATTAGGTCATATTACATGTGCCGCCCTTCATGGGCTTGGCTGTCGGTTCTTCACAGACTGACCACATTGCATTTAAACCAGCGCGACATAAGAATTAGGTCATATTACACGCTCCGCTCTTCATGTGCTTGGTTGTTGGTTCTTCACGGACTGACCACATTGCATTTAATTCAAACCATCGTAACATAAATGTTAGGTCATATTACACGTGCCATCCTTCATGGGCTTGGCTGTCGGTTCTTCATGGGCTGACCACATTGCATTTAAACCATCGTGACATAAGTATTAGGTCATATTATATGGCCCGATCTTCATCGCCTTGGCTCTCGGTTCCACACAGGCTGACCACATTGCATTTAAACCATCCCGACATAAGTATCAGGTCATATTACAGGTGTCGCTCTTCATGGGCTTGGCTTTCGGTTCTTCACGGACTGACCACATTGCATTTGAACCATCGCGACATAAGTATTAGGTCATATTACACGTGCCGCTCTTCATGGGCTTGGCTGTCAGTTCTTCACAGGCTGACCACATTGCATTTAAATTATCGCGACATAAGTATTAGGTCATATTACACGTGCCGCTCTTCATGGGCTTTGCTGTCGGGTCCTCACAGGCTGACCATATTGCATTTAAACCATCGCGACATAAGTATTAGGTCATATTACACATGCAGCTCTTCATGGGCTTGGTTGTCGGTTCTTCACGGACTAACCACATTGCATTTAAACCATCGCGACTGAAGTATTAGGTCATATTAAACGTGCCGCCCTTCATGGCCTTGGCTGTCGGTTCTTCATGGCCTGACCACATTGCATTTAAACCATCGCAACATAAGTATTAGGTCATATTACACGTGCCGCTCTTCATGGGCTTGGCTGTCGCTTCTTCACGGACTAACCACATTGCATTTAAACCATCGCGACAGAAGTATTACGTCATATTACATGTGCGGCTCTTCATAGGCTTGGCTGTCGGTTCTTCACGGGCTGACCACATTGCATTTAAACCATCGTGACATAAGTATTAGGTCATATTATACAGCCCGATCTTCATGGCCTTGGCTGTCGGTTCGACACAGGCTGACCACATTGCATTTAAACCATCCCGACATAAGTATCAGGTCATATTACATGTGCCGCTCTTCATGGGCTTGGCTGTCGGGTCTTCACGGGCTGATCACATTGCATTTAAATCATCACGACATAAGTATTAGGTCATATTACACATGCCGCCCTTCATGGGCTTGGCTGTCAGTTCTTCACGGGCTGACCACATTGCATTTAAACCATTGCGACATAAGTATTACGTCATATTACACGTGCCGACCTTCATGGGCTTGGCTGCCGGTTCTTCACGTGCTGACGACATTGCATTTAAACCATCGTGACATAATTATTAGGTCATATTACACGTGCCGCCCTTCATGGGCTTGGCTGTCGGTTCTTCATGGGATGACCACATTGCATTTAAACCATCGCGACATAAGTATTAGGTCATATTACACATGCCACTCTTCATGGGCTTGGCTGTCGGTCCTTCACGGACTAACCACATTGCCTTTAAACCATCGCGACAGAAGTATTAGGTCATAATACACGTGCCGCTCTTCATAGGCTTGGCTGTCGGTTCTTCACGGGCTGACCCCATTGCATTTAATCCATCGCGACAGAAGTATTAGGTCATATTACACGTGCCGCTCTTCATGGGCTTGGCTGTCAGTTCTTCACAGGCTGACCACATTGCATTTAAATCATCGCGTCATAAGTATTAGGTCATATTACACGTGCCGCTCTTCATGGGCTTTGCTGTCGGGTCCTCACAGGCTGACCATATTGCATTTAAACCATTGCGACATAAGTATTAGGTCATATTACACGTGTCGCTCTTCATGGGCTTCGCTGTCGGTTCTTCACGGGCTGACCACATTGCATTTAAATCATCGCGACAGAAGTATTAGGTCATATTACATGTGCCGCTCTTCATGGGCTTGGCTTTCGGTTCTTCACGGACTGACCACATTGCATTTGAACCATCGCGACATAAGTATTAGATCATATTACACGTGCCGCACTTCATGGGCTTTGCTGTCGGGTCCTCACAGGCTGACCATATTGCATTTAAACCATCGCAACATAAGTATTAGGTCATATTACAGATGCAGCTCTTCATGGGCTTGGTTGTCGGTTCTTCACGGACTAACCATATTGCATTTAAACCATCGCGACAGAAGTATTAGGTCATATTACACGTGCCGCTCTTCATGGGCTTGGCTATCGGTTCTTCACGTACTGACCACATTGCATTTAAACCATAGCGACATAAGTATTAGGTCATATTAAACTTGCCGCCCTTCATGGGCTTGGCTGTCGGTTCTTCATGGCCTGACCACATTGCATTTAAACCATCGCAACATAAGTATTAGGTCATATTTCACGTGCCGCCCTTCATGGGCTTGGCTGTCGGTTCTTCATGGGCTGACCACATTGCATTTGAACCATCGCGACATAAGTATTAGGTCATATTACACGTGCCGCTCTTCATGGGCTTGGCTGTCGGTTCTTCACTGACTGACCACATTTCATTTCAACCATCGCCACATTGCAATGTGGCTGCCATATTGCATTTAAACCATCGCAACATAAGTATTAGGTCATATTACACGTGCCGCTCTTCATGGGCTTGGCTGTCGGTTCATCACGGACTAACCACATTGCATTTAAACCATCCCGACATAAGTATTAGGTCATATTACAGGTGTCGCTCTTCATGGGCTTGGCTTTCGGTTCTTCACGGACTGACCACATTGCATTTGAACCATCGCGACATAAGTATTAGGTCATATTACACGTGCCGCTCTTCATGGGCTTGGCTGTCGGTTCTTCACGGACTGACCACATTTCATTTCAACCATTGCCACATAAGTATTAAGTCATATTACACATGCCGCTCTTCATGGACTTGGCTGTCGGGTCTTCACAGGCCGACCATATTGCATATAAACCATCGCGACATAAGTATTAGGTCATATTACACATGCAGCTCTTCATGGGCTTGGCTGTTGGTTCTTCATGGGCTGACCACATTGCATTTAAACCATCGCGACATAAGTATTAGGTCTTATTACACGTGCCGCTCTTCATGGGCTTGGCTGTCGGTTCTTCACGGACTGACCACATTGCATTTAAACCATCGCAACATAAGTATTAGGTCATATTTCACGTGCCGCCCTTCATGGGCTTGGCTGTCGGTTCTTCATGGGCTGACCACATTGCATTTGAACCATCGCGACATAAGTATTAGGTCATATTACACGTGCCGCTCTTCATGGGCTTGGCTGTCGGTTCTTCACGGACTAACCACATTGCATTTAAACCATTGCGACAGAAGTATTAGGTCATATTACACGTGCCGCTCTTCATAGGCTTGGCTGTCGGTTCTTCACAGGCTGACCACATTGCATTTAAACTATCGCGACAGAAGTATTAGGTCATATTACACGTGCCGCTCTCCATGGGCTTGGCTGTCTGTTCTTCACAGGCTGACCACATTGCATTTAAATCATCGCGAGATAAGTTTTAAGTCATATTACATGTGACGCTCTTCATGGGCTTGGCTGTCGGTTCTTCACAGATGACCACATTGCATTTAAACCATCGCGATATAAGTATTAGGTCATATTACACGTGCCGCTCTTCATGGGCTTCGCTGTCGGTTCTTCACGGGCTGACCACATTGCATTTAAATCATCGCGACATAAGTATTAGGTCATATTACACGTGCCACTCTTCATGGGCTTGGCTTTCGGTTCTTCACGGACTGACCACATTGCATTTGACCACACTGCATTTAAACCATCGCGACATAAGTATTAGGTCATATTACCCGTGCCGCTCTTTATGGGCTTCGCTGTCGGTTCCTCACGGGCTGACCACATTGCATTTAAATCATCAGGACATAAGTATTAGGTCATATTACACGTGCCGCTCTTCATGGGCTTGGCTTTCGGTTCTATACGGACTGACCACATTGCATTTGAATCATCGCGACATAAGTATTAGGTCATATTACACGTGCCGCTCTTCATGGGCTTGGTTGTCGGTTCTTCATGGGCTGACCACATTTCATTTCAACCATCGCCACATAAGTATTAGGTCATATTACACATGCCGCTCTTCATGGGCTTGGCTGGCGGGTCTTCACAGGCTGACCACATTGCCTTTAAACCATCGCGACATAAGTATTAGGTGATATTACACATGCAGCTCTTCATGGGCTTGGCTGTTGGTTCTTCATGGCCTGACCACATTGCATTTAAACCATCGCGACATAAGTATTAGGTCATATTACACGTGCCTCTCTTCATGGGCTTGGCTGTCGGTTCTTCACGGACTAACCACATTGCATTTAAACCATCGCGACAGAAGTATTAGGTGATATTACACGTGCCGCTCTTCATAGGCTTGGCTGTCGTTTCTTCACGGCCTGACCACATTACATTTAAACCATCGCGACATAAGTATTAGGTCATATTACATGTGCCGCTCTTCATGGGCTTGGCTGTCGGTTCTTCACGGGCTGACCACATTGCATTTAAATCATCGCGACATAAGTATTAGGTCATATTACACGTGCCGCTCTTCATAGGCTTGGCTGTCGGTTCTTCACAGGCTGACCACATTGCATTTAAACCATCGCGACATAAGTATTAGGTCATATTACACGTGCCGCTCTTCATCGGCTTGGCTGTCAGTTCTTCACAGGCTGACCACATTGCATTTAAATCATCGTGACATAAGTATTAGGTCATATTACACGTGCCGCTCTTCATGGGCTTTGCTGTCGGGTCCTCACAGGCTGACGATATTGCGTTTAAACCATCGCGACATAAGTATTAGGTCATATTACACGTGCCGCTCTTCATAGGCTTGGCTGTCGGTTCTTCACGGGCTGACCACATTGCATTTAATCCATCGCAACAGAAGTATTAGGTCATATTACACGTGCCGCTCTTCATGGGCTTGGCTGTCAGTTCTTCACAGGCTGACCACATTGCATTTAAATCATCGCGACATAAGTATTAGGTTATATTACACGTGCTGCTCTTCATGGGCTTTGCTGTCGGGTCCTCACAGGCTGACCATATTGCATTTAAACCATCGCGACATAAGTATTAGGTCATATTACACATGCAGCTCTTCATGGGCTTGGTTGTCGGTTCTTCACGGACTAACCACATTGCATTTAAACCATCGCGACTGAAGTATTAGGTCATATTAAACGTGCCGCCCTTCATGGGCTTGGCTGTCGGTTCTTCATGGCCTGACCACATTGCATTTAAACCATCGCAACATAAGTATTAGGTCATATTACACGTGCCGCTCTTCATGGGCTTGGCTGTCGCTTCTTCACGGACTAACCACATTGCATTTAAACCATCGCGACAGAAGTATTACGTCATATTACATGTGCGGCTCTTCATAGGCTTGGCTGTCGGTTCTTCACGGGCTGACCACATTGCATTTAAACCATCGTGACATAAGTATTAGGTCATATTATACAGCCCGATCTTCATGGCCTTGGCTGTCGGTTCGACACAGGCTGACCACATTGCATTTAAACCATCCCGACATAAGTATCAGGTCATATTACATGTGCCGCTCTTCATGGGCTTGGCTGTCGGGTCTTCACGGGCTGATCACATTGCATTTAAATCATCACGACATAAGTATTAGGTCATATTACACATGCCGCCCTTCATGGGCTTGGCTGTCAGTTCTTCACGGGCTGACCACATTGCATTTAAACCATTGCGACATAAGTATTACGTCATATTACACGTGCCGACCTTCATGGGCTTGGCTGCCGGTTCTTCACGTGCTGACGACATTGCATTTAAACCATCGTGACATAATTATTAGGTCATATTACACGTGCCGCCCTTCATGGGCTTGGCTGTCGGTTCTTCATGGGATGACCACATTGCTTTTAAACCATCGCGACATAAGTATTAGGTCATATTACACATGCCACTCTTCATGGGCTTGGCTGTCGGTCCTTCACGGACTAACCACATTGCCTTTAAACCATCGCGACAGAAGTATTAGGTCATAATACACGTGCCGCTCTTCATAGGCTTGGCTGTCGGTTCTTCACGGGCTGACCCCATTGCATTTAATCCATCGCGACAGAAGTATTAGGTCATATTACACGTGCCGCTCTTCATGGGCTTGGCTGTCAGTTCTTCACAGGCTGACCACATTGCATTTAAATCATCGCGACATAAGTATTAGGTCATATTACACGTGCCGCTCTTCATGGGCTTTGCTGTCGGGTCCTCACAGGCTGACCATATTGCATTTAAACCATTGCGACATAAGTATTAGGTCATATTACACGTGTCGCTCTTCATGGGCTTCGCTGTCGGTTCTTCACGGGCTGACCACATTGCATTTAAATCATCGCGACAGAAGTATTAGGTCATATTACATGTGCCGCTCTTCATGGGCTTGGCTTTCGGTTCTTCACGGACTGACCACATTGCATTTGAACCATCGCGACATAAGTATTAGATCATATTACACGTGCCGCACTTCATGGGCTTTGCTGTCGGATCCTCACAGGCTGACCATATTGCATTTAAACCATCGCAACATAAGTATTAGGTCATATTACAGATGCAGCTCTTCATGGGCTTGGTTGTCGGTTCTTCACGGACTAACCATATTGCATTTAAACCATCGCGACAGAAGTATTAGGTCATATTACACGTGCCGCTCTTCATGGGCTTGGCTATCGGTTCTTCACGGACTGACCACATTGCATTTAAACCATAGCGACATAAGTATTAGGTCATATTAAACTTGCCGCCCTTCATGGGCTTGGCTGTCGGTTCTTCATGGCCTGACCACATTGCATTTAAACCATCGCAACATAAGTATTAGGTCATATTTCACGTGCCGCCCTTCATGGGCTTGGCTGTCGGTTCTTCATGGGCTGACCACATTGCATTTGAACCATCGCGACATAAGTATTAGGTCATATTACACGTGCCGCTCTTCATGGGCTTGGCTGTCGGTTCTTCACTGACTGACCACATTTCATTTCAACCATCGCCACATTGCAATGTGGCTGCCATATTGCATTTAAACCATCGCAACATAAGTATTAGGTCATATTACACGTGCCGCTCTTCATGGGCTTGGCTGTCGGTTCATCACGGACTAACCACATTGCATTTAAACCATCCCGACATAAGTATTAGGTCATATTACAGGTGTCGCTCTTCATGGGCTTGGCTTTCGGTTCTTCACGGACTGACCACATTGCATTTGAACCATCGCGACATAAGTATTAGGTCATATTACACGTGCCGCTCTTCATGGGCTTGGCTGTCGGTTCTTCACGGACTGACCACATTTCATTTCAACCATCGCCACATAAGTATTAAGTCATATTACACATGCCGCTCTTCATGGACTTGGCTGTCGGGTCTTCACAGGCCGACCATATTGCATATAAACCATCGCGACATAAGTATTAGGTCATATTACACATGCAGCTCTTCATGGGCTTGGCTGTTGGTTCTTCATGGGCTGACCACATTGCATTTAAACCATCGCGACATAAGTATTAGGTCTTATTACACGTGCCGCTCTTCATGGGCTTGGCTGTCGGTTCTTCACGGACTGACCACATTGCATTTAAACCATCGCAACATAAGTATTAGGTCATATTTCACGTGCCGCCCTTCATGGGCTTGGCTGTCGGTTCTTCATGGGCTGACCACATTGCATTTGAACCATCGCGACATAAGTATTAGGTCATATTACACGTGCCGCTCTTCATGGGCTTGGCTGTCGGTTCTTCACGGACTAACCACATTGCATTTAAACCATTGCGACAGAAGTATTAGGTCATATTACACGTGCCGCTCTTCATAGGCTTGGCTGTCGGTTCTTCACAGGCTGACCACATTGCATTTAAACTATCGCGACAGAAGTATTAGGTCATATTACACGTGCCGCTCTCCATGGGCTTGGCTGTCTGTTCTTCACAGGCTGACCACATTGCATTTAAATCATCGCGAGATAAGTTTTAAGTCATATTACATGTGACGCTCTTCATGGGCTTGGCTGTCGGTTCTTCACAGATGACCACATTGCATTTAAACCATCGCGATATAAGTATTAGGTCATATTACACGTGCCGCTCTTCATGGGCTTCGCTGTCGGTTCTTCACGGGCTGACCACATTGCATTTAAATCATCGCGACATAAGTATTAGGTCATATTACACGTGCCACTCTTCATGGGCTTGGCTTTCGGTTCTTCACGGACTGACCACATTGCATTTGACCACACTGCATTTAAACCATCGCGACATAAGTATTAGGTCATATTACCCGTGCCGCTCTTTATGGGCTTCGCTGTCGGTTCCTCACGGGCTGACCACATTGCATTTAAATCATCAGGACATAAGTATTAGGTCATATTACACGTGCCGCTCTTCATGGGCTTGGCTTTCGGTTCTATACGGACTGACCACATTGCATTTGAATCATCGCGACATAAGTATTAGGTCATATTACACGTGCCGCTCTTCACGGGCTTGGTTGTCGGTTCTTCATGGGCTGACCACATTTCATTTCAACCATCGCCACATAAGTATTAGGTCATATTACACATGCCGCTCTTCATGGGCTTGGCTGGCGGGTCTTCACAGGCTGACCACATTGCCTTTAAACCATCGCGACATAAGTATTAGGTGATATTACACATGCAGCTCTTCATGGGCTTGGCTGTTGGTTCTTCATGGCCTGACCACATTGCATTTAAACCATCGCGACATAAGTATTAGGTCATATTACACGTGCCGCTCTTCATGGGCTTGGCTGTCGGTTCTTCACGGACTAACCACATTGCATTTAAACCATCGCGACAGAAGTATTAGGTCATATTACACGTGCCGCTCTTCATAGGCTTGGCTGTCGTTTCTTCACGGGCTGACCACATTACATTTAAACCATCGCGACATAAGTATTAGGTCATATTACATGTGCCGCTCTTCATGGGCTTGGCTGTCGGTTCTTCACGGGCTGACCACATTGCATTTAAATCATCGCGACATAAGTATTAGGTCATATTACACGTGCCGCTCTTCATAGGCTTGGCTGTCGGTTCTTCACAGGCTGACCACATTGCATTTAAACCATCGCGACATAAGTATTAGGTCATATTACACGTGCCGCTCTTCATGGGCTTTGCTGTCGGGTCCTCACAGGCTGACCATATTGCATTTAAACCATCGCGACATAAGTATTAGGTCATATTACACGTGCCGCTCTTCATAGGCTTGGCTGTCGGTTCTTCACGGGCTGACCACATTGCATTTAATCCATCGCGACAGAAGTATTAGGTCATATTACACGTGCCGCTCTTCATGGGCTTGGCTGTCAGTTCTTCACAGGCTGACCACATTGCATTTAAATCATCGCGACATAAGTATTAGGTCATATTACACGTGCCGCTCTTCATGGGCTTTGCTGTCGGGTCCTCACAGGCTGACCATATTGCATTTAAACCATCGCGACATAAGTATTAGGTCATATTACACATGCAGCTCTTCATGGGCTTGGTTGTCGGTTCTTCACGGACTAACCACATTGCATTCAAATCATCGCGACTGAAGTATTAGGTCATATTACACGTGCCGCTCTTCATAGGCTTGGCTATCGGTTCTTCTCGGGCTGACCACATTGCATTTAAACCATAGCGACATAAGTATTAGGTCATATTAAACGTGCCGCCCTTCATGGGCTTGGCTGTCGGTTCTTCATGGCCTGACCACATTGCATTTAAACCATCGCAACATAAGTATTAGGTCATATTACACGTGCCGCTCTTCATGGGCTTGGCTGTCGCTTCTTCACGGACTAACCACATTGCATTTAAACCATCGCGACAGAAGTATTACGTCATATTACACGTGCCGCTCTTCATAGGCTTGGCTGTCGGTTCTTCACGGGCTGACCACATTGCATTTAAACCATCGTGACATAAGTATTAGGTCATATTATACAGCCCGATCTTCATGGCCTTGGCTGTCGGTTCGACACAGGCTGACCACATTGCATTTAAACCATCCCGACATAAGTATCAGGTCATATTACATGTGCCGCTCTTCATGGGCTTGGCTGTCGGGTCTTCACGGGCTGATCACATTGCATTGAAATCATCACGACATAAGTATTAGGTCATATTACACATGCCGCCCTTCATGGGCTTGGCTGTCAGTTCTTCACGGGCTGACCACATTGCATTTAAACCATTGCGACATAAGTATTACGTCATATTACACGTGCCGACCTTCATGGGCTTGGCTGCCGGTTCTTCACGTGCTGACGACATTGCATTTAAACCATCGTGACATAATTATTAGGTACGTCATATTACACGTTCCGCCCTTCATGGGCTTGGCTGTCGGTTCTTCATGGGATGACCACATTGCATTTAAACCATCGCGACATAAGTATTAGGTCATATTACACATGCCGCTCTTCATGGGCTTGGCTGTCGGTCCTTCACGGACTAACCACATTGCCTTTAAACCATCGCGACAGAAGTATTAGGTCATAATACACGTGCCGCTCTTCATAGGCTTGGCTGTCGGTTCTTCACGGGCTGACCCCATTGCATTTAATCCATCGCGACAGAAGTATTAGGTCATATTACACGTGCCGCTCTTCATGGGCTTGGCTGTCAGTTCTTCACAGGCTGACCACATTGCATTTAAATCATCGCGACATAAGTATTAGGTCATATTACACGTGCCGCTCTTCATGGGCTTTGCTGTCGGGTCCTCACAGTCTGACCATATTGCATTTAAACCATCGCAACATAAGTATTAGGTCATATTACAGATGCAGCTCTTCATGGGCTTGGTTGTCGGTTCTTCACGGACTAACCATATTGCATTTAAACCATCGCGACAGAAGTATTAGGTCATATTACACGTGCCGCTCTTCATGGGCTTGGCTATCGGTTCTTCACGGACTGACCACATTGCATTTAAACCATAGCGACATAAGTATTAGGTCATATTAAACTTGCGGCCCTTCATGGGCTTGGCTGTCGGTTCTTCATGGCCAAGCCCATGAAGGGCGGCACGTGAAATATGACCATCGCAACATAAGTATTAGGTCATATTTCACGTGCCGCCCTTCATGGGCTTGGCTGTCGGTTCTTCATTGGCTGACCACATTGCATTTGAACCATCGCGACATAAGTATTAGGTCATATTACACGTGCCGCTCTTCATGGGCTTGGCTGTCGGTTCTTCACTGACTGACCACATTTCATTTCAACCATCGCCACATTGCAATGTGGCCGCCATATTGCATTTAAACCATCGCAACATAAGTATTAGGTCATATTACACGTGCCGCTCTTCATGGGCTTGGCTGTCGGTTCATCACGGACTAACCACATTGCATTTAAACCATCCCGACATAAGTATTAGGTCATATTACAGGTGTCGCTCTTCATGGGCTTGGCTTTCGGTTCTTCACGGACTGACCACATTGCATTTGAACCATCGCGACATAAGTATTAGGTCATATTACACGTGCCGCTCTTCATGGGCTTGGCTGTCGGTTCTTCACGGACTGACCACATTTCATTTCAACCATCGCCACATAAGTATTAAGTCATATTACACATGCCGCTCTTCATGGACTTGGCTGTCGGGTCTTCACAGGCCGACCATATTGCATATAAACCATCGCGACATAAGTATTAGGTCATATTACACATGCAGCTCTTCATGGGCTTGGCTGTTGGTTCTTCATGGGCTGACCACATTGCATTTAAACCATCGCGACATAAGTATTAGGTCTTATTACACGTGCCGCTCTTCATGGGCTTGGCTGTCGGTTCTTCACGGACTGACCACATTGCATTTAAACCATCGCAACATAAGTATTAGGTCATATTTCACGTGCCGCCCTTCATGGGCTTGGCTGTCGGTTCTTCATGGGCTGACCACATTGCATTTGAACCATCGCGACATAAGTATTAGGTCATATTACACGTGCCGCTCTTCATGGGCTTGGCTGTCGGTTCTTCACGGACTAACCACATTGCATTTAAACCATTGCGACAGAAGTATTAGGTCATATTACACGTGCCGCTCTTCATAGGCTTGGCTGTCGGTTCTTCACAGGCTGACCACATTGCATTTAAACTATCGCGACAGAAGTATTAGGTCATATTACACGTGCTGCTCTCCATGGGCTTGGCTGTCTGTTCTTCACAGGCTGACCACATTGCATTTAAATCATCGCGAGATAAGTTTTAAGTCATATTACATGTGACGCTCTTCATGGGCTTGGCTGTCGGTTCTTCACAGATGACCACATTGCATTTAAACCATCGCGATATAAGTATTAGGTCATATTACACGTGCCGCTCTTCATGGGCTTCGCTGTCGGTTCTTCACGGGCTGACCACATTGCATTTAAATCATCGCGACATAAGTATTAGGTCATATTACACGTGCCACTCTTCATGGGCTTGGCTTTCGGTTCTTCACGGACTGACCACATTGCATTTGACCACACTGCATTTAAACCATCGCGACATAAGTATTAGGTCATATTACCCGTGCCGCTCTTTATGGGCTTCGCTGTCGGTTCCTCACGGGCTGACCACATTGCATTTAAATCATCAGGACATAAGTATTAGGTCATATTACACGTGCCGCTCTTCATGGGCTTGGCTTTCGGTTCTATACGGACTGACCACATTGCATTTGAATCATCGCGACATAAGTATTAGGTCATATTACACGTGCCGCTCTTCATGGGCTTGGTTGTCGGTTCTTCATGGGCTGACCACATTTCATTTCAACCATCGCCACATAAGTATTAGGTCATATTACACATGCCGCTCTTCATGGGCTTGGCTGGCGGGTCTTCACAGGCTGACCACATTGCCTTTAAACCATCGCGACATAAGTATTAGGTGATATTACACATGCAGCTCTTCATGGGCTTGGCTGTTGGTTCTTCATGGCCTGACCACATTGCATTTAAACCATCGCGACATAAGTATTAGGTCATATTACACGTGCCGCTCTTCATGGGCTTGGCTGTCGGTTCTTCACGGACTAACCACATTGCATTTAAACCATCGCGACAGAAGTATTAGGTCATATTACACGTGCCGCTCTTCATAGACTTGGCTGTCGTTTCTTCACGGGCTGACCACATTACATTTAAACCATCGCGACATAAGTATTAGGTCATATTACATGTGCCGCTCTTCATGGGCTTGGCTGTCGGTTCTTCACGGGCTGACCACATTGCATTTAAATCATCGCGACATAAGTATTAGGTCATATTACACGTGCCGCTCTTCATAGGCTTGGCTGTCGGTTCTTCACAGGCTGACCACATTGCATTTAAACCATCGCGACATAAGTATTAGGTCATATTACACGTGCCGCTCTTCATGGGCTTTGCTGTCGGGTCCTCACAGGCTGACCATATTGCATTTAAACCATCGCGACATAAGTATTAGGTCATATTACACGTGCCGCTCTTCATAGGCTTGGCTGTCGGTTCTTCACGGGCTGACCACATTGCATTTAATCCATCGCGACAGAAGTATTAGGTCATATTACACGTGCCGCTCTTCATGGGCTTGGCTGTCAGTTCTTCACAGGCTGACCACATTGCATTTAAATCATCGCGACATAAGTATTAGGTCATATTACACGTGCCGCTCTTCATGGGCTTTGCTGTCGGGTCCTCACAGGCTGACCATATTGCATTTAAACCATCGCGACATAAGTATTAGGTCATATTACACATGCAGCTCTTCATGGGCTTGGTTGTCGGTTCTTCACGGACTAACCACATTGCATTTAAATCATCGCGACTGAAGTATTAGGTCATATTACACGTGCCGCTCTTCATAGGCATGGCTATCGGTTCTTCTCGGGCTGACCACATTGCATTTAAACCATAGCGACATAAGTATTAGGTCATATTAAACGTGCCGCCCTTCATGGGCTTGGCAGTCGGTTCTTCATGGCCTGACCACATTGCATTTAAACCATCGCAACATAAGTATTAGGTCATATTACACGTGCCGCTCTTCATGGGCTTGGCTGTCGCTTCTTCACGGACTAACCACATTGCATTTAAACCATCGCGACAGAAGTATTACGTCATATTACACGTGCCGCTCTTCATAGGCTTGGCTGTCGGTTCTTCACGGGCTGACCACATTGCATTTAAACCATCGTGACATAAGTATTAGGTCATATTATACAGCCCGATCTTCATGGCCTTGGCTGTCGGTTCGACACAGGCTGACCACATTGCATTTAAACCATCCCGACATAAGTAACAGGTCATATTACATGTGCCGCTCTTCATGGGCTTGGCTGTCGGGTCTTCACGGGCTGATCACATTGCATTGAAATCATCACGACATAAGTATTAGGTCATATTACACATGCCGCCCTTCATGGGCTTGGCTGTCAGTTCTTCACGGGCTGACCACATTGCATTTAAACCATTGCGACATAAGTATTACGTCATATTACACGTGCCGACCTTCATGGGCTTGGCTGCCGGTTCTTCACGTGCTGACGACATTGCATTTAAACCATCGTGACATAATTATTAGGTACGTCATATTACACGTTCCGCCCTTCATGGGCTTGGCTGTCGGTTCTTCATGGGATGACCACATTGCATTTAAACCATCGCGACATAAGTATTAGGTCATATTACACATGCCGCTCTTCATGGGCTTGGCTGTCGGTCCTTCACGGACTAACCACATTGCCTTTAAACCATCGCGACAGAAGTATTAGGTCATAATACACGTGCCGCTCTTCATAGGCTTGGCTGTCGGTTCTTCACGGGCTGACCCCATTGCATTTAATCCATCGCGACAGAAGTATTAGGTCATATTACACGTGCCGCTCTTCATGGGCTTGGCTGTCAGTTCTTCACAGGCTGACCACATTGCATTTAAATCATCGCGACATAAGTATTAGGTCATATTACACGTGCCGCTCTTCATGGGCTTTGCTGTCGGGTCCTCACAGGCTGACCATATTGCATTTAAACCATCGCGACATAAGTATTAGGTCATATTACACGTGTCGCTCTTCATGGGCTTCGCTGTCGGTTCTTCACGGGCTGACCACATTGCATTTAAATCATCGTGACAGAAGTATTAGGTCATATTACATGTGCCGCTCTTCATGGGCTTGGCTTTCGGTTCTTCACGGACTGACCACATTGCATTTGAACCATCGCGACATAAGTATTAGATCATATTACACGTGCCGCACTTCATGGGCTTTGCTGTCGGGTCCTCACAGGCTGACCATATTGCATTTAAACCATCGCAACATAAGTATTAGGTCATATTACACATGCAGCTCTTCATGGGCTTGGTTGTCGGTTCTTCACGGACTAACCATATTGCATTTAAACCATCGCGACAGAAGTATTAGGTCATATTACACGTGCCGCTCTTCATGGGCTTGGCTATCGGTTCTTCACGGACTGACCACATTGCATTTAAACCATAGCGACATAAGTATTAGGTCATATTAAACTTGCCGCCCTTCATGGGCTTGGCTGTCGGTTCTTCATGGCCTGACCACATTGCATTTAAACCATCGCAACATAAGTATTAGGTCATATTACACGTGCCGCTCTTCATGGGCTTGGCTGTCGGTTCATCACGGACTACCCACATTGCATTTAAACCATCGCGACAGAAGTATTAGGTCATATTACACGTGCCGCTCTTCATAGGCTTGGCTGTCGGTTCTTCACGGGCTGACCACATTGCATTTAAACCATCGCGACAGAAGTATTAGGTCATATTACACGTGCCGCTCTTCATGGGCTTGGCTGTCGGTTCTTCACGGGCTGACCACATTGCATTTAAATCATCGCGACATAAGTATTTGGTCATATTACACGTGCCACCCTTGATGGGCTAGGCTGTCAGTTCTTCACGGGCTGACCACATTGCATTAAAACCATCGCGAGATAAGTTTTAGGCCATATTACATGTGCCGCTCTTCATGGGCTTGGCTGTCGGTTCTTCACAGACTGACACATTGCATTTATACCATCGCGACATAAGTATTAGGTCATATTACATGTGCCGCTCTTCATAGGCTTGGCTGTCGGTTCATCACGGACTGACCACATTGCATTTAAACCATTGCGACATAAGTATTAGGTTATATTACACGTGCCGCTCTTCATGGGCTTCGCTGTCGGTTCTTCATGGGCTGACCACATTGCATTCAAATCATCGCGACATAAGTATTAGGTCATATTACACGTGCCGCTCTTCATGGGCTTGGCTTTCGGTTTTTCACGGACTGACCACATTGCATTTGACCACATTGCATTTAAACCATTACGACATAAGTATTAGGTTATATTACACGTGCCGCTCTTCATGGGCTTCGCTGTCGGTTCTTCACGGGCTGACCACATTGCATTTAAATCATCGCGACATAAGTATTAGGTCATATTACACGTGCCGCTCTTCATCGGCTTGGCTTTTGGTTCTTCATGGACTGACCACATTGCATTTGAACCATCGCGACATAAGTATTAGGTCATATTACACGTGCCGCTCTTCATGGGCTTGGCTGTCGGTTCTTCACGGGCTGACCACATTTCATTTCAACCATCGCCACATAAGTATTATGTCATATTACACATGCCGCTCTTCATGGGCTTGGCTGTCGGGTCTTCACAGGCTGACCACATTGCCTTTAAACCATCGGAACATAAGTATTAGGTGATATTACACATGCAGCTCTTCATGGGCTTGGCGGTTGGTTCTTCATGGGCTGACCACATTGCATTTAAACCATCGCGACATAAGTATTAGGTCATATTACACGTGCCGCTCTTCATGGGCTTGGCTGTCGGTTCTTCACGGACTAACCACATTGCATTTAAACCATCGCGACAGAAGTATTAGGTCATATTACACGTCCCGCTCTTGATAGGCTTGGCTGTCGTTTCTTCACGGGCTGACCACATTACATTTAAACCATCGCGACATAAGTATTAGGTCTTATTACACGTGCCGCTCTTCATAGGCTTGGCTGTCGGTTCTTCAAGGGCTGACCACATTGCATTTAAATCATCGCAACATAAGTATTAGGTCATATTACATGTGCCGCTCTTCATAGGCTTGGCTGTCGGTTCTTCATAGGCTGACCACATTGCATTTAAACCATCGCGACATAAGTATTAGGTCATATTACACGTGCTGCCCTTCATAGGCTTGGCTGTCAGTTCTTCACGGGCTGACCACATTGCATTTAAACCATCACGAGATAAATATTAGGTCATATTACATGTTCCGCTCTTCATGGGCTTGGCTGTCGGTTCTTCACAGATTGGCCACATTGCATTTAAACCATCACGACATAAGTATTAGATCATATTACATGTGCCACCCTTCATGGGCTTGGCTGCCGGTTCTTCATAGGCTGACGACATTGCTTTTAAACCATCGCGACATAATTATTAGGTCATATTACACGTGCCGCCCTTCATGGGCTTGGCAGTCAGTTCTTCATGGGCTGACCACATTGCATTTAAACCATCGTGACATAATTATTAGGTCATATTACACGTGCCGCCCTTCATGGGCTTGGCTGTCGGTTCTTCATGGGCTGACCACATTGCATTTAAACCATCGCGACATAAGTATTAGGTCATATTACACATGCCGCTCTTCATGGGCTTGGCTGTCGGTCCTTCACGGACTAACCACATTGCCTTTAAACCATCGCGACAGAAGTATTAGGTCATAATACACGTGCCGCTCTTCATAGGCTTGGCTGTCGGTTCTTCACGGGCTGACCCCATTGCATTTAATCCATCGCGACAGAAGTATTAGGTCATATTACACGTGCCGCTTTTCATGGGCTTGGCTGTCAGTTCTTCACAGGCGGACCACATTGCATTTAAATCATCGCGACATAAGTATTAGGTCATATTACACGTGCCGCTCTTCATGGGCTTTGCTGTCGGGTCCTCACAGGCTGACCATATTGCATTTAAACCATCGCGACATAAGTATTAGGTCATATTACACATGCAGCTCTTCATGGGCTTGGTTGTCGGTTCTTCACGGACTAACCACATTGCATTTAAACCATCGCGACTGAAGTATTAGGTCATATTAAACGTGCCGCCCTTCATGGGCTTGGCTGTCGGTTCTTCATGGCCTGACCACATTGCATTTAAACCATCGCAACATAAGTATTAGGTCATATTACACGTGCCGCTCTTCATGGGCTTGGCTGTCGCTTCTTCACGGACTAACCACATTGCATTTAAACCATCGCGACAGAAGTATTACGTCATATTACATGTGCGGCTCTTCATAGGCTTGGCTGTCGGTTCTTCACGGGCTGACCACATTGCATTTAAACCATCGTGACATAAGTATTAGGTCATATTATACAGCCCGATCTTCATGGCCTTGGCTGTCGGTTCGACACAGGCTGACCACATTGCATTTAAACCATCCCGACATAAGTATCAGGTCATATTACATGTGCCGCTCTTCATGGGCTTGGCTGTCGGGTCTTCACGGGCTGATCACATTGCATTTAAATCATCACGACATAAGTATTAGGTCATATTACACATGCCGCCCTTCATGGGCTTGGCTGTCAGTTCTTCACGGGCTGACCACATTGCATTTAAACCATTGCGACATAAGTATTACGTCATATTACACGTGCCGACCTTCATGGGCTTGGCTGCCGGTTCTTCACGTGCTGACGACATTGCATTTAAACCATCGTGACATAATTATTAGGTCATATTACACGTGCCGCCCTTCATGGGCTTGGCTGTCGGTTCTTCATGGGATGACCACATTGCATTTAAACCATCGCGACATAAGTATTAGGTCATATTACACATGCCACTCTTCATGGGCTTGGCTGTCGGTCCTTCACGGACTAACCACATTGCCTTTAAACCATCGCGACAGAAGTATTAGGTCATAATACACGTGCCGCTCTTCATAGGCTTGGCTGTCGGTTCTTCACGGGCTGACCCCATTGCATTTAATCCATCGCGACAGAAGTATTAGGTCATATTACACGTGCCGCTCTTCATGGGCTTGGCTGTCAGTTCTTCACAGGCTGACCACATTGCATTTAAATCATCGCGACATAAGTATTAGGTCATATTACACGTGCCGCTCTTCATGGGCTTTGCTGTCGGGTCCTCACAGGCTGACCATATTGCATTTAAACCATTGCGACATAAGTATTAGGTCATATTACACGTGTCGCTCTTCATGGGCTTCGCTGTCGGTTCTTCACGGGCTGACCACATTGCATTTAAATCATCGCGACAGAAGTATTAGGTCATATTACATGTGCCGCTCTTCATGGGCTTGGCTTTCGGTTCTTCACGGACTGACCACATTGCATTTGAACCATCGCGACATAAGTATTAGATCATATTACACGTGCCGCACTTCATGGGCTTTGCTGTCGGATCCTCACAGGCTGACCATATTGCATTTAAACCATCGCAACATAAGTATTAGGTCATATTACAGATGCAGCTCTTCATGGGCTTGGTTGTCGGTTCTTCACGGACTAACCATATTGCATTTAAACCATCGCGACAGAAGTATTAGGTCATATTACACGTGCCGCTCTTCATGGGCTTGGCTATCGGTTCTTCACGGACTGACCACATTGCATTTAAACCATAGCGACATAAGTATTAGGTCATATTAAACTTGCCGCCCTTCATGGGCTTGGCTGTCGGTTCTTCATGGCCTGACCACATTGCATTTAAACCATCGCAACATAAGTATTAGGTCATATTTCACGTGCCGCCCTTCATGGGCTTGGCTGTCGGTTCTTCATGGGCTGACCACATTGCATTTGAACCATCGCGACATAAGTATTAGGTCATATTACACGTGCCGCTCTTCATGGGCTTGGCTGTCGGTTCTTCACTGACTGACCACATTTCATTTCAACCATCGCCACATTGCAATGTGGCTGCCATATTGCATTTAAACCATCGCAACATAAGTATTAGGTCATATTACACGTGCCGCTCTTCATGGGCTTGGCTGTCGGTTCATCACGGACTAACCACATTGCATTTAAACCATCCCGACATAAGTATTAGGTCATATTACAGGTGTCGCTCTTCATGGGCTTGGCTTTCGGTTCTTCACGGACTGACCACATTGCATTTGAACCATCGCGACATAAGTATTAGGTCATATTACACGTGCCGCTCTTCATGGGCTTGGCTGTCGGTTCTTCACGGACTGACCACATTTCATTTCAACCATCGCCACATAAGTATTAAGTCATATTACACATGCCGCTCTTCATGGACTTGGCTGTCGGGTCTTCACAGGCCGACCATATTGCATATAAACCATCGCGACATAAGTATTAGGTCATATTACACATGCAGCTCTTCATGGGCTTGGCTGTTGGTTCTTCATGGGCTGACCACATTGCATTTAAACCATCGCGACATAAGTATTAGGTGTTATTACACGTGCCGCTCTTCATGGGCTTGGCTGTCGGTTCTTCACGGACTGACCACATTGCATTTAAACCATCGCAACATAAGTATTAGGTCATATTTCACGTGCCGCCCTTCATGGGCTTGGCTGTCGGTTCTTCATGGGCTGACCACATTGCATTTGAACCATCGCGACATAAGTATTAGGTCATATTACACGTGCCGCTCTTCATGGGCTTGGCTGTCGGTTCTTCACGGACTAACCACATTGCATTTAAACCATTGCGACAGAAGTATTAGGTCATATTACACGTGCCGCTCTTCATAGGCTTGGCTGTCGGTTCTTCACAGGCTGACCACATTGCATTTAAACTATCGCGACAGAAGTATTAGGTCATATTACACGTGCCGCTCTCCATGGGCTTGGCTGTCTGTTCTTCACAGGCTGACCACATTGCATTTAAATCATCGCGAGATAAGTTTTAAGTCATATTACATGTGACGCTCTTCATGGGCTTGGCTGTCGGTTCTTCACAGATGACCACATTGCATTTAAACCATCGCGATATAAGTATTAGGTCATATTACACGTGCCGCTCTTCATGGGCTTCGCTGTCGGTTCTTCACGGGCTGACCACATTGCATTTAAATCATCGCGACATAAGTATTAGGTCATATTACACGTGCCACTCTTCATGGGCTTGGCTTTCGGTTCTTCACGGACTGACCACATTGCATTTGACCACACTGCATTTAAACCATCGCGACATAAGTATTAGGTCATATTACCCGTGCCGCTCTTTATGGGCTTCGCTGTCGGTTCCTCACGGGCTGACCACATTGCATTTAAATCATCAGGACATAAGTATTAGGTCATATTACACGTGCCGCTCTTCATGGGCTTGGCTTTCGGTTCTATACGGACTGACCACATTGCATTTGAATCATCGCGACATAAGTATTAGGTCATATTACACGTGCCGCTCTTCATGGGCTTCGTTGTCGGTTCTTCATGGGCTGACCACATTTCATTTCAACCATCGCCACATAAGTATTAGGTCATATTACACATGCCGCTCTTCATGGGCTTGGCTGGCGGGTCTTCACAGGCTGACCACATTGCCTTTAAACCATCGCGACATAAGTATTAGGTGATATTACACATGCAGCTCTTCATGGGCTTGGCTGTTGGTTCTTCATGGCCTGACCACATTGCATTTAAACCATCGCGACATAAGTATTAGGTCATATTACACGTGCCGCTCTTCATGGGCTTGGCTGTCGGTTCTTCACGGACTAACCACATTGCATTTAAACCATCGCGACAGAAGTATTAGGTCATATTACACGTGCCGCTCTTCATAGGCTTAGCTGTCGTTTCTTCACGGGCTGACCACATTACATTTAAACCATCGCGACATAAGTATTAGGTCATATTACATGTGCCGCTCTTCATGGGCTTGGCTGTCGGTTCTTCACGGGCTGACCACATTGCATTTAAATCATCGCGACATAAGTATTAGGTCATATTACACGTGCTGCTCTTCATAGGCTTGGCTGTCGGTTCTTCACAGGCTGACCACATTGCATTTAAACCATCGCGACATAAGTATTAGGTCATATTACACGTGCCGCTCTTCATGGGCTTTGCTGTCGGGTCCTCACAGGCTGACCATATTGCATTTAAACCATCGCGACATAAGTATTAGGTCATATTACACGTGCCGCTCTTCATAGGCTTGGCTGTCGGTTCTTCACGGGCTGACCACATTGCATTTAATCCATCGCGACAGAAGTATTAGGTCATATTACACGTGCCGCTCTTCATGGGCTTGGCTGTCAGTTCTTCACAGGCTGACCACATTGCATTTAAATCATCGCGACATAAGTATTAGGTCATATTACACGTGCCGCTCTTCATGGGCTTTGCTGTCGGGTCCTCACAGGCTGACCATATTGCATTTAAACCATCGCGACATAAGTATTAGGTCATATTACACATGCAGCTCTTCATGGGCTTGGTTGTCGGTTCTTCACGGACTAACCACATTGCATTTAAATCATCGCGACTGAAGTATTAGGTCATATTACACGTGCCGCTCTTCATAGGCTTGGCTATCGGTTCTTCTCGGGCTGACCACATTGCATTTAAACCATAGCGACATAAGTATTAGGTCATATTAAACGTGCCGCCCTTCATGGGCTTGGCAGTCGGTTCTTCATGGCCTGACCACATTGCATTTAAAGCATCGCAACATAAGTATTAGGTCATATTACACGTGCCGCTCTTCATGGGCTTGGCTGTCGCTTCTTCACGGACTAACCACATTGCATTTAAACCATCGCGACAGAAGTATTACGTCATATTACACGTGCCGCTCTTCATAGGCTTGGCTGTCGGTTCTTCACGGGCTGACCACATTGCATTTAAACCATCGTGACATAAGTATTAAGTCATATTATACAGCCCGATCTTCATGGCCTTGGCTGTCGGTTCGACACAGGCTGACCACATTGCATTTAAACCATCCCGACATAAGTATCAGGTCATATTACATGTGCCGCTCTTCATGGGCTTGGCTGTCGGGTCTTCACGGGCTGATCACATTGCATTGAAATCATCACGACATAAGTATTAGGTCATATTACACATGCCGCCCTTCATGGGCTTGGCTGTCAGTTCTTCACGGGCTGACCACATTGCATTTAAACCATTGCGACATAAGTATTACGTCATATTACACGTGCCGACCTTCATGGGCTTGGCTGCCGGTTCTTCACGTGCTGACGACATTGCATTTAAACCATCGTGACATAATTATTAGGTACGTCATATTACACGTTCCGCCCTTCATGGGCTTGGCTGTCGGTTCTTCATGGGATGACCACATTGCATTTAAACCATCGCGACATAAGTATTAGGTCATATTACACATGCCGCTCTTCATGGGCTTGGCTGTCGGTCCTTCACGGACTAACCACATTGCCTTTAAACCATCGCGACAGAAGTATTAGGTCATAATACACGTGCCGCTCTTCATAGGCTTGGCTGTCGGTTCTTCACGGGCTGACCCCATTGCATTTAATCCATCGCGACAGAAGTATTAGGTCATATTACACGTGCCGCTCTTCATGGGCTTGGCTGTCAGTTCTTCACAGGCTGACCACATTGCATTTAAATCATCGCGACATAAGTATTAGGTCATATTACACGTGCCGCTCTTCATGGGCTTTGCTGTCGGGTCCTC
This sequence comes from Pictodentalium vernedei, assembly GCA_031216915.1. NCBI lineage: Eukaryota > Metazoa > Mollusca > Scaphopoda > Dentaliida > Dentaliidae > Pictodentalium > Pictodentalium vernedei. The sequence continues at coordinate 313,043,920 of CM062289.1, forward strand.
ACAGGCTGACCATATTGCATTTAAACCATCGCGACATAAGTATTAGGTCATATTACACGTGTCGCTCTTCATGGGCTTCGCTGTCGGTTCTTCACGGGCTGACCACATTGCATTTAAATCATCGTGACAGAAGTATTAGGTCATATTACATGTGCCGCTCTTCATGGGCTTGGCTTTCGGTTCTTCACGGACTGACCACATTGCATTTGAACCATCGCGACATAAGTATTAGATCATATTACACGTGCCGCACTTCATGGGCTTTGCTGTCGGGTCCTCACAGGCTGACCATATTGCATTTAAACCATCGCAACATAAGTATTAGGTCATATTACACATGCAGCTCTTCATGGGCTTGGTTGTCGGTTCTTCACGGACTAACCATATTGCATTTAAACCATCGCGACAGAAGTATTAGGTCATATTACACGTGCCGCTCTTCATGGGCTTGGCTATCGGTTCTTCACGGACTGACCACATTGCATTTAAACCATAGCGACATAAGTATTAGGTCATATTAAACTTGCCGCCCTTCATGGGCTTGGCTGTCGGTTCTTCATGGCCTGACCACATTGCATTTAAACCATCGCAACATAAGTATTAGGTCATATTACACGTGCCGCTCTTCATGGGCTTGGCTGTCGGTTCATCACGGACTACCCACATTGCATTTAAACCATCGCGACAGAAGTATTAGGTCATATTACACGTGCCGCTCTTCATAGGCTTGGCTGTCGGTTCTTCACGGGCTGACCACATTGCATTTAAACCATCGCGACATAAGTATTAGGTCTTATTACACGTGCCGCTCTTCATGGGCTTGGCTTTCGGTTCTTTACAGACTGACCACATTGCATTTGAATCATCGCAACATAAGTATTAGGTCATATTACACGTGCCACTCTTCATGGGCTTGGCTTTCGGTTCTTCACGGACTGACCACATTGCATTTGACCACATTGCATTTAAACCATCGCGACATAAGTATTAGGTCATATTACACATGCCGCTCTTTATGGGCTTCGCTGTCGGTTCCTCACGGGCTGACCACATTGCATTTAAATCATCGCGACATAAGTATTAGGTCATATTACACGTGCCGCTCTTCATGGGCTTGGCTTTCGGTTCTTTACAGACTGACCACATTGCATTTGAATCATCGCGACATAAGTTTTAGGTCATATTACACGTGCCGCTCTTCATGGGCTTGGTTGTCGGTTCTTCATGGGCTGACCACATTTCATTTCAACCATCGCCACATAAGTATTAGGTCATATTACACATGCCGCTCTTCATGGGCTTGGCTGGCGGGTCTTCACTGGCTGACCACATTGCCTTTAAACCATCGCGACATAAGTATTAGGTGATATTACACATGCAGCTCTTCATGGGCTTGGCTGTTGGTTCTTCATGGCCTGACCACATTGCATTTAAACCATCGCGACATAAGTATTAGGTCATATTACACGTGCCGCTCTTCATGGGCTTGGCTGTCGGTTCTTCACGGACTAACCACATTGCATTTAAACCATCGCGACAGAAGTATTAGGTCATATTACACGTGCCGCTCTTCATAGGCTTGGCTGTCGTTTCTTCACGGGCTGACCACATTACATTTAAACCATCGCGACATAAGTATTAGGTCGTATTAAATGTGCCGCTCTTCATGGGCTTGGCTGTCAGTTCTTCACAGGCTGACCACATTGCATTTAAATCATCGCGACATAAGTATTAGGTCATATTACACGTGCCGCTCTTCATGGGCTTGGCTGTCAGTTCTTCACAGGCTGACCACATTGCATTTAAATCATCGCGACATAAGTATTAGGTCATATTACACGTGCCGCTCTTCATAGGCTTGGCTGTCGGTTCTTCACAGACTGACCACATTGCATTTAAACCATCGCGACATAAGTATTAGGTCATATTACACGCGCCGCTCTTCATGTGCTTGGTTGTTGGTTTTCACGGACTGACCACATTGCATTTAATTCAAACCATCGTAACATAAATGTTAGGTCATATTACACGTGCCATCCTTCATGGGCTTGGCTGTTGGTTCTTCATGGGCTGACCACATTGCATTTAAACCATCGTGACATAAGTATTGGGTCATATTATATGGCCCGATCTTCATGGCCTTGGCTCTCGGTTCCACACAGGCTGACCACATTGCATTTAAACCATCCCAACATAAGTATCAGGTCATATTACAGGTGTCGCTCTTCATGGGCTTGGCTTTCGGTTCTTCACGGACTGACCACATTGCATTTGAACCATCGCGACATAAGTATTAGGTCATATTACACGTGCCGCTCTTCATGGGCTTGGCTGTCGGTTCTTCACAGACTGACCACATTGCATTTACACCATCGCAACATAAATATTAGGTCATATTACATGTGCCGCTCTTCATGGGCTTGGCTGTCGGTTCTTCACAGACTAAACACATTGCATTTTAACCATCGCGACATAAGTATTAGGTCATATTACACGTGCTGCTCTTCATGGGCTTGGCTGTCGGTTCTTCACAGATTGGCCACATTGCATTTAAACCATCACGACATAAGTATTAGATCATATTACATGTGCCACCCTTCATGGGCTTGGCTGCCGGTTCTTCATAGGCTGACGACATTGCATTTAAACCATCGCGACATAATTATTAGGTCATATTACACGTGCCGCCCTTCATGGGCTTGGCAGTCAGTTCTTCATGGGCTGACCACATTGCATTTAAACCATCGCGACATATGTATTAGGTCATATTACACGTGCCGCTCTTCATTGGCTTTGCTGTCGGTTCTTCACAGACTGACAACATTGCATTTAAACCATCGCGACATAAGTATTAGATCGTATTACACGTGCCGCTCTTCATAGGCTTGGCTGTCGGTTCTTCACGGACTGACCACATTGCATTTAAACCATCGTGACATAAGTATTAGGTCATATTACACGTGCCGCTCTTCATGGGCTTCGATGTCGGTTCTTCACGGGGTGACCACATTGCATTTAAATCATCGCGACATAAGTATTAAGTCATATTACACGTGCCGCTCTTCATGGGCTTGGCTTTCGGTTCTTCACGGACTGACCACATTGCATTTGAACCATCGCGACATAAGTATTAGGTCATATTACACATGCCGCTCTTCATGGGCTTGGCTGTCGGTTCTTCACGGGCTGACCACATTTCATTTCAACCATCGCCACATAAGTATTTGGTCATATTACACGTGCCGCTCTTCATGGGCTTCGCTGTCGGTTCTTCACGGACTGACCACATTGCATTTAAATCATCGCGACATAAGTATTAGGTCATATTACACATGCAGCTCTTCATGGGCTTGGCTGTTGGTTCTTCATGGGCTGACCACATTGCATTTAAACCATCGCGACATAAGTATTAGGTCATATTACACGTGCCGCCCTTCATGGGCTTGGATGCTGGTTCTTCACAGACTGACCACATTGCATTTAAACCAGCGCGACATAAGTATTAGGTCATATTACACGTGCCGCTCTTCATGTGCTTGGTTGTTGGTTCTTCACAGACTGACCACATTGCATTTAATTCAAACCATCGTAACATAAATGTAAGGTCATATTACACGTGCCATCCTTCATGGGCTTGGCTGTCGGTTCTTCATGGGCTGACCACATTGCATTTAAACCGTCGTGACATAAGTATTAGGTCATATTATATGGCCCGATCTTCATGGCCTTGGCTCTCGGTTCCACACAGGCTGACCACATTGCATTTAAACCATCCCGACATAAGTATCAGGTCATATTACAGGTGTCGCTCTTCATGGGATTGGCTTTCGGTTCTTCACGGACTGACCACATTGAATTTGAACCATCGCGACATAAGTATTAGGTCATATTACACGTGCCGCTCTTCATGGGCTTGGCTGTCGGTTCTTCACAGGCTGACCACATTTCATTTCAACCATCGCCACATAAGTATTAAGTCATATTACTTATGCCGCTCTTCATGGACTTGGCTGTCGGGTCTTCACAGGCTGACCATATTGCATATAAACCATCGCGACATAAGTATTAGGTCATATTACACATGCAGCTCTTCATGGGCTTGGCTGTTGGTTCTTTGGTTCTTCATGGGCTGACCACATTGCATTTAAACCATCGCGACATAAGTATTAAGTCATATTACATGTGCCGCTCTTCATGGGCTTGGCTGTTGGTTCTTCACGGACTAACCACATTGCATTTAAACCATTGCGACAGAAGTATTAGGTCATATTACACGTGCCGCTCTTCATAGGCTTGGATGTCAGTTCTTCACAGGCTGACCACATTGCATTTAAACCATCGCGACAGAACTATTAGGTCATATTACACGTGCCGCTCTCCATGGGCTTGGCTGTCGTTTCTTCACGGGCTGACCACATTGCATTTAAATCATCGCGAGATAAGTTTTAAGTCATATTACATGTGACACTCTTCATGGGCTTGGCTGTCGGTTCTTCACAGACGACCACATTGCATTTAAACCATCGCGACATAAGCATTAGGTCATATTACACGTGCCGCTCTTCATGGGCTTCGCTGTCGGTTCTTCACGGGCTGACCACATTGCATTTAAATCATCGCAACATAAGTATTAGGTCATATTACACGTGCCACTCTTCATGGGCTTGGCTTTCGGTTCTTCACGGACTGACCACATTGCATTTGACCACATTGCATTTAAACCATCGCGACATAAGTATTAGGTCATATTACACATGCCGCTCTTTATGGGCTTCGCTGTCGGTTCCTCACGGGCTGACCACATTGCATTTAAATCATCGCGACATAAGTATTAGGTCATATTACACGTGCCGCTCTTCATGGGCTTGGCTTTCGGTTCTTTACGGACTGACCACATTGCATTTGAATCATCGCGACATAAGTTTTAGGTCATATTACACGTGCTGCTCTTCATGGGCTTGGTTGTCGGTTCTTCATGGGCTGACCACATTTCATTTCAACCATCGCCTCATAAGTATTAGGTCATATTACACATGCCGCTCTTCATGGGCTTGGCTGGCGGGTCTTCACTGGCTGACCACATTGCCTTTAAACCATCGCGACATAAGTATTAGGTGATATTACACATGCAGCTCTTCATGGGCTTGGCTGTTGGTTCTTCATGGCCTGACCACATTGCATTTAAACCATCGCGACATAAGTATTAGGTCATATTACACGTGCCGCTCTTCATGGGCTTGGCTGTCGGTTCTTCACGGACTAACCACATTGCATTTAAACCATCGCGACAGAAGTATTAGGTCATATTACACGTGCCGCTCTTCATAGGCTTGGCTGTCGTTTCTTCACGGGCTGACCACATTACATTTAAACCATCGCGACATAAGTATTAGGTCGTATTAAATGTGCCGCTCTTCATGGGCTTGGCTGTCAGTTCTTCACAGGCTGACCACATTGCATTTAAATCATCGCGACATAAGTATTAGGTCATATTACACGTGCCGCTCTTCATAGGCTTGGCTGTCGGTTCTTCACAGGCTGACCACATTGCATTTAAACCATCGCGACATAAGTATTAGGTCATATTACACGTGTTGCCCTTCATAGGCTTGGCGGTCAGTTCTTCACGGGCTGACCACATTGCATTTACACCATCGCAAGATAAATATTAGGTCATATTACATGTGCCACTCTTCATGGGCTTGGCTGTCGGTTCTTCACAGACTGACCACATTGCATTTAAACCATCGCGACATAAGTATTAGGTCATATTACACGCGCCGCTCTTCATGTGCTTGGTTGTTGGTTTTCACGGACTGACCACATTGCTTTTAATTCAAACCATCGTAACATAAATGTTAGGTCATATTACACGTGCCATCCTTCATGGGCTTGGCTGTTGGTTCTTCATGGGCTGACCACATTGCATTTAAACCATCGTGACATAAGTATTGGGTCATATTATATGGCCCGATCTTCATGGCCTTGGCTCTCGGTTCCACACAGGCTGACCACATTGCATTTAAACCATCCCAACATAAGTATCAGGTCATATTACAGGTGTCGCTCTTCATGGGCTTGGCTTTCGGTTCTTCACGGACTGACCACATTGCATTTGAACCATCGCGACATAAGTATTAGGTCATATTACAAGTGCCGCTTTTCATGGGCTTGGCTGTCGGTTCTTCACAGACTGACCACATTGCATTTACACCATCGCAACATAAATATTAGGTCATATTACATGTGCCGCTCTTCATGGGCTTGGCTGTCGGTTCTTCACAGACTGACCACATTGCATTTAAACCATCGCGACATAAGTATTAGGTCATATTACACGTGCTGCTCTTCATGGGCTTGGCTGTCGGTTCTTCACAGACTGACCACATTGCATTTAAACCATCGCGAGATAAGTATTAGGTCATATTACATGCGCCGCTCTTCATGGGCTTGGATGTCGGTTCTTCAGGGTCTGACCACATTGCATTTAAACCATTTCGACATAAGTATTTGGTCATATTACACGTGCCGCTCTTCATGGGCTTGGCTGTCAGTTCTTCATGGACTGACCACATTCCATTTAAACCAGCGCGACATAAGTATTAGGTCATATTACACGTGCCGCTCTTCATGGGCTTGGCTGTCGGTTCTTCACAGATTGATCACATTGCATTTAATTTAAACCATCGCAACATAAGTGTTAGGTCATATTACACATGCCATCCTTCATGGGCTTGGCTGTCGGTTTTTCATGGGCTGACCACATTGCATTTAAACCATCATGACATAAGTATTAAGTCGTATTACACATACCGCTCTTCATGGCCTTGGCTGTCGGTTCCTCACGGGCTGACCACATTGCATTTAAACCATCCCGACGTAAGTATTAGGTCATAAACCATCACGACATAAGTATTAGGTCATATTACACGTGCTGCTCTTCATTGGGTTTGCTGTCGGTTCTTCACAGACTGACAACATTGCATTTAAACCATCGCGACATAAGTATTAGGTCATATTACACGTGCCGCTCTTCATGGGCTTGGCTTTCGGTTCTTTACGGACTGACCACATTGCATTTGAATCATCGCGACATAAGTATTAGGTCATATTACACGTGCCGCTCTTCATGGGCTTGGTTGTCGGTTGTTCATGGGCTGACCACAATTCATTTCAACCATCGCCACATAAGTATTAGGTCATATTACACATGCCGCTCTTCATGGGCTTGTCTGGCGGGTCTTCACAGGCTGACCACATTGCCTTTAAACCATCGCGACATAAGTATTAGGTGATATTACACATGCAGCTCTTCATGGGCTTGGCTGTTGGTTCTTCATGGCCTGACCACATTGCTTTTAAACCATCGCGACATAAGTATTAGGTCATATTACACGTGCCGCTCTTCATGGGCTTGGCTGTCGGTTCTTCACGGACTAACCACATTGCATTTAAACCATCGCGACAGAAGTATTAGGTCATATTACACATGTTGCTCTTCATAGGCTTGGCTGTCGTTTCTTCACGGGCTGACCACATTACATTTAAACCATCGCGACATAAGTATTAGGTCATATTAAATATGTCGCTCTTCATGGGCTTGGCTGTCGGTTCTTCACGGGCTGACCACATTGCATTTAAATCATCGCGACATAAGTATTAGGTCATATTACACGTGCCGCTCTTCATAGGCTTGGCTGTCGGTTCTTCACAGGCTGACCACATTGCATTTAAACCATCTCGACATAAGTATTAGGTCATATTACACGTGCCGCCCTTCATAGGCTTGGCGGTCAGTTCTTCACGGGCTGACCACATTGCATTTACACCATCGCCAAATAAATATTAGGTCATATTACATGTGTCGCTCTTCATGGGCTTGGCTGTCGGTTCTTCACAGACTGACCACATTGCATTTAAACCATTGCGACATAAGTATTAGGTCATATTACACGCGCCGCTCTTCATGTGCTTGGTTGTTGGTTCTTCACGGACTGACCACATTGCATTTAATTCAAACCATCGTAACATAAATGTTAGGTCATATTACACGTGTCATCCTTCATGGGCTTGGCTGTCGGTTCTTCATGGGCTGACGACATTGCATTTAAACCATCGCGACATAATTATTAGGTCATATTACACGTGCCACCCTTCATGGGCTTTGCTGTTAGTTCTTCATGGGCTGACCACATTGCATTTAAACCATCGCGACATATGTATTAGGTCATATTACACGTGCCGCTCTTCATTGGCTTTGCTGTCGGTTCTTCACAGACTGACAACATTGCATTTAAACCATCGCGACATAAGTATTAGGTTGTATTACACGTGCCGCTCTTCATACGCTTGGCCATCGGTTCTTCACGGACTGACCACATTGCATTTAAACCATCGCGACATAAGTATTAGGTCATATTACAAATGCAGCTCTTCATGGGCTTGGCTGTTGGTTCTTCATGGGCTGACCACATTGCATTTAAACCATCGCAACATAAGTATTAGGTCATATTACACGTGCCGCTCTTCATGGGCTTGGCTGTCGGTTCTTCACAGACTGACCACATTGCATTTACACCATCGCAAGATAAATATTAGGTCATATTACATGTGCCGTTCTTCATGGGCTTGGCTGTCGGTTCTTCACAGACTGACCACATTGCATTTAAACCATCGCGACATAAGTATTAGGTCATATTACACGTGCTGCTCTTCATGGGCTTGGCTGTCGGTTCTTCACAGACTGACCACATTGCATTTAAACCATCGCAAGATACGTATTTGGTCATATTACATGCGCCGCTCTTCATGGGCTTGGCTGTCGGTTCTTCAGGGTCTGACCGCATTGCATTTAAACCATTTCGACATAAGTATTTGGTCATATTACACGTGCCGCTCTTCATGGGCTTCGCTGTCGGTTCTTCATGGGCTGACCACATTGCATTCAAATCATCGCGACATAAGTATTAGGTCATATTACACGTGCCGCTCTTCATGGGCTTGGCTTTCGGTTTTTCACGGACTGACCACATTGCATTTGACCACATTGCATTTAAACCATCGCGACATAAGTATTAGGTCATATTACACGTGCCGCTCTTCATGGGCTTCGCTGTCGGTTCTTCACGGGCTGACCACATTGCATTTAAATCATCGCGACATAAGTATTAGGTCATATTACACGTGCCGCTCTTCATGGGCTTGGCTTTTGGTTCTTCACGGACTGACCACATTGCATTTGAACCATCGCGACATAAGTATTAGGTCATATTACACGTGCCGCTCTTCATGGGCTTGGCTGTCGGTTCTTCACGGGCTGACCACATTTCATTTCAACCATCGCCACATAAGTATTATGTCATATTACACATGCCGCTCTTCATGGGCTTGGCTGTCGGGTCTTCACAGGCTGACCACATTGCCTTTAAACCATCGCAACATAAGTATTAGGTGATATTACACATGCAGCTCTTCATGGGCTTGGCGGTTGGTTCTTCATGGGCTGACCACATTGCATTTAAACCATCGCGACATAAGTATTAGGTCATATTACACGTGCCGCTCTTCATGGGCTTGGCTGTCGGTTCTTCACAGACTAACCACATTGCATTTAAACCATCGCGACAGAAGTATTAGGTCATATTACACGTCCCGCTCTTGATAGGCTTGGCTGTCGTTTCTTCACGGGCTGACCACATTACATTTAAACCATCACGACATAAGTATTAGGTCTTATTACACGTGCCGCTCTTCATGGGCTTGGCTGTCGGTTCTTCAAGGGCTGACCACATTGCATTTAAATCATCGCAACATAAGTATTAGGTCATATTACACGTGCCGCTCTTCATAGGCTTGGCTGTCGGTTCTTCATAGGCTGACCACATTGCATTTAAACCATCGCGACATAAGTATTAGGTCATATTACACGTGCCGCCCTTCATAGGCTTGGCTGTCAGTTCTTCACGGGCTGACCACATTGCATTTAAACCATCACGAGATAAATATTAGGTCATATTACATGTTCCGCTCTTCATGGGCTTGGTTGTCGGTTCTTCACAGATTGGCCACATTGCATTTAAACCATCACGACATAAGTATTAGATCATATTACATGTGCCACCCTTCATGGGCTTGGCTGCCGGTTCTTCATAGGCTGACGACATTGCATTTAAACCATCGCGACATAATTATTAGGTCATATTACACGTGCCGCCCTTCATGGGCTTGGCAGTCAGTTCTTCATGGGCTGACCACATTGCATTTAAACCATCGCGACATATGTATTAGGTCATATTACACGTGCCGCTCTTCATTGGCTTTGCTGTCGGTTCTTCACAGACTGACAACATTGCATTTAAACCATCGCGACATAAGTATTAGATCGTATTACACGTGCCGCTCTTCATAGGCTTGGCTGTCGGTTCTTCACGGACTGACCACATTGCATTTAAACCATCGCAACATAAGTATTAGGTCATATTACACGTGCCGCTCTTCATGGGCTTCGATGTCGGTTCTTCACGGGGTGACCACATTGCATTTAAATCATCGCGACATAAGTATTAAGTCATATTACACGTGCCGCTCTTCATGGGCTTGGCTTTCGGTTCTTCACGGACTGACCACATTGCATTTGAACCATCGCGACATAAGTATTAGGTCATATTACACATGCCGCTCTTCATGGGCTTGGCTGTCGGTTCTTCATGGGCTGACCACATTTCATTTCAACCATCGCCACATAAGTATTTGGTCATATTACACGTGCCGCTCTTCATGGGCTTCGCTGTCGGTTCTTCACGGACTGACCACATTGCATTTAAATCATCGCGACATAAGTATTAGGTCATATTACACATGCAGCTCTTCATGGGCTTGGCTGTTGGTTCTTCATGGGCTGACCACATTGCATTTAAACCATCGCGACATAAGTATTAGGTCATATTACACGTGCCGCTCTTCATGGGCTTGGATGCTGGTTCTTCACAGACTGACCACATTGCATTTAAACCAGCGCGACATAAGTATTAGGTCATATTACACGTGCCGCTCTTCATGTGCTTGGTTGTTGGTTCTTCACAGACTGACCACATTGCATTTAATTCAAACCATCGTAACATAAATGTAAGGTCATATTACACGTGCCATCCTTCATGGGCTTGGCTGTCGGTTCTTCATGGGCTGACCACATTGCATTTAAACCGTCGTGACATAAGTATTAGGTCATATTATATGGCCCGATCTTCATGGCCTTGGCTCTCGGTTCCACACAGGCTGACCACATTGCATTTAAACCATCCCGACATAAGTATCAGGTCATATTACAGGTGTCGCTCTTCATGGGCTTGGCTGTCGGTTCTTCACAGGCTGACCACATTTCATTTCAACCATCGCCACATAAGTATTAAGTCATATTACTTATGCCGCTCTTCATGGACTTGGCTGTCGGGTCTTCACAGGCTGACCATATTGCATATAAACCATCGCGACTTAAGTATTAGGTCATATTACACATGCAGCTCTTCATGGGCTTGGCTGTTGGTTCTTTGGTTCTTCATGGGCTGACCACATTGCATTTAAACCATCGCGACATAAGTATTAAGTCATATTACACGTGCCGCTTTTCATGGGCTTGGCTGTTGGTTCTTCACGGACTAACCACATTGCATTTAAACCATTGCGACAGAAGTATTAGGTCATATTACACGTGCCGCTCTTCATAGGCTTGGATGTCAGTTCTTCACAGGCTGACCACATTGCATTTAAACCATCGCGACAGAACTATTAGGTCATATTACACGTGCCGCTCTCCATGGGCTTGGCTGTCGTTTCTTCACGGGCTGACCACATTGCATTTAAATCATCGCGAGATAAGTTTTAAGTCATATTACATGTGACACTCTTCATGGGCTTGGCTGTCGGTTCTTCACAGACGACCACATTGCATTTAAACCATCGCGACATAAGCATTAGGTCATATTACACGTGCCGCTCTTCATGGGCTTCGCTGTCGGTTCTTCACGGGCTGACCACATTGCATTTAAATCATCGCAACATAAGTATTAGGTCATATTACACGTGCCACTCTTCATGGGCTTGGCTTTCGGTTCTTCACGGACTGACCACATTGCATTTGACCACATTGCATTTAAACCATCGCGACATAAGTATTAGGTCATATTACACATGCCGCTCTTTATGGGCTTCGCTGTCGGTTCCTCACGGGCTGACCACATTGCATTTAAATCATCGCGACATAAGTATTAGGTCATATTACACGTGCCGCTCTTCATGGGCTTGGCTTTCGGTTCTTTACGGACTGACCACATTGCATTTGAATCATCGCGACATAAGTTTTAGGTCATATTACACGTGCCGCTCTTCATGGGCTTGGTTGTCGGTTCTTCATGGGCTGACCACATTTCATTTCAACCATCGCCACATAAGTATTAGGTCATATTACACATGCCGCTCTTCATGGGCTTGGCTGGCGGGTCTTCACTGGCTGACCACATTGCCTTTAAACCATCGCGACATAAGTATTAGGTGATATTACACATGCAGCTCTTCATGGGCTTGGCTGTTGGTTCTTCATGGCCTGACCACATTGCATTTAAACCATCGCGACATAAGTATTAGGTCATATTACACGTGCCGCTCTTCATGGGCTTGGCTGTCGGTTCTTCACGGACTAACCACATTGCATTTAAACCATCGCGACAGAAGTATTAGGTCATATTACACGTGCCGCTCTTCATAGGCTTGGCTGTCGTTTCTTCACGGGCTGACCACATTACATTTAAACCATCGCGACATAAGTATTAGGTCATATTAAATATGTCGCTCTTCATGGGCTTGGCTGTCGGTTCTTCACGGGCTGACCACATTGCATTTAAATCATCGCGACATAAGTATTAGGTCATATTACACGTGCCGCTCTTCATAGGCTTGGCTGTCGGTTCTTCACAGGCTCACCACATTGCATTTAAACCATCGCGACATAAGTATTAGGTCATATTACACGTGTTGCCCTTCATAGGCTTGGCGGTCAGTTCTTCACGGGCTGACCACATTGCATTTACACCATCGCAAGATAAATATTAGGTCATATTACATGTGCCACTCTTCATGGGCTTGGCTGTCGATTCTTCACAGACTGACCACATTGCATTTAAACCATCGCGACATAAGTATTAGGTCATATTACACGCGCCGCTCTTCATGTGCTTGGTTGTTGGTTTTCACGGACTGACCACATTGCATTTAATTCAAACCATCGTAACATAAATGTTAGGTCATATTACACGTGCCATCCTTCATGGGCTTGGCTGTTGGTTCTTCATGGGCTGACCACATTGCATTTAAACCATCGTGACATAAGTATTGGGTCATATTATATGGCCCGATCTTCATGGCCTTGGCTCTCGGTTCCACACAGGCTGACCACATTGCATTTAAACCATCCCAACATAAGTATCAGGTCATATTACAGGTGTCGCTCTTCATGGGCTTGGCTTTCGGTTCTTCACGGACTGACCACATTGAATTTGAACCATCGCGACATAAGTATTAGGTCATATTACACGTGCCGCTCTTCATGGGCTTGGCTGTCGGTTCTTCACAGACTGACCACATTGCATTTACACCATCGCAACATAAATATTAGGTCATATTACATGTGCCGCTCTTCATGGGCTTGGCTGTCGGTTCTTCACAGACTGACCACATTGCATTTAAACCATCGCGACATAAGTATTAGGTCATATTACACGTGCTGCTCTTCATGGGCTTGGCTGTCGGTTCTTCACAGATTGGCCACATTGCATTTAAACCATCACGACATAAGTATTAGATCATATTACATGTGCCACCCTTCATGGGCTTGGCTGCCGGTTCTTCATAGGCTGACGACATTGCATTTAAACCATCGCGACATAATTATTAGGTCATATTACACGTGCCGCCCTTCATGGGCTTGGCAGTCAGTTCTTCATGGGCTGACCACATTGCATTTAAACCATCGCGACATATGTATTAGGTCATATTACACGTGCCGCTCTTCGTTGGCTTTGCTGTCGGTTCTTCACAGACTGACAACATTGCATTTAAACCATCGCGACATAAGTATTAGATCGTATTACACGTGCCGCTCTTCATAGGCTTGGCTGTCGGTTCTTCACGGACTGACCACATTGCATTTAAACCATCGCGACATAAGTATTAGGTCATATTACACGTGCCGCTCTTCATGGGCTTCGATGTCGGTTCTTCACGGGGTGACCACATTGCATTTAAATCATCGCGACATAAGTATTAAGTCATATTACACGTGCCGCTCTTCATGGGCTTGGCTTTCGGTTCTTCATGGACTGACCACATTGCATTTGAACCATCGCGACATAAGTATTAGGTCATATTACACATGCCGCTCTTCATGGGCTTGGCTGTCGGTTCTTCACGGGCTGACCACATTTCATTTCAACCATCGCCACATAAGTATTTGGTCATATTACACGTGCCGCTCTTCATGGGCTTCGCTGTCGGTTCTTCACGGACTGACCACATTGCATTTAAATCATCGCGACATAAGTATTAGGTCATATTACACATGCAGCTCTTCATGGGCTTGGCTGTTGGTTCTTCATGGGCTGACCACATTGCATTTAAACCATCGCGACATAAGTATTAGGTCATATTACACGTGCCGCCCTTCATGGGCTTGGATGCTGGTTCTTCACAGACTGACCACATTGCATTTAAACCAGCGCGACATAAGTATTAGGTCATATTACACGTGCCGCTCTTCATGTGCTTGGCTGTTGGTTCTTCACAGACTGACCACATTGCATTTAATTCAAACCATCGTAACATAAATGTAAGGTCATATTACACGTGCCATCCTTCATGGGCTTGGCTGTCGGTTCTTCATGGGCTGACCACATTGCATTTAAACCGTCGTGACATAAGTATTAGGTCATATTATATGGCCCGATCTTCATGGCCTTGGCTCTCGCTTCCACACAGGCTGACCACATTGCATTTAAACCATCCCGACATAAGTATCAGGTCATATTACAGGTGTCGCTCTTCATGGGATTGGCTTTCGGTTCTTCACGGACTGACCACATTGAATTTGAACCATCGCGACATAAGTATTAGGTCATATTACACGTGCCGCTCTTCATGGGCTTGGCTGTCGGTTCTTCACAGGCTGACCACATTTCATTTCAACCATCGCCACATAAGTATTAAGTCATATTACTTATGCCGCTCTTCATGGACTTGGCTGTCGGGTCTTCACAGGCTGACCATATTGCATATAAACCATCGCGACATAAGTATTAGGTCATATTACACATGCAGCTCTTCATGGGCTTGGCTGTTGGTTCTTTGGTTCTTCATCGGCTGACCACATTGCATTTAAACCATCGCGACATAAGTATTAAGTCATATTACACGTGCCGCTCTTCATGGGCTTGGCTGTTGGTTCTTCACGGACTAACCACATTGCATTTAAACCATTGCGACAGAAGTATTAGGTCATATTACACGTGCCGCTCTTCATAGGCTTGGATGTCAGTTCTTCACAGGCTGACCACATTGCATTTAAACCATCGCGACAGAACTATTAGGTCATATTACACGTGCCGCTCTCCATGGGCTTGGCTGTCGTTTCTTCACGGGCTGACCACATTGCATTTAAATCATCGCGAGATAAGTTTTAAGTCATATTACATGTGACACTCTTCATGGGCTTGGCTGTCGGTTCTTCACAGACGACCACATTGCATTTAAACCATCGCGACATAAGCATTAGGTCATATTACACGTGCCGCTCTTCATGGGCTTCGCTGTCGGTTCTTCACGGGCTGACCACATTGCATTTAAATCATCGCAACATAAGTATTAGGTCATATTACACGTGCCACTCTTCATGGGCTTGGCTTTCGGTTCTTCACGGACTGACCACATTGCATTTCACCACATTGCATTTAAACCATCGCGACATAAGTATTAGGTCATATTACACATGCCGCTCTTTATGGGCTTCGCTGTCGGTTCCTCACGGGCTGACCACATTGCATTTAAATCATCGCGACATAAGTATTAGGTCATATTACACGTGCCGCTCTTCATGGGCTTGGCTTTCGGTTCTTTACGGACTGACCACATTGCATTTGAATCATCGCGACATAAGTTTTAGGTCATATTACACGTGCCGCTCTTCATGGGCTTGGTTGTCGGTTCTTCATGGGCTGACCACATTTCATTTCAACCATCGCCACATAAGTATTAGGTCATATTACACATGCCGCTCTTCATGGGCTTGGCTGGCGGGTCTTCACTGGCTGACCACATTGCCTTTAAACCATCGCGACATAAGTATTAGGTGATATTACACATGCAGCTCTTCATGGGCTTGGCTGTTGGTTCTTCATGGCCTGACCACATTGCATTTAAACCATCGCGACATAAGTATTAGGTCATATTACACGTGCCGCTCTTCATGGGCTTGGCTGTCGGTTCTTCACGGACTAACCACATTGCATTTAAACCATCGCGACAGAAGTATTAGGTCATATTACACGTGTTGCTCTTCATAGGCTTGGCTGTCGTTTCTTCACGGGCTGACCACATTACATTTAAACCATCGCGACATAAGTATTAGGTCATATTAAATATGTCGCTCTTCATGGGCTTGGCTGTCGGTTCTTCACGGGCTGACCACATTGCATTTAAATCATCGCGACATAAGTATTAGGTCATATTACACGTGCCGCTCTTCATAGGCTTGGCTGTCGGTTCTTCACAGGCTGACCACATTGCATTTAAACCATCTCGACATAAGTATTAGGTCATATTACACGTGCCGCCCTTCATAGGCTTGGCGGTCAGTTCTTCACGGGCTGACCACATTGCATTTACACCATCGCCAAATAAATATTAGGTCATATTACATGTGTCGCTCTTCATGGGCTTGGCTGTCGGTTCTTCACAGACTGACCACATTGCATTTAAACCATTGCGACATAAGTATTAGGTCATATTACACGCGCCGCTCTTCATGTGCTTGGTTGTTGGTTCTTCACGGACTGACCACATTGCATTTAATTCAAACCATCGTAACATAAATGTTAGGTCATATTACACGTGTCATCCTTCATGGGCTTGGCTGTCGGTTCTTCATGGGCTGACGACATTGCATTTAAACCATCGCGACATAATTATTAGGTCATATTACACGTGCCACCCTTCATGGGCTTGGCTGTTAGTTCTTCATGGGCTGACCACATTGCATTTAAACCATCGCGACATATGTATTAGGTCATATTACACGTGCCGCTCTTCATTGGCTTTGCTGTCGGTTCTTCACAGACTGACAACATTGCATTTAAACCATCGCGACATAAGTATTAGGTTGTATTACACGTGCCGCTCTTCATACGCTTGGCCATCGGTTCTTCACGGACTGACCACATTGCATTTAAACCATCGCGACATAAGTATTAGGTCATATTACACATGCAGCTCTTCATGGGCTTGGCTGTTGGTTCTTCATGGGCTGACCACATTGCATTTAAACCATCGCAACATAAGTATTAGGTCATATTACACGTGCCGCTCTTCATGGGCTTGGCTGTCGGTTCTTCACAGACTGACCACATTGCATTTACACCATCGCAAGATAAATATTAGGTCATATTACATGTGCCGTTCTTCATGGGCTTGGCTGTCGGTTCTTCACAGACTGACCACATTGCATTTAAACCATCGCGACATAAGTATTAGGTCATATTACACGTGCTGCTCTTCATGGGCTTGGCTGTCGGTTCTTCACAGACTGACCACATTGCATTTAAACCATCGCAAGATACGTATTAGGTCATATTACATGCGCCGCTCTTCATGGGCTTGGCTGTCGGTTCTTCAGGGTCTGACCGCATTGCATTTAAACCATTTCGACATAAGTATTTGGTCATATTACACGTGCCGCTCTTCATGGGCTTCGCTGTCGGTTCTTCATGGGCTGACCACATTGCATTCAAATCATCGCGACATAAGTATTAGGTCATATTACACGTGCCGCTCTTCATGGGCTTGGCTTTCGGTTTTTCACGGACTGACCACATTGCATTTGACCGCATTGCATTTAAACCATTTCGACATAAGTATTAGGTCATATTACACGTGCCGCTCTTCATGGGCTTCGCTGTCGGTTCTTCACGGGCTGACCACATTGCATTTAAATCATCGCGACATAAGTATTAGGTCATATTACACGTGCCGCTCTTCATGGGCTTGGCTTTTGGTTCTTCACGGACTGACCACATTGCATTTGAACCATCGCGACATAAGTATTAGGTCATATTACACGTGCCGCTCTTCATGGGCTTGGCTGTCGGTTCTTCACGGGCTGACCACATTTCATTTCAACCATCGCCACATAAGTATTATGTCATATTACACATGCCGCTCTTCATGGGCTTGGCTGTCGGGTCTTCACAGGCTGACCACATTGCCTTTAAACCATCGCAACATAAGTATTAGGTGATATTACACATGCAGCTCTTCATGGGCTTGGCGGTTGGTTCTTCATGGGCTGACCACATTGCATTTAAACCATCGCGACATAAGTATTAGGTCATATTACACGTGCCGCTCTTCATGGGCTTGGCTGTCGGTTCTTCACAGACTAACCACATTGCATTTAAACCATCGCGACAGAAGTATTAGGTCATATTACACGTCCCGCTCTTGATAGGCTTGGCTGTCGTTTCTTCACGGGCTGACCACATTACATTTAAACCATCACGACATAAGTATTAGGTCTTATTACACGTGCCGCTCTTCATGGGCTTGGCTGTCGGTTCTTCAAGGGCTGACCACATTGCATTTAAATCATCGCAACATAAGTATTTGGTCATATTACACGTGTTGCCCTTCATAGGCTTGGCGGTCAGTTCTTCACGGGCTGACCACATTGCATTTACACCATCGCAAGATAAATATTAGGTCATATTACATGTGCCACTCTTCATGGGCTTGGCTGTCGATTCTTCACAGACTGACCACATTGCATTTAAACCATCGCGACATAAGTATTAGGTCATATTACACGCGCCGCTCTTCATGTGCTTGGTTGTTGGTTTTCACGGACTGACCACATTGCATTTAATTCAAACCATCGTAACATAAATGTTAGGTCATATTACACGTGCCATCCTTCATGGGCTTGGCTGTTGGTTCTTCATGGGCTGACCACATTGCATTTAAACCATCGTGACATAAGTATTGGGTCATATTATATGGCCCGATCTTCATGGCCTTGGCTCTCGGTTCCACACAGGCTGACCACATTGCATTTAAACCATCCCAACATAAGTATCAGGTCATATTACAGGTGTCGCTCTTCATGGGCTTGGCTTTCGGTTCTTCACGGACTGACCACATTGCATTTGAACCATCGCGACATAAGTATTAGGTCATATTACACGTGCCGCACTTCATGGGCTTGGCTGTCGGTTCTTCACAGACTGACCACATTGCATTTACACCATCGCAACATAAATATTAGGTCATATTACATGTGCCGCTCTTCATGGGCTTGGCTGTCGGTTCTTCACAGACTGACCACATTGCATTTAAACCATCGCGACATAAGTATTAGGTCATATTACACGTGCTGCTCTTCATGGGCTTGGCTGTCGGTTCTTCACAGATTGGCCACATTGCATTTAAACCATCACGACATAAGTATTAGATCATATTACATGTGCCACCCTTCATGGGCTTGGCTGCCGGTTCTTCATAGGCTGACGACATTGCATTTAAACCATCGCGACATAATTATTAGGTCATATTACACGTGCCGCCCTTCATGGGCTTGGCAGTCAGTTCTTCATGGGCTGACCACATTGCATTTAAACCATCGCAACATATGTATTAGGTCATATTACACGTGCCGCTCTTCGTTGGCTTTGCTGTCGGTTCTTCACAGACTGACAACATTGCATTTAAACCATCGCGACATAAGTATTAGATCGTATTACACGTGCCGCTCTTCATAGGCTTGGCTGTCGGTTCTTCACGGACTGACCACATTGCATTTAAACCATCGCGACATAAGTATTAGGTCATATTACACGTGCCGCTCTTCATGGGCTTCGATGTCGGTTCTTCACGGGGTGACCACATTGCATTTAAATCATCGCGACATAAGTATTAAGTCATATTACACGTGCCGCTCTTCATGGGCTTGGCTTTCGGTTCTTCATGGACTGACCACATTGCATTTGAACCATCGCGACATAAGTATTAGGTCATATTACACATGCCGCTCTTCATGGGCTTGGCTGTCGGTTCTTCACGGGCTGACCACATTTCATTTCAACCATCGCCACATAAGTATTTGGTCATATTACACGTGCCGCTCTTCATGGGCTTCGCTGTCGGTTCTTCACGGACTGACCACATTGCATTTAAATCATCGCGACATAAGTATTAGGTCATATTACACATGCAGCTCTTCATGGGCTTGGCTGTTGGTTCTTCATGGGCTGACCACATTGCATTTAAACCATCGCGACATAAGTATTAGGTCATATTACACGTGCCGCCCTTCATGGGCTTGGATGCTGGTTCTTCACAGACTGACCACATTGCATTTAAACCAGCGCGACATAAGTATTAGGTCATATTACACGTGCCGCTCTTCATGTGCTTGGCTGTTGGTTCTTCACAGACTGACCACATTGCATTTAATTCAAACCATCGTAACATAAATGTAAGGTCATATTACACGTGCCATCCTTCATGGGCTTGGCTGTCGGTTCTTCATGGGCTGACCACATTGCATTTAAACCGTCGTGACATAAGTATTAGGTCATATTATATGGCCCGATCTTCATGGCCTTGGCTCTCGCTTCCACACAGGCTGACCACATTGCATTTAAACCATCCCGACATAAGTATCAGGTCATATTACAGGTGTCGCTCTTCATGGGATTGGCTTTCGGTTCTTCACGGACTGACCACATTGAATTTGAACCATCGCGACATAAGTATTAGGTCATATTACACGTGCCGCTCTTCATGGGCTTGGCTGTCGGTTCTTCACAGGCTGACCACATTTCATTTCAACCATCGCCACATAAGTATTAAGTCATATTACTTATGCCGCTCTTCATGGACTTGGCTGTCGGGTCTTCACAGGCTGACCATATTGCATATAAACCATCGCGACATAAGTATTAGGTCATATTACACATGCAGCTCTTCATGGGCTTGGCTGTTGGTTCTTTGGTTCTTCATCGGCTGACCACATTGCATTTAAACCATCGCGACATAAGTATTAAGTCATATTACACGTGCCGCTCTTCATGGGCTTGGCTGTTGGTTCTTCACGGACTAACCACATTGCATTTAAACCATTGCGACAGAAGTATTAGGTCATATTACACGTGCCGCTCTTCATAGGCTTGGATGTCAGTTCTTCACAGGCTGACCACATTGCATTTAAACCATCGCGACAGAACTATTAGGTCATATTACACGTGCCGCTCTCCATGGGCTTGGCTGTCGTTTCTTCACGGGCTGACCACATTGCATTTAAATCATCGCGAGATAAGTTTTAAGTCATATTACATGTGACACTCTTCATGGGCTTGGCTGTCGGTTCTTCACAGACGACCACATTGCATTTAAACCATCGCGACATAAGCATTAGGTCATATTACACGTGCCGCTCTTCATGGGCTTCGCTGTCGGTTCTTCACGGGCTGACCACATTGCATTTAAATCATCGCAACATAAGTATTAGGTCATATTACACGTGCCACTCTTCATGGGCTTGGCTTTCGGTTCTTCACGGACTGACCACATTGCATTTGACCACATTGCATTTAAACCATCGCGACATAAGTATTAGGTCATATTACACATGCCGCTCTTTATGGGCTTCGCTGTCGGTTCCTCACGGGCTGACCACATTGCATTTAAATCATCGCGACATAAGTATTAGGTCATATTACACGTGCCGCTCTTCATGGGCTTGGCTTTCGGTTCTTTACGGACTGACCACATTGCATTTGAATCATCGCGACATAAGTTTTAGGTCATATTACACGTGCCGCTCTTCATGGGCTTGGTTGTCGGTTCTTCATGGGCTGACCACATTTCATTTCAACCATCGCCACATAAGTATTAGGTCATATTACACATGCCGCTCTTCATGGGCTTGGCTGGCGGGTCTTCACTGGCTGACCACATTGCCTTTAAACCATCGCGACATAAGTATTAGGTGATATTACACATGCAGCTCTTCATGGGCTTGGCTGTTGGTTCTTCATGGCCTGACCACATTGCATTTAAACCATCGCGACATAAGTATTAGGTCATATTACACGTGCCGCTCTTCATGGGCTTGGCTGTCGGTTCTTCACGGACTAACCACATTGCATTTAAACCATCGCGACAGAAGTATTAGGTCATATTACAGGTGCCGCTCTTCATAGGCTTGGCTGTCGTTTCTTCACGGGCTGACCACATTACATTTAAACCATCGCGACATAAGTATTAGGTCGTATTAAATGTGCCGCTCTTCATGGGCTTGGCTGTCAGTTCTTCACAGGCTGACCACATTGCATTTAAATCATCGCGACATAAGTATTAGGTCATATTACACGTGCCGCTCTTCATAGGCTTGGCTGTCGGTTCTTCACAGGCTGACCACATTGCATTTAAACCATCGCGACATAAGTATTAGGTCATATTACACGTGTTGCCCTTCATAGGCTTGGCGGTCAGTTCTTCACGGGCTGACCACATTGCATTTACACCATCGCAAGATAAATATTAGGTCATATTACATGTGCCACTCTTCATGGGCTTGGCTGTCGGTTCTTCACAGACTGACCACATTGCATTTAAACCATCGCGACATAAGTATTAGGTCATATTACACGCGCCGCTCTTCATGTGCTTGGTTGTTGGTTTTCACGGACTGACCACATTGCATTTAATTCAAACCATCGTAACATAAATGTTAGGTCATATTACACGTTCCATCCTTCATGGGCTTGGCTGTTGGTTCTTCATGGGCTGACCACATTGCATTTAAACCATCGTGACATAAGTATTGGGTCATATTATATGGCCCGATCTTCATGGCCTTGGCTCTCGGTTCCACACAGGCTGACCACATTGCATTTAAACCATCCCAACATAAGTATCAGGTCATATTACAGGTGTCGCTCTTCATGGGCTTGGCTTTCGGTTCTTCACGGACTGACCACATTGCATTTGAACCATCGCGACATAAGTATTAGGTCATATTACACGTACCGCTCTTCATGGGCTTGGCTGTCGGTTCTTCACAGACTGACCACATTGCATTTACACCATCGCAACATAAATATTAGGTCATATTACATGTGCCGCTCTTCATGGGCTTGGCTGTCGGTTCTTCACAGACTGACCACATTGCATTTAAACCATCGCGACATAAGTATTAGGTCATATTACACGTGCTGCTCTTCATGGGCTTGGCTGTCGGTTCTTCACAGACTGACCACATTGCATTTAAACCATTGCGAGATAAGTATTAGGTCATATTACATGCGCCGCTCTTCATGGGCTTGGATGTCGGTTCTTCAGGGTCTGACCACATTGCATTTAAACCATTTCGACATAAGTATTTGGTCATATTACACGTGCCGCTCTTCATAGGCTTGGCTGTCGTTTCTTCACGGGCTGACCACATTACATTTAAACCATCGCGACATAAGTATTAGGTCATATTACACGTGCCGCTCTTCATGGGCTTCGCTGTCAGTTCTTCACGGACTGACCACATTCCATTTAAACCAGCGCGACATAAGTATTAGGTCATATTACACGTGCCGCTTTTCATGGGCTTGGCTGTCGGTTCTTCACAGACTGATCACATTGCATTTAATTTAAACCATCGCAACATAAGTGTTAGGTCATATTACACATGCCATCCTTCATGGGCTTGGCTGTCGGTTTTTCATGGGCTGACCACATTGCATTTAAACCATCATGACATAAGTATTAAGTCGTATTACACATACCGCTCTTCATGGCCTTGGCTGTCGGTTCCTCACGGGCTGACCACATTGCATTTAAACCATCCCGACGTAAGTATTAGGTCATATTACATGTGTCGCTCTTCATGGGCTTGGCTGTCGGTTCTTCACGGGCTGACCACATTGCATTTAAACCATCACGACATAAGTATTAGGTCATATTACACGTGCTGCTCTTCATTGGGTTTGCTGTCGGTTCTTCACAGACTGACAACATTGCATTTAAACCATCGCGACATAAGTATTAGGTCATATTACACGTGCCGCTCTTCATGGGCTTGGTTGTCGGTTCTTCATGGGCTGACCACATTTCATTTCAACCATCGCCACATAAGTATTAGGTCATATTACACATGCCGCTCTTCATGGGCTTGGCTGGCGGGTCTTCACTGGCTGACCACATTGCCTTTAAACCATCGCGACATAAGTATTAGGTGATATTACACATGCAGCTCTTCATGGGCTTGGCTGTTGGTTCTTCATGGCCTGACCACATTGCATTTAAACCATCGCGACATAAGTATTAGGTCATATTACACGTGCCGCTCTTCATGGGCTTGGCTGTCGGTTCTTCACGGACTAACCACATTGCATTTAAACCATCGCGACAGAAGTATTAGGTCATATTACACGTGTTGCTCTTCATAGGCTTGGCTGTCGTTTCTTCACGGGCTGACCACATTACATTTAAACCATCGCGACATAAGTATTAGGTCATATTAAATATGTCGCTCTTCATGGGCTTGGCTGTCGGTTCTTCACGGGCTGACCACATTGCATTTAAATCATCGCGACATAAGTATTAGGTCATATTACACGTGCCGCTCTTCATAGGCTTGGCTGTCGGTTCTTCACAGGCTGACCACATTGCATTTAAACCATCTCGACATAAGTATTAGGTCATATTACACGTGCCGCCCTTCATAGGCTTGGCGGTCAGTTCTTCACGGGCTGACCACATTGCATTTACACCATCGCCAAATAAATATTAGGTCATATTACATGTGTCGCTCTTCATGGGCTTGGCTGTCGGTTCTTCACAGACTGACCACATTGCATTTAAACCATTGCGACATAAGTATTAGGTCATATTACACGCGCCGCTCTTCATGTGCTTGGTTGTTGGTTCTTCACGGACTGACCACATTGCATTTAATTCAAACCATCGTAACATAAATGTTAGGTCATATTACACGTGTCATCCTTCATGGGCTTGGCTGTCGGTTCTTCATGGGCTGACGACATTGCATTTAAACCATCGCGACATAATTATTAGGTCATATTACACGTGCCAACCTTCATGGGCTTGGCTGTTAGTTCTTCATGGGCTGACCACATTGCATTTAAACCATCGCGACATATGTATTAGGTCATATTACACGTGCCGCTCTTCATTGGCTTTGCTGTCGGTTCTTCACAGACTGACAACATTGCATTTAAACCATCGCGACATAAGTATTAGGTTGTATTACACGTGCCGCTCTTCATACGCTTGGCCATCGGTTCTTCACGGACTGACCACATTGCATTTAAACCATCGCGACATAAGTATTAGGTCATATTACACATGCAGCTCTTCATGGGCTTGGCTGTTGGTTCTTCATGGGCTGACCACATTGCATTTAAACCATCGCAACATAAGTATTAGGTCATATTACACGTGCCGCTCTTCATGGGCTTGGCTGTCGGTTCTTCACAGACTGACCACATTGCATTTACACCATCGCAAGATAAATATTAGGTCATATTACATGTGCCGTTCTTCATGGGCTTGGCTGTCGGTTCTTCACAGACTGACTACATTGCATTTAAACCATCGCGACATAAGTATTAGGTCATATTACACGTGCTGCTCTTCATGGGCTTGGCTGTCGGTTCGTCACAGACTGACCACATTGCATTTAAACCATCGCAAGATACGTATTAGGTCATATTACATGCGCCGCTCTTCATGGGCTTGGCTGTCGGTTCTTCAGGGTCTGACCGCATTGCATTTAAACCATTTCGACATAAGTATTTGGTCATATTACACGTGCCGCTCTTCATGGGCTTCGCTGTCGGTTCTTCATGGGCTGACCACATTGCATTCAAATCATCGCGACATAAGTATTAGGTCATATTACACGTGCCGCTCTTCATGGGCTTGGCTTTCGGTTTTTCACGGACTGACCACATTGCATTTGACCACATTGCATTTAAACCATCGCGACATAAGTATTAGGTCATATTACACGTGCCGCTCTTCATGGGCTTCGCTGTCGGTTCTTCACGGGCTGACCACATTGCATTTAAATCATCGCGACATAAGTATTAGGTCATATTACACGTGCCGCTCTTCATGGGCTTGGCTTTTGGTTCTTCACGGACTGACCACATTGCATTTGAACCATCGCGACATAAGTATTAGGTCATATTACACGTGCCGCTCTTCATGGGCTTGGCTGTCGGTTCTTCACGGGCTGACCACATTTCATTTCAACCATCGCCACATAAGTATTATGTCATATTACACATGCCGCTCTTCATGGGCTTGGCTGTCGGGTCTTCACAGGCTGACCACATTGCCTTTAAACCATCGCAACATAAGTATTAGGTGATATTACACATGCAGCTCTTCATGGGCTTGGCGGTTGGTTCTTCATGGGCTGACCACATTGCATTTAAACCATCGCGACATAAGTATTAGGTCATATTACACGTGCCGCTCTTCATGGGCTTGGCTGTCGGTTCTTCACAGACTAACCACATTGCATTTAAACCATCGCGACAGAAGTATTAGGTCATTTTACACGTCCCGCTCTTGATAGGCTTGGCTGTCGTTTCTTCACGGGCTGACCACATTACATTTAAACCATCACGACATAAGTATTAGGTCTTATTACACGTGCCGCTCTTCATGGGCTTGGCTGTCGGTTCTTCAAGGGCTGACCACATTGCATTTAAATCATCGCAACATAAGTATTAGGTCATATTACACGTGCCGCTCTTCATAGGCTTGGCTGTCGGTTCTTCATAGGCTGACCACATTGCATTTAAACCATCGCGACATAAGTATTAGGTCATATTACACGTGCCGCCCTTCATAGGCTTGGCTGTCAGTTCTTCACGGGCTGACCACATTGCATTTAAACCATCACGAGATAAATATTAGGTCATATTACATGTTCCGCTCTTCATGGGCTTGGTTGTCGGTTCTTCACAGATTGGCCACATTGCATTTAAACCATCACGACATAAGTATTAGATCATATTACATGTGCCACCCTTCATGGGCTTGGCTGCCGGTTCTTCATAGGCTGACGACATTGCATTTAAACCATCGCGACATAATTATTAGGTCATATTACACGTGCCGCCCTTCATGGGCTTGGCAGTCAGTTCTTCATGGGCTGACCACATTGCATTTAAACCATCGCGACATATGTATTAGGTCATATTACACGTGCCGCTCTTCATTGGCTTTGCTGTCGGTTCTTCACAGACTGACAACATTGCATTTAAACCATCGCGACATAAGTATTAGATCGTATTACACGTGCCGCTCTTCATAGGCTTGGCTGTCGGTTCTTCACGGACTGACCACATTGCATTTAAACCATCGCAACATAAGTATTAGGTCATATTACACGTGCCGCTCTTCATGGGCTTCGATGTCGGTTCTTCACGGGGTGACCACATTGCATTTAAATCATCGCGACATAAGTATTAAGTCATATTACACGTGCCGCTCTTCATGGGCTTGGCTTTCGGTTCTTCACGGACTGACCACATTGCATTTGAACCATCGCGACATAAGTATTAGGTCATATTACACGTGCCGCTCTTCATGGGCTTGGCTGTCGGTTCTTCACGGGCTGACCACATTTCATTTCAACCATCGCCACATAAGTATTATGTCATATTACACATGCCGCTCTTCATGGGCTTGGCTGTCGGGTCTTCACAGGCTGACCACATTGCCTTTAAACCATCGCAACATAAGTATTAGGTGATATTACACATGCAGCTCTTCATGGGCTTGGCGGTTGGTTCTTCATGGGCTGACCACATTGCATTTAAACCATCGCGACATAAGTATTAGGTCATATTACACGTGCCGCTCTTCATGGGCTTGGCTGTCGGTTCTTCACAGACTAACCACATTGCATTTAAACCATCGCGACAGAAGTATTAGGTCATTTTACACGTCCCGCTCTTGATAGGCTTGGCTGTCGTTTCTTCACGGGCTGACCACATTACATTTAAACCATCACGACATAAGTATTAGGTCTTATTACACGTGCCGCTCTTCATGGGCTTGGCTGTCGGTTCTTCAAGGGCTGACCACATTGCATTTAAATCATCGCAACATAAGTATTAGGTCATATTACACGTGCCGCTCTTCATAGGCTTGGCTGTCGGTTCTTCATAGGCTGACCACATTGCATTTAAACCATCGCGACATAAGTATTAGGTCATATTACACGTGCCGCCCTTCATAGGCTTGGCTGTCAGTTCTTCACGGGCTGACCACATTGCATTTAAACCATCACGAGATAAATATTAGGTCATATTACATGTTCCGCTCTTCATGGGCTTGGTTGTCGGTTCTTCACAGATTGGCCACATTGCATTTAAACCATCACGACATAAGTATTAGATCATATTACATGTGCCACCCTTCATGGGCTTGGCTGCCGGTTCTTCATAGGCTGACGACATTGCATTTAAACCATCGCGACATAATTATTAGGTCATATTACACGTGCCGCCCTTCATGGGCTTGGCAGTCAGTTCTTCATGGGCTGACCACATTGCATTTAAACCATCGCGACATATGTATTAGGTCATATTACACGTGCCGCTCTTCATTGGCTTTGCTGTCGGTTCTTCACAGACTGACAACATTGCATTTAAACCATCGCGACATAAGTATTAGATCGTATTACACGTGCCGCTCTTCATAGGCTTGGCTGTCGGTTCTTCACGGACTGACCACATTGCATTTAAACCATCGCAACATAAGTATTAGGTCATATTACACGTGCCGCTCTTCATGGGCTTCGATGTCGGTTCTTCACGGGGTGACCACATTGCATTTAAATCATCGCGACATAAGTATTAAGTCATATTACACGTGCCGCTCTTCCTGGGCTTGGCTTTCGGTTCTTCACGGACTGACCACATTGCATTTGAACCATCGCGACATAAGTATTAGGTCATATTACACATGCCGCTCTTCATGGGCTTGGCTGTCGGTTCTTCACGGGCTGACCACATTTCATTTCAACCATCGCCACATAAGTATTTGGTCATATTACACATGCCGCTCTTCATGGGCTTCGCTGTCGGTTCTTCACGGACTGACCACATTGCATTTAAATCATCGCGACATAAGTATTAGGTCATATTACACATGCAGCTCTTCATGGGCTTGGCTGTTGGTTCTTCATGGGCTGACCACATTGCATTTAAACCATCGCGACATAAGTATTAGGTCATATTACACGTGCCGCTCTTCATGGGCTTGGATGCTGGTTCTTCACAGACTGACCACATTGCATTTAAACCAGCGCAACATAAGTATTAGGTCATATTACACGTGCCGCTCTTCATGTGCTTGGTTGTTGGTTCTTCACAGACTGACCACATTGCATTTAATTCAAACCATCGTAACATAAATGTAAGGTCATATTACACGTGCCATCCTTCATGGGCTTGGCTGTCGGTTCTTCATGGGCTGACCACATTGCATTTAAACCGTCGTGACATAAGTATTAGGTCATATTATATGGCCCGATCTTCATGGCCTTGGCTCTCGGTTCCACACAGGCTGACCACATTGCATTTAAACCATCCCGACATAAGTATCAGGTCATATTACAGGTGTCGCTCTTCATGGGATTGGCTTTCGGTTCTTCACGGACTGACCACATTGTATTTGAACCATCGCGACATAAGTATTAGGTCATATTACACGTGCCGCTCTTCATGGGCTTGGCTGTCGGTTCTTCACAGGCTGACCACATTTCATTTCAACCATCGCCACATAAGTATTAAGTCATATTACTTATGCCGCTCTTCATGGACTTGGCTGTCGGGTCTTCACAGGCTGACCATATTGCATATAAACCATCGCGACTTAAGTATTAGGTCATATTACACATGCAGCTCTTCATGGGCTTGGCTGTTGGTTCTTTGGTTCTTCATGGGCTGACCACATTGCATTTAAACCATCGCGACATAAGTATTAAGTCATATTACACGTGCCGCTTTTCATGGGCTTGGCTGTTGGTTCTTCACGGACTAACCACATTGCATTTAAACCATTGCGACAGAAGTATTAGGTCATATTACACGTGCCGCTCTTCATAGGCTTGGATGTCAGTTCTTCACAGGCTGACCACATTGCATTTAAACCATCGCGACAGAACTATTAGGTCATATTACACGTGCCGCTCTCCATGGGCTTGGCTGTCGTTTCTTCACGGGCTGACCACATTGCATTTAAATCATCGCGAGATAAGTTTTAAGTCATATTACATGTGACACTCTTCATGGGCTTGGCTGTCGGTTCTTCACAGACGACCACATTGCATTTAAACCATCGCGACATAAGCATTAGGTCATATTACACGTGCCGCTCTTCATGGGCTTCACGGACTGACCACATTGCATTTAAATCATCGCGACATAAGTATTAGGTCATATTACACATGCAGCTCTTCATGGGCTTGGCTGTTGGTTCTTCATGGGCTGACCACATTGCATTTAAACCATCGCGACATAAGTATTAGGTCATATTACACGTGCCGCTCTTCATGGGCTTGGATGCTGGTTCTTCACAGACTGACCACATTGCATTTAAACCAGCGCGACATAAGTATTAGGTCATATTACACGTGCCGCTCTTCATGTGCTTGGTTGTTGGTTCTTCACAGACTGACCACATTGCATTTAATTCAAACCATCGTAACATAAATGTAAGGTCATATTACACGTGCCATCCTTCATGGGCTTGGCTGTCGGTTCTTCATGGGCTGACCACATTGCATTTAAACCGTCGTGACATAAGTATTAGGTCATATTATATGGCCCGATCTTCATGGCCTTGGCTCTCGGTTCCACACAGGCTGACCACATTGCATTTAAACCATCCCGACATAAGTATCAGGTCATATTACAGGTGTCGCTCTTCATGGGATTGGCTTTCGGTTCTTCACGGACTGACCACATTGTATTTGAACCATCGCGACATAAGTATTAGGTCATATTACACGTGCCGCTCTTCATGGGCTTGGCTGTCGGTTCTTCACAGGCTGACCACATTTCATTTCAACCATCGCCACATAAGTATTAAGTCATATTACTTATGCCGCTCTTCATGGACTTGGCTGTCGGGTCTTCACAGGCTGACCATATTGCATATAAACCATCGCGACTTAAGTATTAGGTCATATTACACATGCAGCTCTTCATGGGCTTGGCTGTTGGTTCTTTGGTTCTTCATGGGCTGACCACATTGCATTTAAACCATCGCGACATAAGTATTAAGTCATATTACACGTGCCGCTTTTCATGGGCTTGGCTGTTGGTTCTTCACGGACTAACCACATTGCATTTAAACCATTGCGACAGAAGTATTAGGTCATATTACACGTGCCGCTCTTCATAGGCTTGGATGTCAGTTCTTCACAGGCTGACCACATTGCATTTAAACCATCGCGACAGAACTATTAGGTCATATTACACGTGCCGCTCTCCATGGGCTTGGCTGTCGTTTCTTCACGGGCTGACCACATTGCATTTAAATCATCGCGAGATAAGTTTTAAGTCATATTACATGTGACACTCTTCATGGGCTTGGCTGTCGGTTCTTCACAGACGACCACATTGCATTTAAACCATCGCGACATAAGCATTAGGTCATATTACACGTGCCGCTCTTCATGGGCTTCGCTGTCGGTTCTTCACGGGCTGACCACATTGCATTAAAATCATCGCAACATAAGTATTAGGTCATATTACACGTGCCACTCTTCATGGGCTTGGCTTTCGGTTCTTCACGGACTGACCACATTGCATTTGACCACATTGCATTTAAACCATCGCGACATAAGTATTAGGTCATATTACACATGCCGCTCTTTATGGGCTTCGCTGTCGGTTCCTCACGGGCTGACCACATTGCATTTAAATCATCGCGACATAAGTATTAGGTCATATTACACGTGCCGCTCTTCATGGGCTTGGCTTTCGGTTCTTTACGGACTGACCACATTGCATTTGAATCATCGCGACATAAGTTTTAGGTCATATTACACGTGCCGCTCTTCATGGGCTTGGTTGTCGGTTCTTCATGGGCTGACCACATTTCATTTCAACCATCGCCACATAAGTATTAGGTCATATTACACATGCCGCTCTTCATGGGCTTGGCTGGCGGGTCTTCACTGGCTGACCACATTGCCTTTAAACCATCGCGACATAAGTATTAGGTGATATTACACATGCAGCTCTTCATGGGCTTGGCTGTTGGTTCTTCATGGCCTGACCACATTGCATTTAAACCATCGCGACATAAGTATTAGGTCATATTACACGTGCCGCTCTTCATGGGCTTGGCTGTCGGTTCTTCACGGACTAACCACATTGCATTTAAACCATCGCGACAGAAGTATTAGGTCATATTACACGTGCCGCTCTTCATAGGCTTGGCTGTCGTTTCTTCACGGGCTGACCACATTACATTTAAACCATCGCGACATAAGTATTAGGTCATATTAAATATGTCGCTCTTCATGGGCTTGGCTGTCGGTTCTTCACGGGCTGACCACATTGCATTTAAATCATCGCGACATAAGTATTAGGTCATATTACACGTGCCGCTCTTCATAGGCTTGGCTGTCGGTTCTTCACAGGGTCACCACATTGCATTTAAACCATCGCGACATAAGTATTTGGTCATATTACACGTGTTGCCCTTCATAGGCTTGGCGGTCAGTTCTTCACGGGCTGACCACATTGCATTTACACCATCGCAAGATAAATATTAGGTCATATTACATGTGCCACTCTTCATGGGCTTGGCTGTCGATTCTTCACAGACTGACCACATTGCATTTAAACCATCGCGACATAAGTATTAGGTCATATTACACGCGCCGCTCTTCATGTGCTTGGTTGTTGGTTTTCACGGACTGACCACATTGCATTTAATTCAAACCATCGTAACATAAATGTTAGGTCATATTACACGTGCCATCCTTCATGGGCTTGGCTGTTGGTTCTTCATGGGCTGACCACATTGCATTTAAACCATCGTGACATAAGTATTGGGTCATATTATATGGCCCGATCTTCATGGCCTTGGCTCTCGGTTCCACACAGGCTGACCACATTGCATTTAAACCATCCCAACATAAGTATCAGGTCATATTACAGGTGTCGCTCTTCATGGGCTTGGCTTTCGGTTCTTCACGGACTGACCACATTGCATTTGAACCATCGCGACATAAGTATTAGGTCATATTACACGTGCCGCTCTTCATGGGCTTGGCTGTCGGTTCTTCACAGACTGACCACATTGCATTTACACCATCGCAACATAAATATTAGGTCATATTACATGTGCCGCTCTTCATGGGCTTGGCTGTCGGTTCTTCACAGACTGACCACATTGCATTTAAACCATCGCGACATAAGTATTAGGTCATATTACACGTGCTGCTCTTCATGGGCTTGGCTGTCGGTTCTTCACAGATTGGCCACATTGCATTTAAACCATCACGACATAAGTATTAGATCATATTACATGTGCCACCCTTCATGGGCTTGGCTGCCGGTTCTTCATAGGCTGACGACATTGCATTTAAACCATCGCGACATAATTATTAGGTCATATTACACGTGCCGCCCTTCATGGGCTTGGCAGTCAGTTCTTCATGGGCTGACCACATTGCATTTAAACCATCGCGACATATGTATTAGGTCATATTACACGTGCCGCTCTTCGTTGGCTTTGCTGTCGGTTCTTCACAGACTGACAACATTGCATTTAAACCATCGCGACATAAGTATTAGATCGTATTACACGTGCCGCTCTTCATAGGCTTGGCTGTCGGTTCTTCACGGACTGACCACATTGCATTTAAACCATCGCGACATAAGTATTAGGTCATATTACACGTGCCGCTCTTCATGGGCTTCGATGTCGGTTCTTCACGGGGTGACCACATTGCATTTAAATCATCGCGTCATAAGTATTAAGTCATATTACACGTGCCGCTCTTCATGGGCTTGGCTTTCGGTTCTTCATGGACTGACCACATTGCATTTGAACCATCGCGACATAAGTATTAGGTCATATTACACATGCCGCTCTTCATGGGCTTGGCTGTCGGTTCTTCACGGGCTGACCACATTTCATTTCAACCATCGCCACATAAGTATTTGGTCATATTACACGTGCCGCTCTTCATGGGCTTCGCTGTCGGTTCTTCACGGACTGACCACATTGCATTTAAATCATCGCGACATAAGTATTAGGTCATATTACACATGCAGCTCTTCATGGGCTTGGCTGTTGGTTCTTCATGGGCTGACCACATTGCATTTAAACCATCGCGACATAAGTATTAGGTCATATTACACGTGCCGCCCTTCATGGGCTTGGATGCTGGTTCTTCACAGACTGACCACATTGCATTTAAACCAGCGCGACATAAGTATTAGGTCATATTACACGTGCCGCTCTTCATGTGCTTGGCTGTTGGTTCTTCACAGACTGACCACATTGCATTTAATTCAAACCATCGTAACATAAATGTAAGGTCATATTACACGTGCCATCCTTCATGGGCTTGGCTGTCGGTTCTTCATGGGCTGACCACATTGCATTTAAACCGTCGTGACATAAGTATTAGGTCATATTATATGGCCCGATCTTCATGGCCTTGGCTCTCGCTTCCACACAGGCTGACCACATTGCATTTAAACCATCCCGACATAAGTATCAGGTCATATTACAGGTGTCGCTCTTCATGGGATTGGCTTTCGGTTCTTCACGGACTGACCACATTGAATTTGAACCATCGCGACATAAGTATTAGGTCATATTACACGTGCCGCTCTTCATGGGCTTGGCTGTCGGTTCTTCACAGGCTGACCACATTTCATTTCAACCATCGCCACATAAGTATTAAGTCATATTACTTATGCCGCTCTTCATGGACTTGGCTGTCGGGTCTTCACAGGCTGACCATATTGCATATAAACCATCGCGACATAAGTATTAGGTCATATTACACATGCAGCTCTTCATGGGCTTGGCTGTTGGTTCTTTGGTTCTTCATCGGCTGACCACATTGCATTTAAACCATCGCGACATAAGTATTAAGTCATATTACACGTGCCGCTCTTCATGGGCTTGGCTGTTGGTTCTTCACGGACTAACCACATTGCATTTAAACCATTGCGACAGAAGTATTAGGTCATATTACACGTGCCGCTCTTCATAGGCTTGGATGTCAGTTCTTCACAGGCTGACCACATTGCATTTAAACCATCGCGACAGAACTATTAGGTCATATTACACGTGCCGCTCTCCATGGGCTTGGCTGTCGTTTCTTCACGGGCTGACCACATTGCATTTAAATCATCGCGAGATAAGTTTTAAGTCATATTACATGTGACACTCTTCATGGGCTTGGCTGTCGGTTCTTCACAGACGACCACATTGCATTTAAACCATCGCGACATAAGCATTAGGTCATATTACACGTGCCGCTCTTCATGGGCTTCGCTGTCGGTTCTTCACGGGCTGACCACATTGCATTTAAATCATCGCAACATAAGTATTAGGTCATATTACACGTGCCACTCTTCATGGGCTTGGCTTTCGGTTCTTCACGGACTGACCACATTGCATTTGACCACATTGCATTTAAACCATCGCGACATAAGTATTAGGTCATATTACACATGCCGCTCTTTATGGGCTTCGCTGTCGGTTCCTCACGGGCTGACCACATTGCATTTAAATCATCGCGACATAAGTATTAGGTCATATTACACGTGCCGCTCTTCATGGGCTTGGCTTTCGGTTCTTTACGGACTGACCACATTGCATTTGAATCATCGCGACATAAGTTTTAGGTCATATTACACGTGCCGCTCTTCATGGGCTTGGTTGTCGGTTCTTCATGGGCTGACCACATTTCATTTCAACCATCGCCACATAAGTATTAGGTCATATTACACATGCCGCTCTTCATGGGCTTGGCTGGCGGGTCTTCACTGGCTGACCACATTGCCTTTAAACCATCGCGACATAAGTATTAGGTGATATTACACATGCAGCTCTTCATGGGCTTGGCTGTTGGTTCTTCATGGCCTGACCACATTGCATTTAAACCATCGCGACATAAGTATTAGGTCATATTACACGTGCCGCTCTTCATGGGCTTGGCTGTCGGTTCTTCACGGACTAACCACATTGCATTTAAACCATCGCGACAGAAGTATTAGGTCATATTACAGGTGCCGCTCTTCATAGGCTTGGCTGTCGTTTCTTCACGGGCTGACCACATTACATTTAAACCATCGCGACATAAGTATTAGGTCGTATTAAATGTGCCGCTCTTCATGGGCTTGGCTGTCAGTTCTTCACAGGCTGACCACATTGCATTTAAATCATCGCGACATAAGTATTAGGTCATATTACACGTGCCGCTCTTCATAGGCTTGGCTGTCGGTTCTTCACAGGCTGACCACATTGCATTTAAACCATCGCGACATAAGTATTAGGTCATATTACACGTGTTGCCCTTCATAGGCTTGGCGGTCAGTTCTTCACGGGCTGACCACATTGCATTTACACCATCGCAAGATAAATATTAGGTCATATTACATGTGCCACTCTTCATGGGCTTGGCTGTCGGTTCTTCACAGACTGACCACATTGCATTTAAACCATCGCGACATAAGTATTAGGTCATATTACACGCGCCGCTCTTCATGTGCTTGGTTGTTGGTTTTCACGGACTGACCACATTGCATTTAATTCAAACCATCGTAACATAAATGTTAGGTCATATTACACGTGCCATCCTTCATGGGCTTGGCTGTTGGTTCTTCATGGGCTGACCACATTGCATTTAAACCATCGTGACATAAGTATTGGGTCATATTATATGGCCCGATCTTCATGGCCTTGGCTCTCGGTTCCACACAGGCTGACCACATTGCATTTAAACCATCCCAACATAAGTATCAGGTCATATTACAGGTGTCGCTCTTCATGGGCTTGGCTTTCGGTTCTTCACGGACTGACCACATTGCATTTGAACCATCGCGACATAAGTATTAGGTCATATTACACGTACCGCTCTTCATGGGCTTGGCTGTCGGTTCTTCACAGACTGACCACATTGCATTTACACCATCGCAACATAAATATTAGGTCATATTACATGTGCCGCTCTTCATGGGCTTGGCTGTCGGTTCTTCACAGACTGACCACATTGCATTTAAACCATCGCGACATAAGTATTAGGTCATATTACACGTGCTGCTCTTCATGGGCTTGGCTGTCGGTTCTTCACAGACTGACCACATTGCATTTAAACCATTGCGAGATAAGTATTAGGTCATATTACATGCGCCGCTCTTCATGGGCTTGGATGTCGGTTCTTCAGGGTCTGACCACATTGCATTTAAACCATTTCGACATAAGTATTTGGTCATATTACACGTGCCGCTCTTCATAGGCTTGGCTGTCGTTTCTTCACGGGCTGACCACATTACATTTAAACCATCGCGACATAAGTATTAGGTCATATTACACGTGCCGCTCTTCATGGGCTTCGCTGTCAGTTCTTCACGGACTGACCACATTCCATTTAAACCAGCGCGACATAAGTATTAGGTCATATTACACGTGCCGCTTTTCATGGGCTTGGCTGTCGGTTCTTCACAGACTGATCACATTGCATTTAATTTAA
Organism: Pictodentalium vernedei; assembly: GCA_031216915.1. NCBI lineage: Eukaryota > Metazoa > Mollusca > Scaphopoda > Dentaliida > Dentaliidae > Pictodentalium > Pictodentalium vernedei. The sequence continues at coordinate 313,082,009 of CM062289.1, forward strand.
ACCATCGCAACATAAGTGTTAGGTCATATTACACATGCCATCCTTCATGGGCTTGGCTGTCGGTTTTTCATGGGCTGACCACATTGCATTTAAACCATCGCGACATAAGTATTAGGTCATATTACACGTGCCGCTCTTCATGGGCTTGGCTGTCGGTTCTTCACGGACTAACCACATTGCATTTAAACCATCGCGACAGAAGTATTAGGTCATATTACACGTGCCGCTCTTCATAGGCTTGGCTGTCGTTTCTTCACGGGCTGACCACATTACATTTAAACCATCGCGACATAAGTATTAGGTCATATTAAATATGTCGCTCTTCATGGGCTTGGCTGTCGGTTCTTCACGGGCTGACCACATTGCATTTATATCATCGCGACATAAGTATTAGGTCATATTACACGTGCCGCTCTTCATAGGCTTGGCTGTCGGTTCTTCACAGGCTGACCACATTGCATTTAAACCATCGCGACATAAGTATTAGGTCATATTACACGTGCCGCCCTTCATAGGCTTGGCGGTCAGTTCTTCACGGGCTGACCACATTGCATTTACACCATCGCAAGATAAATATTAGGTCATATTACATGTGTCGCTCTTCATGGGCTTGGCTGTCGGTTCTTCACAGACTGACCACATTGCATTTAAACCATTGCGACATAAGTATTAGGTCATATTACACGCGCCGCTCTTCATGTGCTTGGTTGTTGGTTCTTCACGGACTGACCACATTGCATTTAATTCAAACCATCGTAACATAAATGTTAGGTCATATTACACGTGTCATCCTTCATGGGCTTGGCTGTCGGTTCTTCATGGGCTGACCACATTGCATTTAAACCATCGTGACATAAGTATTAGGTCATATTATATGGCCCGATCTTCATGGCCTTGGCTCTCGGTTCCACACAGGCTGACCACATTGCATTTAATCCATCGCGACATAAGTATTAGGTCATATTACACGCGCCGATCTTCATGGGCTTGGCTGTCGGTTCTTCACAGACTGATCACATTGCATTTAATTTAAACCATCGCAACATAAGTGTTAGGTCATATTACACATGCCATCCTTCATGGGCTTGGCTGTCGGTTTTTCATGGGCTGACCACATTGCATTTAAACCATCATGACATAAGTATTAAGTCGTATTACACATACCGCTCTTCATGGCCTTGACTGTCGGTTCCTCACTGGCTGACTACATTGCATTTAAACCATCCCGACGTAAGTATTAGGTCATATTACATGTGTCGCTCTTCATGGGCTTGGCTGTTGGTTCTTCACGGGCTGACCACATTGCTTTTAAACCATCACGACATAAGTATTAGGTCATATTACACGTGCCGCTCTTCATTGGGTTTGCTGTCGGTTCTTCACAGACTGACAACATTGCATTTAAACCATCGCGACATAAGTATTAGTTCATATTACAGGTGCCGCTCTTCATGGGCTTGGTTGTCGGTTGTTCATGGGCTGACCACAATTCATTTCAACCATCGCGACATAAGTATTAGGTCATATTACACGTGCCGCTCTTCATGGGCTTGGCTTTCGGTTCTTCACTGACTGACCACATTGCTTTTGAAGCATCGCGACATAAGTATTAGGTCATATTACACGTGCCGCTCTTCATGGCCTTGGCTGTTGGTTCTTCATGGGCTGACCACATTGCATTTAAACCATCGCGACATAAGTATTAGGTCATATTACACGTGCCGCTCTTCATGGGCTTGGCTGTCGGTTCTTCACAGACTGGCCACATTGCATTTAAACCATCGAGACATAAGTATTAGATCATATTACATGTGCCGCCCTTCATGGGCTTGGCTGCCGGTTCTTCATGGGCTGACGACATTGCATTTAAACCATCGCGACATAATTATTAGGTCATATTACACGTGCCACCCTTCATGGGCTTGGCTGTTAGTTCTTCATGGGCTGACCACATTGCATTTAAACCATCGCGACATATGTATTAGGTCATATTACACGTGCCGCTCTTCATTGGCTTTGCTGTCGGTTCTTCACAGACTGACAACATTGCATTTAAACCATCGCGACATAAGTATTAGGTTGTATTACACGTGCCGCTCTTCATACGCTTGGCCATCGGTTCTTCACGGACTGACCACATTGCATTTAAACCATTGCGACATAAGTATTAGGTCATATTACACGTGCCGCTCTTCATGGGCTTGGCTGTCGGTTCTTCATGGGCTGACCACATTTCATTTCAACCATCGCCACATAAGTATTAGGTCATATTACACATGCCGCTCTTCATGGGCTTCGCTGTCGGGTCTTCACAGGCTGACCACATTGCATTTAAACCATCGCGACATAACTATTAGGTCATATTACACATGCAGCTCTTCATGGGCTTGGCTGTTGGTTCTTCATGGGCTGACCACATTGCATTTAAACCATCGCAACATAAGTATTAGGTCATATTACACGTGCCGCTCTTCATGGGCTTGGCTGTCGGTTCTTCACAGACTGACCACATTGCATTTACACCATCGCAAGATAAATATTAGGTCATATTACATGTGCCGTTCTTCATGGGCTTGGCTGTCGGTTCTTCACAGACTGACCACATTGCATTTAAACCATCGCGACATAAGTATTAGGTCATATTACACGTGCTGCTCTTCATGGGCTTGGCTGTCGGTTCTTCACAGACTGACCACATTGCATTTAAACCATCGCAAGATACGTATTAGGTCATATTACATGCGCCGCTCTTCATGGGCTTGGCTGTCGGTTCTTCAGGGTCTGACCGCATTGCATTTAAACCATTTCGACATAAGTATTTGGTCATATTACACCTGCCACTCTTCATGGGCTTGGCTGTCAGTTCTTCATGGACTGACCACATTCCATTTAAACCAGCGCGACATAAGTATTAGGTCATATTACACGTGCCGCTCTTCATGGGCTTGGCTGTCGGTTCTTCACAGACTGATCACATTGCATTTAATTTAAACCATCGCAACATAAGTGTTAGGTCATATTACACATGCCATCCTTCATGGGCTTGGCTGTCGGTTTTTCATGGGCTGACCACATTGCATTTAAACCATCATGACATAAGTATTAAGTCGTATTACACATACCGCTCTTCATGGCCTTGGCTGTCGGTTCCTCACGGGCTGACCACATTGCATTTAAACCATCCCGACGTAAGTATTAGGTCATATTACATGTGTCGCTCTTCATGGGCTTGGCGGTCGGTTCTTCACGGGCTGACCACATTGCATTTAAACCATCACGACATAAGTATTAGGTCATATTACACGTGCCGCTCTTCATTGGGTTTGCTGTCGGTTCTTCACAGACTGACAACATTGCATTTAAACCATCGCGACATAAGTATTAGTTCGTATTACACGTGCCGCTCTTTATGGGCTTCGCTGTCGGTTCTTTACGGACTGACCACATTGCTTTTGAAGCATCGCGACATAAGTATTAGGTCATATTACACATGCCGCTCTTCATGGGCTTGGCTGTCGGTTCTTCACGGGCTGACAACATTTCATTTCAACCATCGCGACATAAGTATTATGTCATATTACACGTGCCGCTCTTCATGGCCTTGGCTGTTGGTTCTTCATGGGCTGACCACATTACATTTAAACCATCGCGACATAAGTATTAGGTCATATTACACGTGCCGCTCTTCATGGGCTTGGTTGTCGGTTCTTCCCAGACTGGCCACATTGCATTTAAACCATCGCGACATAAGTATTAGATCATATTACATGTGCCGCCCTTCATGGGCTTGGCTGCCGGTTCTTCATGGGCTGACGACATTGCATTTAAACCATCGCGACATAATTATTAGGTCATATTACACGTACCGCCCTTGATGGGCTTGGCTGTCAGTTCTTCATGGGCTGACCACATTGCATTTAAACCATCGCGACATATGTATTAGGTCATATTACACGTGCCACTCTTCATTGGCTTTGCTGTCGGTTCTTCACAGACTGACCACATTGCATTTAAACAATCGCGACATAAGTATTAGGTCATATTACACATGAAGCTCTTCATGGGCTTGGCTGTTGGTTCTTCATGGGCTGACCACATTGCATTTAAACCATCGCGACATAAGTATTAGGTCATATTACACGTGCCGCTCTTCATGGGCTTGGCTGTCGGTTCTTCACGGACTAACCACATTGCATTTAAACCATCGCGACAGAAGTATTAGGTCATATTACTTGTGCCGCTCTTCATAGGCTTGGCTGTCGGTTCTTCACGGGCTGACCATATTACATTTAAACCATCGCGACATAAGTATTAGGTCATATTACTCGTGCCGCACTTCATGGGCTTGGCTCTCGGTTCTTCACGGGCTGACCACATTGCATTTAAATCATCGCGACATAAGTATTAGGTCATATTACACGTGCCGCCCTTCATAGGCTTGGCTGTCGGTTCTTCACAGGCTGACCACATTGCATTTAAACCATCGCGACATAAGTATTAGGTCATATTACACGTGACGCCCTTCATAGGCTTGGCTGTCAGTTCTTCACGGGCTGACCACATTGCATTTAATCCATGGCGACATAAGTATTAGGTCATATTACACGTGCCGCTGTTCATGGGCTTGGTTGACGGTTCTTCACGGACTGACCACATTGCACTTAATTTAAACCATCGCAACATAAGTGTTAGGTCATATTACACGTGCCATCCTTCATGGGCTTGGCTGTCGGTTCTTCATGGGCTGGCCACATTGCATTTAAACCATCGTGACATAAGTATTAGGTCATATTATACGGCCCGATTTTCATGGCCTTGGCTGTCGGTTCCACACAGGCTGACCACATTGCATTTAAACCATCCCGACATAAGTATCAGTACATGTGCCGCTCTTTATGGGCTTGGCTGTCGGTTCTTCACGGGCTGATCACATTGCATTTAAATCATCACGACATAAGTATTAGGTCATATTACACGTGCCGACCTTCATGGGCTTGGCTGCCGGTTCTTCACGTGCTGACGACATTGCATTTAAACCATCGTGACATAATTATTAAGTCATATTACACGTGCCGCCCTTCATGGGCTTGGCTGTCGGTTCTTCATGGGCTGACCACATTGCATTTAAACCATCGCGACATAAGTATTAGGTCATATTACACGTGCCGCTCTTCATGGGCTTGGCTGTCGGTCCTTCACGGACTAACCACATTGCCTTTAAACCATCGCGACAGAAGTATTAGGTCATACTACACGTGCCGCTCTTCATAGGCTTGGCTGTCGGTTCTTCACGGGCTGACCAGATTGCATTTAATCCATCGCGACAGAAGTATTAGGTCATATTACACGTGCCGCTCTTCATGGGCTTGGCTGTCGATTCTTCACAGGCTGACCACATTGCATTTAAACCATCGCGACATAAGTATTAGGTCGTATTACACATGCCGCTCTTCATAGTCTTGGCTGTCGGTTCTTCACGGACTGACCACATTGCATTTAAACCATTGCGACATAAGTATTAGGTCATATTACACATGCCACTCTTCATGGGCTTCTCTGTCGGTTCTTCATGGGCTGACCACATTGCATTTAAATCATCGCGACATAAGTATTAGGTCATATTACACGTGCCACTCTTCATGGGTTTGGCTTTCGGTTCTTCACGGACTGACCACATTGCATTTGACCACATTGCATTTAAACCATCGCGACATAAGTATTAGGTCATATTACACGTGCCACTCTTCATGGGCTTGGCTGTCGGTTCTTCAAGGGCTGACCACATTGCATTTAAACCATCGCGACATAAGTATTAGGTCATATTACACGTGCCGCTCTTCATGGGCTTGGCTGTCGGTTCTTCACAGACTGACCACATTGCATTTAAACCATCACGAGATAAGTATTAGGTCATATTACATGTGCCGCTCTTCCTGGGCTTGGCTGTTGGTTATTCAGGGGCTGACCACATTGCATTTAAACCATTTCGACATAAGTATTAGGTCGTATTACATGTGCCGCTCTTCATAGGCTTGGCTGTCGGTTCTTCACGGACTGACCACATTGCATTTAAACAATTGCGACATAAGTATTAGTTCATATTACACATGCCGCTCTTTATGGGCTTGGCTTTCGGTTCTTCACGGACTGACCACATTGCATTTGACCACAATGCATTTAAACCATCGCGACATAAGTATTAGGTCATATTACACGTGCCGCTCTTCATGGGCTTGGCTTTCGGTTCTTCATGGGCTGACCACATTGCATTTAAATCATCGCGACATAAGTATTAGGTCATATTACACGTGCCGCTCTTCATGGGCTTGGCTTTCGGTTCTTCACGGACTGACCACATTGCATTTGACCACATTGCATTGAAACCATCGCGACATAAGTATTAGGTCATATTACACGTGCCACTCTTCATGGGCTTGGCTGTCGGTTCTTCAAGGACTGACCACATTGCATTTAAACCATCGCGAGATAAGTTTTAGGTCATATTACATGTGCCGCTCTTCATGGGCTTGGCTGTCGGTTCTTCACAGACTGACCACATTGCATTTAAACCATCGCGACATAAGTATTAGGTCATATTACACGTGCCGCTCTTCATAGGCTTGGCTGTCGGTTCATCACGGACTGACCACATTGCATTTAAACCATTGCGACATAAGTATTAGGTCATAGTACACGTGCCGCTCTTCATGGGCTTCGCTGTCGGTTCTTCATGGGCTGACCACATTGCATTTAAATCATCGCGACTTAAGTATTAGGTCATATTACATGTGCCGCTCTTCATGGTCTTGGCTGTCGGTTCTTCACAGACTGACCACATTGCATTTAAACCATCGCGACATAAGTATTAGGTCATATTACACGTGCCGCTCTTCATGGGCTTGGCTGTCGGTTCTTCCCAGACTGGCCACATTGCATTTAAACCATCGCGACATAAGTATTAGATCATATTACATGTGCCGCCCTTCATGGGCTTGGCAGCCGGTTCTTCATGGGCTGACGACATTGCATTTAAACCATCGCGACATAATTATTAGGTCATATTACACGTACCGCCCTTGATGGGCTTGGCTGTCAGTTCTTCATGGGCTGACCACATTGCATTTAAACCATCGCGACATATGTATTAGGTCATATTACACGTGCCACTCTTCATTGGCTTTGCTGTCGGTTCTTCACAGACTGACCACATTGCATTTAAACAATCGCGACATAAGTATTAGGTCATATTACACATGAAGCTCTTCATGGGCTTGGCTGTTGGTTCTTCATGGGCTGACCACATTGCATTTAAACCATCGCGACATAAGTATTAGGTAATATTACACGTGCCGCTCTTCATGGACTTGGCTGTCGGTTCTTCACGGACTAACCACATTGCATTTAAACCATCGCGACAGAAGTATTAGGTCATATTACTTGTGCCGCTCTTCATAGGCTTGGCTGTCGGTTCTTCACGGGCTGACCATATTACATTTAAACCATCGCGACATAAGTATTAGGTCATATTACTCGTGCCGCACTTCATGGGCTTGGCTCTCGGTTCTTCACGGGCTGACCACATTGCATTTAAATCATCGCGACATAAGTATTAGGTCATATTACACGTGCCGCTCTTCATAGGCTTGGCTGTCGGTTCTTCACAGGCTGACCACATTGCATTTAAACCATCGCGACATAAGTATTAGGTCATATTACACGTGACGCCCTTCATAGGCTTGGCTGTCAGTTCTTCACGGGCTGACCACATTGCATTTAAACCATCGCGAGATAAATATTAGGTCATATTACATTTGCCGCTCTTTATGGGCTTGGTTGTCGGTTCTTCACAGACTGACCACATTGCATTTAAACCATCGCGACAAAAGTATTAGGTCATATTACACGTGCCGCTCTTCATGGGCTTGGCTGTCGGTTCTTCACTGACTGACCACATTGCATTTAAACCATCGCGGGATAAGTATTAGGTCATATTACATGTGCCGCTCTTCATGGGCTTGGCTGTCGGTTCTTCAGGGGCTGACCACATTGCATTTAAACCATTTCGACATAAGTATTTGGTCATATTACAAGTGCCTCTCTTCATCGGCTTGGCTGTCAGTTCTTCACGGACTGACCACATTCCATTTAAACCAGCGCGACATAAGTATTATGTCATATTACACGTGCCGCTCTTCATGGCCTTGGCTGTTGGTTCTTCATGGGCTGACCACATTGCATTTAAACCATCGCGACATAAGTATTAGGTCATATTACACGTGCCGCTCTTCATGGGCTTGGCTGTCGGTTCTTCCCAGACTGGCCACATTGCATTTAAACCATCGCGACATAAGTATTAGGTCATATTACACATGCCGCTCTTCATGGGCTTGGCTGTCGGTTCTTCACGGGCTGACAACATTTCATTTCAACCATCGCGACATAAGTATTATGTCATATTACACGTGCCGCTCTTCATGGCCTTGGCTGTTGGTTCTTCATGGGCTGACCACATTGCATTTAAACCATCGCGACATAAGTATTAGGTCATATTACACGTGCCGCTTTTCATGGGCTTGGCTGTCGGTTCTTCACAGACTGATCACATTGCATTTAATTTAAACCATCGCAACATAAGTGATAGGTCATATTACACATGCCATCCTTCATGGGCTTGGCTGTGGGTTTTTCATGGGCTGACCACATTGCATTTAAACCATCCCGATATAAGTATTAGGTCATATTGCATGTGTCGCTCTTCATGGGCTTGGCTGTCGGTTCTTCACGGGCTGACCACATTGCATTTAAACTATCACGACATAAGTATTAGGTCATATTACACGTGCCGCTCTTGACTGGCTTTGCTGTCGGTTCTTCACAGACTGACAACATTGCATTTAAACCATCGCGACATAAGTATTAGGTCGTATTACATGTGCCGCTCTTCATAGGCTTGGCTGTCGGTTCTTCACGGACTGACCACATTGCATTTAAACAATTGTGACATAAGTATTAGGTCATATTACACGTGCCGTTCTTTATGGGATTTGCTGTCGGTTCTTCACGGGCTGACCACATTGCATTTAAATCATCGCGACATAAGTATTAGGTCATATTACATGTGCCGCTCTTCATAGGCTTGGCTGTCGGTTCTTCACGGACTGACCACATTGCATTTAAACAATTGTGACATAAGTATTAGGTCATATTACACGTGCCGTTCTTTATGGGATTTGCTGTCGGTTCTTCACGGGCTGACCACATTGCATTTAAATCATCGCGACATAAGTATTAGGTCATATTACACGTGCCGCCCTTCATGGGCTTGGCTTTCGGTTCTTCAAGGACTGACCACATTGCTTTTGAAGCAACTCGACATAAGTATTAGGTCATATTACACGTGCCGCTCTTCATGGGCTTGGCTGTCGGTCCTTCACGGACTAACCACATTGCCTTTAAACCATCGCGACAGAAGTATTAGGTCATACTACACGTGCCGCTCTTCATAGGCTTGGCTGTCGGTTCTTCACGGGCTTACCAGATTGCATTTAATCCATCGCGACAGAAGTATTAGGTCATATTACACGTGCCGCTCTTCATGGGCTTGGCTGTCGATTCTTCACAGGCTGACCACATTGCATTTAAACCATCGCGACATAAGTATTAGGTCGTATTACACATGCCGCTCTTCATAGTCTTGGCTGTCGGTTCTTCACGGACTGACCACATTGCATTTAAACCATTGCGACATAAGTATTAGGTCATATTACACGTGCCACTCTTCATGGGCTTCTCTGTCGGTTCTTCATGGGCTGACCACATTGCATTTAAATCATCGCGACATAAGTATTAGGTCATATTACACGTGCCGCTCTTCATGGGTTTGGCTTTCGGTTCTTCACGGACTGACCACATTGCATTTGACCACATTGCATTTAAACCATCGCGACATAAGTATTAGGTCATATTACACGTGCCACTCTTCATGGGCTTGGCTGTCGGTTCTTCAAGGGCTGACCACATTGCATTTAAACCATCGCGACATAAGTATTAGGTCATATTACACGTGCCGCTCTTCATGGGCTTGGCTGTCGGTTCTTCACAGACTGACCACATTGCATTTAAACCATCACGAGATAAGTATTAGGTCATATTACATGTGCCGCTCTTCATGGGCTTGGCTGTTGGTTATTCAGGGGCTGACCACATTGCATTTAAACCATTTCGACATAAGTATTAGGTCGTATTACATGTGCCGCTCTTCATAGGCTTGGCTGTCGGTTCTTCACGGACTGACCACATTGCATTTAAACAATTGCAACATAAGTATTAGTTCATATTACACATGCCGCTCTTTATGGGCTTGGCTTTCGGTTCTTCACGGACTGACCACATTGCATTTGACCACATTGCATTTAAACCATCGCGACATAAGTATTAGGTCATATTACACGTGCCGCTCTTCATGGGCTTGGCTTTCGGTTCTTCATGGGCTGACCACATTGCATTTAAATCATCGCGACATAAGTATTAGGTCATATTACACGTGCCGCTCTTCATGGGCTTGGCTTTCGGTTCTTCACGGACTGACCACATTGCATTTGACCACATTGCATTGAAACCATCGCGACATAAGTATTAGGTCATATTACACGTGCCACTCTTCATGGGCTTGGCTGTCGGTTCTTCAAGGACTGACCACATTGCATTTAAACCATCGCGAGATAAGTTTTAGGTCATATTACATGTGCCGCTCTTCATGGGCTTGGCTGTCGGTTCTTCACAGACTGACCACATTGCATTTAAACCATCGCGACATAAGTATTAGGTCATATTACACGTGCCGCTCTTCATAGGCTTGGCTGTCGGTTCATCACGGACTGACCACATTGCATTTAAACCATTGCGACATAAGTATTAGGTCATAGTACACGTGCCGCTCTTCATGGGCTTCGCTGTCGGTTCTTCATGGGCTGACCACATTGCATTTAAATCATCGCGACTTAAGTATTAGGTCATATTACATGTGCCGCTCTTCATGGTCTTGGCTGTCGGTTCTTCACAGACTGACCACATTGCATTTAAACCATCACGACATAGGTATTAGGTCATATTACACGTGCCGCTCTTCATGGGCTTGGCTGTCGGTTCTTCCCAGACTGGCCACATTGCATTTAAACCATCGCGACATAAGTATTAGATCATATTACATGTGCCGCCCTTCATGGGCTTGGCAGCCGGTTCTTCATGGGCTGACGACATTGCATTTAAACCATCGCGACATAATTATTAGGTCATATTACACGTACCGCCCTTGATGGGCTTGGCTGTCAGTTCTTCATGGGCTGACCACATTGCATTTAAACCATCGCGACATATGTATTAGGTCATATTACACGTGCCACTCTTCATTGGCTTTGCTGTCGGTTCTTCACAGACTGACCACATTGCATTTAAACAATCGCGACATAAGTATTAGGTCATATTACACATGAAGCTCTTCATGGGCTTGGCTGTTGGTTCTTCATGGGCTGACCACATTGCATTTAAACCATCGCGACATAAGTATTAGGTCATATTACACGTGCCGCTCTTCATGGGCTTGGCTGTCGGTTCTTCACGGACTAACCACATTGCATTTAAACCATCGCGACAGAAGTATTAGGTCATATTACTTGTGCCGCTCTTCATAGGCTTGGCTGTCGGTTCTTCACGGGCTGACCATATTACATTTAAACCATCGCGACATAAGTATTAGGTCATATTACTCGTGCCGCACTTCATGGGCTTGGCTCTCGGTTCTTCACGGGCTGACCACATTGCATTTAAATCATCGCGACATAAGTATTAGGTCATATTACACGTGCCGCTCTTCATAGGCTTGGCTGTCGGTTCTTCACAGGCTGACCACATTGCATTTAAACCATCGCGACATAAGTATTAGGTCATATTACACGTGACGCCCTTCATAGGCTTGGCTGTCAGTTCTTCACGGGCTGACCACATTGCATTTAAACCATCGCGAGATAAATATTAGGTCATATTACATTTGCCGCTCTTTATGGGCTTGGTTGTCGGTTCTTCACAGACTGACCACATTGCATTTAAACCATCGCGACAAAAGTATTAGGTCATATTACACGTGCCGCTCTTCATGGGCTTGGCTGTCGGTTCTTCACTGACTGACCACATTGCATTTAAACCATCGCGGGATAAGTATTAGGTCATATTACATGTGCCGCTCTTCATGGGCTTGGCTGTCGGTTCTTCAGGGGCTGACCACATTGCATTTAAACCATTTCGACATAAGTATTTGGTCATATTACAAGTGCCTCTCTTCATCGGCTTGGCTGTCAGTTCTTCACGGACTGACCACATTCCATTTAAACCAGCGCGACATAAGTATTATGTCATATTACACGTGCCGCTCTTCATGGCCTTGGCTGTTGGTTCTTCATGGGCTGACCACATTGCATTTAAACCATCGCGACATAAGTATTAGGTCATATTACACGTGCCGCTCTTCATGGGCTTGGCTGTCGGTTCTTCCCAGACTGGCCACATTGCATTTAAACCATCGCGACATAAGTATTAGGTCATATTACACATGCCGCTCTTCATGGGCTTGGCTGTCGGTTCTTCACGGGCTGACAACATTTCATTTCAACCATCGCGACATAAGTATTATGTCATATTACACGTGCCGCTCTTCATGGCCTTGGCTGTTGGTTCTTCATGGGCTGACCACATTGCATTTAAACCATCGCGACATAAGTATTAGGTCATATTACACGTGCCGCTTTTCATGGGCTTGGCTGTCGGTTCTTCACAGACTGATCACATTGCATTTAATTTAAACCATCGCAACATAAGTGATAGGTCATATTACACATGCCATCCTTCATGGGCTTGGCTGTGGGTTTTTCATGGGCTGACCACATTGCATTTAAACCATCCCGATATAAGTATTAGGTCATATTGCATGTGTCGCTCTTCATGGGCTTGGCTGTCGGTTCTTCACGGGCTGACCACATTGCATTTAAACTATCACGACATAAGTATTAGGTCATATTACACGTGCCGCTCTTGACTGGCTTTGCTGTCGGTTCTTCACAGACTGACAACATTGCATTTAAACCATCGCGACATAAGTATTAGGTCGTATTACATGTGCCGCTCTTCATAGGCTTGGCTGTCGGTTCTTCACGGACTGACCACATTGCATTTAAACAATTGTGACATAAGTATTAGGTCATATTACACGTGCCGTTCTTTATGGGATTTGCTGTCGGTTCTTCACGGGCTGACCACATTGCATTTAAATCATCGCGACATAAGTATTAGGTCATATTACATGTGCCGCTCTTCATAGGCTTGGCTGTCGGTTCTTCACGGACTGACCACATTGCATTTAAACAATTGTGACATAAGTATTAGGTCATATTACACGTGCCGTTCTTTATGGGATTTGCTGTCGGTTCTTCACGGGCTGACCACATTGCATTTAAATCATCGCGACATAAGTATTAGGTCATATTACACGTGCCGCCCTTCATGGGCTTGGCTTTTGGTTCTTCAAGGACTGACCACATTGCTTTTGAAGCAACTCGACATAAGTATTAGGTCATATTACACATGCCGCTCTTCATGGGCTTGGCTGTCGGTTCTTCACGGGCTGACCACATTTCATTTCAACCATCGCGACATAAGTATTAGGTCATATTGCACATGCCGCCCTTCATGGGCCTGGCTGTCAGTTCTTCATGGGCTGACCACATTGCATTTAAACCATCGCGACATAAGTATTAGTTCATATTACACGTTCCGCTCTTCATTGGCTTTGATGTCGGTTCTTCACAGACTGACAACATTGCATTTAAACCATCGCGACATAAGTATTAGGTCGTATTACATGTGCCGCTCTTCATAGGCTTGGCTGTCGGTTCTTCACGGACTGACCACATTGCATTTAAACCATTGCGACATAAGTATTAGGTCATATTACACGTGCCGCTCTTCATGGGCTTCGCTGTCGGTTCTTCACGGGGTGACCACATTGCATTTAAATCATCGCGACATAAGTATTAGGTCATATTACACGTGCCGCTCTTCATGGGCTTGGCTTTCGGTTATTCACGGACTGACCACATTGCATTTGAACCATCGCGACATAAGTATTACGTCATATTACACATGCCGCTCTTCATGGGCTTGGCTGTCGGTTCTTCACGGGCTGACCACATTTCATTTCAACCATTGCCACATAAGTATTAGATCATATTACACGTGCCGCTCTTCATGGCCTTGGCTGTCGGGCCTTCACAGGCTGACCACATTGCATTTAAACCATCGCGACATAAGTATTAGGTCATATTACACATGCAGCTCTTCATGGGCTTGGCTGTTGGTTCTTCATGGGCTGACCACATTGCATTTAAACCATGGCGACATAAGTATTAGGTCATATTACACGTGCCACCCTTCATGGGCTTGGCTTTCGGTTCTTCACGGACTGACCACATTGCATTTGAACCATCGCGACATAAGTATTAGGTCATATTACACGTGCTGCTCTTCATGGGCTTGGCTGTCGGTTCTTCACAGACTGACCACATTGCATTTAAATCATCGCGACATAAGTATTAGGTCATATTACACGTGCCTCTCTTCATGGGCTTGGCCTTCGGTTATTCACGGACTGACCACATTGCATTTGAACCATCGCGACATAAGTATTACGTCATATTACACATGCCGCTCTTCATGGGCTTGGCTGTCGGTTCTTCACGGGCTGACCACATTTCATTTCAACCATCGCCACATAAGTATTAGGTCATATTACACATGCCGCTCTTCATGGGCTTGGCTGTCGGGTCTTCACAGGCTGACCACATTGCATTTAAACCATCGCGACATAAGTATTAGGTCATATTACACATGCAGCTCTTCATGGGCTTGGCTGTTGGTTCTTCATGGGCTGACCACATTGCATTCAAACCATCGCGACATAAGTATTAGGTCATATTACATGTGCCGCTCTTCATGGGCTTGGCTGTCGGTTCTTCACAGACTGACCACATTGCATTTAAACCATCGCGACATAAGTATTATGTCATATTACATGTGCCGCTCTTCATGGGCTTGGCTGTCGGTTCTTCACAGACTGACCACATTGCATTTAAACCATCGCGAGATAAGTATTAGGTCATATTACATGTGCTGCTCTTCATGGGCTTGGCTGTCGGTTCTTCAGGGGCTGACCACATTCCATTTAAACCATTTCGACATAACTATTAGGTCATATTACATGTGCCGCTCTTCATGGGCTTGGCTGTCAGTTCTTCACGGACTGACCACATTCCATTTAAATCAGAGCGACATCAGTATTAGGTCATATTACACGTGCCGCTCTTCATGGGCTTGGCTGTCGGTTCTTCACTGACTGATCACATTGCATTTAATTTAAACCATCGCAACATAAGTGTTAGTTCATATTACATGTGCCATCCTTCATGGGCTTGGCTGTCGGTTCTTCATGGGCTGAACACATTGCATTTAAACCATCGTGACATAAGTACTAGGTCATATTACACATCCTGCTCTTCATGGCCTTGGCTGTCGGTTCCTCACGGGCTGACCACATTGCATTTAAACCATTGCGACGTAAGTATTAGGTCATATGACACGTGCCGCTCTTCATGGGCTTGGCTTTCGGTTCTTCAAGGACTCACCACATTGCATTTGACCACATTGCATTTAAACCATAGCAACATAAGTATTAGGTGATATTACACGTGCCGCTCTTCATGGGCTTGGCTTTCGGTTCTTCACGGACTGACCACATTGCATTTGAACCATCGCGACATAAGTATTAGGTCATATTACACGTGCCGCTCTTCATGGGCTTGGCTTTCGGTTCTTCACAGACTGACCACATTGCATTTGACCACATTGCATTTAAACCATCGCGACATAAGTGTTAGGTCATATTACACGTGTCGCTCTTCATGGGCTTCGCTGTCGGTTCTTCACGGGCTGACCACATTGCATTTAAATCATCGCGACATAAGTATTAGGTCATATTACACGTGCCGCTCTTCATGGGCTTGGCTTTCGGTTCTTCACGGAATGACCACATTGCATTTGAACCATCGCGACATAAGTATTAGGTCATATTACACGTGCCGCTCTTCATAGGCTTTGCTGTCGGGTCCTCACAGACTGACCATATTGCATTTAAACCATCGCGACATAAGTATTAGGTCATATTACACATGCAGCTCTTCATGGGCTTGGCTGTTGGTTCTTTATGGGCTGACCACATTGCATTTAAACCATCGCGACATAGTATTAGGTCATATTACACGTGCCCCTCTTCATGGGCTTGGCTGTCGGTTCTTCACGGACTAACCACATTGCATTTAAACCATCGCGACAGAAGTATTATGTCATATTACACGTGCCGCTCTTCATAGGCTTGGCTATCGGTTCTTCACGGGCTGACATTGCATTTAAACCATAGCGACATAAGTATTAGGTCATATTAAACGTGCCGCCCTTCATGGGCTTGGCTGTCGGTTCTTCACGGACAGACCACATTGCATTTAAACCAGCGCGACATAAGTATTAGGTCATATTACACGTGCCGCTGTTCATGGGCTTGGTTGACGGTTCTTCACGGACTGACCACATTGCACTTAATTTAAACCATCGCAACATAAGTGTTAGGTCATATTACACGTGCCATCCTTCATGGGCTTGGCTGTCGGTTCTTCATGGGCTGGCCACATTGCATTTAAACCATCGTGACATAAGTATTAGGTCATATTATACGGCCCGATTTTCATGGCCTTGGCTGTCGGTTCCACACAGGCTGACCACATTGCATTTAAACCATCCCGACATAAGTATCAGTACATGTGCCGCTCTTTATGGGCTTGGCTGTCGGTTCTTCACGGGCTGATCACATTGCATTTAAATCATCACGACATAAGTATTAGGTCATATTACACGTGCCGACCTTCATGGGCTTGGCTGCCGGTTCTTCACGTGCTGACGACATTGCATTTAAACCATCGTGACATAATTATTAAGTCATATTACACGTGCCGCCCTTCATGGGCTTGGCTGTCGGTTCTTCATGGGCTGACCACATTGCATTTAAACCATCGCGACATAAGTATTAGGTCATATTACACGTGCCGCTCTTCATGGGCTTGGCTGTCGGTCCTTCACGGACTAACCACATTGCCTTTAAACCATCGCGACAGAAGTATTAGGTCATACTACACGTGCCGCTCTTCATAGGCTTGGCTGTCGGTTCTTCACGGGCTGACCAGATTGCATTTAATCCATCGCGACAGAAGTATTAGGTCATATTACACGTGCCGCTCTTCATGGGCTTGGCTGTCGATTCATCACAGGCTGACCACATTGCATTTAAACCATCGCGACATAAGTATTAGGTCGTATTACACATGCCGCTCTTCATAGTCTTGGCTGTCGGTTCTTCACGGACTGACCACATTGCATTTAAACCATTGCGACATAAGTATTAGGTCATATTACACGTGCCACTCTTCATGGGCTTCTCTGTCGGTTCTTCATGGGCTGACCTCATTGCATTTAAATCATCGCGACATAAGTATTAGGTCATATTACACGTGCCGCTCTTCATGGGCTTGGCTTTCGGTTCTTCACGGACTGACCACATTGCATTTGACCACATTGCATTTAAACTATCGCGACATAAGTATTAGGTCATATTACACGTGCCACTCTTCATGGGCTTGGCTGTCGGTTCTTCAAGGGCTGACCACATTGCATTTAAACCATCGCGACATAAGTATTAGGTCATATTACACGTGCCGCTCTTCATGGGCTTGGCTGTCGGTTCTTCACAGACTGACCACATTGCATTTAAACCATCACGAGATAAGTATTAGGTCATATTACATGTGCCGCTCTTCATGGGCTTGGCTGTTGGTTATTCAGGGGCTGACCACATTGCATTTAAACCATTTCGACATAAGTATTAGGTCGTATTACATGTGCCGCTCTTCATAGGCTTGGCTGTCGGTTCTTCACGGACTGACCACATTGCATTTAAACAATTGCGACATAAGTATTAGTTCATATTACACATGCCGCTCTTTATGGGCTTGGCTTTCGGTTCTTCACGGACTGACCACATTGCATTTGACCACATTGCATTTAAACCATCGCGACATAAGTATTAGGTCATATTACACGTGCCGCTCTTCATGGGCTTGGCTTTCGGTTCTTCATGGGCTGACCACATTGCATTTAAATCATCGCGACATAAGTATTAGGTCATATTACACGTGCCGCTCTTCATGGGCTTGGCTTTCGGTTCTTCACGGACTGACCACATTGCATTTGACCACATTGCATTGAAACCATCGCGACATAAGTATTAGGTCATATTACACGTGCCACTCTTCATGGGCTTGGCTGTCGGTTCTTCAAGGACTGACCACATTGCATTTAAACCATCGCGAGATAAGTTTTAGGTCATATTACATGTGCCGCTCTTCATGGGCTTGGCTGTCGGTTCTTCACAGACTGACCACATTGCATTTAAACCATCGCGACATAAGTATTAGGTCATATTACACGTGCCGCTCTTCATAGGCTTGGCTGTCGGTTCATCACGGACTGACCACATTGCATTTAAACCATTGCGACATAAGTATTAGGTCATAGTACACGTGCCGCTCTTCATGGGCTTCGCTGTCGGTTCTTCATGGGCTGACCACATTGCATTTAAATCATCGCGACATAAGTATTAGGTCATATTACATGTGCCGCTCTTCATGGTCTTGGCTGTCGGTTCTTCACAGACTGACCACATTGCATTTAAACCATCGCGACATAAGTATTAGGTCATATTACACGTGCCGCTCTTCATAGGCTTGGCTGTTGGTTCATCACGGACTGTCGACATAGCATTTAAACCATTGCGAAATAAGTATTAGGTCATATTACACGTGCCGCTCTTCATGGGCTTCGCTGTCGGTTCTTCATGGGCTGACCACATTGCATTTAAATCATCGCTACATAAGTATTAGGTCATATTACATGTGCCGCTCAAAATGGGCTTGGCTTTCGGTTCTTCATGGACTGACCACATTGCATTTGACCACATTGCATTTAAACCATCGCGACATAAGTATTAGGTCATATTACACGTGCCACTCTTCATGGGCTTGGCTGTCGGTTCTTCAAGGGCTGACCACATTGCATTTAAATCATCGCGACATAAGTATTAGGTCATATTACACGTGCTGCTCTTCATAGGCTTGGCTGTCGGTTCTTCACAGGCTGACCACATTGCATTTAAACCATAGCGACATAAGTATTAGGTCATATTACACGTGCCACTCTTCATGGCTTTGGCTGTCGGTCCTTCACGGACTAACCACATTGCCTTTAAACCATCGCGACAGAAGTATTAGGTCATATTACACGTGCCGCTCTTCATTGGCTTGGCTGTCGGTTCTTCACGGGCTGACCACATTGCATTTAATCCATCGCGACAGAAGTATTAAGTCATATTACACGTGCCGCTCTTCATGGGCTTGGCTGTCGGTTCTTCACAGGCTGACCACATTGCATTTAAATCATCACGACATATGTATTAGGTCATATTACACGTGCCGTCCTTCATGGGCTTGGCTGTCAGTTCTTCACAGACTGACCACATTGCATTTAAACCATCGCGACATAAGTATTAGGTCATATTACACGTGCCGCTCTTCATGGGCTTGGCTGTCGGTCCTTCACGGACTAACCACATTGCCTTTAAACCATCGCGACAGAAGTATTAGGTCATACTACACGTGCCGCTCTTCATAGGCTTGGCTGTCGGTTCTTCACGGGCTGACCAGATTGCATTTAATCCATCGCGACAGAAGTATTAGGTCATATTACACGTGCCGCTCTTCATGGGCTTGGCTGTCGATTCATCACAGGCTGACCACATTGCATTTAAACCATCGCGACATAAGTATTAGGTCGTATTACACATGCCGCTCTTCATAGTCTTGGCTGTCGGTTCTTCACGGACTGACCACATTGCATTTAAACCATTGCGACATAAGTATTAGGTCATATTACACGTGCCACTCTTCATGGGCTTCTCTGTCGGTTCTTCATGGGCTGACCTCATTGCATTTAAATCATCGCGACATAAGTATTAGGTCATATTACACGTGCCGCTCTTCATGGGCTTGGCTTTCGGTTCTTCACGGACTGACCACATTGCATTTGACCACATTGCATTTAAACTATCGCGACATAAGTATTAGGTCATATTACACGTGCCACTCTTCATGGGCTTGGCTGTCGGTTCTTCAAGGGCTGACCACATTGCATTTAAACCATCGCGACATAAGTATTAGGTCATATTACACGTGCCGCTCTTCATGGGCTTGGCTGTCGGTTCTTCACAGACTGACCACATTGCATTTAAACCATCACGAGATAAGTATTAGGTCATATTACATGTGCCGCTCTTCATGGGCTTGGCTGTTGGTTATTCAGGGGCTGACCACATTGCATTTAAACCATTTCGACATAAGTATTAGGTCGTATTACATGTTCCGCTCTTCATAGGCTTGGCTGTCGGTTCTTCACGGACTGACCACATTGCATTTAAACAATTGCGACATAAGTATTAGTTCATATTACACATGCCGCTCTTTATGGGCTTGGCTTTCGGTTCTTCACGGACTGACCACATTGCATTTGACCACATTGCATTTAAACCATCGCGACATAAGTATTAGGTCATATTACACGTGCCGCTCTTCATGGGCTTGGCTTTCGGTTCTTCATGGGCTGACCACATTGCATTTAAATCATCGCGACATAAGTATTAGGTCATATTACACGTGCCGCTCTTCATGGGCTTGGCTTTCGGTTCTTCACGGACTGACCACATTGCATTTGACCACATTGCATTGAAACCATCGCGACATAAGTATTAGGTCATATTACACGTGCCACTCTTCATGGGCTTGGCTGTCGGTTCTTCAAGGACTGACCACATTGCATTTAAACCATCGCGAGATAAGTTTTAGGTCATATTACATGTGCCGCTCTTCATGGGCTTGGCTGTCGGTTCTTCACAGACTGACCACATTGCATTTAAACCATCGCGACATAAGTATTAGGTCATATTACACGTGCCGCTCTTCATAGGCTTGGCTGTCGGTTCATCACGGACTGACCACATTGCATTTAAACCATTGCGACATAAGTATTAGGTCATAGTACACGTGCCGCTCTTCATGGGCTTCGCTGTCGGTTCTTCATGGGCTGACCACATTGCATTTAAATCATCGCGACATAAGTATTAGGTCATATTACATGTGCCGCTCTTCATGGTCTTGGCTGTCGGTTCTTCACAGACTGACCACATTGCATTTAAACCATCGCGACATAAGTATTAGGTCATATTACACGTGCCGCTCTTCATAGGCTTGGCTGTTGGTTCATCACGGACTGTCGACATAGCATTTAAACCATTGCGAAATAAGTATTAGGTCATATTACACGTGCCGCTCTTCATGGGCTTCGCTGTCGGTTCTTCATGGGCTGACCACATTGCATTTAAATCATCGCTACATAAGTATTAGGTCATATTACATGTGCCGCTCAAAATGGGCTTGGCTTTCAGTTCTTCATGGACTGACCACATTGCATTTGACCACATTGCATTTAAACCATCGCGACATAAGTATTAGGTCATATTACACGTGCCACTCTTCATGGGCTTGGCTGTCGGTTCTTCAAGGGCTGACCACATTGCATTTAAATCATCGCGACATAAGTATTAGGTCATATTACACGTGCTGCTCTTCATAGGCTTGGCTGTCGGTTCTTCACAGGCTGACCACATTGCATTTAAACCATAGCGACATAAGTATTAGGTCATATTACACGTGCCGCTCTTCATGGCTTTGGCTGTCGGTCCTTCACGGACTAACCACATTGCCTTTAAACCATGGCGACAGAAGTATTAGGTCATATTACACGTGCCGCTCTTCATTGGCTTGGCTGTCGGTTCTTCACGGGCTGACCACATTGCATTTAATCCATCGCGACAGAAGTATTAAGTCATATTACACGTGCCGCTCTTCATGGGCTTGGCTGTCGGTTCTTCACAGGCTGACCACATTGCATTTAAATCATCACGACATATGTATTAGGTCATATTACACGTGCCGTCCTTCATGGGCTTGGCTGTCAGTTCTTCACAGACTGACCACATTGCATTTAAACCATCGCGAGATAAGTATTAGGTCATATTACACGTGCCGCTCTTCATGGGCTTGGCTGTCGGTTCTTCACAGGCTGACCACATTGCATTTAAATCGTCACGACATACGTATTAGGTCATATTACACGTGCCACCCTTGATCGGCTAGGCTGTCAGTTCTTCACGGGCTGACCATATTGCATTTAAACCATCGCGAGATAAGTTTTAGGTCATATTACATGTGCCGCTCTTCATGGGCTTGGCTGTCGGTTCTTCACAGACTGACCACATTGCATTTAAACCATCGCGACATAAGTATTTGGTCGTATTACACATGCCGCTCTTCATAGTCTTGGCTGTCGGTTCTTCACGGACTGACCACATTGCATTTAAACCATTGCGACATAAGTATTAGGTCATATTACACGTGCCACTCTTCATGGGCTTCTCTGTCGGTTCTTCATGGGCTGACCACATTGCATTTAAATCATCGCGACATAAGTATTAGGTCATATTACACATGGCGCTCTTCATGGGCTTGGCTTTCGGTTCTTCACAGACTGACCACATTGCATTTGACCACATTGCATTTAAACCATCGCGACATAAGTATTAGGTCGTATTACACGTGCCGCTCTTCATAGTCTTGGCTGTCGGTTCTTCACGGACTGACCACTTTGCATTTAAACCATTGCGACATAAGGATTAGGTCATATTACACGTGCCACTCTTCATGGGCTTCGCTGTCGGTTCTTCACGGGCTGACCACATTGCATTTAAATCATCGCGACATAAGTATTAGGTCATATTACACATGCCGCTCTTCATGGGCTTGGCTTTCGGTTCTTCACGGACGGACCACATTGCATTTGAACCATCGTGACATAAGTATTAGGTCATATTACACGTGCCGCTCTTCATGGGCTTTGCTGTCGGGTCCTCACAGGCTGACCATATTGCATTTAAACCATCGCGACATAAGTATTAGGTCATATTACACATGCAGCTCTTCATGGGCTTGGCTGTTGGTTCTTCATGGGCTGACCACATTGCATTTAAACCATAGCGACATAAGTATTAGGTCATATTAAACGTGCCGCCCTTCATGGGCTTGGCTGTCGGTTCTTCACGGACTGACCACATTGCATTTAAAGCAGCACGACATAAGTATTAGGTCATATTACACGTGCCGCTCTTCATGCGCTTGGTTGTCGGTTCTTCACGGACTGACCACATTGCATTTAATTTAAACCATCGCAACATAAGTGTTAGGTCATATTACACGTGCCATCCTTCATGGGCTTGGCTGTCGGTTCTTCATGGGCTGGCCACATTGCATTTAAACCATTGTGACATAAGTATTAGGTCATATTATACGGCCCGATTTTCATGGCCTTGGCTGTCGGTTCCAAACAGGCTGACCACATTGCATTTAAACCATCGCGAGATAAGTATTAGGTCATATTACATGTGCCGCTCTTCATGGGCTTGGCTGTCAGTTCTTCAGGGGCTGACCACATTGCATTTAAACCATTTCGACACAAGTATTTGATCATATTACACGTGCCGCTCTTCATGGGCTTGGCTGTCAGTTCTTCACGGACTGACCACATTCCATTTACACCAGCGCGACATAAGTATTAGGTCGTATTACATGTGCCGCTCTTCATAGGCTTGGCTGTCGGTTCTTCACGGACTGACCACATAGCATTTAAACAATTGCGACATAAGTATTAGGTCATATTACACGTGCCGCTCTTTATGGGCTTCGCTGTCGGTTCTTCACGGGCTGACCACATTGCATTTAAATCATCGCGACATAAGTATTAGGTCATATTACACGTGCCGCTCTTCATGGGCTTGGCTTTCAGTTCTTCACGGACTAACCACATTGCATTTAAACCATCGCGACAAAAGTATTAGGTCATATTACACGTGCCGCTCTTCATAGGCTTGGCTGTCGGTTCTTCACAGACTGACCACATTGCATTTAAACCATCGCGGGATAAGTATCAGGTCATATTACATGTGCCGCTCTTCATGGGCTTGGCTGTCTGTTCTTCACGGGCTGATCACATTGCATTTAAATCATCACGACATAAGTATTAGGTCATATTACACGTGCCGCCCTTCATGGGCTTGGCTGTCAGTTCTTCACGGGCTGACCATATTGCATTTAAACCATTGCGACATAATTATTAGGTCATATTACACGTGCCGCCCTTCATGAGCTTGGCTGCCGGTTCTTCATGGGCTGACCACATTGCATTTAAACCATCGCGACATAAGTATTAGGTCATATTACATGTGCCGCTCTTCATGGGCTTGGCTGTCGGTCCTTCACGGACTAACCACATTGCCTTTAAACCATCGCGACAGAAGTATTAGGTCATATTACACATGCCGCTCTTCATAGGCTTGGCTGTCGGTTCTTCACGGGCTGACCACATTGCATTTAATCCATTGCGACTGAAGTATTAAGTCATATTACACGTGCCGCTCTTCATGGGCTTGGCTGTCGGTTCTTCATAGACTGACCACATTGCATTTAAACCATCGCGACATAAGTATTAGGTCATATTACACGTGCCGCTCTTCATAGGCTTGGCTGTCGGTTCATCACGGACTGACGACATTGCATTTAAACCATTGCGAAATAAGTATTAGGTCATATTACACGTGCCGCTCTTCATGGGCTTCGCTATCGGTTCTTCATGGGCTGACCACATTGCATTTAAATCATCGTGACATAAGTATTAGGTCATATTACACGTGCCGCTCTTCATGGGCTTGGCTTTCGGTTCTTCACGGACTGACCACATTGCATTTGACCACATTGCATTTAAACCATCGCGACATAAGTATTAGGTCATATTACACGTGCCACTCTTCATGGGCTTGGCTGTCGGTTCTTCAAGGGCTGACCACATTGCATTTAAATCATCGCGACATAAGTATTAGGTCATATTACACGTGCCGCTCTTCATAGGCTTGGCTGTCGGTTCTTCACAGGCTGACCACATTGCATTTAAACCATAGCGACATAAGTATTAGGTCATGTTACACGTGCCGCCCTTCATAGGCTTGGCTGTCAGTTCTTCACGGGCTGACCACATTGCATTTAAACCATTGCGAGATAAATATTAGGTCATATTACATGTGCCGCTCTTCATGGGCTTGGCTGTCGGTTCTTCACAGACTGACCACATTGCATTTAAACCATCGCGACATAAGTATTAGGTCATATTACACGTGCCGCTATTCATGGGCTTGGTTGTCGGTTCTTCACAGACTGACCACATTGCATTTAAACCATCACGAGATAAGTATTAGGTCATATTACATGTGCCGCTCTTCATGGGCTTGGCTGTTGGTTATTCAGGGGCTGACCACATTGCATTTAAACCATATCGACATAAGTATTAGGTCGTATTACATGTGCCGCTCTTCATAGGCTTGGCTGTCGGTTCTTCACGGACTGACCACATTGCATTTAAACAATTGCGACATAAGTATTAGTTCATATTACACATGCCGCTCTTTATGGGCTTGGCTTTCGGTTCTTCACGGACTGACCACATTGCATTTGACCATATTGCATTTAAACCATCGCGACATAAGTATTAGGTCATATTACACGTGCCGCTCTTCATGGGCTTGGCTTTCGGTTCTTCATGGGCTGACCACATTGCATTTAAATCATCGCGACATAAGTATTAGGTCATATTACACGTGCCGCTCTTCATGGGCTTGGCTTTCGGTTCTTCACGGACTGACCACATTGCATTTGACCACATTGCATTGAAACCATCGCGACATAAGTATTAGGTCATATTACACGTGCCGCTCTTCATGGGCTTGGCTGTCGGTTCATCACGGACTGACCACATTGCATTTAAACCATTGCGACATAAGTATTAGGTCATAGTACACGTGCCGCTCTTCATGGGCTTCGCTGTCGGTTCTTCATGGGCTGACCACATTGCATTTAAATCATCGTGACATAAGTATTAGGTCATATTACATGTGCCGCTCTTCATGGGCTTGGCTGTCGGTTCTTCACAGACTGACCACATTGCATTTAAACCATCGCGACATAAGTATTATTTCATATTACACGTGCCGCTCTTCATAGGCTTGGCTGTTGGTTCATCACGGACTGTCGACATAGCATTTAAACCATTGCGAAATAAGTATTAGGTCATATTACACGTGCCGCTCTTCATGGGCTTCGCTGTCGGTTCTTCATGGGCTGACCACATTGCATTTAAATCATCGCTACATAAGTATTAGGTCATATTACATGTGCCGCTCTTCATGGGCTTGGCTTTCGGTTCTTCATGGACTGACCACATTGCATTTGACCACATTGCATTTAAACCATCGCGACATAAGTATTAGGTCTTATTACACGTGCCACACTTCATGGGCTTGGCTGTCGGTTCTTCAAGGGCTGACCACATTGCATTTAAATCATCGCGACATAAGTATTAGGTCATATTACACGTGCCGCTCTTCATAGGCTTGGCTATCGGTTCTTCACAGGCTGACCACATTGCATTTAAACCATAGCGACATAAGTATTAGGTCATATTACACGTGCCGCTCTTCATGGCTTTGGCTGTCGGTCCTTCACGGACTAACCACATTGCCTTTAAACCATCGCGACAGAAGTATTAGGTCATATTACACGTGCCGCTCTTCATAGGCTTGGCTGTCGGTTCTTCACGGGCTGACCACATTGCATTTAATCCATCGCGACAGAAGTATTAAGTCATATTACACGTGCCGCTCTTCATGGGCTTGGCTGTCGGTTCTTCACAGGCTGACCACATTGCATTTAAATCATCACGACATACGTATTAGGTCATATTACACGTGCCGTCCTTCATGGGCTTGGCTGTCAGTTCTTCACAGACTGACCACATTGCATTTAAACCATCGCGAGATAAGTATTAGGTCATATTACACGTGCCGCTCTTCATGGGCTTGGTTGTCGGTTCTTCACGGACTGACCACATTGCATTTAATTTAAACCATCGCAACATAAGTGTTAGGTCATATTACACGTGCCATCCTTCATGGGCTTGGCTGTCGGTTCTTCATGGGCTGGCCACATTGCATTTAAACCATCGTGACATAAGTATTAGGTCATATTATACGGCCCGATTTTCATGGCCTTGGCTGTCGGTTCCACACAGGCTGACCACATTGCATTTAAACCATCCCGACATAAGTATCAGGTCATATTACATGTGCCGCTCTTCATGGGCTTGGCTGTCGGTTCTTCACGGGCTGATCACATTGCATTTAAATCATCACGACATAAGTATTAGGTCATATTACACGTGCCGCCCTTCATGGGCTTGGCTGTCAGTTCTTCACGGGCTGACCACATTGCATTTAAACCATTGCGACATAAGTATTAGGTCATATTACACGTGCCGACCTTCATGGGCTTGGCTGCCGGTTCTTCACGTGCTGACGACATTGCATTTAAACCATCGTGACATAATTATTAAGTCATATTACACGTGCCGCCCTTCATGGGCTTGGCTGTCGGTTCTTCATGGGCTGACCACATTGCATTTAAACCATCGCGAAATAAGTATTAGGTCATATTACACGTGCCGCTCTTCATGGGCTTGGCTGTCAGTCCTTCACGGACTAACCACATTGCCTTTAAACCATCGCGACAGAAGTATTAGGTCATACTACACGTGCCGCTCTTCATAGGTTTGGCTGTCGGTTCTTCACGGGCTGACCAGATTGCATTTAATCCATCGCGACAGAAGTATTAGGTCATATTACACGTGCCGCTCTTCATGGGCTTGGTTGTCGATTCTTCACAGGCTGACCACATTGCATTTCAATCATCACGAAATACATATTAGGTCATATTACACGTGCCGTCCTTCATGGGCTTGGCTGTCAGTTCTTCACGGGCTGACCACATTGCATTTAAACCATCGCGAGATAAGTTTTAGGTCATATTACATGTGCCGCTCTTCATGGGCTTGGCTGTCGGTTCTTCACAGACTGACCACATTGCATTTAAACCATCGCGACATAAGTATTAGGTCGTATTACACATGCCGCTCTTCATAGTCTTGGCTGTCGGTTCTTCACGGACTGACCACATTGCATTTAAACCATTGCGACATAAGTATTAGGTCATATTACACGTGCCACTCTTCATGGGCTTCTCTGTCGGTTCTTCATGGGCTGACCACATTGCATTTAAATCATCGCGACATAAGTATTAGGTCATATTACACATGCCGCTCTTCATGGGCTTGGCTTTCGGTTCTTCACAGACTGACCACATTGCATTTGACCACATTGCATTTAAACCATCGCGACATAAGTATTAGGTCGTATTACACGTGCCGCTCTTCATAGTCTTGGCTGTCGGTTCTTCACGGACTGACCACATTGCATTTAAACCATTGCGACATAAGGATTAGGTCATATTACACGTGCCACTCTTCATGGGCTTCGCTGTCGGTTCTTCACGGGCTGACCACATTGCATTTAAATCATCGCGACATAAGTATTAGGTCATATTACACATGCCGCTCTTCATGGGCTTGGCTTTCGGTTCTTCACGGACGGACCACATTGCATTTGAACCATCGTGACATAAGTATTAGGTCATATTACACGTGCCGCTCTTCATGGGCTTTGCTGTCGGGTCCTCACAGGCTGACCATATTGCATTTAAACCATCGCGGCATAAGTATTAGGTCATATTACACATGCAGCTCTTCATGGGCTTGGCTGTTGGTTCTTCATGGGCTGACCACATTGCATTTAAACCATAGCGACATAAGTATTAGGTCATATTAAACGTGCCGCCCTTCATGGGCTTGGCTGTCGGTTCTTCACGGACTGACCACATTGCATTTAAACCAGCACGACATAAGTATTAGGTCATATTACACGTGCCGCTCTTCATGGGCTTGGTTGTCGGTTCTTCACGGACTGACCACATTGCATTTAATTTAAACCATCGCAACATAAGTGTTAGGTCATATTACACGTGCCATCCTTCATGGGCTTGGCTGTCGGTTCTTCATGGGCTGGCCACATTGCATTTAAACCATCGTGACATAAGTATTAGGTCATATTATACGGCCCGATTTTCATGGCCTTGGCTGTCGGTTCCAAACAGGCTGACCACATTGCATTTAAACCATCGCGAGATAAGTATTAGGTCATATTACATGTGCCGCTCTTCATGGGCTTGGCTGTCAGTTCTTCAGGGGCTGACCACATTGCATTTAAACCATTTCGACACAAGTATTTGGTCATATTACACGTGCCGCTCTTCATGGGCTTGGCTGTCAGTTCTTCACGGACTGACCACATTCCATTTACACCAGCGCGACATAAGTATTAGGTCGTATTACATGTGCCACTCTTCATAGGCTTGGCTGTCGGTTCTTCACGGACTGACCACATAGCATTTAAACAATTGCGACATAAGTATTAGGTCATATTACACGTGCCGCTCTTTATGGGCTTCGCTGTCGGTTCTTCACGGGCTGACCACATTGCATTTAAATCATCGCGACATAAGTATTAGGTCATATTACACGTGCCGCTCTTCATGGGCTTGGCTTTCAGTTCTTCACGGACTAACCACATTGCATTTAAACCATCGCGACAGAAGTATTAGGTCATATTACACGTGCCGCTCTTCATAGGCTTGGCTGTCGGTTCTTCACAGACTGACCACATTGCATTTAAACCATCGCGGGATAAGTATCAGGTCATATTACATGTGCCGCTCTTCATGGGCTTGGCTGTCTGTTCTTCACGGGCTGATCACATTGCATTTAAATCATCACGACATAAGTATTAGGTCATATTACACGTGCCGCCCTTCATGGGCTTGGCTGTCAGTTCTTCACGGGCTGACCATATTGCATTTAAACCATTGCGACATAATTATTAGGTCATATTACACGTACCGCCCTTCATGAGCTTGGCTGCCGGTTCTTCATGGGCTGACCACATTGCATTTAAACCATCGCGACATAAGTATTAGGTCATATTACATGTGCCGCTCTTCATGGGCTTGGCTGTCGGTCCTTCACGGACTAACCACATTGCCTTTAAACCATCGCGACAGAAGTATTAGGTCATATTACACATGCCGCTCTTCATAGGCTTGGCTGTCGGTTCTTCACGGGCTGACCACATTGCATTTAATCCATTGCGACTGAAGTATTAAGTCATATTACACGTGCCGCTCTTCATGGGCTTGGCTGTCGGTTCTTCACAGGCTGACCACATTGCATTTAAATCGTCACGACATACGTATTAGGTCATATTACACGTGCCACCCTTGATCGGCTAGGCTGTCATTTCTTCACGGGCTGACCACATTGCATTTAAACCATCGCGAGATAAGTTTTAGGTCATATTACATGTGCCGCTCTTCATGGGCTTGGCTGTCGGTTCTTCACAGACTGACCACATTGCATTTAAACCATCGCGACATAAGTATTAGGTCATATTACACGTGCCGCTCTTCATAGGCTTGGCTGTCGGTTCATCACGGACTGACCACATTGCATTTAAACCATTGCGACATAAGTATTAGGTCATATTACACGTGCCGCTCTTCATGGGCTTCCCACATTGCATTTAAATTATTGCGACATAAGTATTAGGTCATATTACATGTGCCGCTCTTCATGGGCTTGGCTGTCGGTTCTTCACAGACTGACCACATTGCATTTAAACCATCGCGACATAAGTATTAGGTCATATTACACGTGCCGCTCTTCATAGGCTTGGCTGTCAGTTCATCACGGACTGACGACATTGCATTTAAACCATTGCGAAATAAGTATTAGGTCATATTACACGTGCCGTTCTTCATGGGCTTCGCTATCGGTTCTTCATGGGCTGACCACATTGCATTTAAATCATCATGACATAAGTATTAGGTCATATTACACGTGCCGCTCTTCATGGGCTTGGCTTTCGGTTCTTCACGGACTGACCACATTGCATTTGACCACATTGCATTTAAACCATCGCGACATAAGTATTAGGTCATATTACACGTGCCACTCTTCATGGGCTTGGCTGTCGGTTCTTCAAGGGCTGACCACATTGCATTTAAACCATCGCGACATAAGTATTAGGTCATATTACACGTGCCGCTCTTCATGGGCTTGGCTGTCGGTTCTTCACAGACTGACCACATTGCATTTAAACCATCACGAGATAAGTATTAGGTCATATTACATGTGCCGCTCTTCATGGGCTTGGCTGTTGGTTATTCAGGGGCTGACCACATTGCATTTAAACCATTTCGACATAAGTATTAGGTCGTATTACATGTGCCGCTCTTCATAGGCTTGGCTGTCGGTTCTTCACGGACTGAACACATTGCATTTAAACAATTGCGACATAAGTATTAGTTCATATTACACATGCCGCTCTTTATGGGCTTGGCTTTCGGTTCTTCACGGACTGACCACATTGCATTTGACCACATTGCATTTAAACCATCGCGACATAAGTATTAGGTCATATTACACGTGCCGCTCTTCATGGGCTTGGCTTTCGGTTCTTCATGGGCTGACCACATTGCATTTAAATCATCGCGACATAAGTATTAGGTCATATTACACGTGCCGCACTTCATGGGCTTGGCTTTCGGTTCTTCACGGACTGACCACATTGCATTTGACCACATTGCATTGAAACCATCGCGACACAAGTATTAGGTCATATTACACGTGCCACTCTTCATGGGCTTGGCTGTCGGTTCTTCAAGGGCTGACCACATTGCATTTAAACCATCGCGAGATAAGTTTTAGGTCATATTACATGTGCCGCTCTTCATGGGCTTGGCTGTCGGTTCTTCACAGACTGACCACATTGCATTTAAACCATCGCGACATAAGTATTAGGTCATATTACACGTGCCGCTCTTCATAGGCTTGGCTGTCGGTTCATCACGGACTGACCACATTGCATTTAAACCATTGCGACATAAGTATTAGGTCATAGTACACGTGCCGCTCTTCATGGGCTTCGCTGTCGGTTCTTCATGGGCTGACCACATTGCATTTAAATCATCGCGACATAAGTATTAGGTCATATTACATGTGCCGCTCTTCATGGTCTTGGCTGTCGGTTCTTCACAGACTGACCACATTGCATTTAAACCATCGCGACATAAGTATTAGGTCATATTACACGTGCCGCTCTTCATAGGCTTGGCTGTTGGTTCATCACGGACTGTCGACATAGCATTTAAACCATTGCGAAATAAGTATTAGGTCATATTACACGTGCCGCTCTTCATGGGCTTCGCTGTCGGTTCTTCATGGGCTGACCACATTGCATTTAAATCATCGCTACATAAGTATTAGGTCATATTACATGTGCCGCTCAAAATGGGCTTGGCTTTCGGTTCTTCATGGACTGACCACATTGCATTTGACCACATTGCATTTAAACCATCGCGACATAAGTATTAGGTCATATTACACGTGCCACTCTTCATGGGCTTGG
The DNA here is from genome assembly GCA_031216915.1 of Pictodentalium vernedei. NCBI lineage: Eukaryota > Metazoa > Mollusca > Scaphopoda > Dentaliida > Dentaliidae > Pictodentalium > Pictodentalium vernedei. Next base: position 313,114,833 of record CM062289.1, read on the forward strand.
CTGTCGGTTCTTCAAGGGCTGACCACATTGCATTTAAATCATCGCGACATAAGTATTAGGTCATATTACACGTGCCGCTCTTCATAGGCTTGGCTGTCGGTTCTTCACAGGCTGACCACATTGCATTTAAACCATAGCGACATAAGTATTAGGTCATATTACACGTGCCGCTCTTCATGGCTTTGGCTGTCGGTCCTTCACGGACTAACCACATTGCCTTTAAACCATCGCGACAGAAGTATTAGGTCATATTACACGTGCCGCTCTTCATTGGCTTGGCTGTCGGTTCTTCACGGGCTGACCACATTGCATTTAATCCATCGCGACAGAAGTATTAAGTCATATTACATGTGCCGCTCTTCATGGGCTTGGCTGTCGGTTCTTCACAGGCTGACCACATTGGATTTAAATCATCACGACATACGTATTAGGTCATATTACACGTGCCGTCCTTCATGGGCTTGGCTGTCAGTTCTTCACAGACTGACCACATTGCATTTAAACCATCGCGAGATAAGTATTAGGTCATATTACACGTGCCGCTCTTCATGGGCTTGGCTGTCGGTTCTTCACAGGCTGACCACATTGCATTTAAATCGTCACGACATACGTATTAGGTCATATTACACGTGCCACCCTTGATCGGCTAGGCTGTCAGTTCTTCACGGGCTGACCACATTGCATTTAAACCATCGCGAGATAAGTTTTAGGTCATATTACATGTGCCGCTCTTCATGGGCTTGGCTGTCGGTTCTTCACAGACTGACCACATTGCATTTAAACCATCGCGACATAAGTATTAGGTCATATTACACGTGCCGCTCTTCATAGGCTTGGCTGTCGGTTCATCACGGACTGACCACATTGCATTTAAACCATTGCGACATAAGTATTAGGTCATATTACACGTGCCGCTCTTCATGGGCTTCGCTGTCGGTTCTTCATGGGCTGACCACATTGCATTTAAATTATTGCGACATAAGTATTAGGTCATATTAAATGTGCCGCTCTTCATGGGCTTGGCTGTCGGTTCTTAACAGACTGACAACATTGCATTTAAACCATCGCGACATAAGTATTAGGTCATATTACACGTGCCGCTCTTCATAGGCTTGGCTGTCGGTTCATCACGGACTGACGACATTGCATTTAAACCATTGCGAAATAAGTATTAGGTCATATTACACGTGCCGCTCTTCATGGGCTTCGCTATCGGTTCTTCATGGGCTGACCACATTGCATTTAAATCATCGCGACATAAGTATTAGGTCATATTACACGTGCCGCTCTTCATGGGCTTGGCTTTCGGTTCTTCACGGACTGACCACATTGCATTTGACCACATTGCATTTAAACCATCGCGACATAAGTATTAGGTCATATTACACGTGCCACTCTTCATGGGCTTGGCTGTCGGTTCTTCAAGGGCTGACCACATTGCATTTAAATCATCGCGACATAAGTATTAGGTCATATTACACGTGCCGCTCTTCATAGGCTTGGCTGTCGGTTCTTCACAGGCTGACCACATTGCATTTAAACCATAGCGACATAAGTATTAGGTCATATTACACGTGCCGCCCTTCATAGGCTTGGCTGTCAGTTCTTCACGGGCTGACCACATTGCATTTAAACCATTGCGAGATAAATATTAGGTCATATTACATGTGCCGCTCTTCATGGGCTTGGCTGTCGGTTCTTCACAGACTGACCACATTGCATTTAAACCATCGCGACATAAGTATTAGGTCATATTACACGTGCCGCTATTCATGGGCTTGGCTGTCGGTTCTTCACAGACTGACCACATTGCATTTAAACCATCACGAGATAAGTATTAGGTCATATTACATGTGCCGCTCTTCATGGGCTTGGCTGTTGGTTATTCAGGGGCTGACCACATTGCATTTAAACCATTTCGACATAAGTATTAGGTCGTATTACATGTGCCGCTCTTCATTGGCTTGGCTGTCGGTTCTTCACGGACTGACCACATTGCATTTAAACAATTGCGACATAAGTATTAGTTCATATTACACATGCCGCTCTTTATGGGCTTGGCTTTCGGTTCTTCACGGACTGACCACATTGCATTTGACCACATTGCATTTAAACCATCGCGACATAAGTATTAGGTCATATTACACGTGCCGCTCTTCATGGGCTTGGCTTTCGGTTCTTCATGGGCTGACCACATTGCATTTAAATCATCGCGACATAAGTATTAGGTCATATTACACGTGCCGCTCTTCATGGGCTTGGCTTTCGGTTCTTCACGGACTGACCACATTGCATTTGACCACATTGCATTGAAACCATCGCGACATAAGTATTAGGTCATATTACACGTGCCACTCTTCATGGGCTTGGCTGTCGGTTCTTCAAGGGCTGACCACATTGCATTTAAACCATCGCGAGATAAGTTTTAGGTCATATTACATGTGCCGCTCTTCATGGGCTTGGCTGTCGGTTCTTCACAGACTGACCACATTGCATTTAAACCATCGCGACATAAGTATTAGGTCATATTACACGTGCCGCTCTTCATAGGCTTGGCTGTCGGTTCATCACGGACTGACCACATTGCATTTAAACCATTGCGACATAAGTATTAGGTCATAGTACACGTGCCGCTCTTCATGGGCTTCGCTGTCGGTTCTTCATGGGCTGACCACATTGCATTTAAATCATCGCGACATAAGTATTAGGTCATATTACATGTGCCGCTCTTCATGGGCTTGGCTGTCGGTTCTTCACAGACTGACCACATTGCATTTAAACCATCGCGGGCTGACCACATTGCATTTAAACCATAGCGACATACGTATTAGGTCATATTAAACGTGCCGCCCTTCATGGGCTTGGCTGTCAGTTCTTCATGGCCTGACCACATTGCATTTAAACCATCGCGACATAAGTATTAGGTCATATTACACGTGCCGCTCTTCATGGGCTTGGCTGTCGGTTCTTCACGGACTAACCACATTGCATTTAAACCATCGCCACATAAGTATTATGTCATATTACACATGCCGCTCTTCATGGGCTTGGCTGTCGGGTCTTCACAGGCTGACCACATTGCCTTTAAACCATCGCGACATAAGTATTAGGTAATATTACACATGCAGCTCTTCATGGGCTTGGCTGTTGGTTCTTCATGGGCTGACCGCATTGCATTTAAACCATCGCGACATAAGTATTAGGTCATATTACATGTGCCGCTCTTCATGGGCTTGGCTGTCGGTTCTTCAGGGGCTGACCACATTGCATTTAAACCATTTCGACATAAGTATTTGGTCATATTACACGTGCCACTCTTCATGGGCTTGGCTGTCAGTTCTTCACGGACTGACCACATTCCATTTAAACCAGCACGACGTAAGTATCAGGTCGTATTACATGTGCCACTCTTCATAGGCTTGGCTGTCGGTTCTTCACGGACTGACCACATTGCATTTAAACAACTTTGACATAAGTATTAGGTCATATTACACGTGCCGCTCTTTATGGGCTTCGCTGTCGGTTCTTCACGGGCTGACCACATTGCATTTAAATCATCGCGACATAAGTATTAGGTCATATTACACGTGCCACTCTTCATGGGCTTGGCTTTCGGTTCTTCACGGACTGACCACTTTGCTTTTGAAGCATCGCGACATAAGTATTAGGTCATATTACACATGCCGCTCTTCATGGGCTTGGCTGTCGGTTCTTCACAGGCTGACCACATTTCATTTCAACCATCGCGACATAAGTATTAGGTCATATTACACGTGCCGCTCTTCATGGCCTTGGCTGTTGGGTCTTCACGGGCTGACCACATTGCATTTAAACCGTCGCGACATAAGTATTAGGTCATATTACACATGCAGCTCTTCATGGGCTTGGCTGTTGGTTCTTCATGGGCTGACCACATTGCATTTAAACCATCACGACATAAGTATTAGATCATATTACATGTGCCGCTCTTCATGGGCTTGACTGCCGGTTCTTCATGGGGTGACGACATTGCATTTAAACCATCGCGACATAATTATTACGTCATATTACGCGTGCCGCCCTTGATGGGCTTGGCTGTCAGTTCTTCATGGGCTGACCACATTGCATTTAAACCATCGCGACATATGTATTAGGTCATATTACACGTGGCGCTCTTCATTGGCTTTGCTGTCGGTTCTTCACAGACTGACAACATTGCATTTAAACCATCGCGACATAAGTATTAGGTCGTATTACACGTGCCGCTCTTCATAGGCTTGGCTGTCGGTTCTTCACGGACTGACCACATTGCATTTAAACCATTGCGACATAAGTGTTAGGTCATATTACACGTGCCGCTCTTCATGGGCTTTGCTGTCGGTTCTTCACGGGGTGACCACATTGCATTTAAATCATCGCGACATAAGTATTAGGTCATATTACACGTGCCGCTCTTCATGGGCTTGGCTTTCGGTTCTTCACAGACTGACCACATTGCATTTTACCACATTGCATTTAAACCATCACGACATACGTATTAGGTCATATTACACGTGCCGCCCTTCATGGGCTTGGCTGTCAGTTCTTCACGGGCTGACCACATTGCATTTAAACCATCGCGAGATAAGTTTTAGGTCATATTACATGTGCCGCTCTTCATGGGCTTGGCTGTCGGTTCTTCACAGACTGACCACATTGCATTTAAATCATCGCGACATAAGTATTAGGTCGTATTACACGTGCCGCTCTTCATAGTCTTGGCTGTCGGTTCTTCACGGACTGACCACATTGCATTTAAACCATTGCGACATAAGTATTAGGTCATATTACACGTGCCACTCTTCATGGGCTTCGCTGTCGGTTCTTCACGGGCTGACCACATTGCATTTAAATCATCGCGACATAAGTATTAGGTCATATTACACGTGCCGCTCTTCATGGGCTTGGCTTTCGGTTCTTCACGGACGGACCACATTCCATTTGAACCATCGTGACATAAGTATTAGGTCATATTACACGTGCCGCTCTTCATGGGCTTTGCTGTCGGGTCCTCACAGGCTGACCATATTGCATTTAAACCATCGCGACATAAGTATTAGGTCATATTACACATGCAGCTCTTCATGGGCTTGGCTGTTGGTTCTTCATGGGCTGACCACATTGCATTTAAACCATAGCGACATAAGTATTAGGTCATATTAAACGTGCCGCCCTTCATGGGCTTGGCTGTCGGTTCTTCACGGACTGACCACATTGCATTTAAACCAGCGCGACATAAGTATTAGGTCATATTACACGTGCCGCTCTTCATGGGCTTGGTTGTCGGTTCTTCACGGACTGACCACATTGCATTTAATTAAAACCATCGCAACATAAGTGTTAGGTCATATTACACGTGCCATCCTTCATGGGCTTGGCTGTCGGTTCTTCATGGGCTTGCCACATTGCATTTAAACCATCGTGACATAAGTATTAGGTCATATTATACGGCCCGATTTTCATGGCCTTGGCTGTCGGTTCCAAACAGGCTGACCACATTGCATTTAAACCATCGCGAGATAAGTATTAGGTCATATTACATGTGCCGCTCTTCATGGGCTTGGCTGTCAGTTCTTCAGGGGCTGACCACATTGCATTTAAACCATTTCGACACAAGTATTTGGTCATATTACACGTGCCGCTCTTCATGGGCTTGGCTGTCAGTTCTTCACGGACTGACCACATTCCATTTACACCAGCGCGACATAAGTATTAGGTCGTATTACATGTGCCGCTCTTCATAGGCTTGGCTGTCGGTTCTTCACGGACTGACCACATAGCATTTAAACAATTGCGACATAAGTATTAGGTCATATTACACGTGCCGCTCTTTATGGGCTTCGCTGTCGGTTCTTCACGGGCTGACCACATTGCATTTAAATCATCGCGACATAAGTATTAGGTCATATTACACGTGCCGCTCTTCATGGGCTTGGCTTTCAGTTCTTCACGGACTAACCACATTGCATTTAAACCATCGCGACAGAAGTATTAGGTCATATTACACGTGCCGCTCTTCATAGGCTTGGCTGTCGGTTCTTCACAGACTGACCACATTGCATTTAAACCATCGCGGGATAAGTATCAGGTCATATTACATGTGCCGCTCTTCATGGGCTTTTCTGTCTGTTCTTCACGGGCTGATCACATTGCATTTAAATCATCACGACATAAGTATTAGGTCATATTACACGTGCCGCCCTTCATGGGCTTGGCTGTCAGTTCTTCACGGGCTGACCATATTGCATTTAAACCATTGCGACATAATTATTAGGTCATATTACCAGTGCCGCCCTTCATGAGCTTGGCTGCCGGTTCTTCATGGGCTGACCACATTGCATTTAAACCATCGCGACATAAGTATTAGGTCATATTACATGTGCCGCTCTTCATGGGCTTGGCTGTCGGTCCTTCACGGAATAACCACATTGCCTTTAAACCATCGCGACAGAAGTATTAGGTCATATTACACATGCCGCTCTTCATAGGCTTGGCTGTCGGTTCTTCACGGGCTGACCACATTGCATTTAATCCATCGCGACTGAAGTATTAAGTCATATTACACGTGCCGCTCTTCATGGGCTTGGCTGTCGGTTCTTCACAGGCTGACCACACTGCATTTAAATCGTCACGACATACGTATTAGGTCATATTACACGTGCCACCCTTGATCGGCTAGGCTGTCAGTTCTTCACGGGCTGACAACATTGCATTTAAACCATCGCGAGATAAGTTTTAGGTCATATTACATGTGCCGCTCTTCATGGGCTTGGCTGTCGGTTCTTCACAGACTGACCACATTGCATTTAAACCATCGCGACATAAGTATTAGGTCATATTACACGTGCCGCTCTTCATAGGCTTGGCTGTCGGTTCATCACGGACTGACCACATTGCATTTAAACCATTGCGACATAAGTATTAGGTCATATTACACGTGCCGCTCTTCATGGGCTTCGCTGTCGGTTCTTCATGGGCTGACCACATTGCATTTAAATTATTGCGACATAAGTATTAGGTCATATTACATGTGCCGCTCTTCATGGGCTTGGCTGTCGGTTCTTCACAGACTGACCACATTGCATTTAAACCATCGCGACATAAGTATTAGGTCATATTACACGTGCCGCTCTTCATAGGCTTGGCTGTCGGTTCATCACGGACTGACCACATTGCATTTAAACCATTGCGACATAAGTATTAGGTCACATTACACGTGCCGCTCTTCATGGGCTTCGCTGTCGGTTCTTCATGGGCTGACCACATTGCATTTAAATTATTGCGACATAAGTATTAGGTCATATTACATGTGCCGCTCTTCATGGGCTTGGCTGTCGGTTCTTCACAGACTGACCACATTGCATTTAAACCATCGCGACATAAGTATTAGGTCATATTACACGTGCCGCTCTTCATAGGCTTGGCTGTCGGTTCATCACGGACTGACGACATTGCATTTAAACCATTGCGAAATAAGTATTAGGTCATATTACACGTGCCGCTCTTCATGGGCTTCGCTATCGGTTCTTCATGGGCTGACCACATTGCATTTAAATCATCGCGACATAAGTATTAGGTCATATTACACGTGCCGCTCTTCATGGGCTTGGCTTTCGGTTCTTCACGGACTGACCACATTGCATTTGACCACATTGCATTTAAACCATCGCGACATAAGTATTAGGTCATATTACACGTGCCACTCTTCATGGGCTTGGCTGTCGGTTCTTCAAGGGCTGACCACATTGCATTTAAACCATCGCGACATAAGTATTAGGTCATATTACACGTGCCGCTCTTCATGGGCTTGGCTGTCGGTTCTTCACAGACTGACCACATTGCATTTAAACCATCACGAGATAAGTATTAGGTCATATTACATGTGCCGCTCTTCATGGGCTTGGCTGTTGGTTATTCAGGGGCTGACCACATTGCATTTAAACCATTTCGACATAAGTATTAGGTCGTATTACATGTGCCGCTCTTCATAGGCTTGGCTGTCGGTTCTTCACGGACTGACCACATTGCATTTAAACAATTGCGACATAAGTATTAGTTCATATTACACATGCCGCTCTTTATGGGCTTGGCTTTCGGTTCTTCACGGACTGACCACATTGCATTTGACCACATTGCATTTAAACCATCGCGACATAAGTATTAGGTCATATTACACGTGCCGCTCTTCATGGGCTTGGCTTTCGGTTCTTCATGGGCTGACCACATTGCATTTAAATCATCGCGACATAAGTATTAGGTCATATTACACGTGCCGCTCTTCATGGGCTTGGCTTTCGGTTCTTCACGGACTGACCACATTGCATTTGACCACATTGCATTGAAACCATCGCGACATAAGTATTAGGTCATATTACACGTGCCACTCTTCATGGGCTTGGCTGTCGGTTCTTCAAGGGCTGACCACATTGCATTTAAACCATCGCGAGATAAGTTTTAGGTCATATTACATGTGCCACTCTTCATGGGCTTGGCTGTCGGTTCTTCACAGACTGACCACATTGCATTTAAACCATCGCGACATAAGTATTAGGTCATATTACACGTGCCGCTCTTCATAGGCTTGGCTGTCGGTTCATCACGGACTGACCACATTGCATTTAAACCATTGCGACATAAGTATTAGGTCATAGTACACGTGCCGCTCTTCATGGGCTTCGCTGTCGGTTCTTCATGGGCTGACCACATTGCATTTAAATCATCGCGACATAAGTATTAGGTCATATTACATGTGCCGCTCTTCATGGGCTTGGCTGTCGGTTCTTCACAGACTGACCACATTGCATTTAAACCATCGCGACATAAGTATTAGGTCATATTACACGTGCCGCTCTTCATAGGCTTGGCTGTTGGTTCATCACGGACTGTCGACATAGCATTTAAACCATTGCGAAATAAGTATTAGGTCATATTACACATGCCGCTCTTCATGGGCTTCGCTGTCGGTTCTTCATGGGCTGACCACATTGCATTTAAATCATCGCTACATAAGTATTAGGTCATATTACATGTGCCGCTCAAAATGGGCTTGGCTTTCGGTTCTTCATGGACTGACCACATTGCATTTGACCACATTGCATTTAAACCATCGCGACATAAGTATTAGGTCATATTACACGTGCCACTCTTCATGGGCTTGGCTGTCGGTTCTTCAAGGGCTGACCACATTGCATTTAAATCATCGCGACATAAGTATCAGGTCATATTACACGTGCCGCTCTTCATAGGCTTGGCTGTCGGTTCTTCACAGGCTGACCACATTGCATTTAAACCATAGCGACATAAGTATTAGGTCATATTACACGTGCCGCTCTTCATGGCTTTGGCTGTCGGTCCTTCACGGACTAACCACATTGCCTTTAAACCATCGCGACAGAAGTATTAGGTCATATTACACGTGCCGCTCTTCATAGGCTTGGCTGTCGGTTCTTCACGGGCTGACCACATTGCATTTAATCCATCGCGACAGAAGTATTAAGTCATATTACACGTGCCGCTCTTCATGGGCTTGGCTGTCGGTTCTTCACAGGCTGACCACATTGCATTTAAATCATCACGACATACGTATTAGGTCATATTACACGTGCCGTCCTTCATGGGCTTGGCTGTCAGTTCTTCACAGACTGACCACATTGCATTTAAACCATCGCGAGATAAGTATTAGGTCATATTACACGTGCCGCTCTTCATGGGCTTGGCTGTCGGTTCTTCACAGGCTGACCACATTGCATTTAAATCGTCACGACATACGTATTAGGTCATATTACACGTGCCACCCTTGATCGGCTAGGCTGTCAGTTCTTCACGGGCTGACCACATTGCATTTAAACCATCGCGAGATAAGTTTTAGGTCATATTACATGTGCCGCTCTTCATGGGCTTGGCTGTCGGTTCTTCACAGACTGACCACATTGCATTTAAACCATCGCGACATAAGTATTAGGTCATATTACACGTGCCGCTCTTCATAGGCTTGGCTGTCGGTTTATCATGGACTGACCACATTGCATTTAAACCATTGCGACATAAGTATTAGGTTATATTACACGTGCCGCTCTTCATGGGCTTCGCTGTCGGTTCTTCATGGGCTGACCACATTGCATTTAAATTATTGCGACATAAGTATTAGGTCATATTACATGTGCCGCTCTTCATGGGCTTGGCTGTCGGTTCTTCACAGACTGACCACATTGCATTTAAACCATCGCGACATAAGTATTAGGTCATATTACACGTGCCGCTCTTCATAGGCTTGGCTGTCGGTTCATCACGGACTGACGACATTGCATTTAAACCATTGCGAAATAAGTATCAGGTCATATTACACGTGCCGCTCTTCATGGGCTTCGCTATCGGTTCTTCATGGGCTGACCACATTGCATTTGACCACATTGCATTTAAACCATCGCGACATAAGTATTAGGTCATATTACACGTGCCACTCTTCATGGGCTTGGCTGTCGGTTCTTCAAGGGCTGACCACATTGCATTTAAATCATCGCGACATAAGTATTAGGTCATATTACACGTGCCGCTCTTCATAGGCTTGGCTGTCGGTTCTTCACAGGCTGACCACATTGCATTTAAACCATAGCGACATAAGTAATAGGTCATATTACACGTGCCGCCCTTCATAGGCTTGGCTGTCAGTTCTTCACGGGCTGACCACATTGCATTTAAACCATTGCGAGATAAATATTAGGTCACATTACATGTGCCGCTCTTCATGGGCTTGGCTGTCGGTTCTTCACAGACTGACCACATTGCATTTAAACCATCGCGACATTAGTATTAGGTCATATTACACGTGCCGCTCTTCATGGGCTTGGCTGTCGGTTCTTCACAGACTGACCACATTGCATTTAAACCATCACGAGATAAGTATTAGGTCATATTACATGTGCCGCTCTTCATGGGCTTGGCTGTTGGTTATTCAGGGGCTGACCACATTGCATTTAAACCATTTCGACATAAGTATTAGGTCGTATTACATGTGCCGCTCTTCATAGGCTTGGCTGTCGGTTCTTCACGGACTGACCACATTGCATTTAAACAATTGCGACATAAGTATTAGTTCATATTACACATGCCGCTCTTTATGGGCTTGGCTTTCGGTTCTTCACGGACTGACCACATTGCATTTGACCACATTGCATTTAAACCATCGCGACATAAGTATTAGGTCATATTACACGTGCCACTCTTCATGGGCTTGGCTTTCGGTTCTTCATGGGCTGACCACATTCCATTTAAATCATCGCGACATAAGTATTAGGTCATATTACACGTGCCGCTCTTCATGGGCTTGGCTTTCGGTTCTTCACGGACTGACCACATTGCATTTGACCACATTGCATTGAAACCATCGCGACATAAGTATTAGGTCATATTACACGTGCCACTCTTCATGGGCTTGGCTGTCGGTTCTTCAAGGGCTGACCACATTGCATTTAAACCATCGCGAGATAAGTTTTAGGTCATATTACATGTGCCGCTCTTCATGGGCTTGGCTGTCGGTTCTTCACAGACTGACCACATTGCATTTAAACCATCGCGACATAAGTATTAGGTCATATTACACGTGCCGCTCTTCATAGGCTTGGCTGTCGGTTCATCACGGACTGACCACATTGCATTTAAACCATTGCGACATAAGTATTAGGTCATAGTACACGTGCCGCTCTTCATGGGCTTCGCTGTCGGTTCTTCATGGGCTGACCACATTGCATTTAAATCATCGCGACATAAGTATTAGGTCATATTACATGTGCCGCTCTTCATGGGCTTGGCTGTCGGTTCTTCACAGACTGACCACATTGCATTTAAACCATCGCGACATAAGTATTAGGTCATATTACACGTGCCGCTCTTCATAGGCTTGGCTGTTGGTTCATCACGGACTGTCGACATAGCATTTAAACCATTGCGAAATAAGTATTAGGTCATATTACACGTGCCGCTCTTCATGGGCTTCGCTGTCGGTTCTTCATGGGCTGACCACATTGCATTTAAATCATCGCTACATAAGTATTAGGTCATATTACATGTGCCGCTCAAAATGGGCTTGGCTTTCGGTTCTTCATGGACTGACCACATTGCATTTGACCACATTGCATTTAAACCATCGCGACATAAGTATTAGGTCATATTACACGTGCCACTCTTCATGGGCTTGGCTGTCGGTTCTTCAAGGGCTGACCACATTGCATTTAAATCATCGCGACATAAGTATTAGGTCATATTACACGTGCCGCTCTTCATAGGCTTGGCTGTCGGTTCTTCACAGGCTGACCACATTGCATTTAAACCATAGCGACATAAGTATTAGGTCATATTACACAGCCCGCTCTTCATGGCTTTGGCTGTCGGTTCTTCACGGACTAACCACATTGCCTTTAAACCATCGCGACAGAAGTATTAGGTCATATTACACGTGCCGCTCTTCATAGGCTTGGCTGTCGGTTCTTCACGGGCTGACCACATTGCATTTAATCCATCGCGACAGAAGTATTAAGTCATATTACACGTGCCGCTCTTCATGGGCTTGGCTGTCGGTTCTTCACAGGCTGACCACATTGCATTTAAATCATCACGACATACGTATTAGGTCATATTACACGTGCCGTCCTTCATGGGCTTGGCTGTCAGTTCTTCACAGACTGACCACATTGCATTTAAACCATCGCGAGATAAGTATTAGGTCATATTACACGTGCCGCTCTTCATGGGCTTGGCTGTCGGTTCTTCACAGGCTGACCACATTGCATTTAAATCGTCACGACATACGTATTAGGTCATATTACACGTGCCACCCTTGATCGGCTAGGCTGTCAGTTCTTCACGGGCTGACCACATTGCATTTAAACCATCGCGAGATAAGTTTTAGGTCATATTACATGTGCCGCTCTTCATGGGCTTGGCTGTCGGTTCTTCACAGACTGACCACATTGCATTTAAACCATCGCGACATAAGTATTAGGTCATATTACACGTGCCGCTCTTCATAGGCTTGGCTGTCGGTTCATCACGGACTGACCACATTGCATTTAAACCATTGCGACATAAGTATTAGGTCATATTACACGTGCCGCTCTTCATGGGCTTCGCTGTCGGTTCTTCATGGGCTGACCACATTGCATTTAAATTATTGCGACATAAGTATTAGGTCATATTACATGTGCCGCTCTTCATGGGCTTGGCTGTCGGTTCTTCACAGACTGACCACATTGCATTTAAACCATCGCGACATAAGTATTAGGTCATATTACACGTGCCGCTCTTCATAGGCTTGGCTGTCGGTTCATCACGGACTGACGGCATTGCATTTAAACCATTGCGAAATAAGTATTAGGTCATATTACACGTGCCGCTCTTCATGGGCTTCGCTATCGGTTCTTCATGGGCTGACCACATTGCATTTAAATCATCGCGACATAAGTATTAGGTCATATTACACGTGCCGCTCTTCATGGGCTTGGCTTTCGGTTCTTCACGGACTGACCACATTGCATTTGACCACATTGCATTTAAACCATCGCGACATAAGTATTAGGTCATATTACATGTGCCGCTCTTCATGGGCTTGGCTGTCGGTTCTTCACAGACTGACCACATTGCATTTAAACCATCGCGACATAAGTATTAGGTCATATTACACGTGCCGCTCTTCATAGCCTTGGTTGTCGGTTCATCACGGACTGACGACATTGCATTTAAACCATTGCGAAATAAGTATTAGGTCATATTACACGTGCCGCTCTTCATGAGCTTCGCTATCGGTTCTTCATGGGCTGACCGCATTGCATTTGACCACATTGCATTTAAACCATCGCGACATAAGTATTAGGTCATATTACACGTACCACTCTTCATGGGCTTGGCTGTCGGTTCTTCAAGGGCTGACCACATTGCATTTAAATCATCGCGACATAAGTATTAGGTCATATTACACGTGCCGCTCTTCATAGGCTTGGCTGTCGGTTCTTCACAGGCTGACCACATTGCATTTAAACCATAGCGACATAAGTATTAGGTCATATTACACGTGCCGCCCTTCATAGGCTTGGCTGTCAGTTCTTCACGGGCTGACCACATTGCATTTAAACCATTGCGAGATAAATATTAGGTCATATTACATGTGCCGCTCTTCATGGGCTTGGCTGTCGGTTCTTCACAGACTGACCACATTGCATTTAAACCATCGCGACATAAGTATTAGGTCATATTACACGTGCCGCTCTTCATGGGCTTGGCTGTCGGTTCTTCACAGACTGACCACATTGCATTTAAACCATCACGAGATAAGTATTAGGTCATATTACATGTGCCGCTCTTCATGGGCTTGGCTGTTGGTTATTCAGGGGCTGACCACATTGCATTTAAACCATTTCGACATAAGTATTAGGTCGTATTACATGTGCCGCTCTTCATAGGCTTGGCTGTCGGTTCTTCACGGACTGACCACATTGCATTTAAACAATTGCGACATAAGTATTAGTTCATATTACACATGCCGCTCTTTATGGGCTTGGCTTTCGGTTCTTCACGGACTGACCACATTGCATTTGACCACATTGCATTTAAACCATCGCGACATAAGTATTAGGTCATATTACACGTGCCGCTCTTCATAGGCTTGGCTTTCGGTTCTTCATGGGCTGACCACATTGCATTTAAATCATCGCGACATAAGTATTAGGTCATATTACACGTGCCGCTCTTCATGGGCTTGGCTTTCGGTTCTTCACGGACTGACCACATTGCATTTGACCACATTGCATTGAAACCATCGCGACATAAGTATTAGGTCATATTACACGTGCCACTCTTCATGGGCTTGGCTGTCGGTTCTTCAAGGGCTGACCACATTGCATTTAAACCATCGCGAGATAAGTTTTAGGTCATATTACATGTGCCGCTCTTCATGGGCTTGGCTGTCGGTTCTTCACAGACTGACCACATTGCATTTAAAGCATCGCGACATAAGTATTACGTCATATTACACGTGCCGCTCTTCATAGGCTTGGCTGTCGGTTCATCACGGACTGACCACATTGCATTTAAACCATTGCGACATAAGTATTAGGTCATAGTACACGTGCCGCTCTTCATGGGCTTCGCTGTCGGTTCTTCATGGGCTGACCACATTGCATTTAAATCATCGCGACATAAGTATTAGGTCATATTACATGTGCCGCTCTTCATGGGCTTGGCTGTCGGTTCTTCACAGACTGACCACATTGCATTTAAACCATCGCGACATAAGTATTAGGTCATATTACACGTGCCGCTCTTCATAGGCTTGGCTGTTGGTTCATCACGGACTGTCGACATAGCATTTAAACCATTGCGAAATAAGTATTAGGTCATATTACACGTGCCGCTCTTCATGGGCTTCGCTGTCGGTTCTTCATGGGCTGACCACATTGCATTTAAATCATCGCTACATAAGTATTAGGTCATATTACATGTGCCGCTCAAAATGGGCTTGGCTTTCGGTTCTTCATGGACTGACCACATTGCATTTGACCACATTGCATTTAAACCATCGCGACATAAGTATTAGGTCATATTACACGTGCCACTCTTCATGGGCTTGGCTGTCGGTTCTTCAAGGGCTGACCACATTGCATTTAAATCATCGCGACATAAGTATTAGGTCATATTACACGTGCCGCTCTTCATAGGCTTGGCTGTCGGTTCTTCACAGGCTGACCACATTGCATTTAAACCATAGCGACATAAGTATTAGGTCATATTACACAGGCCGCTCTTCATGGCTTTGGCTGTCGGTCCTTCACGGACTAACCACATTGCCTTTAAACCATCGCGACAGAAGTATTAGGTCATATTACACGTGCCGCTCTTCATAGGCTTGGCTGTCGGTTCTTCACGGGCTGACCACATTGCATTTAATCCATCGCGACAGAAGTATTAAGTCATATTACACGTGCCGCTCTTCATGGGCTTGGCTGTCGGTTATTCACAGGCTGACCACATTGCATTTAAATCATCACGACATACGTATTAGGTCATATTACACGTGCCGTCCTTCATGGGCTTGGCTGTCAGTTCTTCACAGACTGACCACATTGCATTTAAACCATCGCGAGATAAGTATTAGGTCATATTACACGTGCCGCTCTTCATGGGCTTGGCTGTCGGTTCTTCAGAGGCTGACCACATTGCATTTAAATCGTCACGACATACGTATTAGGTCATATTACACGTGCCACCCTTGATCGGCTAGGCTGTCAGTTCTTCACGGGCTGACCACATTGCATTTAAACCATCGCGAGATAAGTTTTAGGTCATATTACATGTGCCGCTCTTCATGGGCTTGGCTGTCGGTTCTTCACAGACTGACCACATTGCATTTAAACCATCGCGACATAAGTATTAGGTCATATTACACGTGCCGCTCTTCATAGGCTTGGCTGTCGGTTCATCACGGACTGACCACATTGCATTTAAACCATTGCGACATAAGTATTAGGTCATATTACACGTGCCGCTCTTCATGGGCTTCGCTATCGGTTCTTCATGGGCTGACCACATTGCATTTAAATCATCGCGACATAAGTATTAGGTCATATTACACGTGCCGCTCTTCATGGGCTTGGCTTTCGGTTCTTCACGGACTGACCACATTGCATTTGACCACATTGCATTTAAACCATCGCGACATAAGTATTAGGTCATATTACATGTGCCGCTCTTCATGGGCTTGGCTGTCGGTTCTTCACAGACTGACCACATTGCATTTAAACCATCGCGACATAAGTATTAGGTCATATTACACGTGCCGCTCTTCATAGCCTTGGCTGTCGGTTCATCACGGACTGACGACATTGCATTTAAACCATTGCGAAATAAGTATTAGGTCATATTACACGTGCCGCTCTTCATGGGCTTCGCTATCGGTTCTTCATGGGCTGACCACATTGCATTTGACCACATTGCATTTAAACCATCGCGACATAAGTATTAGGTCATATTACACGTACCACTCTTCATGGGCTTGGCTGTCGGTTCTTCAAGGGCTGACCACATTGCATTTAAATCATCGCGACATAAGTATTAGGTCATATTACACGTGCCGCTCTTCATAGGCTTGGCTGTCGGTTCTTCACAGGCTGACCACATTGCATTTAAACCATAGCGACATAAGTATTAGGTCATATTACACGTGCCGCCCTTCATAGGCTTGGCTGTCAGTTCTTCATGGGCTGACCACATTGCATTTAAACCATTGCGAGATAAATATTAGGTCATATTACATGTGCCGCTCTTCATGGGCTTGGCTGTCGGTTCTTCACAGACTGACCACATTGCATTTAAACCATCGCGACATAAGTATTAGGTCATATTACACGTGCCGCTCTTCATGGGCTTGGCTGTCGGTTCTTCACAGACTGACCACATTGCATTTAAACCATCACGAGATAAGTATTAGGTCATATTACATGTGCCGCTCTTCATGGGCTTGGCTGTTGGTTATTCAGGGGCTGACCACATTGCATTTAAACCATTTCGACATAAGTATTAGGTCGTATTACATGTGCCGCTCTTCATAGGCTTGGCTGTCGGTTCTTCACGGACTGACCACATTGCATTTAAACAATTGCGACATAAGTATTAGTTCATATTACACATGCCGCTCTTTATGGGCTTGGCTTTCGGTTCTTCACGGACTGACCACATTGCATTTGACCACATTGCATTTAAACCATCGCGACATAAGTATTAGGTCATATTACACGTACCACTCTTCATGGGCTTGGCTGTCGGTTCTTCAAGGGCTGACCACATTGCATTTAAATCATCGCGACATAAGTATTAGGTCATATTACACGTGCCGCTCTTCATAGGCTTGGCTGTCGGTTCTTCACAGGCTGACCACATTGCATTTAAACCATAGCGACATAAGTATTAGGTCATATTACACGTGCCGCCCTTCATAGGCTTGGCTGTCAGTTCTTCACGGGCTGACCACATTGCATTTAAACCATTGCGAGATAAATATTAGGTCATATTACATGTGCCGCTCTTCATGGGCTTGGCTGTCGGTTCTTCACAGACTGACCACATTGCATTTAAACCATCGCGACATAAGTATTAGGTCATATTACACGTGCCGCTCTTCATGGGCTTGGCTGTCGGTTCTTCACAGACTGACCACATTGCATTTAAACCATCACGAGATAAGTATTAGGTCATATTACATGTGCCGCTCTTCATGGGCTTGGCTGTTGGTTATTCAGGGGCTGACCACATTGCATTTAAACCATTTCGACATAAGTATTAGGTCGTATTACATGTGCCGCTCTTCATAGGCTTGGCTGTCGGTTCTTCACGGACTGACCACATTGCATTTAAACAATTGCGACATAAGTATTAGTTCATATTACACATGCCGCTCTTTATGGGCTTGGCTTTCGGTTCTTCACGGACTGACCACATTGCATTTGACCACATTGCATTTAAACCATCGCGACATAAGTATTAGGTCATATTACACGTGCCGCTCTTCATAGGCTTGGCTTTCGGTTCTTCATGGGCTGACCACATTGCATTTAAATCATCGCGACATAAGTATTAGGTCATATTACACGTGCCGCTCTTCATGGGCTTGGCTTTCGGTTCTTCACGGACTGACCACATTGCATTTGACCACATTGCATTGAAACCATCGCGACATAAGTATTAGGTCATATTACACGTGCCACTCTTCATGGGCTTGGCTGTCGGTTCTTCAAGGGCTGACCACATTGCATTTAAACCATCGCGAGATAAGTTTTAGGTCATATTACATGTGCCGCTCTTCATGGGCTTGGCTGTCGGTTCTTCACAGACTGACCACATTGCATTTAAAGCATCGCGACATAAGTATTACGTCATATTACACGTGCCGCTCTTCATAGGCTTGGCTGTCGGTTCATCACGGACTGACCACATTGCATTTAAACCATTGCGACATAAGTATTAGGTCATAGTACACGTGCCGCTCTTCATGGGCTTCGCTGTCGGTTCTTCATGGGCTGACCACATTGCATTTAAATCATCGCGACATAAGTATTAGGTCATATTACATGTGCCGCTCTTCATGGGCTTGGCTGTCGGTTCTTCACAGACTGACCACATTGCATTTAAACCATCGCGACATAAGTATTAGGTCATATTACACGTGCCGCTCTTCATAGGCTTGGCTGTTGGTTCATCACGGACTGTCGACATAGCATTTAAACCATTGCGAAATAAGTATTAGGTCATATTACACGTGCCGCTCTTCATGGGCTTCGCTGTCGGTTCTTCATGGGCTGACCACATTGCATTTAAATCATCGCTACATAAGTATTAGGTCATATTACATGTGCCGCTCAAAATGGGCTTGGCTTTCGGTTCTTCATGGACTGACCACATTGCATTTGACCACATTGCATTTAAACCATCGCGACATAAGTATTAGGTCATATTACACGTGCCACTCTTCATGGGCTTGGCTGTCGGTTCTTCAAGGGCTGACCACATTGCATTTAAATCATCGCGACATAAGTATTAGGTCATATTACACGTGCCGCTCTTCATAGGCTTGGCTGTCGGTTCTTCACAGGCTGACCACATTGCATTTAAACCATAGCGACATAAGTATTAGGTCATATTACACAGGCCGCTCTTCATGGCTTTGGCTGTCGGTCCTTCACGGACTAACCACATTGCCTTTAAACCATCGCGACAGAAGTATTAGGTCATATTACACGTGCCGCTCTTCATAGGCTTGGCTGTCGGTTCTTCACGGGCTGACCACATTGCATTTAATCCATCGCGACAGAAGTATTAAGTCATATTACACGTGCCGCTCTTCATGGGCTTGGCTGTCGGTTCTTCACAGGCTGACCACATTGCATTTAAATCATCACGACATACGTATTAGGTCATATTACACGTGCCGTCCTTCATGGGCTTGGCTGTCAGTTCTTCACAGACTGACCACATTGCATTTAAACCATCGCGAGATAAGTATTAGGTCATATTACACGTGCCGCTCTTCATGGGCTTGGCTGTCGGTTCTTCACAGGCTGACCACATTGCATTTAAATCGTCACGACATACGTATTAGGTCATATTACACGTGCCACCCTTGATCGGCTAGGCTGTCAGTTCTTCACGGGCTGACCACATTGCATTTAAACCATCGCGAGATAAGTTTTAGGTCATATTACATGTGCCGCTCTTCATGGGCTTGGCTGTCGGTTCTTCACAGACTGACCACAT
The DNA here is from genome assembly GCA_031216915.1 of Pictodentalium vernedei. Classification (NCBI taxonomy): domain Eukaryota; kingdom Metazoa; phylum Mollusca; class Scaphopoda; order Dentaliida; family Dentaliidae; genus Pictodentalium; species Pictodentalium vernedei. Next base: position 313,135,143 of record CM062289.1, read on the forward strand.
TGCATTTAAACCATCGCGACATAAGTATTAGGTCATATTACACGTGCCGCTCTTCATAGGCTTGGCTGTCGGTTCATCACGGACTGACCACATTGCATTTAAACCATTGCGACATAAGTATTAGGTCATATTACACGTGCCGCTCTTCATGGGCTTCGCTATCGGTTCTTCATGGGCTGACCACATTGCATTTAAATCATCGCGACATAAGTATTAGGTCATATTACACGTGCCGCTCTTCATGGGCTTGGCTTTCGGTTCTTCACGGACTGACCACATTGCATTTGACCACATTGCATTTAAACCATCGCGACATAAGTATTAGGTCATATTACATGTGCCGCTCTTCATGGGCTTGGCTGTCGGTTCTTCACAGACTGACCACATTGCATTTAAACCATCGCGACATAAGTATTAGGTCATATTACACGTGCCGCTCTTCATAGCCTTGGCTGTCGGTTCATCACGGACTGACGACATTGCATTTAAACCATTGCGAAATAAGTATTAGGTCATATTACACGTGCCGCTCTTCATGGGCTTCGCTATCGGTTCTTCATGGGCTGACCACATTGCATTTGACCACATTGCATTTAAACCATCGCGACATAAGTATTAGGTCATATTACACGTACCACTCTTCATGGGCTTGGCTGTCGGTTCTTCAAGGGCTGACCACATTGCATTTAAATCATCGCGACATAAGTATTAGGTCATATTACACGTGCCGCTCTTCATAGGCTTGGCTGTCGGTTCTTCACAGGCTGACCACATTGCATTTAAACCATAGCGACATAAGTATTAGGTCATATTACACGTGCCGCCCTTCATAGGCTTGGCTGTCAGTTCTTCATGGGCTGACCACATTGCATTTAAACCATTGCGAGATAAATATTAGGTCATATTACATGTGCCGCTCTTCATGGGCTTGGCTGTCGGTTCTTCACAGACTGACCACATTGCATTTAAACCATCGCGACATAAGTATTAGGTCATATTACACGTGCCGCTCTTCATGGGCTTGGCTGTCGGTTCTTCACAGACTGACCACATTGCATTTAAACCATCACGAGATAAGTATTAGGTCATATTACATGTGCCGCTCTTCATGGGCTTGGCTGTTGGTTATTCAGGGGCTGACCACATTGCATTTAAACCATTTCGACATAAGTATTAGGTCGTATTACATGTGCCGTTCTTCATAGGCTTGGCTGTCGGTTCTTCACGGACTGACCACATTGCATTTAAACAATTGCGACATAAGTATTAGTTCATATTACACATGCCGCTCTTTATGGGCTTGGCTTTCGGTTCTTCACGGACTGACCACATTGCATTTGACCACATTGCATTTAAACCATCGCGACATAAGTATTAGGTCATATTACACGTGCCGCTCTTCATGGGCTTGGCTTTCGGTTCTTCATGGGCTGACCACATTGCATTTAAATCATCGCGACATAAGTATTAGGTCATATTACACGTGCCGCTCTTCATGGGCTTGGCTTTCGGTTCTTCACGGACTGACCACATTGCATTTGACCACATTGCATTGAAACCATCGCGACATAAGTATTAGGTCATATTACACGTGCCACTCTTCATGGGCTTGGCTGTCGGTTCTTCAAGGGCTGACCACATTGTATTTAAATCATCGCGAGATAAGTTTTAGGTCATATTACATGTGCCGCTCTTGATGGGCTTGGCTGTCGGTTCTTCACAGACTGACCACATTGCATTTAAACCATCGCGACATAAGTATTAGGTCATATTACACGTGCCGCTCTTCATAGGCTTGGCTGTCGGTTCATCACGGACTGACCACATTGCATTTAAACCATTGCGACATAAGTATTAGGTCATAGTACACGTGCCGCTCTTCATGGGCTTCGCTGTCGGTTCTTCATGGGCTGACCACATTGCATTTAAATCATCGCGACATAAGTATTAGGTCATATTACATGTGCCGCTCTTCATGGGCTTGGCTGTCGGTTCTTCACAGACTGACCACATTGCATTTAAACCATCGCGACATAAGTATTAGGTCATATTACACGTGCCGCTCTTCATAGGCTTGGCTGTTGGTTCATCACGGACTGTCGACATAGCATTTAAACCATTGCGAAATAAGTATTAGGTCATATTACACGTGCCGCTCTTCATGGGCTTCGCTGTCGGTTCTTCATGGGCTGACCACATTGCATTTAAATCATCGCTACATAAGTATTAGGTCATATTACATGTGCCGCTCTTCATGGGCTTGGCTTTCGGTTCTTCATGGACTGACCACATTGCATTTGACCACATTGCATTTAAACCATCGCGACATAAGTATTAGGTCATATTACACGTGCCACTCTTCATGGGCTTGGCTGTCGGTTCTTCAAGGGCTGACCACATTGCATTTAAATCATCGCGACATAAGTATTAGGTCATATTACACGTGCCGCTCTTCATAGGCTTGGCTGTCGGTTCTTCACAGGCTGACCACATTGCATTTAAACCATAGCGACATAAGTATTAGGTCATATTACACAGGCCGCTCTTCATGGCTTTGGCTGCCGGTCCTTCACGGACTAACCACATTGCCTTTAAACCATCGCGACAGAAGTATTAGGTCATATTACACGTGCCGCTCTTCATAGGCTTGGCTGTCGGTTCTTCACGGGCTGACCACATTGCATTTAATCCATCGCGACAGAAGTATTAAGTCATATTACACGTGCCGCTCTTCATGGGCTTGGCTGTCGGTTCTTCACAGGCTGACCACATTGCATTTAAATCATCACGACATACGTATTAGGTCATATTACACGTGCCGTCCTTCATGGGCTTGGCTGTCAGTTCTTCACAGACTGACCACATTGCATTTAAACCATCGCGAGATAAGTATTAGGTCATATTACACGTGCCGCTCTTCATGGGCTTGGCTGTCGGTTCTTCACAGGCTGACCACATTGCATTTAAATCGTCACGACATACGTATTAGGTCATATTACACGTGCCACCCTTGATCGGCTAGGCTGTCAGTTCTTCACGGGCTGACCACATTGCATTTGACCACATTGCATTGAAATCATCGCGACATAAGTATTAGGTCATATTACACGTGCCACTCTTCATGGGCTTGGCTGTCGGTTCTTCAAGGGCTGACCACATTGCATTTAAACCATCGCGAGATAAGTTTTAGGTCATATTACATGTGCCGCTCTTCATGGGCTTGGCTGTCGGTTCTTCACAGACTGACCACATTGCATTTAAACCATCGCGACATAAGTATTAGGTCATATTACACGTGCCGCTCTTCATAGGCTTGGCTGTCGGTTCATCACGGACTGACCACATTGCATTTAAACCATTGCGACATAAGTATTAGGTCATAGTACACGTGCCGCTCTTCATGGGCTTCGCTGTCGGTTCTTCATGGGCTGACCACATTGCATTTAAATCATCGCGACATAAGTATTAGGTCATATTACATGTGCCGCTCTTCATGGGCTTGGCTGTCGGTTCTTCACAGACTGACCACATTGCATTTAAACCATCGCGACATAAGTATTAGGTCATATTACACGTGCCGCTCTTCATAGGCTTGGCTGTTGGTTCATCACGGACTGTCGACATAGCATTTAAACCATTGCGAAATAAGTATTAGGTCATATTACACGTGCCGCTCTTCATGGGCTTCGCTGTCGGTTCTTCATGGGCTGACCACATTGCATTTAATCCATCGCGACAGAAGTATTAAGTCATATTACACGTGCCGCTCTTCATGGGCTTGGCTGTCGGTTCTTCACAGGCTGACCACATTGCATTTAAATCATCACGACATACGTATTAGGTCATATTACACGTGCCGTCCTTCATGGGCTTGGCTGTCAGTTCTTCACAGACTGACCACATTGCATTTAAACCATCGAGAGATAAGTATTAGGTCATATTACACGTGCCGCTCTTCATGGGCTTGGCTGTCGGTTCTTCACAGGCTGACCACATTGCATTTAAATCGTCACGACATACGTATTAGGTCATATTACACGTGCCACCCTTGATCGGCTAGGCTGTCAGTTCTTCACGGGCTGACCACATTGCATTTAAACCATCGCGAGATAAGTTTTAGGTCATATTACATGTGCCGCTCTTCATGGGCTTGGCTGTCGGTTCTTCACAGACTGACCACATTGCATTTAAACCATCGCGACATAAGTATTAGGTCATAATACACGTGCCGCTCTTCATAGGCTTGGCTGTCGGTTCATCACGGACTGACCACATTGCATTTAAACCATTGCGACATAAGTATTAGGTTATATTACACGTGCCGCTCTTCATGGGCTTCGCTGTCGGTTCTTCATGGGCTGACCACATTGCATTTAAATTATTGCGACATAAGTATTAGGTCATATTACATGTGCCGCTCTTCATGGGCTTGGCTGTCGGTTCTTCACAGACTGACCACATTGCATTTAAACCATCGCGACATAAGTATTAGGTCATATTACACGTGCCGCTCTTCATAGGCTTGGCTGTCGGTTCTTCACAGGCTGACCACATTGCATTTAAACCATAGCGACATAAGTATTAGGTCATATTACACAGGCCGCTCTTCATGGCTTTGGCTGTCGGTCCTTCACGGACTAACCACATTGCCTTTAAACCATCGCGACAGAAGTATTAGGTCATATTACACGTGCCGCTCTTCATAGGCTTGGCTGTCGGTTCTTCACGGGCTGACCACATTGCATTTAATCCATCGCGACAGAAGTATTAAGTCATATTACACGTGCCGCTCTTCATGGGCTTGGCTGTCGGTTCTTCACAGGCTGACCACATTGCATTTAAATCATCACGACATACGTATTAGGTCATATTACACGTGCCGTCCTTCATGGGCTTGGCTGTCAGTTCTTCACAGACTGACCACATTGCATTTAAACCATCGCGAGATAAGTATTAGGTCATATTACACGTGCCGCTCTTCATGGGCTTGGCTGTCGGTTCTTCACAGGCTGACCACATTGCATTTAAATCGTCACGACATACGTATTAGGTCATATTACACGTGCCACCCTTGATCGGCTAGGCTGTCAGTTCTTCACGGGCTGACCACATTGCATTTAAACCATCGCGAGATAAGTTTTAGGTCATATTACATGTGCCGCTCTTCATGGGCTTGGCTGTCGGTTCTTCACAGACTGACCACATTGCATTTAAACCATCGCGACATAAGTATTAGGTCATATTACACGTGCCGCTCTTCATAGGCTTGGCTGTCGGTTCATCACGGACTGACCACATTGCATTTAAACCATTGCGACATAAGTATTAGGTCATATTACACGTGCCGCTCTTCATGGGCTTCGCTATCGGTTCTTCATGGGCTGACCACATTGCATTTAAATCATCGCGACATAAGTATTAGGTCATATTACACGTGCCGCTCTTCATGGGCTTGGCTTTCGGTTCTTCACGGACTGACCACATTGCATTTGACCACATTGCATTTAAACCATCGCGACATAAGTATTAGGTCATATTACATGTGCCGCTCTTCATGGGCTTGGCTGTCGGTTCTTCACAGACTGACCACATTGCATTTAAACCATCGCGACATAAGTATTAGGTCATATTACACGTGCCGCTCTTCATAGCCTTGGCTGTCGGTTCATCACGGACTGACGACATTGCATTTAAACCATTGCGAAATAAGTATTAGGTCATATTACACGTGCCGCTCTTCATGGGCTTCGCTATCGGTTCTTCATGGGCTGACCACATTGCATTTGACCACATTGCATTTAAACCATCGCGACATAAGTATTAGGTCATATTACACGTACCACTCTTCATGGGCTTGGCTGTCGGTTCTTCAAGGGCTGACCACATTGCATTTAAATCATCGCGACATAAGTATTAGGTCATATTACACGTGCCGCTCTTCATAGGCTTGGCTGTCGGTTCTTCACAGGCTGACCACATTGCATTTAAACCATAGCGACATAAGTATTAGGTCATATTACACGTGCCGCCCTTCATAGGCTTGGCTGTCAGTTCTTCATGGGCTGACCACATTGCATTTAAACCATTGCGAGATAAATATTAGGTCATATTACATGTGCCGCTCTTCATGGGCTTGGCTGTCGGTTCTTCACAGACTGACCACATTGCATTTAAACCATCGCGACATAAGTATTAGGTCATATTACACGTGCCGCTCTTCATGGGCTTGGCTGTCGGTTCTTCACAGACTGACCACATTGCATTTAAACCATCACGAGATAAGTATTAGGTCATATTACATGTGCCGCTCTTCATGGGCTTGGCTGTTGGTTATTCAGGGGCTGACCACATTGCATTTAAACCATTTCGACATAAGTATTAGGTCGTATTACATGTGCCGCTCTTCATAGGCTTGGCTGTCGGTTCTTCACGGACTGACCACATTGCATTTAAACAATTGCGACATAAGTATTAGTTCATATTACACATGCCGCTCTTTATGGGCTTGGCTTTCGGTTCTTCACGGACTGACCACATTGCATTTGACCACATTGCATTTAAACCATCGCGACATAAGTATTAGGTCATATTACACGTGCCGCTCTTCATGGGCTTGGCTTTCGGTTCTTCATGGGCTGACCACATTGCATTTAAATCATCGCGACATAAGTATTAGGTCATATTACACGTGCCGCTCTTCATGGGCTTGGCTTTCGGTTCTTCACGGACTGACCACATTGCATTTGACCACATTGCATTGAAACCATCGCGACATAAGTATTAGGTCATATTACACGTGCCACTCTTCATGGGCTTGGCTGTCGGTTCTTCAAGGGCTGACCACATTGCATTTAAACCATCGCGAGATAAGTTTTAGGTCATATTACATGTGCCGCTCTTGATGGGCTTGGCTGTCGGTTCTTCACAGACTGACCACATTGCATTTAAACCATCGCGACATAAGTATTAGGTCATATTACACGTGCCGCTCTTCATAGGCTTGGCTGTCGGTTCATCACGGACTGACCACATTGCATTTAAACCATTGCGACATAAGTATTAGGTCATAGTACACGTGCCGCTCTTCATGGGCTTCGCTGTCGGTTCTTCATGGGCTGACCACATTGCATTTAAATCATCGCGACATAAGTATTAGGTCATATTACATGTGCCGCTCTTCATGGGCTTGGCTGTCGGTTCTTCACAGACTGACCACATTGCATTTAAACCATCGCGACATAAGTATTAGGTCATATTACACGTGCCGCTCTTCATAGGCTTGGCTGTTGGTTCATCACGGACTGTCGACATAGCATTTAAACCATTGCGAAATAAGTATTAGGTCATATTACACGTGCCGCTCTTCATGGGCTTCGCTGTCGGTTCTTCATGGGCTGACCACATTGCATTTAAATCATCGCTACATAAGTATTAGGTCATATTACATGTGCCGCTCTTCATGGGCTTGGCTTTCGGTTCTTCATGGACTGACCACATTGCATTTGACCACATTGCATTTAAACCATCGCGACATAAGTATTAGGTCATATTACACGTGCCACTCTTCATGGGCTTGGCTGTCGGTTCTTCAAGGGCTGACCACATTGCATTTAAATCATCGCGACATAAGTATTAGGTCATATTACACGTGCCGCTCTTCATAGGCTTGGCTGTCGGTTCTTCACAGGCTGACCACATTGCATTTAAACCATAGCGACATAAGTATTAGGTCATATTACACAGGCCGCTCTTCATGGCTTTGGCTGCCGGTCCTTCACGGACTAACCACATTGCCTTTAAACCATCGCGACAGAAGTATTAGGTCATATTACACGTGCCGCTCTTCATAGGCTTGGCTGTCGGTTCTTCACGGGCTGACCACATTGCATTTAATCCATCGCGACAGAAGTATTAAGTCATATTACACGTGCCGCTCTTCATGGGCTTGGCTGTCGGTTCTTCACAGGCTGACCACATTGCATTTAAATCATCACGACATACGTATTAGGTCATATTACACGTGCCGTCCTTCATGGGCTTGGCTGTCAGTTCTTCACAGACTGACCACATTGCATTTAAACCATCGCGAGATAAGTATTAGGTCATATTACACGTGCCGCTCTTCATGGGCTTGGCTGTCGGTTCTTCACAGGCTGACCACATTGCATTTAAATCGTCACGACATACGTATTAGGTCATATTACACGTGCCACCCTTGATCGGCTAGGCTGTCAGTTCTTCACGGGCTGACCACATTGCATTTGACCACATTGCATTGAAATCATCGCGACATAAGTATTAGGTCATATTACACGTGCCACTCTTCATGGGCTTGGCTGTCGGTTCTTCAAGGGCTGACCACATTGCATTTAAACCATCGCGAGATAAGTTTTAGGTCATATTACATGTGCCGCTCTTCATGGGCTTGGCTGTCGGTTCTTCACAGACTGACCACATTGCATTTAAACCATCGCGACATAAGTATTAGGTCATATTACACGTGCCGCTCTTCATAGGCTTGGCTGTCGGTTCATCACGGACTGACCACATTGCATTTAAACCATTGCGACATAAGTATTAGGTCATAGTACACGTGCCGCTCTTCATGGGCTTCGCTGTCGGTTCTTCATGGGCTGACCACATTGCATTTAAATCATCGCGACATAAGTATTAGGTCATATTACATGTGCCGCTCTTCATGGGCTAGGCTGTCGGTTCTTCACAGACTGACCACATTGCATTTAAACCATCGCGACATAAGTATTAGGTCATATTACACGTGCCGCTCTTCATAGGCTTGGCTGTTGGTTCATCACGGACTGTCGACATAGCATTTAAACCATTGCGAAATAAGTATTAGGTCATATTACACGTGCCGCTCTTCATGGGCTTCGCTGTCGGTTCTTCATGGGCTGACCACATTGCATTTAATCCATCGCGACAGAAGTATTAAGTCATATTACACGTGCCGCTCTTCATGGGCTTGGCTGTCGGTTCTTCACAGGCTGACCACATTGCATTTAAATCATCACGACATACGTATTAGGTCATATTACACGTGCCGTCCTTCATGGGCTTGGCTGTCAGTTCTTCACAGACTGACCACATTGCATTTAAACCATCGAGAGATAAGTATTAGGTCATATTACACGTGCCGCTCTTCATGGGCTTGGCTGTCGGTTCTTCACAGGCTGACCACATTGCATTTAAATCGTCACGACATACGTATTATGTCATATTACACGTGCCACCCTTGATCGGCTAGGCTGTCAGTTCTTCACGGGCTGACCACATTGCATTTAAACCATCGCGAGATAAGTTTTAGGTCATATTACATGTGCCGCTCTTCATGGGCTTGGCTGTCGGTTCTTCACAGACTGACCACATTGCATTTAAACCATCGCGACATAAGTATTAGGTCATAATACACGTGCCGCTCTTCATAGGCTTGGCTGTCGGTTCATCACGGACTGACCACATTGCATTTAAACCATTGCGACATAAGTATTAGGTTATATTACACGTGCCGCTCTTCATGGGCTTCGCTGTCGGTTCTTCATGGGCTGACCACATTGCATTTAAATTATTGCGACATAAGTATTAGGTCATATTACATGTGCCGCTCTTCATGGGCTTGGCTGTCGGTTCTTCACAGACTGACCACATTGCATTTAAACCATCGCGACATAAGTATTAGGTCATATTACACGTGCCGCTCTTCATAGGCTTGGCTGTCGGTTCATCACGGACTGACGACATTGCATTTAAACCATTGCGAAATAAGTATTAGGTCATATTACACGTGCCGCTCTTCATGGGCTTCGCTATCGGTTCTTCAAGGGCTGACCACATTGCATTTGACCACATTGCATTTAAACCATCGCGACATAAGTATTAGGTCATATTACACGTGCCACTCTTCATGGGCTTGGCTGTCGGTTCTTCAAGGGCTGACCACATTGCATTTAAATCATCGCGACATAAGTATTAGGTCATATTACACGTGCCGCTCTTCATAGGCTTGGCTGTCGGTTCTTCACAGGCTGACCACATTGCATTTAAACCATAGCGACATAAGTATTAGGTCATATTACACGTGCCGCCCTTCATAGGCTTGGCTGTCAGTTCTTCACGGGCTGACCACATTGCATTTAAACCATTGCGAGATAAATATTAGGTCATATTACATGTGCCGCTCTTCATGGGCTTGGCTGTCGGTTCTTCACAGACTGACCACATTGCATTTAAACCATCGCGACATAAGTATTAGGTCATATTACACGTGCCGCTCTTCATGGGCTTGGCTGTCGGTTCTTCACAGACTGACCACATTGCATTTAAACCATCACGAGATAAGTATTAGGTCATATTACATGTGCCGCTCTTCATGGGCTTGGCTGTTGGTTATTCAGGGGCTGACCACATTGCATTTAAACCATTTCGACATAAGTATTAGGTCGTATTACATGTGCCGCTCTTCATAGGCTTGGCTGTCGGTTCTTCACGGACTGACCACATTGCATTTAAACAATTGCGACATAAGTATTAGTTCATATTACACATGCCGCTCTATATGGGCTTGGCTTTCGGTTCTTCACAGACTGACCACATTGCATTTGACCACATTGCATTTAAACCATCGCGACATAAGTATTAGGTCATATTACACGTGCCGCTCTTCATGGGCTTGGCTTTCGGTTCTTCATGGGCTGACCACATTGCATTTAAATCATCGCGGCATAAGTATTAGGTCATATTACACGTGCCGCTCTTCATGGGCTTGGCTTTCGGTTCTTCACGGACTGACCACATTGCATTTGACCACATTGCATTGAAACCATCGCGACATAAGTATTAGGTCATATTACACGTGCCGCTCTTCATGGGCTTGGCTGTCGGTTCTTCACAGGCTGACCACATTTCATTTCAACCATCGCGACATAAGTATTAGGTCATATTACACGTGCCGCTCTTCATGGCCTTGGCTGTTGGGTCTTCACGGGCTGACCACATTGCATTTAAACCGTCGCGACATAAGTATTAGGTCATATTACACATGCAGCTCTTCATGGGCTTGGCTGTTGGTTCTTCATGGGCTGACCACATTGCATTTAAACCATCACGACATAAGTATTAGATCATATTACATGTGCCGCTCTTCATGGGCTTGACTGCCGGTTCTTCATGGGGTGACGACATTGCATTTAAACCATCGCGACATAATTATTACGTCATATTACGTGTGCCGCCCTTGATGGGCTTGGCTGTCAGTTCTTCATGGGCTGACCACATTGCATTTAAACCATCGCGACATATGTATTAGGTCATATTACACGTGGCGCTCTTCATTGGCTTTGCTGTCGGTTCTTCACAGACTGACAACATTGCATTTAAACCATCGCGACATAAGTATTAGGTCGTATTACACGTGCCGCTCTTCATAGGCTTGGCTGTCGGTTCTTCACGGACTGACCACATTGCATTTAAACCATTGCGACATAAGTATTAGGTCATATTACACGTGCCGCTCTTCATGGGCTTTGCTGTCGGTTCTTCACGGGGTGACCACATTGCATTTAAATCATCGCGACATAAGTATTAGGTCATATTACACGTGCCGCTCTTCATGGGCTTGGCTTTCGGTTCTTCACAGACTGACCACATTGCATTTTACCACATTGCATTTAAACCATCACGACATACGTATTAGGTCATATTACACGTGCCGCCCTTCATGGGCTTGGCTGTCAGTTCTTCACGGGCTGACCACATTGCATTTAAACCATCGCGAGATAAGTTTTAGGTCATATTACATGTGCCGCTCTTCATGGGCTTGGCTGTCGGTTCTTCACAGACTGACCACATTGCATTTAAATCATCGCGACATAAGTATTAGGTCGTATTACACGTGCCGCTCTTCATAGTCTTGGCTGTCGGTTCTTCACGGACTGACCACATTGCATTTAAACCATTGCGACATAAGTATTAGATCATATTACACGTGCCACTCTTCATGGGCTTCACTGTCGGTTCTTCACGGGCTGACCACATTGCATTTAAATCAGCGCGACATAAGTATTAGGTCATATTACACGTGCCGCTCTTCATGGGCTTGGCTTTCGGTTCTTCACGGACGGACCACATTGCATTTGAACCATCGTGACATAAGTATTAGGTCATATTACACGTGCCGCTCTTCATGGGCTTTGCTGTCGGGTCCTCACAGGCTGACCATATTGCATTTAAACCATCGCGACATAAGTATTAGGTCATATTACACATGCAGCTCTTCATGGGCTTGGCTGTTGGTTCTTCATGGGCTGACCACATTGCATTTAAACCATAGCGACATAAGTATTAGGTCATATTAAACGTGCCGCCCTTCATGGGCTTGGCTGTCGGTTCTTCACGGACTGACCACATTGCATTTAAACCAGCGCGACATAAGTATTAGGTCATATTACACGTGCCGCTCTTCATGGGCTTGGTTGTCGGTTCTTCACGGACTGACCACATTGCATTTAATTAAAACCATCGCAACATAAGTGTTAGGTCATATTACACGTGCCATCCTTCATGGGCTTGGCTGTCGGTTCTTCATGGGCTGGCCACATTGCATTTAAACCATCGTGACATAAGTATTAGGTCATATTATACGGCCCGATTTTCATGGCCTTGGCTGTCGGTTCCAAACAGGCTGACCACATTGCATTTAAACCATCGCGAGATAAGTATTAGGTCATATTACATGTGCCGCTCTTCATGGGCTTGGCTGTCAGTTCTTCAGGGGCTGACCACATTGCATTTAAACCATTTCGACACAAGTATTTGGTCATATTACACGTGCCGCTCTTCATGGGCTTGGCTGTCAGTTCTTCACGGACTGACCACATTCCATTTACACCAGCGCGACATAAGTATTAGGTCATATTACATGTGCCGCTCTTCATGGGCTTGGCTGTCGGTTCTTCACAGACTGACCACATTGCATTTAAACCATCGCGACATAAGTATTAGGTCATATTACACGTGCCGCTCTTCATAGGCTTGGCTGTCGGTTCATCACGGACTGACGACATTGCATTTAAACCATTGCGAAATAAGTATTAGGTCATATTACACGTGCCGCTCTTCATGGGCTTCGCTATCGGTTCTTCATGGGCAGACCACATTGCATTTAAATCATCGCGACATAAGTATTAGGTCATATTACACGTGCCGCTCTTCATGGGCTTGGCTTTCGGTTCTTCACGGACTGACCACATTGCATTTGACCACATTGCATTTAAACCATCGCGACATAAGTATTAGGTCATATTACACGTGCCACTCTTCATGGGCTTGGCTGTCGGTTCTTCAAGGGCTGACCACATTGCATTTAAACCATCGCGACATAAGTATTAGGTCATATTACACGTGCCGCTCTTCATGGGCTTGGCTGTCGGTTCTTCACGGACTGACCACATTGCATTTAAACCATCACAAGATAAGTATTAGGTCATATTACATGTGCCGCTCTTCATGGGCTTGGCTGTTGGTTATTCAGGGGCTGACCACATTGCATTTAAACCATTTCGACATAAGTATTAGGTCGTATTACATGTGCCGCTCTTCATAGGCTTGGCTGTCGGTTCTTCACGGACTGACCACATTGCATTTAAACAATTGCGACATAAGTATTAGTTCATATTACACATGCCGCTCTTTATGGGCTTGGCTTTCGGTTCTTCACGGACTGACCACATTGCATTTGACCACATTGCATTTAAACCATCGCGACATAAGTATTAGGTCATATTACACGTGCCGCTCTTCATGGGCTTGGCTTTCGGTTCTTCATGGGCTGACCACATTGCATTTAAATCATCGCGACATAAGTATTAGGTCATATTACACATGCCGCTCTTCGTGGGCTTGGCTTTCGGTTCTTCACGGACTGACCACATTGCATTTGACCACATTGCATTGAAACCATCGCGACATAAGTATTAGGTCATATTACACGTGCCACTCTTCATGGGCTTGGCTGTCGGTTCTTCAAGGGCTGACCACATTGCATTTAAACCATCGCGAGATAAGTTTTAGCTCATATTACATGTGCCGCTCTTCATGGGCTTGGCTGTCGGTTCTTCACAGACTGACCACATTGCATTTAAACCATCGAGACATAAGTATTAGGTCATATTACACGTGCCGCTCTTCATAGGCTTGGCTGTCGGTTCATCACGGACTGACCACATTGCATTTAAACCATTGCGACATAAGTATTAGGTCATAGTACACGTGCCGCTCTTCATGGGCTTCGCTGTCGGTTCTTCATGGGCTGACCACATTGCATTTAAATCATCGCGACATAAGTATTAGGTCATATTACATGTGCCGCTCTTCATGGGCTTGGCTGTCGGTTCTTCACGGACTGACCACATTGCATTTAAACCATCGCGACATAAGTATTAGGTCATATTACACGTGCCGCTCTTCATAGGCTTGGCTGTTGGTTCATCACGGACTGTCGACATAGCATTTAAACCATTGCGAAATAAGTATTAGGTCATATTACACGTGCCGCTCTTCATGGGCTTCGCTGTCGGTTCTTCATGGGCGACCACATTGCATTTAAATCATCGCTACATAAGTATTAGGTCATATTACATGTGCCGCTCAAAATGGGCTTGGCTTTCGGTTCTTCATGGACTGACCACATTGCATTTGACCACATTGCATTTAAACCATCGCGACATAAGTATTAGGTCATATTACACGTGCCACTCTTCATGGGCTTGGCTGTCGGTTCTTCAAGGGCTGACCACATTGCATTTAAATCATCGCGACATAAGTATTAGGTCATATTACACGTGCCGCTCTTCATAGGCTTGGCTGTCGGTTCTTCACAGGCTGACCACATTGCATTTAAACCATAGCGACATAAGTATTAGGTCATATTACACGTGCCGCTCTTCATGGCTTTGGCTGTCGGTCCTTCACGGACTAACCACATTGCCTTTAAACCATCGCGACAGAAGTATTAGGTCATATTACACGTGCCGCTCTTCATAGGCTTGGCTGTCGGTTCTTCACGGGGTGACCACATTGCATTTAATCCATCGCGACAGAAGTATTAAGTCATATTACACGTGCCGCTCTTCATGGGCTTGGCTGTCAGTTCTTCACAGGCTGACCACATTGCATTTAAATCATCACGACATACGTATTAGGTCATACTACACGTGCCGTCCTTCATGGGCTTGGCTGTCAGTTCTTCACAGACTGACCACATTGCATTTAAACCATCGCGAGATAAGTATTAGGTCATATTACACGTGCCTCTCCTCATGGGCTTGGCTGTCGGTTCTTCACAGGCTGACCACATTGCATTTAAATCGTCACGACATACGTATTAGGTCATATTACACGTGCCACCCTTGATCGGCTAGGCTGTCAGTTCTTCACGGGCTGACCACATTGCATTTAAACCATCGCGAGATAAGTTTTAGGTCATATTACATGTGCCGCTCTTCATGGGCTTGGCTGTCGGTTCTTCACAGACTGACCACATTGCATTTAAACCATCGCGACATAAGTATTAGGTCATATTACACGTGCCGCTCTTCATAGGCTTGGCTGTCGGTTCATCACGGACTGACCACATTGCATTTAAACCATTGCGACATAAGTATTAGGTTATATTACACGTGCCGCTCTTCATGGGCTTCGCTGTCGGTTCTTCATGGGCTGACCACATTGCATTTAAATTATTGCGACATAAGTATTAGGTCATATTACATGTGCCGCTCTTCATGGGCTTGGCTGTCGGTTCTTCACAGACTGACCACATTGCATTTAAACCATCGCGACATAAGTATTAGGTCATATTACACGTGCCGCTCTTCATAGGCTTGGCTGTCGGTTCATCACGGACTGACGACATTGCATTTAAACCATTGCGAAATAAGTATTAGGTCATATTACACGTGCCGCTCTTCATGGGCTTCGCTATCGGTTCTTCATGGGCTGACCACATTGCATTTGACCACATTGCATTTAAACCATCGCGACATAAGTATTAGGTCATATTACACGTGCCACTCTTCATGGGCTTGGCTGTCGGTTCTTCAAGGGCTGACCACATTGCATTTAAATCATCGCGACATAAGTATTAGGTCATATTACACGTGCCGCTCTTCATAGGCTTGGCTGTCGGTTCTTCACAGGCTGACCACCTTGCATTTAAACCATAGCGACATAAGTATTAGGTCATATTACACGTGCCGCCCTTCATAGGCTTGGCTGTCAGTTCTTCACGGGCTGACCACATTGCATTTAAACCATTGCGAGATAAATATTAGGTCATATTACATGTGCCGCTCTTCATGGGCTTGGCTGTCGGTTCTTCACAGACTGACCACATTGCATTTAAACCATCGCGACATAAGTATTAGGTCATATTACACGTGCCGCTCTTCATGGGCTTGGCTGTCGGTTCTTCACAGACTGACCACATTGCATTTAAACCATCACGAGATAAGTATTAGGTCATATTACATGTGCCGCTCTTCATGGGCTTGGCTGTTGGTTATTCAGGGGCTGACCACATTGCATTTAAACCATTTCGACATAAGTATTAGGTCGTATTACATGTGCCGCTCTTCATAGGCTTGGCTGTCGGTTCTTCACGGACTGACCACATTGCATTTAAACAATTGCGACATAAGTATTAGTTCATATTACACATGCCGCTCTTTATGGGCTTGGCTTTCGGTTCTTCACGGACTGACCACATTGCATTTGACCACATTGCATTTAAACCATCGCGACATAAGTATTAGGTCATATTACACGTGCCGCTCTTCATGGGCTTGGCTTTCGGTTCTTCATGGGCTGACCACATTGCATTTAAATCATCGCGACATAAGTATTAGGTCATATTACACGTGCCGCTCCTCATGGGCTTGGCTTTCGGTTCTTCACGGACTGACCACATTGCATTTGACCACATTGCATTGAAACCATCGCGACATAAGTATTAGGTCATATTACACGTGCCACTCTTCATGGGCTTGGCTGTCGGTTCTTCAAGGGCTGACCACATTGCATTTAAACCATCGCGAGATAAGTTTTAGGTCATATTACATGTGCCGCTCTTCATGGGCTTGGCTGTCGGTTCTTCACAGACTGACCACATTGCATTTAAACCATCGCGACATAAGTATTAGGTCATATTACACGTGCCGCTCTTCATAGGCTTGGCTGTCGGTTCATCACGGACTGACCACATTGCATTTAAACCATTGCGACATAAGTATTAGGTCATAGTACACGTGCCGCTCTTCATGGGCTTCGCTGTCGGTTCTTCATGGGCCGACCACGTTGCATTTAAATCATCGCGACATAAGTATTCGGTCATATTACATGTGCCGCTCTTCATGGGCTTGGCTGTCGGTTCTTCACAGACTGACCACATTGCATTTAAACCATCGCGACATAAGTATTAGGTCATATTACACGTGCCGCTCTTCATAGCCTTGGCTGTTGGTTCATCACGGACTGTCGACATAGCATTTAAACCATTGCGAAATAAGTATTAGGTCATATTACACGTGCCGCTCTTCATGGGCTTCGCTGTCGGTTCTTCATGGGCTGACCACATTGCATTTAAATCATCGCTACATAAGTATTAGGTCATATTACATGTGCCGCTCTTCATGGGCTTGGCTTTCGGTTCTTCATGGACTGACCACATTGCATTTGACCACATTGCATTTAAACCATCGCGACATAAGTATTAGGTCATATTACACGTGCCACTCTTCATGGGCTTGGCTGTCGGTTCTTCAAGGGCTGACCACATTGCATTTAAATCATCGCGACATAAGTATTAGGTCATATTACATGTGCCGCTCTTCATAGGCTTGGCTGTCGGTTCTTCACAGGCTGACCACATTGCATTTAAACCATAGCGACATAAGTATTAGGTCATATTACACGTGCCGCTCTTCATGGCTTTGGCTGTCGGTCCTTCACGGACTAACCACATTGCCTTTAAACCATCGCGACAGAAGTATTAGGTCATATTACACGTGCCGCTCTTCATAGGCTTGGCTGTCGGTTCTTCACGGGCTGACCACATTGCATTTAATCCATCGCGACAGAAGTATTAAGTCATATTACACGTGCCGCTCTTCATGGGCTTGGCTGTCGGTTCTTCACAGGCTGACCACATTGCATTTAAATCATCACGACATACGTATTAGGTCATATTACACGTGCCGTCCTTCATGGGCTTGGCTGTCAGTTCTTCACAGACTGACCACATTGCATTTAAACCATCGCGAGATAAGTATTAGGTCATATTACACGTGCCGCTCTTCATGGGCTTGGTTGTCGGTTCTTCACGGACTGACCACATTGCATTTAATTTAAACCATCGCAACATAAGTGTTAGGTCATATTACACGTGCCATCCTTCATGGGCTTGGCTGTCGGTTCTTCATGGGCTGGCCACATTGCATTTAAACCATCGTGACATAAGTATTAGGTCATATTATACGGCCCGATTTTCATGGCCTTGGCTGTCGGTTCCACACAGGCTGACCACATTGCATTTAAACCATCCCGACATAAGTATCAGGTCATATTACATGTGTCGCTCTTCATGGGCTGATCACATTGCATTTAAATCATCACAACATAAGTATTAGGTCATATTACACGTGCCGCCCTTCATGGGCTTGGCTGTCAGTTCTTCACGGGCTGACCACATTGCATTTAAACCATTGCGACATAAGTATTAGGTCATATTACACGTGCCGACCTTCATGGGCTTGGCTGCCGGTTCTTCACGTGCTGACGACATTGCATTTAAACCATCGTGACATAATTATTAAGTCATATTACACGTGCCGCCCTTCATGGGCTTGGCTGTCGGTTCTTCATGGGCTGACCACATTGCATTTAAACCATCGCGAAATAAGTATTAGGTCATATTACACGTGCCGCTCTTCATGGGCTTGGCTGTCAGTCCTTCACGGACTAACCACATTGCCTTTAAACCATCGCGACAGAAGTATTAGGTCATACTACATGTGCCGCTCTTCATAGGTTTGGCTGTCGGTTCTTCACGGGCTGACCAGATTGCATTTAATCCATCGCGACAGAAGTATTAGGTCATATTACACGTGCCGCTCTTCATGGACTTGGTTGTCGATTCTTCACAGGCTGACCACATTGCATTTCAATCATCACGAAATACATATTAGGTCATATTACACGTGCCGTCCTTCATGGGCTTGGCTGTCAGTTCTTCACGGGCTGACCACATTGCATTTAAACCATCGCGAGATAAGTTTTAGGTCATATTACATGTGCCGCTCTTCATGGGCTTGGCTGTCGGTTCTTCACAGACTGACCACATTGCATTTAAACCATCGCGACATAAGTATTAGGTCGTATTACACATGCCGCTCTTCATAGTCTTGGCTGTCGGTTCTTCACGGACTGACCACATTGCATTTAAACCATTGCGACATAAGTATTAGGTCATATTACACGTGCCACTCTTCATGGGCTTCTCTGTCGGTTCTTCATGGGCTGACCACATTGCATTTAAATCATCGCGACATAAGTATTAGGTCATATTACACATGCCGCTCTTCATGGGCTTGGCTTTCGGTTCTTCACAGCCTGACCACATTGCATTTGACCACATTGCATTTAAACCATCGCGACATAAGTATTAGGTCATATTACACGTGTCGCTCTTCATGGGCTTCGCTGTCGGTTCTTCACGGGCTGACCACATTGCATTTAAATCATCGCGACATAAGTATTAGGTCATATTACACGTGCCGCTCTTCATGGGCTTGGCTTTCGGTTCTTCATGGACTGACAACATTGCATTTGAACCATCGCGACATAAGTATTAGGTCATATTACACGTGCCGCTCTTCATGGGCTTTGCTGTCGGGTCCTCACAGGCTGACCATATTGCATTTAAACCATCGCGACATAAGTATTAGGTCATATTACACATGCAGCTCTTCATGGGCTTGGCTGTTGGTTCTTCATGGGCTGACCACATTGCATTTAAACCATCGCGACATAAGTATTAGGTCATATTACACGTGCCCCTCTTCATGGGCTTGGCTGTCGGTTCTTCACGGACTAACCACATTGCATTTAAACCATCGTGACAGAAGTATTAAGTCATATTACACATGCCGCTCTTCATACGCTTGGCTATCGGTTCTTCACGGGCTGACCACATTGCATTTAAACCATAGCGACATACGTATTAGGTCATATTAAACGTGTCGCCCTTCATGGGCTTGGCTGTCGGTTCTTCATGGCCTGACCACATTGCATTTAAACCATCGCGACATAAGTATTAGGTCATATTACACGTGCCGCTCTTCATGGGCTTGGCTGTCGGTTCTTCAGGGGCTGACCACATTGCATTTGAACCATTTCGACATAAGTATTTGGTCATATTACACGTGCCGCTCTTCATGGGCTTGGCTGTCAGTTCTTCACGGACTGACCACATTCCATTTAAACCAGCACGACGTAAGTATCAGGTCGTATTACATGTGCCACTCTTCATAGGCTTGGCTGTCGGTTCTTCACGGACTGACCACATTGCATTTAAACAACTTTGACATAAGTATTAGGTCATATTACACGTGCCGCTCTTTATGGGCTTCGCTGTCGGTTCTTCACGGGCTGACCACATTGCATTTAAATCATCGCGACATAAGTATTAGGTCATATTACACGTGCCACTCTTCATGGGCTTGGCTTTCGGTTCTTCACGGACTGACCACTTTGCTTTTGAAGCATCGCGACATAAGTATTAGGTCATATTACACATGCCGCTCTTCATGGGCTTGGCTGTCGGTTCTTCACAGGCTGACCACATTTCATTTCAACCATCGCGACATAAGTATTAGGTCATATTACACGTGCCGCTCTTCATGGCCTTGGCTGTTGGGTCTTCATGGGCTGACCACATTGCATTTAAACCGTCGCGACATAAGTATTAGGTCATATTACACATGCAGCTCTTCATGGGCTTGGCTGTTGGTTCTTCATGGGCTGACCACATTGCATTTAAACCATCGCGACATAAGTATTAGGTCATATTACACGTGCCGCTCTTCATGGGCTTGGCTGTCGGTTCTTCACAGACTGGCCACATTGCATTTAAACCATCACGACATAAGTATTAGATCATATTACATGTGCCGCTCTTCATGGGCTTGACTGCCGGTTCTTCATGGGGTGACGACATTGCATTTAAACCATCGTGACATAATTATTACGTCATATTACGCGTGCCGCCCTTCATGGGCTTGGATGTCAGTTCTTCATGGGCTGACCACATTGCATTTAAACCATCGCGACATATGTATTAGGTCATATTACACGTGGCGCTCTTCATTGGCTTTGCTGTCGGTTCTTCACAGACTGACAACATTGCATTTAAACCATCGCGACATAAGTATTAGGTCGTATTACACGTGCCGCTCTTCATAGGCTTGGCTGTCGGTTCTTCACGGACTGACCACATTGCATTTAAACCATTGCGACATAAGTATTAGGTCATATTACACGTGCCGCTCTTCATGGGCTTTGCTGTCAGTTCTTCACGGGGTGACCACATTGCATTTAAATCATCGCGACATAAGTATTAGGTCATATTACACGTGCCGCTCTTCATGGGCTTGGCTTTCGGTTCTTCACAGACTGACCACATTGCATTTTACCACATTGCATTTAAACCATCACGACATACGTATTAGGTCATATTACACGTGCCGCCCTTCATGGGCTTGGCTGTCAGTTCTTCACGGGCTGACCACATTGCATTTAAACCATCGCGAGATAAGTTTTAGGTCATATTACATGTGCCGCTCTTCATGGGCTTGGCTGTCGGTTCTTCACAGACTGACCACATTGCATTTAAATCATCGCGACATAAGTATTAGGTCGTATTAGACGTGCCGCTCTTCATAGTCTTGGCTGTCGGTTCTTCACGGACTGACCACATTGCATTTAAACCATTGCGACATAAGTATTAGGTCATATTACACGTGCCACTCTTCATGGGCTTCGCTGTCGGTTCTTCACAGGCTGACCACATTGCATTTAAATCATCGCGACATAAGTATTAGGTCATATTACACGTGCCGCTCTTCATGGGCTTGGCTTTCGGTTCTTCACGGACGGACCACATTGCATTTGAACCATCGTGACATAAGTATTAGGTCATATTACACGTGCCGCTCTTCATGGGCTTTGCTGTCGGGTCCTCACAGGCTGACCATATTGCATTTAAACCATCGCGACATAAGTATTAGGTCATATTACACATCCAGCTCTTCATGGGCTTGGCTGTTGGTTCTTCATGGGCTGACCACATTGCATTTAAACCATAGCGACATAAGTATTAGGTCATATTAAACGTGCCGCCCTTCATGGGCTTGGCTGTCGGTTCTTCACGGACTGACCACATTGCATTTAAACCAGCGCGACATAAGTATTAGGTCATATTACACGTGCCGCTCTTCATGGGCTTGGTTGTCGGTTCTTCACGGACTGACCACATTGCATTTAATTTAAACCATCGCAACATAAGTGTTAGGTCATATTACACGTGCCATCCTTCATGGGCTTGGCTGTCGGTTCTTCATGGGCTGGCCACATTGCATTTAAACCATCGTGACATAAGTATTAGGTCATATTATACGGCCCGATTTTCATGGCCTTGGCTGTCGGTTCCAAACAGGCTGACCACATTGCATTTAAACCATCGAGAGATAAGTATTAGGTCATATTACATGTGCCGCTCTTCATGGGCTTGGCTGTCAGTTCTTCAGGGGCTGACCACATTGCATTTAAACCATTTCGACACAAGTATTTGGTCATATTACACGTGCCGCTCTTCATGGGCTTGGCTGTCAGTTCTTCACGGACTGACCACATTCCATTTACACCAGCGCGACATAAGTATTAGGTCGTATTACATGTGGCGCTCTTCATAGGCTTGGCTGTCGGTTCTTCACGGACTGACCACATAGCATTTAAACAATTGCGACATAAGTATTAGGTCATATTACACGTGCCGCCCTTCATGGGCTTGGCTGTCAGTTCTTCACGGGCTGACCATATTGCATTTAAACCATTGCGACATAATTATTAGGTCATATTACACGTGCCGCCCTTCATGAGCTTGGCTGCCGGTTCTTCATGGGCTGACCACATTGCATTTAAACCATCGCAACATAAGTATTAGGTCATATTACATGTGCCGCTCTTCATGGGCTTGGCTGTCGGTCCTTCACGGACTAACCACATTGCCTTTAAACCATCGCGACAGAAGTATTAGGTCATATTACACATGCCGCTCTTCATAGGCTTGGCTGTCGGTCCTTCACGGGCTGACCACATTGCATTTAATCCATCGCGACTGAAGTATTAAATCATATTACACGTGCCGCTCTTCATGGGCTTGGCTGTCGGTTCTTCACAGGCTGACCACATTGCATTTAAATCGTCACGACATACGTATTAGGTCATATTACGCGTGCCACCCTTGATCGGCTAGGCTGTCAGTTCTTCACGGGCTGACCACATTGCATTTAAACCATCGCGAGATAACTTTTAGGTCATATTACATGTGCCGCTCTTCATGGGCTTGGCTGTCGGTTCTTCACAGACTGACCACATTGCATTTAAACCATCGCGACATAAGTATTAGGTCATATTACACGTGCCGCTCTTCATAGGCTTGGCTGTGGGTTCATCACGGACTGACCACATTGCATTTAAACCATTTCGACATAAGTATTAGGTCGTATTACATGTGCCGCTCTTCATAGGCTTGGCTGTGGGTTCATCATGGACTGACCACATTGCATTTAAACCATTGCGACATAAGTATTAGGTCATATTACACGTGCCGCTCTTCATGGGCTTCGCTGTCGGTTCTTCATGGGCTGACCACATTGCATTTAAATCATTGCGACATAAGTATTAGGTCATATTACATGTGCCGCTCTTCATGGGCTTGGCTGTCGGTTCTTCACAGACTGACCACATTGCATTTAAACCATCGCGACATAAGTATTAGGTCATATTACACGTGCCGCTCTTCATAGGCTTGGCTGTCGGTTCATCACGGACTGACGACATTGCATTTAAACCATTGCGAAATAAGTATTAGGTCATATTACACGTGCCGCTCTTCATGGGCTTCGCTATCGGTTCTTCATGGGCTGACCACATTGCATTTAAATCATCGCGACATAAATATTAGGTCATATTACACGTGCCGCTCTTCATGGGCTTGGCTTTCGGTTCTTCACAGACTGACCACATTGCATTTGACCACATTGCATTTAAACCATCGCGACATAAGTATTAGGTCATATTACACGTGCCACTCTTCATGGGCTTGGCTGTCGGTTCTTCAAGGGCTGACCACATTGCATTTAAATCATCGCGACATAAGTATTAGGTCATATTACACGTGCCGCTCTTCATAGGCTTGGCTGTCGGTTCTTCACAGGCTGACCACATTGCATTTAAACCATAGCGACATAAGTATTAGGTCATATTACACGTGCCGCCCTTCATAGGCTTGGCTGTCAGTTCTTCATGGGTTGACCACATTGCATTTAAACCATTGCGAGATAAATATTAGGTCATATTACATGTGCCGCTCTTCATGGGCTTGGCTGTCGGTTCTTCACAGACTGACCACATTGCATTTAAACCATCGCGACATAAGTATTAGGTCATATTACACGTGCCGCTCTTCATGGGCTTGGCTTTCGGTTCTTCATGGGCTGACCACATTGCATTTAAATCATCGCGACATAAGTATTAGGTCATATTACACGTGCCGCTCTTCATGGGCTTGGCTTTCGGTTCTTCACGGACTGACCACATTGCATTTGACCACATTGCATTGAAACCATCGCGACATAAGTATTAGGTCATATTACACGTGCCACTCTTCATGGGCTTGGCTGTCGGTTCTTCAAGGGCTGACCACATTGCATTTAAACCATCGCGAGATAAGTTTTAGGTCATATTACATGTGCCGCTCTTCATGGGCTTGGCTGTCGGTTCTTCACAGACTGACCACATTGCATTTAAACCATCGCGACATAAGTATTAGGTCATATTACACGTGCCGCTCTTCATAGGCTTGGCTGTCGGTTCATCACGGACTGACCACATTGCATTTAAACCATTGCGACATAAGTATTAGGTCATAGTACACGTGCCGCTCTTCATGGGCTTCGCTGTCGGTTCTTCATGGGCTGACCACATTGCATTTAAATCATCGCGACATAAGTATTAGGTCATATTACATGTGCCGCTCTTCATGGGCTTGGCTGTCGGTTCTTCACAGACTGACCACATTGCATTTAAACCATCGCGGGCTGACCACATTGCATTTAAACCATAGCGACATACGTATTAGGTCATATTAAACGTGCCGCCCTTCATGGGCTTGGCTGTCAGTTCTTCATGGCCTGACCACATTGCATTTAAACCATCGCGACATAAGTATTAGGTCATATTACACGTGCCGCTCTTCATGGGCTTGGCTGTCGGTTCTTCACGGACTAACCACATTGCATTTAAACCATCGCCACATAAGTATTATGTCATATTACACATGCCGCTCTTCATGGGCTTGGCTGTCGGGTCTTCACAGGCTGACCACATTGCCTTTAAACCATCGCGACATAAGTATTAGGTAATATTACACATGCAGCTCTTCATGGGCTTGGCTGTTGGTTCTTCATGGGCTGACCGCATTGCATTTAAACCATCGCGACATAAGTATTAGGTCATATTACATGTGCCGCTCTTCATGGGCTTGGCTGTCGGTTCTTCAGGGGCTGACCACATTGCATTTAAACCATTTCGACATAAGTATTTGGTCATATTACACGTGCCGCTCTTCATGGGCTTGGCTGTCAGTTCTTCACGGACTGACCACATTCCATTTAAACCAGCACGACGTAAGTATCAGGTCGTATTACATGTGCCACTCTTCATAGGCTTGGCTGTCGGTTCTTCACGGACTGACCACATTGCATTTAAACAACTTTGACATAAGTATTAGGTCATATTACACGTGCCGCTCTTTATGGGCTTCGCTGTCGGTTCTTCACGGGCTGACCACATTGCATTTAAATCATCGCGACATAAGTATTAGGTCATATTACACGTGCCACTCTTCATGGGCTTGGCTTTCGGTTCTTCACGGACTGACCACTTTGCTTTTGAAGCATCGCGACATAAGTATTAGGTCATATTACACATGCCGCTCTTCATGGGCTTGGCTGTCGGTTCTTCACAGGCTGACCACATTTCATTTCAACCATCGCGACATAAGTATTAGGTCATATTACACGTGCCGCTCTTCATGGCCTTGGCTGTTGGGTCTTCACGGGCTGACCACATTGCATTTAAACCGTCGCGACATAAGTATTAGGTCATATTACACATGCAGCTCTTCATGGGCTTGGCTGTTGGTTCTTCATGGGCTGACCACATTGCATTTAAACCATCACGACATAAGTATTAGATCATATTACATGTGCCGCTCTTCATGGGCTTGACTGCCGGTTCTTCATGGGGTGACGACATTGCATTTAAACCATCGCGACATAATTATTACGTCATATTACGCGTGCCGCCCTTGATGGGCTTGGCTGTCAGTTCTTCATGGGCTGACCACATTGCATTTAAACCATCGCGACATATGTATTAGGTCATATTACACGTGGCGCTCTTCATTGGCTTTGCTGTCGGTTCTTCACAGACTGACAACATTGCATTTAAACCATCGCGACATAAGTATTAGGTCGTATTACACGTGCCGCTCTTCATAGGCTTGGCTGTCGGTTCTTCACGGACTGACCACATTGCATTTAAACCATTGCGACATAAGTGTTAGGTCATATTACACGTGCCGCTCTTCATGGGCTTTGCTGTCGGTTCTTCACGGGGTGACCACATTGCATTTAAATCATCGCGACATAAGTATTAGGTCATATTACACGTGCCGCTCTTCATGGGCTTGGCTTTCGGTTCTTCACAGACTGACCACATTGCATTTTACCACATTGCATTTAAACCATCACGACATACGTATTAGGTCATATTACACGTGCCGCCCTTCATGGGCTTGGCTGTCAGTTCTTCACGGGCTGACCACATTGCATTTAAACCATCGCGAGATAAGTTTTAGGTCATATTACATGTGCCGCTCTTCATGGGCTTGGCTGTCGGTTCTTCACAGACTGACCACATTGCATTTAAATCATCGCGACATAAGTATTAGGTCGTATTACACGTGCCGCTCTTCATAGTCTTGGCTGTCGGTTCTTCACGGACTGACCACATTGCATTTAAACCATTGCGACATAAGTATTAGGTCATATTACACGTGCCACTCTTCATGGGCT
Source organism: Pictodentalium vernedei (assembly GCA_031216915.1). Taxonomy (NCBI): domain Eukaryota; kingdom Metazoa; phylum Mollusca; class Scaphopoda; order Dentaliida; family Dentaliidae; genus Pictodentalium; species Pictodentalium vernedei. The sequence continues at coordinate 313,162,631 of CM062289.1, forward strand.
TCGCTGTCGGTTCTTCACGGGCTGACCACATTGCATTTAAATCATCGCGACATAAGTATTAGGTCATATTACACGTGCCGCTCTTCATGGGCTTGGCTTTCGGTTCTTCACGGACGGACCACATTCCATTTGAACCATCGTGACATAAGTATTAGGTCATATTACACGTGCCGCTCTTCATGGGCTTTGCTGTCGGGTCCTCACAGGCTGACCATATTGCATTTAAACCATCGCGACATAAGTATTAGGTCATATTACACATGCAGCTCTTCATGGGCTTGGCTGTTGGTTCTTCATGGGCTGACCACATTGCATTTAAACCATAGCGACATAAGTATTAGGTCATATTAAACGTGCCGCCCTTCATGGGCTTGGCTGTCGGTTCTTCACGGACTGACCACATTGCATTTAAACCAGCGCGACATAAGTATTAGGTCATATTACACGTGCCGCTCTTCATGGGCTTGGTTGTCGGTTCTTCACGGACTGACCACATTGCATTTAATTAAAACCATCGCAACATAAGTGTTAGGTCATATTACACGTGCCATCCTTCATGGGCTTGGCTGTCGGTTCTTCATGGGCTTGCCACATTGCATTTAAACCATCGTGACATAAGTATTAGGTCATATTATACGGCCCGATTTTCATGGCCTTGGCTGTCGGTTCCAAACAGGCTGACCACATTGCATTTAAACCATCGCGAGATAAGTATTAGGTCATATTACATGTGCCGCTCTTCATGGGCTTGGCTGTCAGTTCTTCAGGGGCTGACCACATTGCATTTAAACCATTTCGACACAAGTATTTGGTCATATTACACGTGCCGCTCTTCATGGGCTTGGCTGTCAGTTCTTCACGGACTGACCACATTCCATTTACACCAGCGCGACATAAGTATTAGGTCGTATTACATGTGCCGCTCTTCATAGGCTTGGCTGTCGGTTCTTCACGGACTGACCACATAGCATTTAAACAATTGCGACATAAGTATTAGGTCATATTACACGTGCCGCTCTTTATGGGCTTCGCTGTCGGTTCTTCACGGGCTGACCACATTGCATTTAAATCATCGCGACATAAGTATTAGGTCATATTACACGTGCCGCTCTTCATGGGCTTGGCTTTCAGTTCTTCACGGACTAACCACATTGCATTTAAACCATCGCGACAGAAGTATTAGGTCATATTACACGTGCCGCTCTTCATAGGCTTGGCTGTCGGTTCTTCACAGACTGACCACATTGCATTTAAACCATCGCGGGATAAGTATCAGGTCATATTACATGTGCCGCTCTTCATGGGCTTTTCTGTCTGTTCTTCACGGGCTGATCACATTGCATTTAAATCATCACGACATAAGTATTAGGTCATATTACACGTGCCGCCCTTCATGGGCTTGGCTGTCAGTTCTTCACGGGCTGACCATATTGCATTTAAACCATTGCGACATAATTATTAGGTCATATTACCAGTGCCGCCCTTCATGAGCTTGGCTGCCGGTTCTTCATGGGCTGACCACATTGCATTTAAACCATCGCGACATAAGTATTAGGTCATATTACATGTGCCGCTCTTCATGGGCTTGGCTGTCGGTCCTTCACGGACTAACCACATTGCCTTTAAACCATCGCGACAGAAGTATTAGGTCATATTACACATGCCGCTCTTCATAGGCTTGGCTGTCGGTTCTTCACGGGCTGACCACATTGCATTTAATCCATCGCGACTGAAGTATTAAGTCATATTACACGTGCCGCTCTTCATGGGCTTGGCTGTCGGTTCTTCACAGGCTGACCACACTGCATTTAAATCGTCACGACATACGTATTAGGTCATATTACACGTGCCACCCTTGATCGGCTAGGCTGTCAGTTCTTCACGGGCTGACAACATTGCATTTAAACCATCGCGAGATAAGTTTTAGGTCATATTACATGTGCCGCTCTTCATGGGCTTGGCTGTCGGTTCTTCACAGACTGACCACATTGCATTTAAACCATCGCGACATAAGTATTAGGTCATATTACACGTGCCGCTCTTCATAGGCTTGGCTGTCGGTTCATCACGGACTGACCACATTGCATTTAAACCATTGCGACATAAGTATTAGGTCATATTACACGTGCCGCTCTTCATGGGCTTCGCTGTCGGTTCTTCATGGGCTGACCACATTGCATTTAAATTATTGCGACATAAGTATTAGGTCATATTACATGTGCCGCTCTTCATGGGCTTGGCTGTCGGTTCTTCACAGACTGACCACATTGCATTTAAACCATCGCGACATAAGTATTAGGTCATATTACACGTGCCGCTCTTCATAGGCTTGGCTGTCGGTTCATCACGGACTGACCACATTGCATTTAAACCATTGCGACATAAGTATTAGGTCACATTACACGTGCCGCTCTTCATGGGCTTCGCTGTCGGTTCTTCATGGGCTGACCACATTGCATTTAAATTATTGCGACATAAGTATTAGGTCATATTACATGTGCCGCTCTTCATGGGCTTGGCTGTCGGTTCTTCACAGACTGACCACATTGCATTTAAACCATCGCGACATAAGTATTAGGTCATATTACACGTGCCGCTCTTCATAGGCTTGGCTGTCGGTTCATCACGGACTGACGACATTGCATTTAAACCATTGCGAAATAAGTATTTGGTCATATTACACGTGCCGCTCTTCATGGGCTTCGCTATCGGTTCTTCATGGGCTGACCACATTGCATTTAAATCATCGCGACATAAGTATTAGGTCATATTACACGTGCCGCTCTTCATGGGCTTGGCTTTCGGTTCTTCACGGACTGACCACATTGCATTTGACCACATTGCATTTAAACCATCGCGACATAAGTATTAGGTCATATTACACGTGCCACTCTTCATGGGCTTGGCTGTCGGTTCTTCAAGGGCTGACCACATTGCATTTAAACCATCGCAACATAAGTATTAGGTCATATTACACGTGCCGCTCTTCATGGGCTTGGCTGTCGGTTCTTCACAGACTGACCACATTGCATTTAAACCATCACGAGATAAGTATTAGGTCATATTACATGTGCCGCTCTTCATGGGCTTGGCTGTTGGTTATTCAGGGGCTGACCACATTGCATTTAAACCATTTCGACATAAGTATTAGGTCGTATTACATGTGCCGCTCTTCATAGGCTTGGCTGTCGGTTCTTCACGGACTGACCACATTGCATTTAAACAATTGCGACATAAGTATTAGTTCATATTACACATGCCGCTCTTTATGGGCTTGGCTTTCGGTTCTTCACGGACTGACCACATTGCATTTGACCACATTGCATTTAAACCATCGCGACATAAGTATTAGGTCATATTACACGTGCCGCTCTTCATGGGCTTGGCTTTCGGTTCTTCATGGGCTGACCACATTGCATTTAAATCATCGCGACATAAGTATTAGGTCATATTACACGTGCCGCTCTTCATGGGCTTGGCTTTCGGTTCTTCACGGACTGACCACATTGCATTTGACCACATTGCATTGAAACCATCGCGACATAAGTATTAGGTCATATTACACGTGCCACTCTTCATGGGCTTGGCTGTCGGTTCTTCAAGGGCTGACCACATTGCATTTAAACCATCGCGAGATAAGTTTTAGGTCATATTACATGTGCCACTCTTCATGGGCTTGGCTGTCGGTTCTTCACAGACTGACCACATTGCATTTAAACCATCGCGACATAAGTATTAGGTCATATTACACGTGCCGCTCTTCATAGGCTTGGCTGTCGGTTCATCACGGACTGACCACATTGCATTTAAACCATTGCGACATAAGTATTAGGTCATAGTACACGTGCCGCTCTTCATGGGCTTCGCTGTCGGTTCTTCATGGGCTGACCACATTGCATTTAAATCATCGCGACATAAGTATTAGGTCATATTACATGTGCCGCTCTTCATGGGCTTGGCTGTCGGTTCTTCACAGACTGACCACATTGCATTTAAACCATCGCGACATAAGTATTAGGTCATATTACACGTGCCGCTCTTCATAGGCTTGGCTGTTGGTTCATCACGGACTGTCGACATAGCATTTAAACCATTGCGAAATAAGTATTAGGTCATATTACACATGCCGCTCTTCATGGGCTTCGCTGTCGGTTCTTCATGGGCTGACCACATTGCATTTAAATCATCGCTACATAAGTATTAGGTCATATTACATGTGCCGCTCAAAATGGGCTTGGCTTTCGGTTCTTCATGGACTGACCACATTGCATTTGACCACATTGCATTTAAACCATCGCGACATAAGTATTAGGTCATATTACACGTGCCACTCTTCATGGGCTTGGCTGTCGGTTCTTCAAGGGCTGACCACATTGCATTTAAATCATCGCGACATAAGTATCAGGTCATATTACACGTGCCGCTCTTCATAGGCTTGGCTGTCGGTTCTTCACAGGCTGACCACATTGCATTTAAACCATAGCGACATAAGTATTAGGTCATATTACACGTGCCGCTCTTCATGGCTTTGGCTGTCGGTCCTTCACGGACTAACCACATTGCCTTTAAACCATCGCGACAGAAGTATTAGGTCATATTACACGTGCCGCTCTTCATAGGCTTGGCTGTCGGTTCTTCACGGGCTGACCACATTGCATTTAATCCATCGCGACAGAAGTATTAAGTCATATTACACGTGCCGCTCTTCATGGGCTTGGCTGTCGGTTCTTCACAGGCTGACCACATTGCATTTAAATCATCACGACATACGTATTAGGTCATATTACACGTGCCGTCCTTCATGGGCTTGGCTGTCAGTTCTTCACAGACTGACCACATTGCATTTAAACCATCGCGAGATAAGTATTAGGTCATATTACACGTGCCGCTCTTCATGGGCTTGGCTGTCGGTTCTTCACAGGCTGACCACATTGCATTTAAATCGTCACGACATACGTATTAGGTCATATTACACGTGCCACCCTTGATCGGCTAGGCTGTCAGTTCTTCACGGGCTGACCACATTGCATTTAAACCATCGCGAGATAAGTTTTAGGTCATATTACATGTGCCGCTCTTCATGGGCTTGGCTGTCGGTTCTTCACAGACTGACCACATTGCATTTAAACCATCGCGACATAAGTATTAGGTCATATTACACGTGCCGCTCTTCATAGGCTTGGCTGTCGGTTTATCATGGACTGACCACATTGCATTTAAACCATTGCGACATAAGTATTAGGTTATATTACACGTGCCGCTCTTCATGGGCTTCGCTGTCGGTTCTTCATGGGCTGACCACATTGCATTTAAATTATTGCGACATAAGTATTAGGTCATATTACATGTGCCGCTCTTCATGGGCTTGGCTGTCGGTTCTTCACAGACTGACCACATTGCATTTAAACCATCGCGACATAAGTATTAGGTCATATTACACGTGCCGCTCTTCATAGGCTTGGCTGTCGGTTCATCACGGACTGACGACATTGCATTTAAACCATTGCGAAATAAGTATCAGGTCATATTACACGTGCCGCTCTTCATGGGCTTCGCTATCGGTTCTTCATGGGCTGACCACATTGCATTTGACCACATTGCATTTAAACCATCGCGACATAAGTATTAGGTCATATTACACGTGCCACTCTTCATGGGCTTGGCTGTCGGTTCTTCAAGGGCTGACCACATTGCATTTAAATCATCGCGACATAAGTATTAGGTCATATTACACGTGCCGCTCTTCATAGGCTTGGCTGTCGGTTCTTCACAGGCTGACCACATTGCATTTAAACCATAGCGACATAAGTATTAGGTCATATTACACGTGCCGCCCTTCATAGGCTTGGCTGTCAGTTCTTCACGGGCTGACCACATTGCATTTAAACCATTGCGAGATAAATATTAGGTCACATTACATGTGCCGCTCTTCATGGGCTTGGCTGTCGGTTCTTCACAGACTGACCACATTGCATTTAAACCATCGCGACATTAGTATTAGGTCATATTACACGTGCCGCTCTTCATGGGCTTGGCTGTCGGTTCTTCACAGACTGACCACATTGCATTTAAACCATCACGAGATAAGTATTAGGTCATATTACATGTGCCGCTCTTCATGGGCTTGGCTGTTGGTTATTCAGGGGCTGACCACATTGCATTTAAACCATTTCGACATAAGTATTAGGTCGTATTACATGTGCCGCTCTTCATAGGCTTGGCTGTCGGTTCTTCACGGACTGACCACATTGCATTTAAACAATTGCGACATAAGTATTAGTTCATATTACACATGCCGCTCTTTATGGGCTTGGCTTTCGGTTCTTCACGGACTGACCACATTGCATTTGACCACATTGCATTTAAACCATCGCGACATAAGTATTAGGTCATATTACACGTGCCACTCTTCATGGGCTTGGCTTTCGGTTCTTCATGGGCTGACCACATTCCATTTAAATCATCGCGACATAAGTATTAGGTCATATTACACGTGCCGCTCTTCATGGGCTTGGCTTTCGGTTCTTCACGGACTGACCACATTGCATTTGACCACATTGCATTGAAACCATCGCGACATAAGTATTAGGTCATATTACACGTGCCACTCTTCATGGGCTTGGCTGTCGGTTCTTCAAGGGCTGACCACATTGCATTTAAACCATCGCGAGATAAGTTTTAGGTCATATTACATGTGCCGCTCTTCATGGGCTTGGCTGTCGGTTCTTCACAGACTGACCACATTGCATTTAAACCATCGCGACATAAGTATTAGGTCATATTACACGTGCCGCTCTTCATAGGCTTGGCTGTCGGTTCATCACGGACTGACCACATTGCAGTTAAACCATTGCGACATAAGTATTAGGTCATAGTACACGTGCCGCTCTTCATGGGCTTCGCTGTCGGTTCTTCATGGGCTGACCACATTGCATTTAAATCATCGCGACATAAGTATTAGGTCATATTACATGTGCCGCTCTTCATGGGCTTGGCTGTCGGTTCTTCACAGACTGACCACATTGCATTTAAACCATCGCGACATAAGTATTAGGTCATATTACACGTGCCGCTCTTCATAGGCTTGGCTGTTGGTTCATCACGGACTGTCGACATAGCATTTAAACCATTGCGAAATAAGTATTAGGTCATATTACACGTGCCGCTCTTCATGGGCTTCGCTGTCGGTTCTTCATGGGCTGACCACATTGCATTTAAATCATCGCTACATAAGTATTAGGTCATATTACATGTGCCGCTCAAAATGGGCTTGGCTTTCGGTTCTTCATGGACTGACCACATTGCATTTGACCACATTGCATTTAAACCATCGCGACATAAGTATTAGGTCATATTACACGTGCCACTCTTCATGGGCTTGGCTGTCGGTTCTTCAAGGGCTGACCACATTGCATTTAAATCATCGCGACATAAGTATTAGGTCATATTACACGTGCCGCTCTTCATAGGCTTGGCTGTCGGTTCTTCACAGGCTGACCACATTGCATTTAAACCATAGCGACATAAGTATTAGGTCATATTACACAGCCCGCTCTTCATGGCTTTGGCTGTCGGTTCTTCACGGACTAACCACATTGCCTTTAAACCATCGCGACAGAAGTATTAGGTCATATTACACGTGCCGCTCTTCATAGGCTTGGCTGTCGGTTCTTCACGGGCTGACCACATTGCATTTAATCCATCGCGACAGAAGTATTAAGTCATATTACACGTGCCGCTCTTCATGGGCTTGGCTGTCGGTTCTTCACAGGCTGACCACATTGCATTTAAATCATCACGACATACGTATTAGGTCATATTACACGTGCCGTCCTTCATGGGCTTGGCTGTCAGTTCTTCACAGACTGACCACATTGCATTTAAACCATCGCGAGATAAGTATTAGGTCATATTACACGTGCCGCTCTTCATGGGCTTGGCTGTCGGTTCTTCACAGGCTGACCACATTGCATTTAAATCGTCACGACATACGTATTAGGTCATATTACACGTGCCACCCTTGATCGGCTAGGCTGTCAGTTCTTCACGGGCTGACCACATTGCATTTAAACCATCGCGAGATAAGTTTTAGGTCATATTACATGTGCCGCTCTTCATGGGCTTGGCTGTCGGTTCTTCACAGACTGACCACATTGCATTTAAACCATCGCGACATAAGTATTAGGTCATATTACACGTGCCGCTCTTCATAGGCTTGGCTGTCGGTTCATCACGGACTGACCACATTGCATTTAAACCATTGCGACATAAGTATTAGGTCATATTACACGTGCCGCTCTTCATGGGCTTCGCTGTCGGTTCTTCATGGGCTGACCACATTGCATTTAAATTATTGCGACATAAGTATTAGGTCATATTACATGTGCCGCTCTTCATGGGCTTGGCTGTCGGTTCTTCACAGACTGACCACATTGCATTTAAACCATCGCGACATAAGTATTAGGTCATATTACACGTGCCGCTCTTCATAGGCTTGGCTGTCGGTTCATCACGGACTGACGGCATTGCATTTAAACCATTGCGAAATAAGTATTAGGTCATATTACACGTGCCGCTCTTCATGGGCTTCGCTATCGGTTCTTCATGGGCTGACCACATTGCATTTAAATCATCGTGACATAAGTATTAGGTCATATTACACGTGCCGCTCTTCATGGGCTTGGCTTTCGGTTCTTCACGGACTGACCACATTGCATTTGACCACATTGCATTTAAACCATCGCGACATAAGTATTAGGTCATATTACATGTGCCGCTCTTCATGGGCTTGGCTGTCGGTTCTTCACAGACTGACCACATTGCATTTAAACCATCGCGACATAAGTATTAGGTCATATTACACGTGCCGCTCTTCATAGCCTTGGTTGTCGGTTCATCACGGACTGACGACATTGCATTTAAACCATTGCGAAATAAGTATTAGGTCATATTACACGTGCCGCTCTTCATGAGCTTCGCTATCGGTTCTTCATGGGCTGACCGCATTGCATTTGACCACATTGCATTTAAACCATCGCGACATAAGTATTAGGTCATATTACACGTACCACTCTTCATGGGCTTGGCTGTCGGTTCTTCAAGGGCTGACCACATTGCATTTAAATCATCGCGACATAAGTATTAGGTCATATTACACGTGCCGCTCTTCATAGGCTTGGCTGTCGGTTCTTCACAGGCTGACCACATTGCATTTAAACCATAGCGACATAAGTATTAGGTCATATTACACGTGCCGCCCTTCATAGGCTTGGCTGTCAGTTCTTCACGGGCTGACCACATTGCATTTAAACCATTGCGAGATAAATATTAGGTCATATTACATGTGCCGCTCTTCATGGGCTTGGCTGTCGGTTCTTCACAGACTGACCACATTGCATTTAAACCATCGCGACATAAGTATTAGGTCATATTACACGTGCCGCTCTTCATGGGCTTGGCTGTCGGTTCTTCACAGACTGACCACATTGCATTTAAACCATCACGAGATAAGTATTAGGTCATATTACATGTGCCGCTCTTCATGGGCTTGGCTGTTGGTTATTCAGGGGCTGACCACATTGCATTTAAACCATTTCGACATAAGTATTAGGTCGTATTACATGTGCCGCTCTTCATAGGCTTGGCTGTCGGTTCTTCACGGACTGACCACATTGCATTTAAACAATTGCGACATAAGTATTAGTTCATATTACACATGCCGCTCTTTATGGGCTTGGCTTTCGGTTCTTCACGGACTGACCACATTGCATTTGACCACATTGCATTTAAACCATCGCGACATAAGTATTAGGTCATATTACACGTGCCGCTCTTCATAGGCTTGGCTTTCGGTTCTTCATGGGCTGACCACATTGCATTTAAATCATCGCGACATAAGTATTAGGTCATATTACACGTGCCGCTCTTCATGGGCTTGGCTTTCGGTTCTTCACGGACTGACCACATTGCATTTGACCACATTGCATTGAAACCATCGCGACATAAGTATTAGGTCATATTACACGTGCCACTCTTCATGGGCTTGGCTGTCGGTTCTTCAAGGGCTGACCACATTGCATTTAAACCATCGCGAGATAAGTTTTAGGTCATATTACATGTGCCGCTCTTCATGGGCTTGGCTGTCGGTTCTTCACAGACTGACCACATTGCATTTAAAGCATCGCGACATAAGTATTACGTCATATTACACGTGCCGCTCTTCATAGGCTTGGCTGTCGGTTCATCACGGACTGACCACATTGCATTTAAACCATTGCGACATAAGTATTAGGTCATAGTACACGTGCCGCTCTTCATGGGCTTCGCTGTCGGTTCTTCATGGGCTGACCACATTGCATTTAAATCATCGCGACATAAGTATTAGGTCATATTACATGTGCCGCTCTTCATGGGCTTGGCTGTCGGTTCTTCACAGACTGACCACATTGCATTTAAACCATCGCGACATAAGTATTAGGTCATATTACACGTGCCGCTCTTCATAGGCTTGGCTGTTGGTTCATCACGGACTGTCGACATAGCATTTAAACCATTGCGAAATAAGTATTAGGTCATATTACACGTGCCGCTCTTCATGGGCTTCGCTGTCGGTTCTTCATGGGCTGACCACATTGCATTTAAATCATCGCTACATAAGTATTAGGTCATATTACATGTGCCGCTCAAAATGGGCTTGGCTTTCGGTTCTTCATGGACTGACCACATTGCATTTGACCACATTGCATTTAAACCATCGCGACATAAGTATTAGGTCATATTACACGTGCCACTCTTCATGGGCTTGGCTGTCGGTTCTTCAAGGGCTGACCACATTGCATTTAAATCATCGCGACATAAGTATTAGGTCATATTACACGTGCCGCTCTTCATAGGCTTGGCTGTCGGTTCTTCACAGGCTGACCACATTGCATTTAAACCATAGCGACATAAGTATTAGGTCATATTACACAGGCCGCTCTTCATGGCTTTGGCTGTCGGTCCTTCACGGACTAACCACATTGCCTTTAAACCATCGCGACAGAAGTATTAGGTCATATTACACGTGCCGCTCTTCATAGGCTTGGCTGTCGGTTCTTCACGGGCTGACCACATTGCATTTAATCCATCGCGACAGAAGTATTAAGTCATATTACACGTGCCGCTCTTCATGGGCTTGGCTGTCGGTTATTCACAGGCTGACCACATTGCATTTAAATCATCACGACATACGTATTAGGTCATATTACACGTGCCGTCCTTCATGGGCTTGGCTGTCAGTTCTTCACAGACTGACCACATTGCATTTAAACCATCGCGAGATAAGTATTAGGTCATATTACACGTGCCGCTCTTCATGGGCTTGGCTGTCGGTTCTTCACAGGCTGACCACATTGCATTTAAATCGTCACGACATACGTATTAGGTCATATTACACGTGCCACCCTTGATCGGCTAGGCTGTCAGTTCTTCACGGGCTGACCACATTGCATTTAAACCATCGCGAGATAAGTTTTAGGTCATATTACATGTGCCGCTCTTCATGGGCTTGGCTGTCGGTTCTTCACAGACTGACCACATTGCATTTAAACCATCGCGACATAAGTATTAGGTCATATTACACGTGCCGCTCTTCATAGGCTTGGCTGTCGGTTCATCACGGACTGACCACATTGCATTTAAACCATTGCGACATAAGTATTAGGTCATATTACACGTGCCGCTCTTCATGGGCTTCGCTATCGGTTCTTCATGGGCTGACCACATTGCATTTAAATCATCGCGACATAAGTATTAGGTCATATTACACGTGCCGCTCTTCATGGGCTTGGCTTTCGGTTCTTCACGGACTGACCACATTGCATTTGACCACATTGCATTTAAACCATCGCGACATAAGTATTAGGTCATATTACATGTGCCGCTCTTCATGGGCTTGGCTGTCGGTTCTTCACAGACTGACCACATTGCATTTAAACCATCGCGACATAAGTATTAGGTCATATTACACGTGCCGCTCTTCATAGCCTTGGCTGTCGGTTCATCACGGACTGACGACATTGCATTTAAACCATTGCGAAATAAGTATTAGGTCATATTACACGTGCCGCTCTTCATGGGCTTCGCTATCGGTTCTTCATGGGCTGACCACATTGCATTTGACCACATTGCATTTAAACCATCGCGACATAAGTATTAGGTCATATTACACGTACCACTCTTCATGGGCTTGGCTGTCGGTTCTTCAAGGGCTGACCACATTGCATTTAAATCATCGCGACATAAGTATTAGGTCATATTACACGTGCCGCTCTTCATAGGCTTGGCTGTCGGTTCTTCACAGGCTGACCACATTGCATTTAAACCATAGCGACATAAGTATTAGGTCATATTACACGTGCCGCCCTTCATAGGCTTGGCTGTCAGTTCTTCATGGGCTGACCACATTGCATTTAAACCATTGCGAGATAAATATTAGGTCATATTACATGTGCCGCTCTTCATGGGCTTGGCTGTCGGTTCTTCACAGACTGACCACATTGCATTTAAACCATCGCGACATAAGTATTAGGTCATATTACACGTGCCGCTCTTCATGGGCTTGGCTGTCGGTTCTTCACAGACTGACCACATTGCATTTAAACCATCACGAGATAAGTATTAGGTCATATTACATGTGCCGCTCTTCATGGGCTTGGCTGTTGGTTATTCAGGGGCTGACCACATTGCATTTAAACCATTTCGACATAAGTATTAGGTCGTATTACATGTGCCGCTCTTCATAGGCTTGGCTGTCGGTTCTTCACGGACTGACCACATTGCATTTAAACAATTGCGACATAAGTATTAGTTCATATTACACATGCCGCTCTTTATGGGCTTGGCTTTCGGTTCTTCACGGACTGACCACATTGCATTTGACCACATTGCATTTAAACCATCGCGACATAAGTATTAGGTCATATTACACGTACCACTCTTCATGGGCTTGGCTGTCGGTTCTTCAAGGGCTGACCACATTGCATTTAAATCATCGCGACATAAGTATTAGGTCATATTACACGTGCCGCTCTTCATAGGCTTGGCTGTCGGTTCTTCACAGGCTGACCACATTGCATTTAAACCATAGCGACATAAGTATTAGGTCATATTACACGTGCCGCCCTTCATAGGCTTGGCTGTCAGTTCTTCACGGGCTGACCACATTGCATTTAAACCATTGCGAGATAAATATTAGGTCATATTACATGTGCCGCTCTTCATGGGCTTGGCTGTCGGTTCTTCACAGACTGACCACATTGCATTTAAACCATCGCGACATAAGTATTAGGTCATATTACACGTGCCGCTCTTCATGGGCTTGGCTGTCGGTTCTTCACAGACTGACCACATTGCATTTAAACCATCACGAGATAAGTATTAGGTCATATTACATGTGCCGCTCTTCATGGGCTTGGCTGTTGGTTATTCAGGGGCTGACCACATTGCATTTAAACCATTTCGACATAAGTATTAGGTCGTATTACATGTGCCGCTCTTCATAGGCTTGGCTGTCGGTTCTTCACGGACTGACCACATTGCATTTAAACAATTGCGACATAAGTATTAGTTCATATTACACATGCCGCTCTTTATGGGCTTGGCTTTCGGTTCTTCACGGACTGACCACATTGCATTTGACCACATTGCATTTAAACCATCGCGACATAAGTATTAGGTCATATTACACGTGCCGCTCTTCATAGGCTTGGCTTTCGGTTCTTCATGGGCTGACCACATTGCATTTAAATCATCGCGACATAAGTATTAGGTCATATTACACGTGCCGCTCTTCATGGGCTTGGCTTTCGGTTCTTCACGGACTGACCACATTGCATTTGACCACATTGCATTGAAACCATCGCGACATAAGTATTAGGTCATATTACACGTGCCACTCTTCATGGGCTTGGCTGTCGGTTCTTCAAGGGCTGACCACATTGCATTTAAACCATCGCGAGATAAGTTTTAGGTCATATTACATGTGCCGCTCTTCATGGGCTTGGCTGTCGGTTCTTCACAGACTGACCACATTGCATTTAAAGCATCGCGACATAAGTATTACGTCATATTACACGTGCCGCTCTTCATAGGCTTGGCTGTCGGTTCATCACGGACTGACCACATTGCATTTAAACCATTGCGACATAAGTATTAGGTCATAGTACACGTGCCGCTCTTCATGGGCTTCGCTGTCGGTTCTTCATGGGCTGACCACATTGCATTTAAATCATCGCGACATAAGTATTAGGTCATATTACATGTGCCGCTCTTCATGGGCTTGGCTGTCGGTTCTTCACAGACTGACCACATTGCATTTAAACCATCGCGACATAAGTATTAGGTCATATTACACGTGCCGCTCTTCATAGGCTTGGCTGTTGGTTCATCACGGACTGTCGACATAGCATTTAAACCATTGCGAAATAAGTATTAGGTCATATTACACGTGCCGCTCTTCATGGGCTTCGCTGTCGGTTCTTCATGGGCTGACCACATTGCATTTAAATCATCGCTACATAAGTATTAGGTCATATTACATGTGCCGCTCAAAATGGGCTTGGCTTTCGGTTCTTCATGGACTGACCACATTGCATTTGACCACATTGCATTTAAACCATCGCGACATAAGTATTAGGTCATATTACACGTGCCACTCTTCATGGGCTTGGCTGTCGGTTCTTCAAGGGCTGACCACATTGCATTTAAATCATCGCGACATAAGTATTAGGTCATATTACACGTGCCGCTCTTCATAGGCTTGGCTGTCGGTTCTTCACAGGCTGACCACATTGCATTTAAACCATAGCGACATAAGTATTAGGTCATATTACACAGGCCGCTCTTCATGGCTTTGGCTGTCGGTCCTTCACGGACTAACCACATTGCCTTTAAACCATCGCGACAGAAGTATTAGGTCATATTACACGTGCCGCTCTTCATAGGCTTGGCTGTCGGTTCTTCACGGGCTGACCACATTGCATTTAATCCATCGCGACAGAAGTATTAAGTCATATTACACGTGCCGCTCTTCATGGGCTTGGCTGTCGGTTCTTCACAGGCTGACCACATTGCATTTAAATCATCACGACATACGTATTAGGTCATATTACACGTGCCGTCCTTCATGGGCTTGGCTGTCAGTTCTTCACAGACTGACCACATTGCATTTAAACCATCGCGAGATAAGTATTAGGTCATATTACACGTGCCGCTCTTCATGGGCTTGGCTGTCGGTTCTTCACAGGCTGACCACATTGCATTTAAATCGTCACGACATACGTATTAGGTCATATTACACGTGCCACCCTTGATCGGCTAGGCTGTCAGTTCTTCACGGGCTGACCACATTGCATTTAAACCATCGCGAGATAAGTTTTAGGTCATATTACATGTGCCGCTCTTCATGGGCTTGGCTGTCGGTTCTTCACAGACTGACCACATTGCATTTAAACCATCGCGACATAAGTATTAGGTCATATTACACGTGCCGCTCTTCATAGGCTTGGCTGTCGGTTCATCACGGACTGACCACATTGCATTTAAACCATTGCGACATAAGTATTAGGTCATATTACACGTGCCGCTCTTCATGGGCTTCGCTATCGGTTCTTCATGGGCTGACCACATTGCATTTAAATCATCGCGACATAAGTATTAGGTCATATTACACGTGCCGCTCTTCATGGGCTTGGCTTTCGGTTCTTCACGGACTGACCACATTGCATTTGACCACATTGCATTTAAACCATCGCGACATAAGTATTAGGTCATATTACATGTGCCGCTCTTCATGGGCTTGGCTGTCGGTTCTTCACAGACTGACCACATTGCATTTAAACCATCGCGACATAAGTATTAGGTCATATTACACGTGCCGCTCTTCATAGCCTTGGCTGTCGGTTCATCACGGACTGACGACATTGCATTTAAACCATTGCGAAATAAGTATTAGGTCATATTACACGTGCCGCTCTTCATGGGCTTCGCTATCGGTTCTTCATGGGCTGACCACATTGCATTTGACCACATTGCATTTAAACCATCGCGACATAAGTATTAGGTCATATTACACGTACCACTCTTCATGGGCTTGGCTGTCGGTTCTTCAAGGGCTGACCACATTGCATTTAAATCATCGCGACATAAGTATTAGGTCATATTACACGTGCCGCTCTTCATAGGCTTGGCTGTCGGTTCTTCACAGGCTGACCACATTGCATTTAAACCATAGCGACATAAGTATTAGGTCATATTACACGTGCCGCCCTTCATAGGCTTGGCTGTCAGTTCTTCATGGGCTGACCACATTGCATTTAAACCATTGCGAGATAAATATTAGGTCATATTACATGTGCCGCTCTTCATGGGCTTGGCTGTCGGTTCTTCACAGACTGACCACATTGCATTTAAACCATCGCGACATAAGTATTAGGTCATATTACACGTGCCGCTCTTCATGGGCTTGGCTGTCGGTTCTTCACAGACTGACCACATTGCATTTAAACCATCACGAGATAAGTATTAGGTCATATTACATGTGCCGCTCTTCATGGGCTTGGCTGTTGGTTATTCAGGGGCTGACCACATTGCATTTAAACCATTTCGACATAAGTATTAGGTCGTATTACATGTGCCGCTCTTCATAGGCTTGGCTGTCGGTTCTTCACGGACTGACCACATTGCATTTAAACAATTGCGACATAAGTATTAGTTCATATTACACATGCCGCTCTTTATGGGCTTGGCTTTCGGTTCTTCACGGACTGACCACATTGCATTTGACCACATTGCATTTAAACCATCGCGACATAAGTATTAGGTCATATTACACGTGCCGCTCTTCATGGGCTTGGCTTTCGGTTCTTCATGGGCTGACCACATTGCATTTAAATCATCGCGACATAAGTATTAGGTCATATTACACGTGCCGCTCTTCATGGGCTTGGCTTTCGGTTCTTCACGGACTGACCACATTGCATTTGACCACATTGCATTGAAACCATCGCGACATAAGTATTAGGTCATATTACACGTGCCACTCTTCATGGGCTTGGCTGTCGGTTCTTCAAGGGCTGACCACATTGCATTTAAACCATCGCGAGATAAGTTTTAGGTCATATTACATGTGCCGCTCTTGATGGGCTTGGCTGTCGGTTCTTCACAGACTGACCACATTGCATTTAAACCATCGCGACATAAGTATTAGGTCATATTACACGTGCCGCTCTTCATAGGCTTGGCTGTCGGTTCATCACGGACTGACCACATTGCATTTAAACCATTGCGACATAAGTATTAGGTCATAGTACACGTGCCGCTCTTCATGGGCTTCGCTGTCGGTTCTTCATGGGCTGACCACATTGCATTTAAATCATCGCGACATAAGTATTAGGTCATATTACATGTGCCGCTCTTCATGGGCTTGGCTGTCGGTTCTTCACAGACTGACCACATTGCATTTAAACCATCGCGACATAAGTATTAGGTCATATTACACGTGCCGCTCTTCATAGGCTTGGCTGTTGGTTCATCACGGACTGTCGACATAGCATTTAAACCATTGCGAAATAAGTATTAGGTCATATTACACGTGCCGCTCTTCATGGGCTTCGCTGTCGGTTCTTCATGGGCTGACCACATTGCATTTAAATCATCGCTACATAAGTATTAGGTCATATTACATGTGCCGCTCAAAATGGGCTTGGCTTTCGGTTCTTCATGGACTGACCACATTGCATTTGACCACATTGCATTTAAACCATCGCGACATAAGTATTAGGTCATATTACACGTGCCACTCTTCATGGGCTTGGCTGTCGGTTCTTCAAGGGCTGACCACATTGCATTTAAATCATCGCGACATAAGTATTAGGTCATATTACACGTGCCGCTCTTCATAGGCTTGGCTGTCGGTTCTTCACAGGCTGACCACATTGCATTTAAACCATAGCGACATAAGTATTAGGTCATATTACACAGGCCGCTCTTCATGGCTTTGGCTGCCGGTCCTTCACGGACTAACCACATTGCCTTTAAACCATCGCGACAGAAGTATTAGGTCATATTACACGTGCCGCTCTTCATAGGCTTGGCTGTCGGTTCTTCACGGGCTGACCACATTGCATTTAATCCATCGCGACAGAAGTATTAAGTCATATTACACGTGCCGCTCTTCATGGGCTTGGCTGTCGGTTCTTCACAGGCTGACCACATTGCATTTAAATCATCACGACATACGTATTAGGTCATATTACACGTGCCGTCCTTCATGGGCTTGGCTGTCAGTTCTTCACAGACTGACCACATTGCATTTAAACCATCGCGAGATAAGTATTAGGTCATATTACACGTGCCGCTCTTCATGGGCTTGGCTGTCGGTTCTTCACAGGCTGACCACATTGCATTTAAATCGTCACGACATACGTATTAGGTCATATTACACGTGCCACCCTTGATCGGCTAGGCTGTCAGTTCTTCACGGGCTGACCACATTGCATTTGACCACATTGCATTGAAATCATCGCGACATAAGTATTAGGTCATATTACACGTGCCACTCTTCATGGGCTTGGCTGTCGGTTCTTCAAGGGCTGACCACATTGCATTTAAACCATCGCGAGATAAGTTTTAGGTCATATTACATGTGCCGCTCTTCATGGGCTTGGCTGTCGGTTCTTCACAGACTGACCACATTGCATTTAAACCATCGCGACATAAGTATTAGGTCATATTACACGTGCCGCTCTTCATAGGCTTGGCTGTCGGTTCATTACGGACTGACCACATTGCATTTAAACCATTGCGACATAAGTATTAGGTCATAGTACACGTGCCGCTCTTCATGGGCTTCGCTGTCGGTTCTTCATGGGCTGACCACATTGCATTTAAATCATCGCGACATAAGTATTAGGTCATATTACATGTGCCGCTCTTCATGGGCTTGGCTGTCGGTTCTTCACAGACTGACCACATTGCATTTAAACCATCGCGACATAAGTATTAGGTCATATTACACGTGCCGCTCTTCATAGGCTTGGCTGTTGGTTCATCACGGACTGTCGACATAGCATTTAAACCATTGCGAAATAAGTATTAGGTCATATTACACGTGCCGCTCTTCATGGGCTTCGCTGTCGGTTCTTCATGGGCTGACCACATTGCATTTAATCCATCGCGACAGAAGTATTAAGTCATATTACACGTGCCGCTCTTCATGGGCTTGGCTGTCGGTTCTTCACAGGCTGACCACATTGCATTTAAATCATCACGACATACGTATTAGGTCATATTACACGTGCCGTCCTTCATGGGCTTGGCTGTCAGTTCTTCACAGACTGACCACATTGCATTTAAACCATCGAGAGATAAGTATTAGGTCATATTACACGTGCCGCTCTTCATGGGCTTGGCTGTCGGTTCTTCACAGGCTGACCACATTGCATTTAAATCGGCACGACATACGTATTAGGTCATATTACACGTGCCACCCTTGATCGGCTAGGCTGTCAGTTCTTCACGGGCTGACCACATTGCATTTAAACCATCGCGAGATAAGTTTTAGGTCATATTACATGTGCCGCTCTTCATGGGCTTGGCTGTCGGTTCTTCACAGACTGACCACATTGCATTTAAACCATCGCGACATAAGTATTAGGTCATATTACACGTGCCGCTCTTCATAGGCTTGGCTGTCGGTTCATCACGGACTGACCACATTGCATTTAAACCATTGCGACATAAGTATTAGGTTATATTACACGTGCCGCTCTTCATGGGCTTCGCTGTCGGTTCTTCATGGGCTGACCACATTGCATTTAAATTATTGCGACATAAGTATTAGGTCATATTACATGTGCCGCTCTTCATGGGCTTGGCTGTCGGTTCTTCACAGACTGACCACATTGCATTTAAACCATCGCGACATAAGTATTAGGTCATATTACACGTGCCGCTCTTCATAGGCTTGGCTGTCGGTTCATCACGGACTGACGACATTGCATTTAAACCATTGCGAAATAAGTATTAGGTCATATTACACGTGCCGCTCTTCATGGGCTTCGCTATCGGTTCTTCAAGGGCTGACCACATTGCATTTGACCACATTGCATTTAAACCATCGCGACATAAGTATTAGGTCATATTACACGTGCCACTCTTCATGGGCTTGGCTGTCGGTTCTTCAAGGGCTGACCACATTGCATTTAAATCATCGCGACATAAGTATTAGGTCATATTACACGTGCCGCTCTTCATAGGCTTGGCTGTCGGTTCTTCACAGGCTGACCACATTGCATTTAAACCATAGCGACATAAGTATTAGGTCATATTACACGTGCCGCCCTTCATAGGCTTGGCTGTCAGTTCTTCACGGGCTGACCACATTGCATTTAAACCATTGCGAGATAAATATTAGGTCATATTACATGTGCCGCTCTTCATGGGCTTGGCTGTCGGTTCTTCACAGACTGACCACATTGCATTTAAACCATCGCGACATAAGTATTAGGTCATATTACACGTGCCGCTCTTCATGGGCTTGGCTGTCGGTTCTTCACAGACTGACCACATTGCATTTAAACCATCACGAGATAAGTATTAGGTCATATTACATGTGCCGCTCTTCATGGGCTTGGCTGTTGGTTATTCAGGGGCTGACCACATTGCATTTAAACCATTTCGACATAAGTATTAGGTCGTATTACATGTGCCGCTCTTCATAGGCTTGGCTGTCGGTTCTTCACGGACTGACCACATTGCATTTAAACAATTGCGACATAAGTATTAGTTCATATTACACATGCCGCTCTATATGGGCTTGGCTTTCGGTTCTTCACAGACTGACCACATTGCATTTGACCACATTGCATTTAAACCATCGCGACATAAGTATTAGGTCATATTACACGTGCCGCTCTTCATGGGCTTGGCTTTCGGTTCTTCATGGGCTGACCACATTGCATTTAAATCATCGCGGCATAAGTATTAGGTCATATTACACGTGCCGCTCTTCATGGGCTTGGCTTTCGGTTCTTCACGGACTGACCACATTGCATTTGACCACATTGCATTGAAACCATCGCGACATAAGTATTAGGTCATATTACACGTGCCGCTCTTCATGGGCTTGGCTGTCGGTTCTTCACAGGCTGACCACATTTCATTTCAACCATCGCGACATAAGTATTAGGTCATATTACACGTGCCGCTCTTCATGGCCTTGGCTGTTGGGTCTTCACGGGCTGACCACATTGCATTTAAACCGTCGCGACATAAGTATTAGGTCATATTACACATGCAGCTCTTCATGGGCTTGGCTGTTGGTTCTTCATGGGCTGACCACATTGCATTTAAACCATCACGACATAAGTATTAGATCATATTACATGTGCCGCTCTTCATGGGCTTGACTGCCGGTTCTTCATGGGGTGACGACATTGCATTTAAACCATCGCGACATAATTATTACGTCATATTACGTGTGCCGCCCTTGATGGGCTTGGCTGTCAGTTCTTCATGGGCTGACCACATTGCATTTAAACCATCGCGACATATGTATTAGGTCATATTACACGTGGCGCTCTTCATTGGCTTTGCTGTCGGTTCTTCACAGACTGACAACATTGCATTTAAACCATCGCGACATAAGTATTAGGTCGTATTACACGTGCCGCTCTTCATAGGCTTGGCTGTCGGTTCTTCACGGACTGACCACATTGCATTTAAACCATTGCGACATAAGTATTAGGTCATATTACACGTGCCGCTCTTCATGGGCTTTGCTGTCGGTTCTTCACGGGGTGACCACATTGCATTTAAATCATCGCGACATAAGTATTAGGTCATATTACACGTGCCGCTCTTCATGGGCTTGGCTTTCGGTTCTTCACAGACTGACCACATTGCATTTTACCACATTGCATTTAAACCATCACGACATACGTATTAGGTCATATTGCACGTGCCGCCCTTCATGGGCTTGGCTGTCAGTTCTTCACGGGCTGACCACATTGCATTTAAACCATCGCGAGATAAGTTTTAGGTCATATTACATGTGCCGCTCTTCATGGGCTTGGCTGTCGGTTCTTCACAGACTGACCACATTGCATTTAAATCATCGCGACATAAGTATTAGGTCGTATTACACGTGCCGCTCTTCATAGTCTTGGCTGTCGGTTCTTCACGGACTGACCACATTGCATTTAAACCATTGCGACATAAGTATTAGATCATATTACACGTGCCACTCTTCATGGGCTTCACTGTCGGTTCTTCACGGGCTGACCACATTGCATTTAAATCAGCGCGACATAAGTATTAGGTCATATTACACGTGCCGCTCTTCATGGGCTTGGCTTTCGGTTCTTCACGGACGGACCACATTGCATTTGAACCATCGTGACATAAGTATTAGGTCATATTACACGTGCCGCTCTTCATGGGCTTTGCTGTCGGGTCCTCACAGGCTGACCATATTGCATTTAAACCATCGCGACATAAGTATTAGGTCATATTACACATGCAGCTCTTCATGGGCTTGGCTGTTGGTTCTTCATGGGCTGACCACATTGCATTTAAACCATAGCGACATAAGTATTAGGTCATATTAAACGTGCCGCCCTTCATGGGCTTGGCTGTCGGTTCTTCACGGACTGACCACATTGCATTTAAACCAGCGCGACATAAGTATTAGGTCATATTACACGTGCCGCTCTTCATGGGCTTGGTTGTCGGTTCTTCACGGACTGACCACATTGCATTTAATTAAAACCATCGCAACATAAGTGTTAGGTCATATTACACGTGCCATCCTTCATGGGCTTGGCTGTCGGTTCTTCATGGGCTGGCCACATTGCATTTAAACCATCGTGACATAAGTATTAGGTCATATTATACGGCCCGATTTTCATGGCCTTGGCTGTCGGTTCCAAACAGGCTGACCACATTGCATTTAAACCATCGCGAGATAAGTATTAGGTCATATTACATGTGCCGCTCTTCATGGGCTTGGCTGTCAGTTCTTCAGGGGCTGACCACATTGCATTTAAACCATTTCGACACAAGTATTTGGTCATATTACACGTGCCGCTCTTCATGGGCTTGGCTGTCAGTTCTTCACGGACTGACCACATTCCATTTACACCAGCGCGACATAAGTATTAGGTCATATTACATGTGCCGCTCTTCATGGGCTTGGCTGTCGGTTCTTCACAGACTGACCACATTGCATTTAAACCATCGCGACATAAGTATTAGGTCATATTACACGTGCCGCTCTTCATAGGCTTGGCTGTCGGTTCATCACGGACTGACGACATTGCATTTAAACCATTGCGAAATAAGTATTAGGTCATATTACACGTGCCGCTCTTCATGGGCTTCGCTATCGGTTCTTCATGGGCAGACCACATTGCATTTAAATCATCGCGACATAAGTATTAGGTCATATTACACGTGCCGCTCTTCATGGGCTTGGCTTTCGGTTCTTCACGGACTGACCACATTGCATTTGACCACATTGCATTTGAACCATCGCGACATAAGTATTAGGTCATATTACACGTGCCACTCTTCATGGGCTTGGCTGTCGGTTCTTCAAGGGCTGACCACATTGCATTTAAACCATCGCGACATAAGTATTAGGTCATATTACACGTGCCGCTCTTCATGGGCTTGGCTGTCGGTTCTTCACGGACTGACCACATTGCATTTAAACCATCACAAGATAAGTATTAGGTCATATTACATGTGCCGCTCTTCATGGGCTTGGCTGTTGGTTATTCAGGGGCTGACCACATTGCATTTAAACCATTTCGACATAAGTATTAGGTCGTATTACATGTGCCGCTCTTCATAGGCTTGGCTGTCGGTTCTTCACGGACTGACCACATTGCATTTAAACAATTGCGACATAAGTATTAGTTCATATTACACATGCCGCTCTTTATGGGCTTGGCTTTCGGTTCTTCACGGACTGACCACATTGCATTTGACCACATTGCATTTAAACCATCGCGACATAAGTATTAGGTCATATTACACGTGCCGCTCTTCATGGGCTTGGCTTTCGGTTCTTCATGGGCTGACCACATTGCATTTAAATCATCGCGACATAAGTATTAGGTCATATTACACATGCCGCTCTTCGTGGGCTTGGCTTTCGGTTCTTCACGGACTGACCACATTGCATTTGACCACATTGCATTGAAACCATCGCGACATAAGTATTAGGTCATATTACACGTGCCACTCTTCATGGGCTTGGCTGTCGGTTCTTCAAGGGCTGACCACATTGCATTTAAACCATCGCGAGATAAGTTTTAGGTCATATTACATGTGCCGCTCTTCATGGGCTTGGCTGTCGGTTCTTCACAGACTGACCACATTGCATTTAAACCATCGAGACATAAGTATTAGGTCATATTACACGTGCCGCTCTTCATAGGCTTGGCTGTCGGTTCATCACGGACTGACCACATTGCATTTAAACCATTGCGACATAAGTATTAGGTCATAGTACACGTGCCGCTCTTCATGGGCTTCGCTGTCGGTTCTTCATGGGCTGACCACATTGCATTTAAATCATCGCGACATAAGTATTAGGTCATATTACATGTGCCGCTCTTCATGGGCTTGGCTGTCGGTTCTTCACGGACTGACCACATTGCATTTAAACCATCGCGACATAAGTATTAGGTCATATTACACGTGCCGCTCTTCATAGGCTTGGCTGTTGGTTCATCACGGACTGTCGACATAGCATTTAAACCATTGCGAAATAAGTATTAGGTCATATTACACGTGCCGCTCTTCATGGGCTTCGCTGTCGGTTCTTCATGGGCGACCACATTGCATTTAAATCATCGCTACATAAGTATTAGGTCATATTACATGTGCCGCTCAAAATGGGCTTGGCTTTCGGTTCTTCATGGACTGACCACATTGCATTTGACCACATTGCATTTAAACCATCGCGACATAAGTATTAGGTCATATTACACGTGCCACTCTTCATGGGCTTGGCTGTCGGTTCTTCAAGGGCTGACCACATTGCATTTAAATCATCGCGACATAAGTATTAGGTCATATTACACGTGCCGCTCTTCATAGGCTTGGCTGTCGGTTCTTCACAGGCTGACCACATTGCATTTAAACCATAGCGACATAAGTATTAGGTCATATTACACGTGCCGCTCTTCATGGCTTTGGCTGTCGGTCCTTCACGGACTAACCACATTGCCTTTAAACCATCGCGACAGAAGTATTAGGTCATATTACACGTGCCGCTCTTCATAGGCTTGGCTGTCGGTTCTTCACGGGGTGACCACATTGCATTTAATCCATCGCGACAGAAGTATTAAGTCATATTACACGTGCCGCTCTTCATGGGCTTGGCTGTCAGTTCTTCACAGGCTGACCACATTGCATTTAAATCATCACGACATACGTATTAGGTCATACTACACGTGCCGTCCTTCATGGGCTTGGCTGTCAGTTCTTCACAGACTGACCACATTGCATTTAAACCATCGCGAGATAAGTATTAGGTCATATTACACGTGCCTCTCCTCATGGGCTTGGCTGTCGGTTCTTCACAGGCTGACCACATTGCATTTAAATCGTCACGACATACGTATTAGGTCATATTACACGTGCCACCCTTGATCGGCTAGGCTGTCAGTTCTTCACGGGCTGACCACATTGCATTTAAACCATCGCGAGATAAGTTTTAGGTCATATTACATGTGCCGCTCTTCATGGGCTTGGCTGTCGGTTCTTCACAGACTGACCACATTGCATTTAAACCATCGCGACATAAGTATTAGGTCATATTACACGTGCCGCTCTTCATAGGCTTGGCTGTCGGTTCATCACGGACTGACCACATTGCATTTAAACCATTGCGACATAAGTATTAGGTTATATTACACGTGCCGCTCTTCATGGGCTTCGCTGTCGGTTCTTCATGGGCTGACCACATTGCATTTAAATTATTGCGACATAAGTATTAGGTCATATTACATGTGCCGCTCTTCATGGGCTTGGCTGTCGGTTCTTCACAGACTGACCACATTGCATTTAAACCATCGCGACATAAGTATTAGGTCATATTACACGTGCCGCTCTTCATAGGCTTGGCTGTCGGTTCATCACGGACTGACGACATTGCATTTAAACCATTGCGAAATAAGTATTAGGTCATATTACACGTGCCGCTCTTCATGGGCTTCGCTATCGGTTCTTCATGGGCTGACCACATTGCATTTGACCACATTGCATTTAAACCATCGCGACATAAGTATTAGGTCATATTACACGTGCCACTCTTCATGGGCTTGGCTGTCGGTTCTTCAAGGGCTGACCACATTGCATTTAAATCATCGCGACATAAGTATTAGGTCATATTACACGTGCCGCTCTTCATAGGCTTGGCTGTCGGTTCTTCACAGGCTGACCACCTTGCATTTAAACCATAGCGACATAAGTATTAGGTCATATTACACGTGCCGCCCTTCATAGGCTTGGCTGTCAGTTCTTCACGGGCTGACCACATTGCATTTAAACCATTGCGAGATAAATATTAGGTCATATTACATGTGCCGCTCTTCATGGGCTTGGCTGTCGGTTCTTCACAGACTGACCACATTGCATTTAAACCATCGCGACATAAGTATTAGGTCATATTACACGTGCCGCTCTTCATGGGCTTGGCTGTCGGTTCTTCACAGACTGACCACATTGCATTTAAACCATCACGAGATAAGTATTAGGTCATATTACATGTGCCGCTCTTCATGGGCTTGGCTGTTGGTTATTCAGGGGCTGACCACATTGCATTTAAACCATTTCGACATAAGTATTAGGTCGTATTACATGTGCCGCTCTTCATAGGCTTGGCTGTCGGTTCTTCACGGACTGACCACATTGCATTTAAACAATTGCGACATAAGTATTAGTTCATATTACACATGCCGCTCTTTATGGGCTTGGCTTTCGGTTCTTCACGGACTGACCACATTGCATTTGACCACATTGCATTTAAACCATCGCGACATAAGTATTAGGTCATATTACACGTGCCGCTCTTCATGGGCTTGGCTTTCGGTTCTTCATGGGCTGACCACATTGCATTTAAATCATCGCGACATAAGTATTAGGTCATATTACACGTGCCGCTCCTCATGGGCTTGGCTTTCGGTTCTTCACGGACTGACCACATTGCATTTGACCACATTGCATTGAAACCATCGCGACATAAGTATTAGGTCATATTACACGTGCCACTCTTCATGGGCTTGGCTGTCGGTTCTTCAAGGGCTGACCACATTGCATTTAAACCATCGCGAGATAAGTTTTAGGTCATATTACATGTGCCGCTCTTCATGGGCTTGGCTGTCGGTTCTTCACAGACTGACCACATTGCATTTAAACCATCGCGACATAAGTATTAGGTCATATTACACGTGCCGCTCTTCATAGGCTTGGCTGTCGGTTCATCACGGACTGACCACATTGCATTTAAACCATTGCGACATAAGTATTAGGTCATAGTACACGTGCCGCTCTTCATGGGCTTCGCTGTCGGTTCTTCATGGGCCGACCACATTGCATTTAAATCATCGCGACATAAGTATTCGGTCATATTACATGTGCCGCTCTTCATGGGCTTGGCTGTCGGTTCTTCACAGACTGACCACATTGCATTTAAACCATCGCGACATAAGTATTAGGTCATATTACACGTGCCGCTCTTCATAGGCTTGGCTGTTGGTTCATCACGGACTGTCGACATAGCATTTAAACCATTGCGAAATAAGTATTAGGTCATATTACACGTGCCGCTCTTCATGGGCTTCGCTGTCGGTTCTTCATGGGCTGACCACATTGCATTTAAATCATCGCTACATAAGTATTAGGTCATATTACATGTGCCGCTCTTCATGGGCTTGGCTTTCGGTTCTTCATGGACTGACCACATTGCATTTGACCACATTGCATTTAAACCATCGCGACATAAGTATTAGGTCATATTACACGTGCCACTCTTCATGGGCTTGGCTGTCGGTTCTTCAAGGGCTGACCACATTGCATTTAAATCATCGCGACATAAGTATTAGGTCATATTACACGTGCCGCTCTTCATGGCTTGGCTGTCGGTTCTTCACAGGCTAACCACATTGCATTTAAACCATCGCGACATAAGTATTAGGTCATATTACACATGCCGCCCTTCATAGGCTTGGCTGTCAGTTCTTCACGGGCTGACCACATTGCATTTAAACCATCGCGAGATAAATATTAGGTCATATTACATGTGCCTCTCTTCATGGGCTTGGCTGTCGGTTGTTCACAGACTGACCACATTGCATTTAAACCATCGCGACATAAGTATTAGGTCATATTACACGTGCCGCTCTTCATGGGCTTGGCTGTCGGTTCTTCACAGACTGACCACATTGCATTTAAACCATCGCGAGATAAGTATTAGGTCATATTACATGTGCCGCTCTTCATGGGCTTGGCTGTCGGTTCTTCAGGGGCTGACCACATTGCATTTAAACCATTTCGACATAAGTATTTGGTCATATTACACGTGCCGCTCTTCATGGGCTTGGCTGTCAGTTCTTCACGGACTGACCACATTCCATTTACACCAGCGCGACATAAGTATTAGGTCGTATTACATGTGCCGCTCTTCATAGGCTTGGCTGTCGGTTCTTCACGGACTGACCACATTGCATTTAAACAATTGCGACATAAGTATTAGGTCATATTACACGTGCCGCTCTTTATGGGCTTCGCTGTCGGTTCTTCACGGGCTGACCACATTGCATTTAAATCATCGCAACATAAGTATTAGGTCATATTACACGTGCCGCTCTTCATGGGCTTGGCTTTCAGTTCTTCACGGACTAACCACATTGCATTTAAACCATCGCGACAGAAGTATTAGGTCATATTACACGTGCCGCTCTTCATAGGCTTGGCTGTCGGTTCTTCACGAGCTGACCACATTGCATTTAAACTATCGCAACATAAGTATTAGGTCATATTACATGTGCCGCTCTTCATGGGCTTGGCTGTCGGTTCTTCAGGGGCTGACCACATTGCATTTAAACCATTTCGACATAAGTATTAGGTCATATTACACGTGCCGCTCTTCATGGGCTTGGCTTTCTGTTCTTCACGGACTAACCACATTGCATTTAAACCATCGCGACAGAAGTATTAGGTCATATTACACGTGCCGCTCTTCATAGGCTTGGCTGTCGGTTCTTCACGAGCTGGCCACATTGCATTTAAACCATCGCGACATAAGTATTAGGTCATATTACACTCGCCGCCCTTCATGGGCTTGACTGTCGGTTCTCCATGGGCTGACCACATTGCATTTAAACCATCGTGACAGAAGTATTAGGTCATATTACACGTGCCGCTCTTTATGGGCTTCGCTGTCGGTTCTTCAAGGGCTGACCACATTGCATTTAAATCATCGCGACATAAGTATTAGGTCATATTACACGTGCCGCTCTTCATGGGCTTGGCTTTCGGTTCTTCACGGACTAACCACATTGCATTTAAACCATCGCGACATAAGTATTAGATCATATTACACGTGCCGGTCTTCATGGGCTTGGCTGTCGGTTCTTCACGGACTAACCACATTGCATTTAAACCATCGCGACATAAGTATTAGGTCATATTACACGTGCCGCTCTTCATGGGCTTGGCTGTCGGTTCTTCAGGGACTAACCACATTGCATTTAAACCATCGCGACAGAAGTATTAGGTCATATTACACGTGCCGCTCTTCATAGGCTTGGATGTCGGTTCTTCACAGGCTGACCACATTGCATTTAAACCATCGTGACAGAAGTATTAGGTCATATTACACGTGCCGCTCTCCATAGGCTTGGCTGTCTGTTCTTCACGGGCTGACCACATTGCATTTAAATCATCGCGACATAAGTATTAGGTCATATTACACGTGCCGCCCTTCATGGGCTTGGCTGTCAGTTCTTCACGGGCTGACCACATTGCATTTAAACCATCGCGAGATAAGTTTTAAGTCATATTACACATGTCGCTCTTCATGGGCTTGGCTGTCGGTTCTTCACAGACAACCACATTGCATTTAAACCATCGCGACATAAGTATTAGGTCATATTACACGTTCCGCTCTTCATAGGCTTGGCTGTCGGTTCTTCATGGACTGACCACATTGCATTTAAACCATTGCGACATAAGTATTAGGTCATATTACACGTGCCGCTCTTCATGGGCTTCACTGTCGGTTCTTCACGGGCTGACCAAATTGCATTTAAATCATCGCGACATAAGTATTAGGTCATATTACACGTGCTGCTCTTCATGGGCTTGGCTTTCGGTTCTTCACGGACTGACCACATTGCATTTGACCACATTGCATTTAAACCATTGCGACATAAGTATTAGGTCATATTACACATGCCGCTCTTCAAGGACTTCGCTGTCGGTTCCTCACGGGCTGACCACATTGCATTTAAATCATCGCGACATAAGTACTAGGTCATATTACATGTGCCGCTCTTCATGGGCTTGGCTTTCGGTTCTTCACGGACTGACCACATTGCATTTGAGTCATCGCGACATAAGTATTAGGTCATATTACACGTGCCGCTCTTCATGGGCTTGGCTGTCGGTTCTTCAAGGGCTGACCACATTGCATTTAAACCATCGCAACATAAGTATTAGGTCATATTACACGTGCCGCTCTTCATAGGCTTGGCTGTCGGTTCTTCACAGACTGACCACATTGCATTTAAACCATCGCGAGATAAGTATTAGGTCATATTACATGTGCCACTCTTCATGGGCTTGGCTGTCGGTTCTTCAGGGGCTGACTACATTACATTTAAACCATTTCGACATAAGTATTTGGTCATATTACACGTGCCGCTCTTCATGGGCTCGGCTGTCAGTTCTTCACGGACTGACCACATTCCATTTAAACCAGCGCGATATAAGTATTAGGTCATATTACACGTGCCGCTCTTCATGGGCTTGGCTGTCGGTTCTTCACAGACTGATCACATTGCATTTAATTTAAACCATCACAACATAAGTGTTAGGTCATATTAAACATGCCATCCTTCATGGGCTTGGCTGTCGGTTTTTCATGGGCTGACCACATTGCATTTAAACCATCATGACATAAGTATTAAGTCGTATTACACATACCGCTCTTCATGGCCTTGGCTGTCGTTTCCTCACGGGCTGACCACATTGCATTTAAACCATCCCGACATAAGTATTAGGTCATATTACATGTGTCGCTCTTCATGGGCTTGGCTGTCGATTCTTCACGGGTTGACCACATTGCATTTAAACCATCACGACATAAGTATTAGGTCATATTAAACGTGCCGCTCTTCATTGGGTTTGCTGTCGGTTCTTCACAGACTGACAACATTGCATTTAAACCATCGCGACATAAGTATTAGGTCGTATTACATGTGCCGCTCTTCATAGGCTTGGCTGTCGGTTCTTCACGGACTGACCACATTGCATTTAAAGAATTGCGACATAAGTATTAGGTCATATTACACGTGTCGCTCCTTATGGGCTTTGCTGTCGGTTCTTCACGGGCTGACCACATTGCATTTAAATCATCGCGACATAAGTATTAGGTCATATTACACGTGCCGCTCTTCAGGCGCTTGGGTTTCGGTTCTTCACGGACTGACCACATTGCTTTTGAAGCATCGCGACATAAGTATTAGGTCATATTACACATGCCGCTCTTCATGGGCTTGGCTGTCGGTTCTTCACGGGCTGACCACATTTCATTTCAACCATCGCGACATAAGTATTAGGTCATATTACACGTGCCGCTCTTCTTGTCCTTGGCTGTTGGGTCTTCACGGGCTGACCACATTGCATTTAAACCGTCGCGACATAAGTATTAGGTCATATTACACATGCAGCTCTTCATGGGCTTGGCTGTTGGTTCTTCATGGGCTGACCACATTGCATTTAAACCATTTCGACATAAGTATTAGGTCATATTACACGTGCCGCTCTTCATGGGCTTGGCTGTAGGTTCTTCACAGACTGGCCACATTGCATTTAAACCATCGCGACATAAGTATTAGATCATATTACATGCGCCGCCCTTCATGGGCTTGGCTGCCGGTTCTTCCTGGGCTGACGACATTGCATTTAAACCATCGCGACATAATTATTAGGTCATATTACACGTGCCGCCCTTCATGGGCTTGGCTGTCAGTTCTTCATGGGCTGACCACATTCCATTTAAACCATCGCAACATATGTATTAGGTCATATTACACGTGCCGCTCTTCATTGGCTTTGCTGTCGGTTCTTCACAGACTGACAACATTGCATTTAAACCATCGCGACATAAGTTTTAGGTCGTATTACACGTGCCGCTCTTCATAGGCTTGTCTGTCGGTTCTTCACGGACTGACCACATTGCATTTAAACCATTACGACATAAGTACTAGGTGATATTACACGTGCCGCTCTTCATGGGCTTGGCTTTCGGTTCTTCACGGACTGACCACATTGCATTTGAATCATCGCGACATAAGTATTAGGTCATATTACACGGGCCGCTCTTCATGGGCTTGGCTGTCGGTTCTTCATGGGCTGACCACATTTCATTTCAACCATCGCCACATAAGTATTAGGTCATATTACACATGCCACTCTTCATGGGCTTGGCTGTCGGGTCTTCACAGGCTGACCACATTGCATTCAAACCATCGCGACATATGTATTAGGTCATATTACACGTGCCGCTCTTCATGGGCTTGGCTGTCGGTTCTTCACAGACTGACCACATTGCATTCAAACCATCGCGAGATAAGTATTAGGTCATATTACATGTGCCGCTCTTCATGGGCTTGGCTGTTGGTTCTTCAGGGGCTGACCACATTGCATTTAAACCATTTCGACATAAGTATTTGGTCATATTACACGTGCCGCTCTTCATGGGCTTGGCTGTCAGTTCTTCACGGACTGACCACATTCCATTTACACCAGCGCGACATAAGTATTAGGTCGTATTACATGTGCCGCTCTTCATAGGCTTGGCTGTCGGTTCTTCACGGACTGACCACATTGCATTTAAACAATTGCGACATAAGTATTAGGTCATATTAGACGTGCCGCTCTTTATGGGCTTCGCTGTCGGTTCTTCACGGGCTGACCACATTGCATTTAAATCATCGCGACATAAGTATTAGGTCATATTACACGTGCCACTCTTCATGCGCTTGGCTTTCAGTTCTTCACGGACTAACCACATTGCATTTAAACCATCGCGACAGACGTATTAGGTCATATTACACGTGCCGCTCTTCATAGGCTTGGCTGTCGGTTCTTCACGAGCTGACCACCTTGCATTTAAACCATCGCGACATAAGTATTAGGTCATATTACACGTGCCGCCCTTCATGGGCTTGGCTGTCGGTTCTTCATGGGCTGACCACATTTCATTTCAACCATCGCCACATAAGTATTAGGTCATATTACACATGCCACTCTTCATGGGCTTGGCTGTCGGGTCTTCACAGGCTGACCACATTGCATTCAAACCATCGCGGCATATGTATTAGGTCATATTACACGTGCCGCTCTTCATGGGCTTGGCTGTCGGTTCTTCACAGACTGACCACATTGCATTCAAACCATCGCGAGATAAGTATTAGGTCATATTACATGTGCCGCTCTTCATGGGCTTGGCTGTTGGTTCTTCAGGGGCTGACCACATTGCATTTAAACCATTTCGACATAAGTATTTGGTCATATTACACGTGCCGCTCTTCATGGGCTTGGCTGTCAGTTCTTCACGGACTGACCACATTCCATTTACACCAGCGCGACATAAGTATTAGGTCGTATTACATGTGCCGCTCTTCATAGGCTTGGCTGTCGGTTCTTCACGGACTGACCACATTGCATTTAAACAATTGCGACATAAGTATTAGGTCATATTAGACGTGCCGCTCTTTATGGGCTTCGCTGTCGGTTCTTCACGGGCTGACCACATTGCATTTAAATCATCGCGACATAAGTATTAGGTCATATTACACGTGCCACTCTTCATGCGCTTGGCTTTCAGTTCTTCACGGACTAACCACATTGCATTTAAACCATCGCGACAGACGTATTAGGTCATATTACACGTGCCGCTCTTCATAGGCTTGGCTGTCGGTTCTTCACGAGCTGACCACCTTGCATTTAAACCATCGCGACATAAGTATTAGGTCATATTACACGTGCCGCCCTTCATGGGCTTGGCTGTCGGTTCTCCATGGGCTGACCACATTGCATTTAAACCATCGTGACAGAAGTATTAGGTCATATTACACGTGCCGCTCTTTATGGGCTTCGCTATCGGTTCTTCAAGGGCTGACCACATTGCATTCAAATCATCGCGACATAAGTATTAGGTCATATTACACGTGCCGCTCTTCATGGGCTTGGCTTTCGGTTCTTCACGGACTAACCACATTGCATTTAAACCATCGCGACATAAGTATTAGGTCATATTACACGTGCTGCTCTTCATGGGCTTGGCTTTCGGTTCTTCACGGTCTAACCACATTGCATTTAAACCATCGCGACAGAAGTATTAGGTCATATTACACGTGCCGCTCTTCATAGGCTTGGATGTCGGTTCTTCACAGGCTGACCACATTGCATTTAAACCATCGTGACAGAAGTATTACGTCATATTACACGTGCCGCTCTCCATGGGCTTGGCTGTCTGTTCTTCACGGGCTGACCACATTGCATTTAAATCATCGCGACATAAGTATTAGGTCATATTTCACGTGCCGCCCTTCATGGGCTTGGCTGTCAGTTCTTCACGGGCTGACCACATTGCATTTCAACCATCGCGAGATAAGTTTTAAGTCATATTACATGTGCCGCTCTTCATGGGCTTGGCTGGTGGTTCTTCACAGACGACCACATTGCATTTAAACCATCGCGACATAAGTATTAGGTCATATTACACGTGCCGCTCTTCATAGGCTTGGCTGTCGGTTCTTCATGGACTGACCACATTGCATTTAAACCATCGTGACAGAAGTATTAGGTCATATTACACGTGCCGCTCTTTATGGGCTTCGCTGTCGGTTCTTCAAGGGCTGACCACATTGCATTTAAATCATCGCGACATAAGTATTAGGTCATATTACACGTGCCGCTCTTCATGGGCTTGGCTTTCGGTTCTTCACGGACTAACCACATTGCATTTAAACCATCGCGACATAAGTATTAGGTCATATTACATGTGCCGCTCTTCATGGGCTTGGCTGTCGGTTCTTCACAGACGACCACATTGCATTTTAACCATCGCGACAGAAGTATTAGGTCATATTACACGTGCCGCTCTTCATAGGCTTGGATGTCGGTTCTTCTTAGGCTGACCACATTGCATTTAAACCATCGTGACAGAAGTATTAGGTCATATTACACGTGCCGCTCTCCATGGGCTTGGCTGTCTGTTCTTCACGGGCTGACCACATTGCATTTAAATCATCGCGACATAAGTATTAGGTCATATTACATGTGCCGCCCTTCATGGGCTTGGCTGTCAGTTCTTCACGGGCTGACCACATTGCATTTCAACCATCGCAAGATAAGTTTTAAGTCATATTACATGTGCCGCTCTTCATGGGCTTGGCTGTCGGTTCTTCACAGACGACCACATTGCATTTAAACCATCGCGACATAAGTATTAGGTCATATTACACGTGCCGCTCTTCGTAGGCTTGGCTGTCGGTTCTTCATGGACTGACCACATTGCATTTAAACCATCGTGACATAAGTATTAGGTCATATTATACGGCCCGATTTTCATGGCCTTGGCTGTCGGTTCCAAACAGGCTGACCACATTGCATTTAAACCATCGCGAGATAAGTATTAGGTCATATTACATGTGCCGCTCTTCATGTGCTTGGCTGTCAGTTCTTCAGGGGCTGACCACATTGCATTTAAACCATTTCGACACAAGTATTTGGTCATATTACACGTGCCGCTCTTCATGGGCTTGGCTGTCAGTTCTTCACGGACTGACCACATTCCATTTACACCAGCGCGACATAAGTATTAGGTCGTATTACATGTGGCGCTCTTCATAGGCTTGGCTGTCGGTTCTTCACGGACTGACCACATAGCATTTAAACAATTGCGACATAAGTATTAGGTCATATTACACGTGCCGCTCTTTATGGGCTTCGCTGTCGGTTCTTCACGGGCTGACCACATTGCATTTAAATCATCGCGACATAAGTATTAGGTCATATTACACGTGCCGCTCTTCATGGGCTTGGCTTTCAGTTCTTCACGGACTAACCACATTGCATTTAAACCATCGCGACAGAAGTATTAGGTCATATTACACGTGCCGCTCTTCATAGGCTTGGCTGTCGGTTCTTCACAGACTGACCACATTGCATTTAAACCATCGCGGGATAAGTATCAGGTCATATTACATGTGCCGCTCTTCATGGGCTTGGCTGTCTGTTCTTCACGGGCTGATCACATTGCATTTAAATCATCACGACATAAGTATTAGGTCATATTACACGTGCCGCCCTTCATGGGCTTGGCTGTCAGTTCTTCACGGGCTGACCATATTGCATTTAAACCATTGTGACATAATTATTTGGTCATATTACACGTGCCGCCCTTCATGAGGTTGGCTGCCGGTTCTTCATGGGCCGACCACATTGCATTTAAACCATCGCGACATAAGTATTAGGTCATATTACATGTGCCGCTCTTCATGGGCTTGGCTGTCGGTCCTTCACGGACTAACCACATTGCCTTTAAACCATCGCGACAGAAGTATTAGGTCATATTACACATGCCGCTCTTCATAGGCTTGGCTGTCGGTTCTTCACGGGCTGACCACATTGCATTTAATCCATCGCGACTGAAGTATTAAGTCATATTACACGTGCCGCTCTTCATGGGCTTGGCTGTCGGTTCTTCACAGGCTGACCACATTGCATTTAAATCGTCACGACATACGTATTAGGTCATATTACACGTGCCACCCTTGATCGGCTAGGCTGTCAGTTCTTCACGGGCTGACCACATTGCATTTAAACCATCGCGAGATAAGTTTTAGGTCATATTACATGTGCCGCTCTTCATGGGCTTGGCTGTCGGTTCTTCACAGACTGACCACATTGCATTTAAACCATCGCGACATAAGTATTAGGTCATATTACACGTGCCGCTCTTCATAGGCTTGGCTGTCGGTTCATCACGGACTGACCACATTGCATTTAAACCATTGCGACATAAGTATTAGGTCATATTACACGTGCCGCTCTTCATGGGCTTCGCTGTCGGTTCTTCATGGGCTGACCACATTGCATTTAAATCATTGCGACATAAGTATTAGGTCATATTACATGTGCCGCTCTTCATGGGCTTGGCTGTCGGTTCTTCACAGACTGACCACATTGCATTTAAACCATCGCGACATAAGTATTAGGTCATATTACACGTGCCGCTCTTCATAGGCTTGGCTGTCGGTTCATCACGGACTGACGACATTGCATTTAAACCATTGCGAAATAAGTATTAGGTCATATTACACGTGCCGCTCTTCATGGGCTTCGCTATCGGTTCTTCATGGGCTGACCACATTGCATTTAAATCATCGCGACATAAGTATTAGGTCATATTACATGTGCCGCTCTTCATGGGCTTGGCTTTCGGTTCTTCACGGACTGACCACATTGCATTTGACCACATTGCATTTAAACCATCGCGACATAAGTATTAGGTCATATTACACGTGCCACTCTTCATGGGCTTGGCTGTCGGTTCTTCAAGGGCTGACCACATTGCATTTAAATCATCGCGACATAAGTATTAGGTCATATTACACGTGCCGCTCTTCATAGGCTTGGCTGTCGGTTCTTCACACGCTGACCACATTGCATTTAAACCATAGCGACATAAGTATTAGGTCATATTACACGTGCCGCCCTTCATAGGCTTGGCTGTCAGTTCTTCACGGGCTGACCACATTGCATTTAAACCATTGAGAGATAAATATTAGGTCATATTACATGTGCCGCTCTTCATAGGCTTGGCTGTCGGTTCTTCACAGACTGACCACTTTGCATTTAAACCATCGCGACATAAGTATTAGGTCATATTACACGTGCCGCTCTTCATGGGCTTGGCTGTCGATTCTTCACAGACTGACCACATTGCATTTAAACCATCACGAGATAAGTATTAGGTCATATTACATGTGCCGCTCTTCATGGGCTTGGCTGTTGGTTCTTCAGGGGCTGACCACATTGCATTTAAACCATTTCGACATAAGTATTAGGTCGTATTACATGTGCCGCTCTTCATAGGCTTGGCTGTCGGTTCTTCACGGACTGACCACATTGCATTTAAACAATTGCGACATAAGTATTCGGTCATATTACACGTGCTGCTCTTTATGGGCTTCGCTGTCGGGTCTTCACGGGCTGACCACATTGCATTTAAATCATCGCGACATAAGTATTAGGTCCTATTACACATGCCGCTCTTCATGGGCTTGGCTTTCGGTTCTTCACGGACTAACCACATTGCATTTAAACCATCGCGACAGAAGTATTAGGTCATATTACACGTGCCGCTCTTCATAGGCTTGGCTGTCAGTTCTTCACGGGCTGATCACATTGTATTTAAACCATCGCGACATAAGTATTAGGTCATATTAAACGTGCCGCCCTTCATGGGCTTGGATGTCGGTTCTCCATGGGCTGACCACATTGCATTTAAACCATCGCGACATAAGTATTAGGTCATATTACACGTGCCGCTCTTCATGGGCTTGGATGTCGGTTCTTCACAGGCTGACCACATTGCATTTAAACCATCGCGACAGAAGTATTAGGTCATATTACACATGCCGCTCTCCATGGGCTTGGCTGTCTGTTCTTCACGGGCTGACCACATTGCATTTAAATCATTGCGAAATAAGTATTAGGTCATATTACACGTGCCGCTCTTCATGGGCTTCGCTGTCGGTTCTTCATGGGCTGACCACATTGCATTTAAATCATCGCGACATAAGTATTAGGTCATATTACACGTGCCGCTCTTCATGGGCTTGGCTTTCGGTTCTTCACGGACTGACCACATTGCATTTGACCACATTACATTTAAACCATCGCGACATAAGTATTAGGTCATATTACACATGCCGCTCTTCATGGGCTTGGTTGTCGGTTCTTAAAGGGCTGACCACATTGCATTTAAATCATCGCAACATAAGTATTAGGTCATATTACACGTGCCGCTCGTCATAGGCTTGGCTGTCGGTTCTTCACAGGCTAACCACATTGCATTTAAACCATCGCGACATAAGTATTAGGTCATATTACACATGCCGCCCTTCATAGGCTTGGCTGTCAGTTCTTCACGGGCTGACCACATTGCATTTAAACCATCGCGAGATAAATATTAGGTCATATTACATGTGCCGCTCTTCATGGGCTTGGCTGTCGGTTGTTCACAGACTGACCACATTGCATTTAAACAATCGCGACATAAGTATTAGGTCATATTACATGTGCCGCTCTTCATGGGCTTGGCTGTCGGTTCTTCACAGACTGACCACATTGCATTTAAACCATCGCGAGATAAGTATTAGGTCATATTACATGTGCCGCTCTTCATGGGCTTGGCTGTCGGTTCTTCAGGGGCTGACCACATTGCATTTAAACCATTTCGACATAAGTATTTGGTCATATTACACGTGCCGCTCTTCATGGGCTTGGCTGTCAGTTCTTCACGGACTGACCACATTCCATTTACACCAGCGCGACATAAGTATTAGGTCGTATTACATGTGCCGCTCTTCATAGGCTTGGCTGTCGGTTCTTCACGGACTGACCACATTGCATTTAAACAATTGCGACATAAGTATTAGGTCATATTACACGTGCCGCTCTTTATGGGCTTCGCTGTCGGTTCTTCACGGGCTGAGCACATTGCTTTTAAATCATCGCGACATAAGTATTAGGTCATATTACACGTGCCGCTCTTCATGGGCTTGGCTTTCAGTTCTTCACGGACTAACCACATTGCATTTAAACCATCGCGACAGAAGTATTAGGTCATATTACACGTGCCGCTCTTCATAGGCTTGGCTGTCGGTTCTTCACGAGCTTTCCACATTGCATTTAAACCATCGCGACATAAGTATTAGGTCATATTACATGTGCCGCTCTTCATGGGCTTGGCTGTCGGTTCTTCAGGGGCTGACCACATTGCATTTAAACCATTGCGACATAAGTATTAGGTCATATTACACGTGCCGCTCTTCATGGGCTTCGCTGTCGGTTCTTCATGGGCTGACCACATTGCATTTAAATCATTGCGACATAAGTATTAGGTCATATTACATGTGCTGCTCTTCATGGGCTTGGCTGTCGGTTCTTCACAGACTGACCACATTGCATTTAAACCATCGCGACATAAGTATTAGGTCATATTACACGTGCCGCTCTTCATAGGCTTGGCTGTCGGTTCATCACGGACTGACGACATTGCATTTAAACCATTGCGAAATAAGTATTAGGTCATATTACACGTGCCGCTCTTCATGGGCTTCGCTGTCGGTTCTTCATGGGCTGACCACATTGCATTTAAATCATCGCGACATAAGTATTAGGTCATATTACACGTGCCGCTCTTCATGGGCTTGGCTTTCGGTTCTTCACGGACTGACCACATTGCATTTGACCACATTGCATTTAAACCATCGCGACATAAGTATTAGGTCATATTACACGTGCCACTCTTCATGGGCTTGGCTGTCGGTTCTTCAAGGGCTGACCACATTGCATTTAAATCATCGCGACATAAGTATTAGGTCATATTACACGTGCCGCTCTTCATAGGCTTGGCTGTCGGTTCTTCACAGGCTGACCACATTGCATTTAAACCATAGCGACATAAGTATTAGGTCCTATTACACGTGCTGCCCTTCATAGGCTTGGCTGTCAGTTCTTCACGGGCTGACCACATTGCATTTAAACCATTGCGACATAAGTATTAGGTCATAGTACACGTGCCGCTCTTCATGGGCTTCGCTGTCGGTTCTTCATGGGCTGACCACATTGCATTTAAATCATCGCTACATAAGTATTAGGTCATATTACATGTGCCGCTCTTCATGGGCTTGGCTTTCGGTTCTTCATGGACTGACCACATTGCATTTGACCACATTGCATTTAAACCATCGCGACATAAGTATTAGGTCATATTACACGTGCCACTCTACATGGGTTTGGCTGTCAGTTCTTCAAGGGCTGACCACATTGCATTTAAATCATCGCGACATAAGTATTAGGTCATATTACACGTGCCGCTCTTCATAGGCTTGGCTGTCGGTTCTTCACAGGCTGACCACATTGCATTTAAACCATAGCGACATAAGTATTAGGTCATATTACACGTGCCGCCCTTCATAGGCTTGGCTGTCAGTTCTTCACGGGCTGACCACATTGCATTTAAACCATTGAGAGATAAATATTAGGTCATATTACATGTGCCGCTCTTCATAGGCTTGGCTGTCGGTTCTTCACAGACTGACCACATTGCATTTAAACCATCGCGACATAAGTATTAGGTCATATTACACGTGCCGCTCTTCATGGGCTTGGCTGTCGGTTCTTCACAGACTGACCACATTGCATTTAAACCATCACGAGATAAGTATTAGGTCATATTACATGTGCCGCTCTTCATGGGCTTGGCTGTTGGTTCTTCAGCGGCTGACCACATTGCATTTAAACC
Source organism: Pictodentalium vernedei (assembly GCA_031216915.1). Taxonomy (NCBI): domain Eukaryota; kingdom Metazoa; phylum Mollusca; class Scaphopoda; order Dentaliida; family Dentaliidae; genus Pictodentalium; species Pictodentalium vernedei. Next base: position 313,204,512 of record CM062289.1, read on the forward strand.
ATTTCGACATAAGTATTAGGTCGTATTACATGTGCCGCTCTTCATAGGCTTGGCTGTCGGTTCTTCACGGACTGACCACATTGCATTTAAACAATTGCGACATAAGTATTAGGTCATATTACACGTGCCGCTCTTTATGGGCTTCGCTGTCGGGTCTTCACGGGCTGACCACATTGCATTTAAATCATCGCGACGTAAGTATTAGGTCATATTACACATGCCGCTCTTCATGGGCTTGGCTTTCGGTTCTTCACGGACTAACCACATTGCATTTAAACCATCGCGACAGAAGTATTAGGTCATATTACACGTGCCGCTCTTCATAGGCTTGGCTGTCGGTTCTTCACGGGCTGATCACATTGTATTTAAACCATCGCGACATAAGTATTAGGTCATATTACACGTGCCGCCCTTCATGGGCTTGGATGTCGGTTCTCCATGGGCTGACCACATTGCATTTAAACCATCGCGACATAAGTATTAGGTCATATTACACGTGCCGCTCTTCATGGGCTTGGCTGTCGGTTCTTCACGGACTAACCACATTGCATTTAAACCATCGCGACAGAAGTATTAGGTCATATTTCACGTGCCGCTCTTCATAGGCTTGGATGTCGGTTCTTCACAGGCTGACCACATTGCATTTAAACCATCACGACAGAAGTATTAGGTCATATTACACGTGCCGCTCTCCATGGGCTTGGCTGACTGTTCTTCACGGGCTGACCACATTGCATTTAAATCATTGCGAAATAAGTATTAGGTCATATTACACGTGCCGCTCTTCATGGGCTTCGCTGTCGGTTCTTCATGGGCTGACCACATTGCATTTAAATCATCGCGACATAAGTATTAGGTCATATTACACGTGCCGCTCTTCATGGGCTTGGCTTTCGGTTCTTCACGGACTGACCACATTGCATTTCACCACATTGCATTTAAACCATCGCGACATAAGTATTAGGTCATATTACACGTGCCGCTCTTCATGGGCTTGGCTGTCGGTTCTTCAAGGGCTGACCACATTGCATTTAAATCATCGCGACATAAGTATTAGGTCATATTACACGTGCCGCTCTTCATGGCTTGGCTGTCGGTTCTTCACAGGCTAACCACATTGCATTTAAACCATCGCGACATAAGTATTAGGTCATATTACACATGCCGCCCTTCATAGGCTTGGCTGTCAGTTCTTCACGGGCTGACCACATTGCATTTAAACCATCGCGAGATAAATATTAGGTCATATTACATGTGCCTCTCTTCATGGGCTTGGCTGTCGGTTGTTCACAGACTGACCACATTGCATTTAAACCATCGCGACATAAGTATTAGGTCATATTACACGTGCCGCTCTTCATGGGCTTGGCTGTCGGTTCTTCACAGACTGACCACATTGCATTTAAACCATCGCGAGATAAGTATTAGGTCATATTACATGTGCCGCTCTTCATGGGCTTGGCTGTCGGTTCTTCAGGGGCTGACCACATTGCATTTAAACCATTTCGACATAAGTATTTGGTCATATTACACGTGCCGCTCTTCATGGGCTTGGCTGTCAGTTCTTCACGGACTGACCACATTCCATTTACACCAGCGCGACATAAGTATTAGGTCGTATTACATGTGCCGCTCTTCATAGGCTTGGCTGTCGGTTCTTCACGGACTGACCACATTGCATTTAAACAATTGCGACATAAGTATTAGGTCATATTACACGTGCCGCTCTTAATGGGCTTCGCTGTCGGTTCTTCACGGGCTGACCACATTGCATTTAAATCATCGCAACATAAGTATTAGGTCATATTACACGTGCCGCTCTTCATGGGCTTGGCTTTCAGTTCTTCACGGACTAACCACATTGCATTTAAACCATCGCGACAGAAGTATTAGGTCATATTACACGTGCCGCTCTTCATAGGCTTGGCTGTCGGTTCTTCACGAGCTGACCACATTGCATTTAAACTATCGCAACATAAGTATTAGGTCATATTACATGTGCCGCTCTTCATGGGCTTGGCTGTCGGTTCTTCAGGGGCTGACCACATTGCATTTAAACCATTTCGACATAAGTATTAGGTCATATTACACGTGCCGCTCTTCATGGGCTTGGCTTTCAGTTCTTCACGGACTAACCACATTGCATTTAAACCATCGCGACAGAAGTATTAGGTCATATTACACGTGCCGCTCTTCATAGGCTTGGCTGTCGGTTCTTCACGAGCTGGCCACATTGCATTTAAACCATCGCGACATAAGTATTAGGTCATATTACACTCGCCGCCCTTCATGGGCTTGACTGTCGGTTCTCCATGGGCTGACCACATTGCATTTAAACCATCGTGACAGAAGTATTAGGTCATATTACACGTGCCGCTCTTTATGGGCTTCGCTGTCGGTTCTTCAAGGGCTGACCACATTGCATTTAAATCATCGCGACATAAGTATTAGGTCATATTACACGTGCCGCTCTTCATGGGCTTGGCTTTCGGTTCTTCACGGACTAACCACATTGCATTTAAACCATCGCGACATAAGTATTAGGTCATATTACACGTGCCGGTCTTCATGGGCTTGGCTGTCGGTTCTTCACGGACTAACCACATTGCATTTAAACCATCGCGACATAAGTATTAGGTCATATTACATGTGCCGCTCTTCATGGGCTTGGCTGTCGGTTCTTCAGGGACTAACCACATTGCATTTAAACCATCGCGACAGAAGTATTAGGTCATATTACACGTGCCGCTCTTCATGGGCTTGGATGTCGGTTCTTCACAGGCTGACCACATTGCATTTAAACCATCGTGACAGAAGTATTAGGTCATATTACACGTGCCGCTCTCCATAGGCTTGGCTGTCTGTTCTTCACGGGCTGACCACATTGCATTTAAATCATCGCGACATAAGTATTAGGTCATATTACACGTGCCGCCCTTCATGGGCTTGGCTGTCAGTTCTTCACGGGCTGACCACATTGCATTTAAACCATCGCGAGATAAGTTTTAAGTCATATTACACATGTCGCTCTTCATGGGCTTGGCTGTCGGTTCTTCACAGACAACCACATTGCATTTAAACCATCGCGACATAAGTATTAGGTCATATTACACGTTCCGCTCTTCATAGGCTTGGCTGTCGGTTCTTCATGGACTGACCACATTGCATTTAAACCATTGCGACATAAGTATTAGGTCATATTACACGTGCCGCTCTTCATGGGCTTCACTGTCGGTTCTTCACGGGCTGACCAAATTGCATTTAAATCATCGCGACATAAGTATTAGGTCATATTACACGTGCTGCTCTTCATGGGCTTGGCTTTCGGTTCTTCACGGACTGACCACATTGCATTTGACCACATTGCATTTAAACCATTGCGACATAAGTATTAGGTCATATTACACATGCCGCTCTTCAAGGACTTCGCTGTCGGTTCCTCACGGGCTGACCACATTGCATTTAAATCATCGCGACATAAGTACTAGGTCATATTACATGTGCCGCTCTTCATGGGCTTGGCTTTCGGTTCTTCACGGACTGACCACATTGCATTTGAGTCATCGCGACATAAGTATTAGGTCATATTACACGTGCCGCTCTTCATGGGCTTGGCTGTCGGTTCTTCAAGGGCTGACCACATTGCATTTAAACCATCGCAACATAAGTATTAGGTCATATTACACGTGCCGCTCTTCATAGGCTTGGCTGTCGGTTCTTCACAGACTGACCACATTGCATTTAAACCATCGCGAGATAAGTATTAGGTCATATTACATGTGCCACTCTTCATGGGCTTGGCTGTCGGTTCTTCAGGGGCTGACTACATTACATTTAAACCATTTCGACATAAGTATTTGGTCATATTACACGTGCCGCTCTTCATGGGCTCGGCTGTCAGTTCTTCACGGACTGACCACATTCCATTTGAACCAGCGCGATATAAGTATTAGGTCATATTACACGTGCCGCTCTTCATGGGCTTGGCTGTCGGTTCTTCACAGACTGATCACATTGCATTTAATTTAAACCATCACAACATAAGTGTTAGGTCATATTAAACATGCCATCCTTCATGGGCTTGGCTGTCGGTTTTTGATGGGCTGACCACATTGCATTTAAACCATCATGACATAAGTATTAAGTCGTATTACACATACCGCTCTTCATGGCCTTGGCTGTCGTTTCCTCACGGGCTGACCACATTGCATTTAAACCATCCCGACATAAGTATTAGGTCATATTACATGTGTCGCTCTTCATGGGCTTGGCTGTCGATTCTTCACGGGTTGACCACATTGCATTTAAACCATCACGACATAAGTATTAGGTCATATTAAACGTGCCGCTCTTCATTGGGTTTGCTGTCGGTTCTTCACAGACTGACAACATTGCATTTAAACCATCGCGACATAAGTATTAGGTCGTATTACATGTGCCGCTCTTCATAGGCTTGGCTGTCGGTTCTTCACGGACTGACCACATTGCATTTAAAGAATTGCGACATAAGTATTAGGTCATATTACACGTGTCGCTCCTTATGGGCTTTGCTGTCGGTTCTTCACGGGCTGACCACATTGCATTTAAATCATCGCGACATAAGTATTAGGTCATATTACACGTGCCGCTCTTCAGGCGCTTGGGTTTCGGTTCTTCACGGACTGACCACATTGCTTTTGAAGCATCGCGACATAAGTATTAGGTCATATTACACATGCCGCTCTTCATGGGCTTGGCTGTCGGTTCTTCACGGGCTGACCACATTTCATTTCAACCATCGCGACATAAGTATTAGGTCATATTACACGTGCCGCTCTTCTTGTCCTTGGCTGTTGGGTCTTCACGGGCTGACCACATTGCATTTAAACCGTCGCGACATAAGTATTAGGTCATATTACACATGCAGCTCTTCATGGGCTTGGCTGTTGGTTCTTCATGGGCTGACCACATTGCATTTAAACCATTTCGACATAAGTATTAGGTCATATTACACGTGCCGCTCTTCATGGGCTTGGCTGTAGGTTCTTCACAGACTGGCCACATTGCATTTAAACCATCGCGACATAAGTATTAGATCATATTACATGTGCCGCCCTTCATGGGCTTGGCTGCCGGTTCTTCCTGGGCTGACGACATTGCATTTAAACCATCGCGACATAATTATTAGGTCATATTACACGTGCCGCCCTTCATGGGCTTGGCTGTCAGTTCTTCATGGGCTGACCACATTGCATTTAAACCATCGCAACATATGTATTAGGTCATATTACACGTGCCGCTCTTCATTGGCTTTGCTGTCGGTTCTTCACAGACTGACAACATTGCATTTAAACCATCGCGACATAAGTTTTAGGTCGTATTACACGTGCCGCTCTTCATAGGCTTGTCTGTCGGTTCTTCACGGACTGACCACATTGCATTTAAACCATTACGACATAAGTACTAGGTCATATTACACGTGCCGCTCTTCATGGGCTTGGCTTTCGGTTCTTCACGGACTGACCACATTGCATTTGAATCATCGCGACATAAGTATTAGGTCATATTACACGGGCCGCTCTTCATGGGCTTGGCTGTCGGTTCTTCATGGGCTGACCACATTTCATTTCAACCATCGCCACATAAGTATTAGGTCATATTACACATGCCACTCTTCATGGGCTTGGCTGTCGGGTCTTCACAGGCTGACCACATTGCATTCAAACCATCGCGACATATGTATTAGGTCATATTACACGTGCCGCTCTTCATGGGCTTGGCTGTCGGTTCTTCACAGACTGACCACATTGCATTCAAACCATCGCGAGATAAGTATTAGGTCATATTACATGTGCCGCTCTTCATGGGCTTGGCTGTTGGTTCTTCAGGGGCTGACCACATTGCATTTAAACCATTTCGACATAAGTATTTGGTCATATTACACGTGCCGCTCTTCATGGGCTTGGCTGTCAGTTCTTCACGGACTGACCACATTCCATTTACACCAGCGCGACATAAGTATTAGGTCGTATTACATGTGCCGCTCTTCATAGGCTTGGCTGTCGGTTCTTCACGGACTGACCACATTGCATTTAAACAATTGCGACATAAGTATTAGGTCATATTAGACGTGCCGCTCTTTATGGGCTTCGCTGTCGGTTCTTCACGGGCTGACCACATTGCATTTAAATCATCGCGACATAAGTATTAGGTCATATTACACGTGCCACTCTTCATGCGCTTGGCTTTCAGTTCTTCACGGACTAACCACATTGCATTTACACCATCGCGACAGACGTATTAGGTCATATTACACGTGCCGCTCTTCATAGGCTTGGCTGTCGGTTCTTCACGAGCTGACCACCTTGCATTTAAACCATCGCGACATAAGTATTAGGTCATATTACACGTGCCGCCCTTCATGGGCTTGGCTGTCGGTTCTCCATGGGCTGACCACATTGCATTTAAACCATCGTGACAGAAGTATTAGGTCATATTACACGTGCCGCTCTTTATGGGCTTCGCTATCGGTTCTTCAAGGGCTGACCACATTGCATTCAAATCATCGCGACATAAGTATTAGGTCATATTACACGTGCCGCTCTTCATGGGCTTGGCTTTCGGTTCTTCACGGACTAACCACATTGCATTTAAACCATCGCGACATAAGTATTAGGTCATATTACACGTGCTGCTCTTCATGGGCTTGGCTTTCGGTTCTTCACGGTCTAACCACATTGCATTTAAACCATCGCGACAGAAGTATTAGGTCATATTACACGTGCCGCTCTTCATAGGCTTGGATGTCGGTTCTTCACAGGCTGACCACATTGCATTTAAACCATCGTGACAGAAGTATTACGTCATATTACACGTGCCGCTCTCCATGGGCTTGGCTGTCTGTTCTTCACGGGCTGACCACATTGCATTTAAATCATCGCGACATAAGTATTAGGTCATATTACACGTGCCGCCCTTCATGGGCTTGGCTGTCAGTTCTTCACGGGCTGACCACATTGCATTTCAACCATCGCGAGATAAGTTTTAAGTCATATTACATGTGCCGCTCTTCATGGGCTTGGCTGGCGGTTCTTCACAGACGACCACATTGCATTTAAACCATCGCGACATAAGTATTAGGTCATATTACACGTGCCGCTCTTCATAGGCTTGGCTGTCGGTTCTTCATGGACTGACCACATTGCATTTAAACCATCGTGACAGAAGTATTAGGTCATATTACATGTGCCGCTCTTTATGGGCTTCGCTGTCGGTTCTTCAAGGGCTGACCACATTGCATTTAAATCATCGCGACATAAGTATTAGGTCATATTACACGTGCCGCTCTTCATGGGCTTGGCTTTCGGTTCTTCACGGACTAACCACATTGCATTTAAACCATCGCGACATAAGTATTAGGTCATATTACATGTGCCGCTCTTCATGGGCTTGGCTGTCGGTTCTTCACAGACGACCACATTGCATTTTAACCATCGCGACAGAAGTATTAGGTCATATTACACGTGCCGCTCTTCATAGGCTTGGATGTCGGTTCTTCTTAGGCTGACCACATTGCATTTAAACCATCGTGACAGAAGTATTAGGTCATATTACACGTGCCGCTCTCCATGGGCTTGGCTGTCTGTTCTTCACGGGCTGACCACATTGCATTTAAATCATCGCGACATAAGTATTAGGTCATATTACATGTGCCGCCCTTCATGGGCTTGGCTGTCAGTTCTTCACGGGCTGACCACATTGCATTTCAACCATCGCAAGATAAGTTTTAAGTCATATTACATGTGCCGCTCTTCATGGGCTTGGCTGTCGGTTCTTCACAGACGACCACATTGCATTTAAACCATCGCGACATAAGTATTAGGTCATATTACACGTGCCGCTCTTCATAGGCTTGGCTGTCGGTTCTTCATGGACTGACCACATTGCATTTAAACCATCGTGACATAAGTATTAGGTCATATTATACGGCCCGATTTTCATGGCCTTGGCTGTCGGTTCCAAACAGGCTGACCACATTGCATTTAAACCATCGCGAGATAAGTATTAGGTCATATTACATGTGCCGCTCTTCATGTGCTTGGCTGTCAGTTCTTCAGGGGCTGACCACATTGCATTTAAACCATTTCGACACAAGTATTTGGTCATATTACACGTGCCGCTCTTCATGGGCTTGGCTGTCAGTTCTTCACGGACTGACCACATTCCATTTACACCAGCGCGACATAAGTATTAGGTCGTATTACATGTGGCGCTCTTCATAGGCTTGGCTGTCGGTTCTTCACGGACTGACCACATAGCATTTAAACAATTGCGACATAAGTATTAGGTCATATTACACGTGCCGCTCTTTATGGGCTTCGCTGTCGGTTCTTCACGGGCTGACCACATTGCATTTAAATCATCGCGACATAAGTATTAGGTCATATTACACGTGCCGCTCTTCATGGGCTTGGCTTTCAGTTCTTCACGGACTAACCACATTGCATTTAAACCATCGCGACAGAAGTATTAGGTCATATTACACGTGCCGCTCTTCATAGGCTTGGCTGTCGGTTCTTCACAGACTGACCACATTGCATTTAAACCATCGCGGGATAAGTATCAGGTCATATTACATGTGCCGCTCTTCATGGGCTTGGCTGTCTGTTCTTCACGGGCTGATCACATTGCATTTAAATCATCACGACATAAGTATTAGGTCATATTACACGTGCCGCCCTTCATGGGCTTGGCTGTCAGTTCTTCACGGGCTGACCATATTGCATTTAAACCATTGCGACATAATTATTAGGTCATATTACACGTGCCGCCCTTCATGAGGTTGGCTGCCGGTTCTTCATGGGCCGACCACATTGCATTTAAACCATCGCGACATAAGTATTAGGTCATATTACATGTGCTGCTCTTCATGGGCTTGGCTGTCGGTCCTTCACGGACTAACCACATTGCCTTTAAACCATCGCGACAGAAGTATTAGGTCATATTACACATGCCGCTCTTCATAGGCTTGGCTGTCGGTTCTTCACGGGCTGACCACATTGCATTTAATCCATCGCGACTGAAGTATTAAGTCATATTACACGTGCCGCTCTTCATGGGCTTGGCTGTCGGTTCTTCACAGGCTTACCACATTGCATTTAAATCGTCACGACATACGTATTAGGTCATATTACACGTGCCACCCTTGATCGGCTAGGCTGTCAGTTCTTCACGGGCTGACCACATTGCATTTAAACCATCGCGAGATAAGTTTTAGGTCATATTACATGTGCCGCTCTTCATGGGCTTGGCTGTCGGTTCTTCACAGACTGACCACATTGCATTTAAACCATCGCGACATAAGTATTAGGTCATATTACACGTGCCGCTCTTCATAGGCTTGGCTGTCGGTTCATCACGGACTGACCACATTGCATTTAAACCATTGCGACATAAGTATTAGGTCATATTACACGTGCCGCTCTTCATGGGCTTCGCTGTCGGTTCTTCATGGGCTGACCACATTGCATTTAAATCATTGCGACATAAGTATTAGGTCATATTACATGTGCCGCTCTTCATGGGCTTGGCTGTCGGTTCTTCACAGACTGACCACATTGCATTTAAACCATCGCGACATAAGTATTAGGTCATATTACACGTGCCGCTCTTCATAGGCTTGGCTGTCGGTTTATCACGGACTGACGACATTGCATTTAAACCATTGCGAAATAAGTATTAGGTCATATTACACGTGCCGCTCTTCATGGGCTTCGCTATCGGTTCTTCATGGGCTGACCACATTGCATTTAAATCATCGCGACATAAGTATTAGGTCATATTACATGTGCCGCTCTTCATGGGCTTGGCTTTCGGTTCTTCACGGACTGACCACATTGCATTTGACCACATTGCATTTAAACCATCGCGACATAAGTATTAGGTCATATTACACGTGCCACTCTTCATGGGCTTGGCTGTCGGTTCTTCAAGGGCTGACCACATTGCATTTAAATCATCGCGACATAAGTATTAGGTCATATTACACGTGCCGCTCTTCATAGGCTTGGCTGTCGGTTCTTCACACGCTGACCACATTGCATTTAAACCATAGCGACATAAGTATTAGGTCATATTACACGTGCCGCCCTTCATTGGCTTGGCTGTCAGTTCTTCACGGGCTGACCACATTGCATTTAAACCATTGCGAGATAAATATTAGGTCATATTACATGTGCCGCTCTTCATGGGCTTGGCTGTCGGTTCTTCAGAGACTGACCACATTGCATTTAAACCATCGCGACATAAGTATTAGGTCATATTACACGTGCCGCTCTTCATGGGCTTGGCTGTCGGTTCTTCACAGACTGACCACATTGCATTTAAACCATCACGAGATAAGTATTAGGTCATATTACATGTGCCGCTCTTCATGGGCTTGGCTGTTGGTTATTCAGGGGCTGACCACATTGCATTTAAACCATTTCGACATAAGTATTAGGTCGTATTACATGTGCCGCTCTTCATAGGCTTGGCTGTCGGTTCTTCACGGACTGACCACATTGCATTTAAACAATTGCGACATAAGTATTAGTTCATATTACACATGCCGCTCTTTATGGGCTTGGCTTTCGGTTCTTCACGGACTGACCACATTGCATTTGACCACATTGCATTTAAACCATCGCGACATAAGTATTAGGTCATATTACACGTGCCGCTCTTCATGGGCTTGGCTTTCGGTTCTTCATGGGCTGACCACATTGCATTTAAATCATCGCGACATAAGTATTAGGTCATATTACACGTGCCGCTCTTCATGGGCTTAACTTTCGGTTCTTCACGGACTGACCACATTGCATTTGACCACATTGCATTGAAACCATCGCGACATAAGTATTAGGTCATATTACACGTGCCACTCTTCATGGGCTTGGCTGTCGGTTCTTCAAGGGCTGACCACATTGCATTTAAACCATCGCGAGATAAGTTTTAGGTCATATTACATGTGCCGCTCTTCATGGGCTTGGCTGTCGGTTCTTCACAGACTGACCACATTGCATTTAAACCATCGCGACATAAGTATTACGTCATATTACACGTGCCGCTCTTCATAGGCTTGGCTGTCGGTTCATCACGGACTGACCACATTGCATTTAAACCATTGCGACATAAGTATTAGGTCATAGTACACGTGCCGCTCTTCATGGGCTTCGCTGTCGGTTCTTCATGGGCTGACCACATTGCATTTAAATCATCGCGACATAAGTATTAGGTCATATTACATGTGCCGCTCTTCATGGGCTTGGCTGTCGGTTCTTCACAGACTGCCCACATTGCATTTAAAGCATCACGACATAAGTATTAGGTCATATTACACGTGCCGCTCTTCATAGGCTTGGCTGTTGGTTCATCACGGACTGTCGACATAGCATTTAAACCATTGCGAAATAAGTATTAGGTCATATTACACGTGCCGCTCTTCATGGGCTTGGCTTTCAGTTCTTCACGGACTAACCACATTGCATTTAAACCATCGCGACAGAAGTATTAGGTCATATTACACGTGCCGCTCTTCATAGGCTTGGCTGTCGGTTCTTCACAGACTGACCACATTGCATTTAAACCATCGCGGGATAAGTATCAGGTCATATTACATGTGCCGCTCTTCATGGGCTTGGCTGTCTGTTCTTCACGGGCTGATCACATTGCATTTAAATCATCACGACATAAGTATTAGGTCATATTACACGTGCCGCCCTTCATGGGCTTGGCTGTCAGTTCTTCACGGGCTGACCATATTGCATTTAAACCATTGCGACATAATTATTAGGTCATATTACACGTGCCGCCCTTCATGAGGTTGGCTGCCGGTTCTTCATGGGCCGACCACATTGCATTTAAACCATCGCGACATAAGTATTAGGTCATATTACATGTGCCGCTCTTCATGGGCTTGGCTGTCGGTCCTTCACGGACTAACCACATTGCCTTTAAACCATCGCGACAGAAGTATTAGGTCATATTACACATGCCGCTCTTCATAGGCTTGGCTGTCGGTTCTTCACGGGCTGACCACATTGCATTTAATCCATCGCGACTGAAGTATTAAGTCATATTACACGTGCCGCTCTTCATGGGCTTGGCTGTCGGTTCTTCACAGGCTGACCACATTGCATTTAAATCGTCACGACATACGTATTAGGTCATATTACACGTGCCACCCTTGATCGGCTAGGCTGTCAGTTCTTCACGGGCTGACCACATTGCATTTAAACCATCGCGAGATAAGTTTTAGGTCACATTACATGTGCCGCTCTTCATGGGCTTGGCTGTCGGTTCTTCACAGACTGACCACATTGCATTTAAACCATCGCGACATAAGTATTAGGTCATATTACACGTGCCGCTCTTCATAGGCTTGGCTGTCGGTTCATCACGGACTGACCACATTGCATTTAAACCATTGCGACATAAGTATTAGGTCATATTACACGTGCCGCTCTTCATGGGCTTCGCTGTCGGTTCTTCATGGGCTGACCACATTGCATTTAAATCATTGCGACATAAGTATTAGGTCATATTACATGTGCCGCTCTTCATGGGCTTGGCTGTCGGTTCTTCACAGACTGACCACATTGCATTTAAACCATCGCGACATAAGTATTAGGTCATATTACACGTGCCGCTCTTCATAGGCTTGGCTGTCGGTTTATCACGGACTGACGACATTGCATTTAAACCATTGCGAAATAAGTATTAGGTCATATTACACGTGCCGCTCTTCATGGGCTTCGCTATCGGTTCTTCATGGGCTGATCACATTGCATTTAAATCATCGCGACATAAGTATTAGGTCATATTACATGTGCCGCTCTTCATGGGCTTGGCTTTCGGTTCTTCACGGACTGACCACATTGCATTTGACCACATTGCATTTAAACCATCGCGACATAAGTATTAGGTCATATTACACGTGCCACTCTTCATGGGCTTGGCTGTCGGTTCTTCAAGGGCTGACCACATTGCATTTAAATCATCGCGACATAAGTATTAGGTCATATTACACGTGCCGCTCTTCATAGGCTTGGCTGTCGGTTCTTCACACGCTGACCACATTGCATTTAAACCATAGCGACATAAGTATTAGGTCATATTACACGTGCCGCCCTTCATTGGCTTGGCTGTCAGTTCTTCACGGGCTGACCACATTGCATTTAAACCATTGCGAGATAAATATTAGGTCATATTACATGTGCCGCTCTTCATGGGCTTGGCTGTCGGTTCTTCAGAGACTGACCACATTGCATTTAAACCATCGCGACATAAGTATTAGGTCATATTACACGTGCCGCTCTTCATGGGCTTGGCTGTCGGTTCTTCACAGACTGACCACATTGCATTTAAACCATCACGAGATAAGTATTAGGTCATATTACATGTGCCGCTCTTCATGGGCTTGGCTGTTGGTTATTCAGGGGCTGACCACATTGCATTTAAACCATTTCGACATAAGTATTAGGTCGTATTACATGTGCCGCTCTTCATAGGCTTGGCTGTCGGTTCTTCACGGACTGACCACATTGCATTTAAACAATTGCGACATAAGTATTAGTTCATATTACACATGCCGCTCTTTATGGGCTTGGCTTTCGGTTCTTCACGGACTGACCACATTGCATTTGACCACATTGCATTTAAACCATCGCGACATAAGTATTAGGTCATATTACACGTGCCGCTCTTCATGGGCTTGGCTTTCGGTTCTTCATGGGCTGACCACATTGCATTTAAATCATCGCGACATAAGTATTAGGTCATATTACACGTGCCGCTCTTCATGGGCTTAACTTTCGGTTCTTCACGGACTGACCACATTGCATTTGACCACATTGCATTGAAACCATCGCGACATAAGTATTAGGTCATATTACACGTGCCACTCTTCATGGGCTTGGCTGTCGGTTCTTCAAGGGCTGACCACATTGCATTTAAACCATCGCGAGATAAGTTTTAGGTCATATTACATGTGCCGCTCTTCATGGGCTTGGCTGTCGGTTCTTCACAGACTGACCACATTGCATTTAAACCATCGCGACATAAGTATTACGTCATATTACACGTGCCGCTCTTCATAGGCTTGGCTGTCGGTTCATCACGGACTGACCACATTGCATTTAAACCATTGCGACATAAGTATTAGGTCATAGTACACGTGCCGCTCTTCATGGGCTTCGCTGTCGGTTCTTCATGGGCTGACCACATTGCATTTAAATCATCGCGACATAAGTATTAGGTCATATTACATGTGCCGTTCTTCATGGGCTTGGCTGTCGGTTCTTCACAGACTGCCCACATTGCATTTAAAGCATCACGACATAAGTATTAGGTCATATTACACGTGCCGCTCTTCATAGGCTTGGCTGTTGGTTCATCACGGACTGTCGACATAGCATTTAAACCATTGCGAAATAAGTATTAGGTCATATTACACGTGCCGCTCTTCATGGGCTTCGCTGTCGGTTCTTCATGGGCTGACCACATTGCATTTAAATCATCGCTACATAAGTATTAGGTCATATTACATGTGCCGCTCTTCATGGGCTTGGCTTTCGGTTCTTCATGAACTGACCACATTGCATTTGACCACATTGCATTTAAACCATCGCGACATAAGTATTAGGTCATATTACACGTGCCACTCTTCATGGGCTTGGCTGTCGGTTCTTCAAGGGCTGACCACATTGCATTTAAATCATCGCGACATAAGTATTAGGTCATATTACACGTGCCGCTCTTCATAGGCTTGGCTGTCGGTTCTTCACAGGCTGACCACATTGCATTTAAACCATAGCAACATAAGTATTAGGTCATATTACACGTGCCGCCCTTCATAGGCTTGGCTGTCAGTTCTTCACGGGCTGACCACATTGCATTTAAACCATTGAGAGATAAATATTAGGTCATATTACATGTGCCGCTCTTCATAGGCTTGGCTGTCGGTTCTTCACAGACTGACCACATTGCATTTAAACCATCGCGACATAAGTATTAGGTCATATTACACGTGCCGCTCTTCATGGGCTTGGCTGTCGGTTCTTCACAGACTGACCACATTGCATTTAAACCATCACGAGATAAGTATTAGGTCATATTACATGTGCCGCTCTTCATGGGCTTGGCTGTTGGTTCTTCAGGGGCTGACCACATTGCATTTAAACCATTTCGACATAAGTATTAGGTCGTATTACATGTGCCGCTCTTCATAGGCTTGGCTGTCGGTTCTTCACGGACTGACCACATTGCATTTAAACAATTGCGACATAAGTATTCGGTCATATTACACGTGCTGCTCTTTATGGGCTTCGCTGTCGGGTCTTCACGGGCTGACCACATTGCATTTAAATCATCGCGACATAAGTATTAGGTCCTATTACACATGCCGCTCTTCATGGGCTTGGCTTTCGGTTCTTCACGGACGGACCACATTGCATTTGAACCATCGTGACATAAGTATTAGGTCATATTACACGTGCCGCTCTTCATGGGCTTTGCTGTCGGGTCCTCACAGGCTGACCATATTGCATTTAAACCATCGCGACATAAGTATTAGGTCATATTACACATGCAGCTCTTCATGGGCTTGGCTGTTGGTTCTTCATGGGCTGACCACATTGCATTTAAACCATAGCGACATAAGTATTAGGTCATATTAAACGTGCCGCCCTTCATGGGCTTGGCTGTCGGTTCTTCACGGACTGACCACATTGCATTTAAACCATCGCGACAGAAGTATTAGGTCATATTACACGTGCCGCTCTTCATAGGCTTGGCTGTCGGTTCTTCACGGGCTGATCACATTGTATTTAAACCATCGCGACATAAGTATTAGGTCATATTAAACGTGCCGCCCTTCATGGGCTTGGATGTCGGTTCTCCATGGGCTGACCACATTGCATTTAAACCATCGCGACATAAGTATTAGGTCATATTACACGTGCCGCTCTTCATGGGCTTGGCTGTCGGTTCTTCACGGACTAACCACATTGCATTTAAACCATCGCAACAGAAGTATTAGGTCATATTACACGTGCCGCTCTTCATAGGCTTGGATGTCGGTTCTTCACAGGCTGACCACATTGCATTTAAACCATCGCGACAGAAGTATTAGGTCATATTACACATGCCGCTCTCCATGGGCTTGGCTGTCTGTTCTTCACGGGCTGACCACATTGCATTTAAATCATTGCGAAATAAGTATTAGGTCATATTACACGTGCCGCTCTTCATGGGCTTCGCTGTCGGTTCTTCATGGGCTGACCACATTGCATTTAAATCATCGCGACATAAGTATTAGGTCATATTACACGTGCCGCTCTTCATGGGCTTGGCTTTCGGTTCTTCACGGACTGACCACATTGCATTTGACCACATTGCATTTAAACCATCGCGACATAAGTATTAGGTCATATTACACATGCCGCTCTTCATGGGCTTGGTTGTCGGTTCTTAAAGGGCTAACCACATTGCATTTAAATCATCGCAACATAAGTATTAGGTCATATTACACGTGCCGCTCGTCATAGGCTTGGCTGTCGGTTCTTCACAGGCTAACCACATTGCATTTAAACCATCGCGACATAAGTATTAGGTCATATTACACATGCCGCCCTTCATAGGCTTGGCTGTCAGTTCTTCACGGGCTGACCACATTGCATTTAAACCATCGCGAGATAAATATTAGGTCATATTACATGTGCCGCTCTTCATGGGCTTGGCTGTCGGTTGTTCACAGACTGACCACATTGCATTTAAACCATCGCGACATAAGTATTAGGTCATATTACACGTGCCGCTCTTCATGGGCTTGGCTGTCGGTTCTTCACAGACTGACCACATTGCATTTAAACCATCGCGAGATAAGTATTAGGTCATATTACATGTGCCGCTCTTCATGGGCTTGGCTGTCGGTTCTTCAGGGGCTGACCACATTGCATTTAAACCATTTCGACATAAGTATTTGGTCATATTACACGTGCCGCTCTTCATGGGCTTGGCTGTCAGTTCTTCACGGACTGACCACATTCCATTTACACCAGCGCGACATAAGTATTAGGTCGTATTACATGTGCCGCTCTTCATAGGCTTGGCTGTCGGTTCTTCACGGACTGACCACATTGCATTTAAACAATTGCGACATAAGTATTAGGTCATATTACACGTGCCGCTCTTTATGGGCTTCGCTGTCGGTTCTTCACGGGCTGAGCACATTGCATTTAAATCATCGCGACATAAGTATTAGGCCATATTACACGTGCCGCTCTTCATGGGCTTGGCTTTCAGTTCTTCACGGACTAACCACATTGCATTTAAACCATCGCGACAGAAGTATTAGGTCATATTACACGTGCCGCTCTTCATAGGCTTGGCTGTCGGTTCTTCACGAGCTTTCCACATTGCATTTAAACCATCGCGACATAAGTATTAGGTCATATTACATGTGCCGCTCTTCATGGGCTTGGCTGTCGGTTCTTCAGGGGCTGACCACATTGCATTTAAACCATTGCGACATAAGTATTAGGTCATATTACACGTGCCGCTCTTCATGGGCTTCGCTGTCGGTTCTTCATGGGCTGACCACATTGCATTTAAATCATTGCGACATAAGTATTAGGTCATATTACATGTGCTGCTCTTCATGGGCTTGGCTGTCGGTTCTTCACAGACTGACCACATTGCATTTAAACCATCGCGACATAAGTATTAGGTCATATTACACGTGCCGCTCTTCATAGGCTTGGCTGTCGGTTCATCACGGACTGACGACATTGCATTTAAACCATTGCGAAATAAGTATTAGGTCATATTACACGTGCCGCTCTTCATGGGCTTCGCTGTCGGTTCTTCATGGGCTGACCACATTGCATTTAAATCATCGCGACATAAGTATTAGGTCATATTACACGTGCCGCTCTTCATGGGCTTGGCTTTCGGTTCTTCACGGACTGACCACATTGCATTTGACCACATTGCATTTAAACCATCGCGACATAAGTATTAGGTCATATTACACGTGCCACTCTTCATGGGCTTGGCTGTCGGTTCTTCAAGGGCTGACCACGTTGCATTTAAATCATCGCGACATAAGTATTAGGTCATATTACACGTGCCGCTCTTCATAGGCTTGGCTGTCGGTTCTTCACAGGCTGACCACATTGCATTTAAACCATAGCGACATAAGTATTAGGTCCTATTACACGTGCCGCCCTTCATAGGCTTGGCTGTCAGTTCTTCACGGGCTGACCACATTGCATTTAAACCATTGCGACATAAGTATTAGGTCATAGTACACGTGCCGCTCTTCATGGGCTTCGCTGTCGGTTCTTCATGGGCTGACCACATTGCATTTAAATCATCGCTACATAAGTATTAGGTCATATTACATGTGCCGCTCTTCATGGGCTTGGCTTTCGGTTCTTCATGGACTGACCACATTGCATTTGACCACATTGCATTTAAACCATCGCGACATAAGTATTAGGTCATATTACACGTGCCACTCTACATGGGCTTGGCTGTCAGTTCTTCAAGGGCTGACCACATTGCATTTAAATCATCGCGACATAAGTATTAGGTCATATTACACGTGCCGCTCTTCATAGGCTTGGCTGTCGGTTCTTCACAGGCTGACCACATTGCATTTAAACCATAGCGACATAAGTATTAGGTCATATTACACGTGCCGCCCTTCATAGGCTTGGCTGTCAGTTCTTCACGGGCTGACCACATTGCATTTAAACCATTGAGAGATAAATATTAGGTCATATTACATGTGCCGCTCTTCATAGGCTTGGCTGTCGGTTCTTCACAGACTGACCACATTGCATTTAAACCATCGCGACATAAGTATTAGGTCATATTACACGTGCCGCTCTTCATGGGCTTGGCTGTCGGTTCTTCACAGACTGACCACATTGCATTTAAACCATCACGAGATAAGTATTAGGTCATATTACATGTGCCGCTCTTCATGGGCTTGGCTGTTGGTTCTTCAGCGGCTGACCACATTGCATTTAAACCATTTCGACATAAGTATTAGGTCGTATTACATGTGCCGCTCTTCATAGGCTTGGCTGTCGGTTCTTCACGGACTGACCACATTGCATTTAAACAATTGCGACATAAGTATTAGGTCATATTACACGTGCCGCTCTTTATGGGCTTCGCTGTCGGATCTTCACGGGCTGACCACATTGCATTTAAATCATCGCGACGTAAGTATTAGGTCATATTACACATGCCGCTCTTCATGGGCTTGGCTTTCGGTTCTTCACGGACTAACCACATTGCATTTAAACCATCGCGACAGAAGTGTTAGGTCATATTACACGTGCCGCTCTTCATAGGCTTGGCTGTCGGTTCTTCACGGGCTGATCACATTGTATTTAAACCATCGCGACATAAGTATTAGGTCATATTACACGTGCCGCCCTTCATGGGCTTGGATGTCGGTTCTCCATGGGCTGACCACATTGCATTTAAACCATCGCGACATAAGTATTAGGTCATATTACACGTGCCGCTCTTCATGGGCTTGGCTGTCGGTTCTTCACGGACTAACCACATTGCATTTAAACCATCGCGACAGAAGTATTAGGTCATATTTCACGTGCCGCTCTTCATAGGCTTGGATGTCGGTTCTTCACAGGCTGACCACATTGCATTTAAACCATCGCGACAGAAGTATTAGGTCATATTACACGTGCCGCTCTCCATGGGCTTGGCGGACTGTTCTTCACGGGCTGACCACATTGCATTTAAATCATTGCGAAATAAGTATTAGGTCATATTACACGTGCCGCTCTTCATGGGCTTGGCTGTCGGTTCTTCAGGGGCTGACCACATTGCATTTAAACCATTTCGACATAAGTATTTGGTCATATTACACGTGCCGCTCTTCATGGGCTTGGCTGTCAGTTCTTCACGGACTGACCACATTCCATTTACACCAGCGCGACATAAGTATTAGGTCGTATTACATGTGCCGCTCTTCATAGGCTTGGCTGTCGGTTCTTCACGGACTGACCACATTGCATTTAAACAATTGCGACATAAGTATTAGGTCATATTACACGTGCCGCTCTTTATGGGCTTCGCTGTCGGTTCTTCACGGGCTGAGCACATTGCATTTAAATCATCGCGACATAAGTATTAGGTCATATTACACGTGCCGCTCTTCATGGGCTTGGCTTTCAGTTCTTCACGGACTAACCACATTGCATTTAAACCATCGCGACAGAAGTATTAGGTCATATTACACGTGCCGCTCTTCATAGGCTTGGCTGTCGGTTCTTCACGAGCTTTCCACATTGCATTTAAACCATCGCGACATAAGTATTAGGTCATATTACATGTGCCGCTCTTCATGGGCTTGGCTGTCGGTTCTTCAGGGGCTGACCACATTGCATTTAAACCATTGCGACATAAGTATTAGGTCATATTACACGTGCCGCTCTTCATGGGCTTCGCTGTCGGTTCTTCATGGGCTGACCACATTGCATTTAAATCATTGCGACATAAGTATTAGGTCATATTACATGTGCTGCTCTTCATGGGCTTGGCTGTCGGTTCTTCACAGACTGACCACATTGCATTTAAACCATCGCGACATAAGTATTAGGTCATATTACACATGCCGCTCTTCATAGGCTTGGCTGTCGGTTCATCACGGACTGACGACATTGCATTTAAACCATTGCGAAATAAGTATTAGGTCATATTACACGTGCCGCTCTTCATGGGCTTCGCTGTCGGTTCTTCATGGGCTGACCACATTGCATTTAAATCATCGCGACATAAGTATTAGGTCATATTACACGTGCCGCTCTTCATGGGCTTGGCTTTCGGTTCTTCACGGACTGACCACATTGCATTTGACCACATTGCATTTAAACCATCGCGACATAAGTATTAGGTCATATTACACGTGCCACTCTTCATGGGCTTGGCTGTCGGTTCTTCAAGGGCTGACCACGTTGCATTTAAATCATCGCGACATAAGTATTAGGTCATATTACACGTGCCGCTCTTCATAGGCTTGGCTGTCGGTTCTTCACAGGCTGACCACATTGCATTTAAACCATAGCGACATAAGTATTAGGTCCTATTACACGTGCCGCCCTTCATAGGCTTGGCTGTCAGTTCTTCACGGGCTGACCACATTGCATTTAAACCATTGCGACATAAGTATTAGGTCATAGTACACGTGCCGCTCTTCATGGGCTTCGCTGTCGGTTCTTCATGGGCTGACCACATTGCATTTAAATCATCGCTACATAAGTATTAGGTCATATTACATGTGCCGCTCTTCATGGGCTTGGCTTTCGGTTCTTCATGGACTGACCACATTGCATTTGACCACATTGCATTTAAACCATCGCGACATAAGTATTAGGTCATATTACACGTGCCACTCTACATGGGCTTGGCTGTCAGTTCTTCAAGGGCTGACCACATTGCATTTAAATCATCGCGACATAAGTATTAGGTCATATTACACGTGCCGCTCTTCATAGGCTTGGCTGTCGGTTCTTCACAGGCTGACCACATTGCATTTAAACCATAGCGACATAAGTATTAGGTCATATTACACGTGCCGCCCTTCATAGGCTTGGCTGTCAGTTGTTCACGGGCTGACCACATTGCATTTAAACCATTGAGAGATAAATATTAGGTCATATTACATGTGCCGCTCTTCATAGGCTTGGCTGTCGGTTCTTCACAGACTGACCACATTGCATTTAAACCATCGCGACATAAGTATTAGGTCATATTACACGTGCCGCTCTTCATGGGCTTGGCTGTCCGTTCTTCACAGACTGACCACATTGCATTTAAACCATCACGAGATAAGTATTAGGTCATATTACATGTGCCGCTCTTCATGGGCTTGGCTGTTGGTTCTTCAGCGGCTGACCACATTGCATTTAAACCATTTCGACATAAGTATTAGGTCGTATTACATGTGCCGCTCTTCATAGGCTTGGCTGTCGGTTCTTCACGGACTGACCACATTGCATTTAAACAATTGCGACATAAGTATTAGGTCATATTACACGTGCCGCTCTTTATGGGCTTCGCTGTCGGATCTTCACGGGCTGACCACATTGCATTTAAATCATCGCGACGTAAGTATTAGGTCATATTACACATGCCGCTCTTCATGGGCTTGGCTTTCGGTTCTTCACGGACTAACCACATTGCATTTAAACCATCGCGACAGAAGTGTTAGGTCATATTACACGTGCCGCTCTTCATAGGCTTGGCTGTCGGTTCTTCACGGGCTGATCACATTGTATTTAAACCATCGCGACATAAGTATTAGGTCATATTACACGTGCCGCCCTTCATGGGCTTGGATGTCGGTTCTCCATGGGCTGACCACATTGCATTTAAACCATCGCGACATAAGTATTAGGTCATATTACACGTGCCGCTCTTCATGGGCTTGGCTGTCGGTTCTTCACGGACTAACCACATTGCATTTAAACCATCGCGACAGAAGTATTAGGTCATATTTCACGTGCCGCTCTTCATAGGCTTGGATGTCGGTTCTTCACAGGCTGACCACATTGCATTTAAACCATCGCGACAGAAGTATTAGGTCATATTACACGTGCCGCTCTCCATGGGCTTGGCGGACTGTTCTTCACGGGCTGACCACATTGCATTTAAATCATTGCGAAATAAGTATTAGGTCATATTACACGTACCGCTCTTCATGGGCTTCGCTGTCGGTTCTTCATGGGCTGACCACATTGCATTTAAATCATCGCGACATAAGTATTAGGTCATATTACACGTGCCGCTCTTCATGGGCTTGGCTTTCGGTTCTTCACGGACTGACCACATTGCATTTGACCACATTGCATTTAAACCATCGCGACATAAGTATTAGGTCATATTACACGTGCCGCTCTTCATGGGCTTGGCTGTCGGTTCTTCAAGGGCTGACCACATTGCATTTAAATCATCGCGACATAAGTATTAGGTCATATTACACGTGCCGCTCTTCATGGCTTGGCTGTCGGTTCTTCACAGGCTAACCACATTGCATTTAAACCATCGCGACATAAGTATTAGGTCATATTACACATGCCGCCCTTCATAGGCTTGGCTGTCAGTTCTTCACGGGCTGACCACATTGCATTTAAACCATCGCGAGATAAATATTAGGTCATATTACATGTGCCTCTCTTCATGGGCTTGGCTGTCGGTTGTTCACAGACTGACCACATTGCATTTAAACCATCGCGAGATAAGTATTAGGTCATATTACATGTGCCGCTCTTCATGGGCTTGGCTGTCGGTTCTTCAGGGGCTGACCACATTGCATTTAAACCATTTCGACATAAGTATTTGGTCATATTACACGTGCCGCTCTTCATGGGCTTGGCTGTCAGTTCTTCACGGACTGACCACATTCCATTTACACCAGCGCGACATAAGTATTAGGTCGTATTACATGTGCCGCTCTTCATAGGCTTGGCTGTCGGTTCTTCACGGACTGACCACATTGCATTTAAACAATTGCGACATAAGTATTAGGTCATATTACACGTGCCGCTCTTTATGGGCTTCGCTGTCGGTTCTTCACGGGCTGACCACATTGCATTTAAATCATCGCGACATAAGTATTAGGTCATATTACACGTGCCGCTCTTCACGGGCTTGGCTTTCAGTTCTTCACGGACTAACCACCTTGCATTTAAACCATCGCGACAGAAGTATTAGGTCATATTACACGTGCCGCTCTTCATAGGCTTGGCTGTCGGTTCTTCACGAGCTGACCACATTGCATTTAAACTATCGCGACATAAGTATTAGGTCATATTACATGTGCCGCTCTTCATGGGCTTGGCTGTCGGTTCTTCAGGGGCTGACCACATTGCATTTAAACCATTTCGACATAAGTATTAGGTCATATTACACGTGCCCCTCTTCATTGGCTTGGCTTTCAGTTCTTCACGGACTAACCACATTGCATTTAAACCATCGCGACAGAAGTATTAGGTCATATTACACGTGCCGCTCTTCATAGGCTTGGCTGTCGGTTCTTCACGAGCTGGCCACATTGCATTTAAACCATCGCGACATAAGTATTAGGTCATATTACACTCGCCGCCCTTCATGGGCTTGACTGTCGGTTCTCCATGGGCTGACCACATTGCATTTAAACCATCGTGACAGAAGTATTAGGTCATATTACACGTGCCGCTCTTTATGGGCTTCGCTGTCGGTTCTTCAAGGGCTGACCACATTGCATTTAAATCATCGCGACATAAGTATTAGGTCATATTACACGTGTCGCTCTTCATGGGCTTGGCTTTCGGTTCTTCACGGACTAACCGCATTGCATTTAAACCATCGCGACATAAGTATTAGGTCATATTACACGTGCCGGTCTTCATGGGCTTGGCTGTCGGTTCTTCACGGACTAACCACATTGCATTTAAACCATCGCGACATAAGTATTAGGTCATATTACACGTGCCGCTCTTCATGGGCTTGGCTGTCGGTTCTTCAGGGACTAACCACATTGCATTTAAACCATCGCGACAGAAGTATTAGGTCATATTACACGTGCCGCTCTTCATAGGCTTGGATGTCGGTTCTTCACAGGCTGACCACATTGCATTTAAACCATCGTGACAGAAGTATTAGGTCATATTACACGTGCCGCTCTCCATGGGCTTGGCTGTCTGTTCTTCACGGGCTGACCACATTGCATTTAAATCATCGCGACATAAGTATTAGGTCATATTACACGTGCCGCCCTTCATGGGCTTGGCTGTCAGTTCTTCACGGGCTGACCACATTGCATTTAAACCATCGCGAGATAAGTTTTAAGTCATATTACACATGTCGCTCTTCATGGGCTTGGCTGTCGGTTCTTCACAGACAACCACATTGCATTTAAACCATCGCGACATAAGTATTAGGTCATATTACACGTTCCGCTCTTCATAGGCTTGGCTGTCGGTTCTTCATGGACTGACCACATTGCATTTAAACCATTGCGACATAAGTATTAGGTCATATTACACATGCCGCTCTTCATGGGCTTCACTGTCGGTTCTTCACGGGCTGACCACATTGCATTTAAATCATCGCGACATAAGTATTAGGTCATATTACACGTGCTGCTCTTCATGGGCTTGGCTTTCGGTTCTTCACGGACTGACCACATTGCATTTGACCACATTGCATTTAAACCATTGCGACATAAGTATTAGGTCATATTACACGTGCCACTCTTCATGGGCTTGGCTGTCGGTTCTTCAAGGGCTGACCACATTGCATTTAAATCATCGCGACATAAGTATTAGGTCATATTACACGTGCCGCTCTTCATAGGCTTGGCTGTCGGTTCTTCACAGGCTGACCACATTGCATTTAAACCATAGCAACATAAGTATTAGGTCATATTACACGTGCCGCCCTTCATAGGCTTGGCTGTCAGTTCTTCACGGGCTGACCACATTGCATTTAAACCATTGAGAGATAAATATTAGGTCATATTACAAGTGCCGCTCTTCATAGGCTTGGCTGTCGGTTCTTCACGAGCTGGCCACATTGCATTTAAACCATCGCGACATAAGTATTAGGTCATATTACACTCGCCGCCCTTCATGGGCTTGACTGTCGGTTCTCCATGGGCTGACCACATTGCATTTAAACCATCGTGACAGAAGTATTAGGTCATATTACACGTGCCGCTCTTTATGGGCTTCGCTGTCGGTTCTTCAAGGGCTGACCACATTGCATTTAAATCATCGCGACATAAGTATTAGGTCATATTACACGTGCCGCTCTTCATGGGCTTGGCTTTCGGTTCTTCACGGACTAACCACATTGCATTTAAACCATCGCGACATAAGTATTAGGTCATATTACACGTGCCGGTCTTCATGGGCTTGGCTGTCGGTTCTTCACGGACTAACCACATTGCATTTAAACCATCGCGACATAAGTATTAGGTCATATTACACGTGCCGCTCTTCATGGGCTTGGCTGTCGGTTCTTCAGGGACTAACCACATTGCATTTAAACCATCGCGACAGAAGTATTAGGTCATATTACACGTGCCGCTCTTCATAGGCTTGGATGTCGGTTCTTCACAGGCTGACCACATTGCATTTAAACCATCGTGACAGAAGTATTAGGTCATATTACACGTGCCGCTCTCCATGGGCTTGGCTGTCTGTTCTTCACGGGCTGACCACATTGCATTTAAATCATCGCGACATAAGTATTAGGTCATATTACACGTGCCGCCCTTCATGGGCTTGGCTGTCAGTTCTTCACGGGCTGACCACATTGCATTTAAACCATCGCGAGATAAGTTTTAAGTCATATTACACATGTCGCTCTTCATGGGCTTGGCTGTCGGTTCTTCACAGACAACCACATTGCATTTAAACCATCGTGACATAAGTATTAGGTCATATTACACGTTCCGCTCTTCATAGGCTTGGCTGTCGGTTCTTCATGGACTGACCACATTGCATTTAAACCATTGCGACATAAGTATTAGGTCATATTACACGTGCCGCTCTTCATGGGCTTCACTGTCGGTTCTTCACGGGCTGACCACATTGCATTTAAATCATCGCGACATAAGTATTAGGTCATATTACACGTGCTGCTCTTCATGGGCTTGGCTTTCGGTTCTTCACGGACTGACCACATTGCATTTGACCACATTGCATTTAAACCATTGCGACATAAGTATTAGGTCATATTACACATGCCGCTCTTCAAGGACTTCGCTGTCGGTTCCTCACGGGTTGACCACATTGCATTTAAATCATCGCGACATAAGTACTAGGTCATATTACATGTGCCGCTCTTCATGGGCTTGGCTTTCGGTTCTTCACGGACTGACCACATTGCATTTGAGTCATCGCGACCTAAGTATTAGGTCATATTACACGTGCCGCTCTTCATAGGCTTGGCTGTCGGTTCTTCACAGGCTGACCACATTGCATTTAAACCATAGCGACATAAGTATTAGGTCATATTACACGTGCCGCACTTCATAGGCTTGGCTGTCAGTTCTTCACGGGCTGACCACATTGCATTTAAACCATTGAGAGATAAATATTAGGTCATATTACATGTGCCGCTCTTCATAGGCTTGGCTGTCGGTTCTTCACAGACTGACCACATTGCATTTAAACCATCGCGACATAAGTATTAGGTCATATTACACGTGCCGCTCTTCATGGGCTTGGCTGTCGGTTCTTCACAGACTGACCACATTGCATTTAAACCATCACGAGATAAGTATTAGGTCATATTACATGTGCCGCTCTTCATGGGCTTGGCTGTTGGTTCTTCAGGGGCTGACCACATTGCATTTAAACCATTTCGACATAAGTATTAGGTCGTATTACATGTGCCGCTCTTCATAGGCTTGGCTGTCGGTTCTTCACGGACTGACCACATTGCATTTAAACAATTGCGACATAAGTATTAGGTCATATTACACGTGCCGCTCTTTATGGGCTTCGCTGTCGGGTCTTCACGGGCTGACCACATTGCATTTAAATCATCTGGACGTAAGTATTAGGTCATATTACACATGCCGCTCTTCATCGGCTTGGCTTTCGGTTCTTCACGGACTAACCACATTGCATTTAAACCATCGCGACAGAAGTATTAGGTCATATTACACGTGCCGCTCTTCATAGGCTTGGCTGTCGGTTCTTCACGGGCTGATCACATTGTATTTAAACCATCGCGACATAAGTATTAGGTCATATTACACGTGCCGCCCTTCATGGGCTTGGATGTCGGTTCTCCATGGGCTGACCACATTGCATTTAAACCATCGCGACATAAGTATTAGGTCATATTACACGTGCCGCTCTTCATGGGCTTGGCTGTCGGTTCTTCACGGACTAACCACATTGCATTTAAACCATCGCGACAGAAGTATTAGGTCATATTTCACGTGCCGCTCTTCATAGGCTTGGCTGTCGGTTCTTCACAGGCTGACCACATTGCATTTAAACCATCGCGACAGAAGTATTAGGTCATATTACACGTGTCGCTCTCCATGGGCTTGGCTGACTGTTCTTCACGGGCTGACCACATTGCATTTAAATCATTGCGAAATAAGTATTAGGTCATATTACACGTGCCGCTCTTCATGGGCTTCGCTGTCGGTTCTTCATGGGCTGACCACATTGCATTTAAATCATCGCGACATAAGTATTAGGTCATATTACACGTGCCGCTCTTCATGGGCTTGGCTTTCGGTTCTTCACGGACTGACCACATTGCATTTGACCACATTGCATTTAAACCATCGCGACATAAGTATTAGGTCATATTACACGTGCCGCTCTTCATGGGCTTGGCTGTCGGTTCTTCAAGGGCTGACCACATTGCATTTAAACCATCGCAACATAAGTATTAGGTCATATTACACGTGCCGCTCTTCATGGGCTTGGCTGTCGGTTCTTCACAGACTGACCACATTGCATTTAAACCATCGCAAGATAAGTATTAGGTCATATTACATGTGCCGCTCTTCATGGGCTTGGCTGTCGGTTCTTCAGGGGCTGACCACATTGCATTTAAACCATTTCGACATAAGTATTTGGTCATATTACACGTGCCGCTCTTCATGGGCTTGGCTGTCAGTTCTTCACGGACTGACCACATTCCATTTACACCAGCGCGACATAAGTATTAGGTCGTATTACATGTGCCGCTCTTCATAGGCTTGGCTGTCGGTTCTTCACGGACTGACCACATTGCATTTAAACAATTGCGACATAAGTATTAGGTCATATTACACGTGCCGCTCTTTATGGGCTTCGGTGTCGGTTCTTCACGGGCTGACCACATTGCATTTAAATCATCGCGACATAAGTATTAGGTCATATTACACGTGCCGCTCTTCATGGGCTTGGCTTTCAGTTCTTCACGGACTAACCACATTGCATTTAAACCATCGCGACAGAAGTATTAGGTCATATTACATGTGCCGCTCTTCATAGGCTTGGCTGTCGGTTCTTCACGAGCTGACCACATTGCATTTAAACCATCGCGACATAAGTATTAGGTCATATTACATGTGCCGCTCTTCATGGGCTTGGCTGTCGGTTCTTCAGGGGCTGACCACATTGCATTTAAACCATTTCGACATAAGTATTAGGTCATATTACACGTGCCACTCTTCATGGGCTTGGCTTTCAGTTCTTCGCGGACTAACCACATTGCATTTAAACCATCGCGACAGAAGTATTAGGTCATATTACACGTGCCGCTCTTCATAGGCTTGGCTGTCGGTTCTTCACGAGCTGACCACATTGCATTTAAACCATCGCGACATAAGTATTAGGTCATATTACACTCGCCGCCCTTCATGGGCTTGGCTGTCGGTTCTCCATGGGCTGACCACATTGCATTTAAACCATCGTGACAGAAGTATTAGGTCATATTACACGTGCCGCTCTTTATGGGCTTCGCTGTCGGTTCTTCAAGGGCTGACCACATTGCATTTAAATCATCGCGACATAAGTATTAGGTCATATTACACGTGCCGCTCTTCATGGGCTTGACTTTCGGTTCTTCACGGACTAACCACAATGCATTTAAACCATCGCGACATAAGTATTAGGTCATATTACATGTGCCGCTCTTCATGGGCTTGGCTGTCGGTTCTTCAGGGGCTGACCACATTGCATTTAAACCATTTCGACATAAGTATTAGGTCATATTACACGTGCCACTCTTCATGGGCTTGGCTTTCAGTTCTTTGCGGACTAACCACATTGCATTTAAACCATCGCGACAGAAGTATTAGGTCATATTACACGTGCCGCTCTTCATAGGCTTGGCTGTCGGTTCTTCACGAGCTGACCACATTGCATTTAAACCATCGCGACATAAGTATTAGGTCATATTACACTCGCCGCCCTTCATGGGCTTGGCTGTCGGTTCTCCATGGGCTGACCACATTGCATTTAAACCATCGTGACAGAAGTATTAGGTCATATTACACGTGCCGCTCTTTATGGGCTTCGCTGTCGGTTCTTCAAGGGCTGACCACATTGCATTTAAATCATCGCGACATAAGTATTAGGTCATATTACACGTGCCGCTCTTCATGGGCTTGACTTTCGGTTCTTCACGGACTAACCACATTGCATTTAAACCACCGCGACATAAGTATTAGGTCATATTACACGTGCCGGTCTTCATGGGCTTGGCTTTCGGTTCTTCACGGACTAACCACATTGCATTTAAACCATCGCGACATAAGTATTAGGTCATATTACACGTGCCGCTCTTCATGGGCTTGGCTGTCGGTTCTTCAGGGACTAACCACATTGCATTTAAACCATCGCGACAGAAGTATTAGGTCATATTACACGTGCCGCTCTTCATAGGCTTGGATGTCGGTTCTTCACAGGCTGACCACATTGCATTTAAACCATCGTGACAGAAGTATTAGGTCATATTACACGTGCCGCTCTCCATGGGCTTGGCTGTCTGTTCTTCACGGGCTGACCACATTGCATTTAAATCATCGCGACATAAGTATTAGGTCATATTACACGTGCCGCCCTTCAAGGGCTTGGCTGTCAGTTCTTCACGGGCTGACCACATTGCATTTAAACCATCGCGAGATAAGTTTTAAGTCATATTACACATGTCGCTCTTCATGGGCTTGGCTGTCGGTTCTTCACAGACAACCACATTGCATTTAAACCATCGCGACATAAGTACTAGGTCATATTACACGTTCTGCTCTTCATAGGCTTGGCTGTCGGTTCTTCATGGACTGACCACATTGCATTTAAACCATTGCGACATAAGTATTAGGTCATATTACACGTGGCGCTCTTCATGGGCTTCACTGTCGGTTCTTCACGGGCTGACCACATTGCATTTAAATCATCGCGACATAAGTATTAGGTCATATTACACGTGCTGCTCTTCATGGGCTTGGCTTTCGGTTCTTCACGGACTGACCACATTGCATTTGACCACATTGCATTTAAACCATTGCGACATAAGTATTAGGTCATATTACACATGCCGCTCTTCAAGGACTTCGCTGTCGGTTCCTCACGGGCTGACCACATTGCATTTAAATCATCGCGACATAAGTATTAGGTCATATTACATGTGCCGCTCTTCATGGGCTTGGCTTTCGGTTCTTCACGGACTGACCACATTGCATTTGAGTCATCGCGACATAAGTATTAGGTCATATTACACGTGCCGCTCTTCATGGGCTTGGCTGTCGGTTCTTCAAGGGCTGACCACATTGCATTTAAACCATCGCAACATAAGTATTAGGTGATATTACACGTGCCGCTCTTCATAGGCTTGGCTGTCGGTTCTTCACAGACTGACCACATTGCATTTAAACCATCGCGAGATAAGTATTAGGTCATATTACATGTGCCACTCTTCATGGGCTTGGCTGTCGGTTCTTCAGGGGCTGACCACATTACATTTAAACCATTTCGACATAAGTATTTGGTCATATTACACGTGCCGCTCTTCATGGGCTCGGCTGTCAGTTCTTCACGGACTGACCACATTCCATTTAAACCAGCGCGATATAAGTATTAGGTCATATTACACGTGCCGCTCTTCATGGGCTTGGCTGTCGGTTCTTCACAGACTGATCACATTGCATTTAATTGCATTTAAACATAAGTGTTAGGTCATATTAAACATGCCATCCTTCATGGGCTTGGTTGTCGGTTTTTCATCGGCTGACCACATTGCATTTAAACCATCATGACATAAGTATTAAGTCATATTACACATACCGCTCTTCATGGCCTTGGCTGTCGTTTCCTCACGGGCTGACCACATTGCATTTAAACCATCCCGACATAAGTATTAGGTCATATTACATGTGTCGCTCTTCATGGGCTTGGCTGTCGATTCTTCACGGGTTGACCACATTGCATTTAAACCATCACGACATAAGTATTAGGTCATATTACACGTGCCGCTCTTCATTGGGTTTGCTGTCGGTTCTTCACAGACTGACAACATTGCATTTAAACCATCGCGGCATAAGTATTAGGTCGTATTACATGTGCCGCTCTTCATAGGCTTGGCTGTCGGTTCTTCACGGACTGACCACATTGCATTTAAAGAATTGCGACATAAGTATTAGGTCATATTACACGTGTCGCTCCTTATGGGCTTTGCTGTCGGTTCTTCACGGGCTGACCACATTGCATTTAAATCATCGCGACATAAGTATTAGGTCATATTACACGTGCCGCTCTTCAGGCGCTTGGGTTTCGGTTCTTCACGGACTGACCACATTGCTTTTGAAGCATCGCGACATAAGTATTAGGTCATATTACACATGCCGCTCTTCATGGGCTTGGCTGTCGGTTCTTCACGGGCTGACCACATTTCATTTCAACCATCGCGACATAAGTATTAGGTCATATTACACGTGCCGCTCTTCTTGTCCTTGGCTGTTGGGTCTTCACGGGCTGACCACATTGCATTTAAACCGTCGCGACATAAGTATTAGGTCATATTACACATGCAGCTCTTCATGAGCTTGGCTGTTGGTTCTTCATGGGCTGACCACATTGCATTTAAAGCATTTCGACATAAGTATTAGGTCATATTACACGTGCCGCTCTTCATGGGCTTGGCTGTAGGTTCTTCACAGACTGGCCACATTGCATTTAAACCATCGCGACATAAGTATTAGATCATATTACATGTGCCGCCCTTCATGGGCTTGGCTGCCGGTTCTTCCTGGGCTGACGACATTGCATTTAAACCATCGCGACATAATTATTAGGTCATATTACACTTGCCGCCCTTCATGGGCTTGGCTGTCACTTCTTCATGGGCTGACCACATTGCATTTAAACCATCGCGACATATGTATTAGGTCATATTACACGTGCCGCTCTTCATTGGCTTTGCTGTCGGTTCTTCACAGACTGACAACATTGCATTTAAACCATCGCGACATAAGTATTAGGTCGTATTACACCTGCCGCTCTTCATAGGCTTGTCTGTCGCTTCTTCACGGACTGACCACATTGCATTTAAACCATTACGACATAAGTACTAGGTCATATTACACGTGCCGCTCTTCATGGGCTTGGCTTTCGGTTCTTCACGGACTGACCACATTGCATTTGAATCATCGCGACATAAGTATTAGGTCATATTACACGGGCCGCTCTTCTTGGGCTTGGCTGTCGGTTCTTCATGGGCTGACCACATTTCATTTCAACCATCGCCACATAAGTATTAGGTCATATTACACATGCCACTCTTCATGGGCTTGGCTGTCGGGTCTTCACAGGCTGACCACATTGCATTCAAACCATCGCGACATAAGTATTAGGTCATATTACACATGCCGCTCTTCATGGGCTTGGCTGTCGGGTCTTCACAGGCTGACCACATTGCATTCAAACCATCGCGACATAAGTATTAGGTCATATTACACATGCCGCTCTTCATGGGCTTGGCTGTCGGTTCTTCACAGACTGACCACATTGCATTCAAACCATCGCGAGATAAGTATTAGGTCATATTACATGTGCCGCTCTTCATGGGCTTGGCTGTCGGTTCTTCAGGGGCTGACCACATTGCATTTAAACCATTTCGACACAAGTATTTGGTCATATTACACGTGCCGCTCTTCATGGGCTTGGCTGTCAGTTCTTCACGGACTGACCACATTCCATTTACACCAGCGCGACATAAGTATTAGGTCGTATTACATGTGCCGCTCTTCATAGGCTTGGCTGTCGGTTCTTCACGGACTGACCACATTGCATTTAAACAATTGCGACATAAGTATTAGGTCATATTAGACGTGCCGCTCTTTATGGGCTTCGCTGTCGGTTCTTCACGGGCTGACCACATTGCATTTAAATCATCGCGACATAAGTATTAGGTCATATTACACGTGCCGCTCTTCATGCGCTTGGCTTTCAGTTCTTCACGGACTAACCACATTGCATTTAAACCATCGCGACAGAAGTATTAGGTCATATTACAAGTGCCGCTCTTCATAGGCTTGGCTGTCGGTTCTTCACGAGCTGACCACCTTGCATTTAAACCATCGCGACATAAGTATTAGGTCATATTACACGTGCCGCCCTTCATGGGCTTGGCTGTCGGTTCTCCATGGGCTGACCACATTGCATTTAAACCATCGTGACAGAAGTATTAGGTCATATTACACGTGCCGCTCTTTATGGGCTTCGCTATCGGTTCTTCAAGGGCTGACCACATTGCATTCAAATCATCGCGACATAAGTATTAGGTCATATTACACGTGCCGCTCTTCATGGGCTTGGCTTTCGGTTCTTCACGGACTAACCACATTGCATTTAAACCATCGCGACATAAGTATTAGGTCATATTACACGTGCTGCTCTTCATGGGCTTGGCTTTCGGTTCTTCATGGTCTAACCACATTGCATTTAAACCATCGCGACAGAAGTATTAGGTCATATTACACGTGCCGCTCTTCATAGGCTTGGATGTCGGTTCTTCACAGGCTGACCACATTGCATTTAAACCATCGTGACAGAAGTATTAGGTCATATTACACGTGCCGCTCTCCATGGGCTTGGCTGTCTGTTCTTCACGGGCTGACCACATTGCATTTAAATCATCGCGACATAAGTATTAGGTCATATTACACGTGCCGCCCTTCATGGGCTTGGCTGTCAGTTCTTCACGGGCTGACCACATTGCATTTCAACCATCGCGATATAAGTTTTAAGTCATATTACATGTGCCGCTCTTCATGGGCTTGGCTGGCGGTTCTTCACAGACGACCACATTGCATTTAAACCATCGCGACATAAGTATTAGGTCATATTACACGTGCCGCTCTTCATAGGCTTGGCTGTCGGTTCTTCATGGACTGACCACATTGCATTTAAACCATCGTGACAGAAGTATTAGGTCATATTACACGTGCCGCTCTTTATGGGCTTCGCTGTCGGTTCTTCAAGGGCTGACCACATTGCATTTAAATCATCGCGACATAAGTATTAGGTCATATTACACGTGCCGCTCTTCATGGGCTTGGCTTTCGGTTCTTCACGGACTAACCACATTGTATTTAAACCATCGCGACAGAAGTATTAGGTCATATTACACGTGCTGCTCTTCATAGGCTTGAATGTCGGTTCTTCTTAGGCTGACCACATTGGATTTAAACCATCGTGACAGAAGTATTAGGTCATATTACACGTGCCGCTCTCCATGGGCTTGGCTGTCTGTTCTTCACAGGCTGACCACATTGCATTTAAATCATCGCGACATAAGTATTAGGTCATATTACATGTGCCGCCCTTCATGGGCTTGGCTGTCAGTTCTTCACGGGCTGACCACATTGCATTTCAACCATCGCGAGATAAGTTTTAAGTCATATTACATGTGCCGCTCTTCATGGGCTTGGCTGTCGGTTCTTCTCTGACGACCACATTGCATTTAAACCATCGCGACATAAGTATTAGGTCATATTACACGTGCCGCTCTTCATAGGCTTGGCTGTCGGTTCTTGATGGACTGACCACATTGCATTTAAAGCATTGCGACATAAGTATTAGGTCATATTACACGTGCCGCTCTTCATGGGCTTCACGGTCGGTTCTTCACGGGCTGACCACATTGCATTTAAATCATTGCGACATAAGTATTAGGTCATATTACACGTGCCGCTCTTCATGGGCTTGGCTTTCGGTTCCTCACGGACTGACCACATTGCATTTGACCACATTGCATTTAAACCATCGCGACATAAGTATTAGGTCATATTACACGTGCCGCTCTTCATGGGCTTCGCTGTCGGTTCCTCACGGGCTGACCACATTGCATTTAAATCATCGCGACATAAGTATTAGGTCATATTACACGTGCCGCTCTTCATGGGCTTGGCTTTCGGTTCCTCACGGACTGACCACATTGCATTTGTCCACATTGCATTTAAACCATCGCGACATAAGTATTAGGTCATATTACACGTGCCGCTCTTCATGGGCTTCGCTGTCGGTTCCTCACGGGCTGACCACATTGCATTCAAATCATCGCGACATAAGTACTAGGTCATATTACACGTGCCGCTCTTCATGGGCTTGGCTTTCGGTTCTTCATGGACTGACCGCATTGCATTTGAATCATCGCGACATAAGTATTAGGTCATATTACACGTGCCGCTCTTCATGGGCTTGGCTGTCGGTTCTTCATGGGTTGACCACATTTCATTTCAACCATCGCCACATAAGTATTAGGTCATATTACACATGCCGCTCTTCATGGGCTTGGCTGTCGGGTCTTCACAGGCTGACCACATTGCCTTAAACCATCGTGACATAAGTATTAGGTGATATTACACATGCAGCTCTTCATGGGCTTGGCTGTTGGTTCTTCATGGGCTGACCACATTGCATTTAAACCATCGCGACATAAGTATTAGGTCATATTACACGTGCCGCTCTTCATGGGCTTGGCTGTCGGTTCTTCACAGACTAACCACATTGCATTTAAACCATCGCGACAGAAGTATTAGGTCATATTACACCTGCCGCTCTTCATAGGCTTGGCTGTCGTTTCTTCACGGGCTGACCACATTACATTTAAACCATCGCGACATAATTATTAGATCATATTACACGTGCCGCTCTTCATGGGCTTGACTGTTGGTTCTTCACGGGCTGACCACATTGCATTTAAACCATCGGGACAGAAGTATTAGGTCATATTACACGTGCCGCTCTTCATAGGCTTGGCTGTCGTTTCTTCACGGGCTGACCACATTACATTTAAACCATCGCAAGATAAGTTTTAAGTCATATTACTTGTGCCGCTCTTCATGGGCTTGGCTGTCGGTTCTTCACAGACAACCACATTGCATTTTAACCATCGTGACATAAGTATTAGGTCATATTACACGTGCCGCTCTTCATAGGCTTGGCTGTCGGTTCTTCATGGACTGACCACATTGCATTTAAACCATTGCGACATAAGTATTAGGTCATATTACATGTGCCGCTCTTCATGGGCTTCACTGTCGGTTCTTCACGGGCTGACCACATTGCATTTAAATCATCGCGACATAAGTATTAGGTCATATTACATGTGCCGCTCTTCATGGGCTTGGCTTTCGGTTTTTCACGGACTGACCACATTGCATTTGACCACATTGCATTTAAACCATTGCGACATAAGTATTAGGTCATATTACACGTGCCGCTCTTCAAGGGCTTCGCTGTCGGTTCGTCACGGGCTGACCACATTGCATTTAAATCATCGCGACATAAGTACTAGGTCATATTACATGTGCCGCTCTTCATGGGCTTGGCTTTCGGTTCTTCACGGACTGACCACATTGCATTTGAGTCATCGCGACATAAGTATTAGGTCATATTGCACGTGCCGCTCTTCATGGGCTTGGCTGTCGGTTCTTCAAGGGCTGACCACATTTCATTTCAACCATCACCACATAAGTATTAGGTCATATGACACATGCCACTCTTCATGGGCTTGGCTGTCGGGTCTTCACAGGCTGACCACATTGCCTTTAAACCATCGCGACATAAGTATTAGGTGATGTTACACATGCAGCTCTTCATGGGCTTGGCTGTTGGTTCTTCATGGGCTGACCACATTGCATTTAAACCATCGCAACATAAGTATTAGGTCATATTACACGTGCCGCTCTTCATAGGCTTGGCTGTCGGTTCTTCACAGACTGACCACCTTGCATTTAAACCATCGCGAGATAAGTATTAGGTCATATTACATGTGCCACTCTTCATGGGCTTGGCTGTCGGTTCTTCAGGGGCTGACCACATTGCATTTAAACCATTTCGACATAAGTATTTGGTCATATTACACGTGCCGCTCTTCATGGGCTCGGCTGTCAGTTCTTCACGGACTGACCACATTCCATTTAAACCAGCGCGATATAAGTATTAGGTCATATTACACGTGCCGCTCTTCATGGGCTTGGCTGTCGGTTCTTCACAGACTGATCACATTGCATTTAATTTAAACCATCGCAACATAAGTGTTAGGTCATATTAAACATGCCTTCCTTCATGGGCTTGGCTGTCGGTTTTTCATGGGCTGACCACATTGCATTTAAACCATCATGACATAAGTATTAAGTCGTATTACACATACCGCTCTTCATGGCCTTGGCTGTCGTTTCCTCACGGGCTGACCACATTGCATTTAAACCATCCCGACATAAGTATTAGGTCATATTACATGTGTCGCTCTTCATGGGCTTGGCTGTCGGTTCTTCACGGGTTGACCACATTGCATTTAAACCATCACGACATAAGTATTAGGTCATATTACACGTGCCGCTCTTCATTGGGTTTGCTGTCGGTTCTTCACAGACTGACAACATTGCATTTAAACCATCGCGACATAAGTATTAGGTCGTATTACATGTGCCGCTCTTCATAGGCTTGGCTGTCGGTTCTTCACGGACTGACCACATTGCATTTAAAGAATTGCGACATAAGTATTAGGTCATATTACACGTGTCGCTCTTTATGGGCTTTGCTGTCGGTTCTTCACGGGCTGACCACATTGCATTTAAATCATCGCGACATAAGTATTAGGTCATATTACACGT
The DNA here is from genome assembly GCA_031216915.1 of Pictodentalium vernedei. Classification (NCBI taxonomy): domain Eukaryota; kingdom Metazoa; phylum Mollusca; class Scaphopoda; order Dentaliida; family Dentaliidae; genus Pictodentalium; species Pictodentalium vernedei. Next base: position 313,243,189 of record CM062289.1, read on the forward strand.
GCCACTCTACATGGGCTTGGCTGTCGGTTCTTCAAGGGCTGACCACATTGCATTTAAATCATCGCGACATAAGTATTAGGTCATATTACACGTGCCGCTCTTCATAGGCTTGGCTGTCGGTTCTTCACAGGCTGACCACATTGCATTTAAACCATAGCGACATAAGTATTAGGTCATATTACACGTGCCGCCCTTCATAGGCTTGGCTGTCAGTTCTTCACGGGCTGACCACATTGCATTTAAACCATTGAGAGATAAATATTAGGTCATATTACATGTGCCGCTCTTCATAGGCTTGGCTGTCGGTTCTTCACAGACTGACCACATTGCATTTAAACCATCGCGACATAAGTATTAGGTCATATTACACGTGCCGCTCTTCATGGGCTTGGCTGTCGGTTCTTCACAGACTGACCACATTGCATTTAAACCATCACGAGATAAGTATTAGGTCATATTACATGTGCCGCTCTTCATGGGCTTGGCTGTTGGTTCTTCAGGGGCTGACCACATTGCATTTAAACCATTTCGACATAAGTATTAGGTCGTATTACATGTGCCGCTCTTCATAGGCTTGGCTGTCGGTTCTTCACGGACTGACCACATTGCATTTAAACAATTGCGACATAAGTATTAGGTCATATTACACGTGCCGCTCTTTATGGGCTTGGCTGCCGGTTCTTCCTGGGCTGACGACATTGCATTTAAACCATCGCGACATAATTATTAGCTCATATTACACGTGCCGCCCTTCATGGGCTTGGCTGTCAGTTCTTCATGGGCTGACCACATTGCATTTAAACCATCTCGACATATGTATTAGGTCATATTACACGTGCCGCTCTTCATTGGCTTTGCTGTCGGTTCTTCACAGACTGACAACATTGCATTTAAACCATCGCGACATAAGTATTAGGTCGTATTACACCTGCCGCTCTTCATAGGCTTGTCTGTCGGTTCTTCACGGACTGACCACATTGCATTTAAACCATTACGACATAAGTACTAGGTCATATTACAAGTGCCGCTCTTCATGGGCTTGGCTATCGGTTCTTCACGGACTGACCACATTGCATTTGAATCATCGCGACATAAGTATTAGGTCATATTACACGGGCCGCTCTTCATGGGCTTGGCTGTCGGTTCTTCATGGGCTGACCACATTTCATTTCAACCATCGCCACATAAGTATTAGGTCATATTACACATGCCACTCTTCATGGGCTTGGCTGTCGGGTCTTCACAGGCTGACCACATTGCATTCAAACCATCGCGACATAAGTATTAGGTCATATTACACGTGCCGCTCTTCATGGGCTTGGCTGTCGGTTCTTCACAGACTGACCACATTGCATTCAAACCATCGCGAGATAAGTATTAGGTCATATTACATGTGCCGCTCTTCATGGGCTTGGCTGTCGGTTCTTCAGGGGCTGACCACATTGCATTTAAACCATTTCGACACAAGTATTTGGTCATATTACACGTGCCGCTCTTCATGGGCTTGGCTGTCAGTTCTTCACGGACTGACCACATTCCATTTACACCAGCGCGACATAAGTATTAGGTCGTATTACATGTGCCGTTCTTCATAGGCTTGGCTGTCGGTTCTTCACGGACTGACTACATTGCATTTAAACAATTGCGACATAAGTATTAGGTCATATTAGACGTGCCGCTCTTTATGGGCTTCGCTGTCGGTTCTTCACGGGCTGACCACATTGCATTTAAATCATCGCGACATAAGTATTAGGTCATATTACACGTGCCGCTCTTCATGCGCTTGGCTTTCAGTTCTTCACGGACTAACCACATTGCATTTAAACCATCGCGACAGAAGTATTAGGTCATATTACAAGTGCCGCTCTTCATAGGCTTGGCTGTCGGTTCTTCACGAGCTGACCACCTTGCATTTAAACCATCGCGACATAAGTATTAGGTCATATTACACGTGCCGCCCTTCATGGGCTTGGCTGTCGGTTCTCCATGGGCTGACCACATTGCATTTAAACCATCGTGACAGAAGTATTAGGTCATATTACACGTGCTGCTCTTTATGGGCTTCGCTATCGGTTCTTCAAGGGCTGACCACATTGCATTCAAATCATCGCGACATAAGTATTAGGTCATATTACACGTGCCGCTCTTCATGGGCTTGGCTTTCGGTTCTTCACGGACTAACCACATTGCATTTAAACCATCGCGACATAAGTATTAGGTCATATTACACGTGCTGCTCTTCATGGGCTTGGCTTTCGGTTCTTCACGGTCTAACCACATTGCATTTAAACCATCGCGACAGAAGTATTAGGTCATATTACACGTACCGCTCTTCATAGGCTTGGATGTCGGTTCTTCACAGGCTGACCACATTGCATTTAAACCATCGTGACAGAAGTATGAGGTCATATTACACGTGCCGCTCTCCATGGGCTTGGCTGTCTGTTCTTCACGGGCTGACCACATTGAATTTAAATCATCGCGACATAAGTATTAGGTCATATTACACGTGCCGCCCTTCATGGGCTTGGCTGTCAGTTCTTCACGGGCTGACCACATTGCATTTCAACCATCGCGAGATAAGTTTTAAGTCATATTACATGTGCCGCTCTTCATGGGCTTGGCTGGCGGTTCTTCACAGACGACCACATTGCATTTAAACCATCGCGACATAAGTATTAGGTCATATTACACGTGCCGCTCTTCATAGGCTTGGCTGTCGGTTCTTCATGGACTGACCACATTGCATTTAAACCATCGTGACAGAAGTATTAGGTCATATTACACGTGCCGCTCTTTATGGGCTTCGCTGTCGGTTCTTCAAGGGCTGACCACATTGCATTTAAATCATCGCGACATAAGTATTAGGTCATATTACACGTGCCGCTCTTCATGGGCTTGGCTTTCGGTTCTTCACGGACTAACCACATTGCATTTAAACCATCGCGACATAAGTATTAGGTCATATTACATGTGCCGCTCTTCATGGGCTTGGCTGTCGGTTCTTCACAGACGACCACATTGCATTTAAACCATCGCGACAGAAGTATTAGGTCATATTACACGTGCCGCTCTTCATAGGCTTGAATGTCGGTTCTTCTTAGGCTGACCACATTGCATTTAAACCATCGTGACAGAAGTATTAGGTCATATTACACGTGCCGCTCTCCATGGGCTTGGCTGTCTGTTCTTCACGGGCTGACCACATTGCATTTAAATCATCGCGACATAAGTATTAGGTCATATTACATGTGCCGCCCTTCATGGGCTTGGCTGTCAGTTCTTCACGGGCTGACCACATTGCATTTCAACCATCGCGAGATAAGTTTTAAGTCATATTACAGGTGCCGCTCTTCATGGGCTTGGCTGTCGGTTCTTCACTGACGACCACATTGCATTTAAACCATCGCGACATAAGTATTAGGTCATATTACACGTGCCGCTCTTCATAGGCTTGGCTGTCGGTTCTTGATGGACTGACCACATTGCATTTAAAGCATTGCGACATAAGTATTAGGTCATATTACACGTGCCGCTCTTCATGGGCTTCACGGTCGGTTCTTCACGGGCTGACCACATTGCATTTAAATCATCGCGACATAAGTATTAGGTCATATTACACGTGCCGCTCTTCATGGGCTTGGCTTTCGGTTCCTCACGGACTGACCACATTGCATTTGACCACATTGCATTTAAACCATCGCGACATAAGTATTAGGTCATATTACACGTGCCGCTCTTCATGGGCTTCGCTGTCGGTTCCTCACGGGCTGACCACATTGCATTTAAATCATCGCGACATAAGTATTAGGTCATATTACACGTGCCGCTCTTCATGGGCTTGGCTTTCGGTTCCTCACGGACTGACCACATTGCATTTGTCCACATTGCATTTAAACCATCGCGACATAAGTATTAGGTCATATTACACGTGCCGCTCTTCATGGGCTTCGCTGTCGGTTCCTCACGGGCTGACCACATTGCATTCAAATCATCGCGACATAAGTACTAGGTCATATTACACGTGCCGCTCTTCATGGGCTTGGCTTTCGGTTCTTCACGGACTGACCGCATTGCATTTGAATCATCGCGACATAAGTATTAGGTCATATTACACGTGCCGCTCTTCATGGGCTTGGCTGTCGGTTCTTCATGGGTTGACCACATTTCATTTCAACCATCGACACATAAGTATTAGGTCATATTACACATGCCGCTCTTCATGGGCTTGGCTGTCGGGTCTTCACAGGCTGACCACATTGCCTTAAACCATCGTGACATAAGTATTAGGTGATATTACACATGCAGCTCTTCATGGGCTTGGCTGTTGGTTCTTCATGGGCTGACCACATTGCATTTAAACCATCGCGACATTAGTATTAGGTCATATTACACGTGCCGCTCTTCATGGGCTTGGCTGTCGGTTCTTCACAGACTAACCACATTGCATTTAAACCATCGCGACAGAAGTATTAGGTCATATTACACCTGCCGCTCTTCATAGGCCTGGCTGTCGTTTCTTCACGGGCTGACCACATTACATTTAAACCATCGCGACATAAGTATTAGATCATATTACACGTGCCGCTCTTCATGGGCTTGGCTGTTGGTTCTTCACGGGCTGACCACATTGCATTTAAACCATCGGGACAGAAGTATTAGGTCATATTACACGTGCCGCTCTTCATAGGCTTGGCTGTCGTTTCTTCATGGGCTGACCACATTACATTTAAACCATCGCAAGATAAGTTTTAAGTCATATTACTTGTGCCGCTCTTCATGGGCTTGGCTGTCGGTTCTTCACAGACAACCACATTGCATTTTAACCATCGTGACATAAGTATTAGGTCATATTACACGTGCCGCTCTTCATAGGCTTGGCTGTCGGTTCTTCATGGACTGACCACATTGCATTTAAACCATTGCGACATAAGTATTAGGTCATATTACATGTGCCGCTCTTCATGTGCTTCACTGTCGGTTCTTCACGGGCTGACCACATTGCATTTAAATCATCGCGACATAAGTATTAGGTCATATTACACGTGCCGCTCTTCATGGGCTTGGCTTTCGGTTTGTCACGGACTGACCACATTGCATTTGACCACATTGCATTTAAACCATTGCGACATAAGTATTAGGTCATATTACACGTGCCGCTCTTCAAGGGCTTCGCTGTCGGTTCCTCACGGGCTGACCACATTGCATTTAAATCATCGCGTCATAAGTACTAGGTCATATTACATGTGCCGCTCTTCATGGGCTTGGCTTTCGGTTCTTCACGGACTGACCACATTGCATTTGAGTCATCGCGACATAAGTATTAGGTCATATTACACGTGCCGCTCTTCATGGGCTTGGCTGTCGGTTCTTCAAGGGCTGACCACATTTCATTTCAACCATCACCACATAAGTATTAGGTCATATGACACATGCCACTCTTCATGGGCTTGGCTGTCGGGTCTTCACAGGCTGACCACATTGCCTTTAAACCATCGCGACATAAGTATTAGGTGATGTTACACATGCAGCTCTTCATGGGCTTGGCTGTTGGTTCTTCATGGGCTGACCACATTGCATTTAAACCATCGCAACATAAGTATTAGGTCATATTACATGTGCCGCTCTTCATAGGCTTGGCTGTCGGTTCTTCACAGACTGACCACCTTGCATTTAAACCATCGCGAGATAAGTATTAGGTCATATTACATGTGCCACTCTTCATGGGCTTGGCTGTCGGTTCTTCAGGGGCTGACCACATTGCATTTAAACCATTTCGACATAAGTATTTGGTCATATTACACGTGCCGCTCTTCATGGGCTCGGCTGTCAGTTCTTCACGGACTGACCACATTCCATTTAAACCAGCGCGATATAAGTATTAGGTCATATTACACGTGCCGCTCTTCATGGGCTTGGCTGTCGGTTCTTCACAGACTGATCACATTGCATTTAATTTAAACCATCGCAACATAAGTGTTAGGTCATATTAAACATGCCTTCCTTCATGGGCTTGGCTGTCGGTTTTTCATGGGCTGACCACATTGCATTTAAACCATCATGACATAAGTATTAAGTCGTATTACACATACCGCTCTTCATGGCCTTGGCTGTCGTTTCCTCACGGGCTGACCACATTGCATTTAAACCATCCCGACATAAGTATTAGGTCATATTACATGTGTCGCTCTTCATGGGCTTGGCTGTCGGTTCTTCACGGGTTGACCACATTGCATTTAAACCATCACGACATAAGTATTAGGTCATATTACACGTGCCGCTCTTCATTGGGTTTGCTGTCGGTTCTTCACAGACTGACAACATTGCATTTAAACCATCGCGACATAAGTATTAGGTCGTATTACATGTGCCGCTCTTCATAGGCTTGGCTGTCGGTTCTTCACGGACTGACCACATTGCATTTAAAGAATTGCGACATAAGTATTAGGTCATATTACACGTGTCGCTCTTTATGGGCTTTGCTGTCGGTTCTTCACGGGCTGACCACATTGCATTTAAATCATCGCGACATAAGTATTAGGTCATATTACACGTGCCGCTCTTCAGGCGCTTGGGTTTCGGTTCTTCACGGACTGACCACATTGCTTTTGAAGCATCGCGACATAAGTATTAGGTCATATTACACATGCCGCTCTTCATGGGCTTGGCTGTCGGTTCTTCGCGGGCTGACCACATTTCATTTCAACCATCGTGACATAAGTATTAGGTCATATTACATGTGCCGCTCTTCTTGGCCTTGGCTGTTGGGTCTTCACGGGCTGACCACATTGCATTTAAACCGTCGCGACATAAGTATTAGGTCATATTACACATGCAGCTCTTCATGGGCTTGGCTGTTGGTTCTTCATGGGCTGACCACATTGCATTTAAATCATTGCGAAGTATTAGGTCATATTACACGTGCCGCTCTTCATGGGCTTGGCTTTCGGTTCTTCACGGACTGACCACATTGCATTTGAACCATCGCGATATAAGTATTAGGTCATATTACACGTGCCGCTCTTCATTGGCTTGGTTGTTGGTTCTTCACGGACTGACCACATTGCATTTAAACCAGCGCGAAATAAGTATTAGGTCATATTACACGTGCCGCTCTTCATGGGCTTGGTTGTTGGTTCTTCACGGACTGACCACATTGCATTTAATTTAAACCATCACAACATAAGTGTTAGGTCATATTACACGTGCCATCCTTCATGGGCTTGGCTGTCGGTTCTTCATGGGCTGACCACATTGCATTTAAAGCATTGTGACATAAGTATTAGGTCATATTATACGGCCCGATCTTCAGGGCCTTGGCTCTCAGTTCCACACAGGCTGACCACATTGCATTTAAACCATCCCAACATAAGTATCAGGTCATATTACACGTGTCGCTCTTCATGGGCTTGGCTTTCGGTTCTTCACGGACTGACCACTTTGCATTTGAACCATCGCGACATAAGTTTTAGGTCATATTACACGTGCCGCTCTTCATAGGCTTGGCTGTCGGTTCTTCACAGACTGACCACATTGCATTTAAACCATCGCGAGATAAGTATTAGGTCATATTATATGTGCCACTCTTCATGGGCTTGGCTGTCGGTTCTTCAGGGGCTGACCACATTGCATTTAAACCATTTCGACATAAGTATTTGGTCATATTACACGTGCCGCTCTTCATGGGCTCGGCTGTCAGTTCTTCACGGACTGACCACATTCCATTTAAACCAGCGCGATATAAGTATTAGGTCATATTACACGTGCCTCTCTTCATGGGCTTGGCTGTCGGTTCTTCACAGACTGATCACATTGCATTTAATTTAAACCATCACAACATAAGTGTTAGGTCATATTAAACATGCCATCCTTCATGGGCTTGGCTGTCGGTTTTTCATGGGCTGACCACATTGCATTTAAACCATCATGACATAAGTATTAAGTCGTATTACACATACCGCTCTTCATGGCCTTGGCTGTCGTTTCCTCACGGGCTGACCACATTGCATTTAAACCATCCCGACATAAGTATTAGGTCATATTACATGTGTCGCTCTTCATGGGCTTGGCTGTCGATTCTTCACGGGTTGCCCACATTGCATTTAAACCATCACGACATAAGTATTAGGTCATATTACACGTGCCGCTCTTCATTGGGTTTGCTGTCGGTTCTTCACAGACTGACAACATTGCATTTAAACCATCGCGACATAAGTATTAGGTCGTATTACATGTGCCGCTCTTCATAGGCTTCGCTGTCGGTTCTTCACGGACTGACCACATTGCATTTAAAGAATTGCGACATAAGTATTAGGTCATATTACACGTGTCGCTCCTTATGGGCTTTGGTGTCGGTTCTTCACGGGCTGACCACATTGCATTTAAATCATCGCGACATAAGTATTAGGTCATATTACACGTGCCGCTCTTCATGCGCTTGGGTTTCGGTTCTTCACGGACTGACCACATTGCTTTTGAAGCATCGCGACATAAGTATTAGGTCATATTACACATGCCGCTCTTCATGGGCTTGGCTGTCGGTTCTTCACGGGCTGACCACATTTCATTTCAACCATCGCGACATAAGTATTAGGTCATATTACACGTGCCGCTCTTCTTGGCCTTGGCTGTTGGGTCTTCACGGGCTGACCACATTGCATTTAAACCGTCGCGACATAAGTATTAGGTCATATTACACATGCAGCTCTTCATGGGCTTGGCTGTTGGTTCTTCATGGGCTGACCACATTGCATTTAAACCATTTCGACATAAGTATTAGGTCATATTACACGTGCCGCTCTTCATGGGCTTGGCTGTAGGTTCTTCACAGACTGGCCACATTGCATTTAAACCATCGCGACATAAGTATTAGATCATATTACATGTGCCGCCCTTCATGGGCTTGGCTGCTGGTTCTTCCTGGGCTGACGACATTGCATTTAAACCATCGCGACATAATTATTAGGTCATATTACACGTGCCACCCTTCATGGGCTTGGCTGTCAGTTCTTCATGGGCTGACCACATTGCATTTAAACCATCGCGACATATGTATTAGGTCATATTACACGTGCCGCTCTTCATTGGCTTTGCTGTCGGTTCTTCACAGACTGACAACATTGCATTTAAACCATCGCGACATAAGTATTAGGTCGTATTACACGTGCTGCTCTTCATAGGCTTGTCTGTCGGTTGTTCACGGACTGACCACATTGCATTTAAACCATTACGACATAAGTACTAGGTCATATTACACGTGCCGCTCTTCATGGGCTTGGCTTTCGGTTCTTCACGGACTGACCACATTGCATTTGAATCATCGCGACATAAGTATTAGGTCATATTACACGGGCCGCTCTTCATGGGCTTGGCTGTCGGTTCTTCATGGGCTGACCACATTTCATTTCAACCATCGCCACATAAGTATTAGGTCATATTACACATGCCACTCTTCATGGGCTTGGCTGTCGCGTCTTCACAGGCTGACCACATTGCCTTTAAACCATCGCGACATAAGTATTAGGTGATATTACACATGCAGCTCTTCATGGGCTTGGCTTTCGGTTCTTCACGGACTAACCACATTGCATTTAAACCATCGCGACAGAAGTATTAGGTCATATAACACGTTCCGCTCTTCATAGGCTTGGCTGTCGGTTCTTCACTGGCTGACCACATTGCATTTAAACCATCGCGACATAAGTATTAGGTCATATTACACGCGCCGCCCTTCATGGGCTTGGATGTCGGTTCTCCATGGGCTGACCACATTGCATTTAAACCATCGCGACATAAGTATTAGGTCATATTACACGTGCCGCTCTTCATGGGCTTGGCTGTCGGTTCTTCACGGACTAACCACATTGCATTTAAACCATCGCGACAGAAGTATTAGGTCATATTACACGTGCCGCTCTTCATCGGCTTGGATGTCGGTTCTTCACAGGCTGACCACATTGCATTTAAACCATCGCGAAAGAAGTATTAGGTCATATTACACGTGCCGCTCTCCATGGGCTTGGCTGTCTGTTCTTCACGGGCTGACCACATTGCATTTAAATCGTTGCGAAATAGGTATTAGGTCATATTACACGTGCCGCTCTTCATGGGCTTCGTTGTCGGTTCTTCATGGGCTGACCACATTGCATTTAAATCATCGCGACATAAGTATTAGGTCATATTACATGTGCCGCTCTTCATGGGCTTGGCTTTCGGTTCTTCACGGACTGACCACATTGCATTTGACCACATTGCATTTAAACCATCGCGACATAAGTTTTAGGTCATATTACACGAGCCGCTCTTCATGGGCTTGGCTGTCGGTTCTTCAAGGGCTGACCACATTGCATTTAAATCATCGCGACATAAGTATTAGGTCATATTACACGTGCCACTCTTCATGGGCTTGGCTGTCGGTTCTTCACAGACTGACCACATTGCATTTAAACCATCGCGACATAAGTATTAGGTCATATTACACATGCCGCTCTTCATGGGCTTGGCTGTCGGTTCTTCACAGACTGACCACATTGCATTCAAACCATCGCGAGATAAGTATTAGGTCATATTACATGTGCCGCTGTTCATGGGCTTGGCTGTCGGTTCTTCAGGGGCTGACCACATTGCATTTAAACCATTTCGACATAAGTATTTGGTCATATTACACGTGCCGCTCTTCATGGGCTTGGCTGTCAGTTCTTCACGGACTGACCACATTCCATTTACACCAGCACGACATAAGTATTAGGTCGTATTACATGTGCCGCTCTTCATAGGCTTGGCTGTCGGTTCTTCACGGACTGACCACATTGCATTTAAACAATTGCGACATAAGTATTAGGTCATATTAGACGTGCCGCTCTTTATGGGCTTCGCTGTCGGTTCTTCACGGGCTGACCACATTGCATTTAAATCATCGCGACATAAGTATTAGGTCATATTACACGTGCCGCTCTTCATGCGCTTGGCTTTCAGTTCTTCACGGACTAACCACATTGCATTTAAACCATCGCGACAGAAGTATTAGGTCATATTACACGTGCCGCTCTTCATAGGCTTGGCTGTCGGTTCTTCACGAGCTGACCACCTTGCATTTAAACCATCACGACATAAGTATTAGGTCATATTACACGTGCCGCCCTTCATGGGCTTGGCTGTCGGTTCTCCATGGGCTGACCACATTGCATTTAAACCATCACGACATAAGTATTAGGTCATATTACACGTGCCGCTCTTTATGGGCTTCGCTGTCGGTTCTTCAAGGGCTGACCACATTGCATTCAAATCATCGCGACATAAGTATTAGGTCATATTACACGTGCCGCTCTTCATGGGCTTGGCTTTCGGTTCTTCGCGGACTAACCACATTGCATTTAAACCATCGCGACATAAGTATTAGGTCATATTACACGTGCCGCTCTTCATGGGCTTGGCTTTCGGTTCTTCACGGTCTAACCACATTGCATTTAAACCATCGCGACAGAAGTATTAGGTCATATTACACGTGCCGCTCTTCATAGGCTTGGATGTCGGTTCTTCACAGGCTGACCACATTGCATTTAAACCATCGTGACAGAAGTATTAGGTCATATTACACGTGCCGCTCTCCATGGGCTTGGCTGTCTGTTCTTCACGGGCTGACCACATTGCATTTAAATCATTGCGACATAAGTATTAGGTCATATTACACGTGCCGCCCTTCATGGGCTTGGCTGTCAGTTCTTCACGGGCTGACCACATTGCATTTCAACCATCGCGAGATAAGTTTTAATTCATATTACATGTGCCGCTCTTCATGGGCTTGGCTGGCGGTTCTTCACAGACGACCACATTGCATTTAAACCATCGCAACATAAGTATTAGGTCATATTACACGTGCCGCTCTTCATAGGCTTGGCTGTCGGTTCTTCATGGACTGACCACATTGCATTTAAACCATCGTGACAGAAGTATTAGGTCATATTACACGTGCCGCTCTTTATGGGCTTCGCTGTCGGTTCTTCAAGGGCTGACCACATTGCATTTAAATCATCGCGACATAAGTATTAGGTCATATTACACGTGCCGCTCTTCATGGGCTTGGCTTTCGGTTCTTCACGGACTAACCACATTGCATTTAAACCATCGCGACATAAGTATTAGGTCATATTACATGTGCCGCTCTTCATGGGCTTGGCTGTCGGTTCTTCACAGACGACCACATTGCATTTAAACCATCGCGACAGAAGTATTAGGTCATATTACACGTGCCGCTCTTCATAGGCCTGGATGTCGGTTCTTCACAGGCTGACCACATTGCATTTAAACCATCGTGACAGAAGTATTAGGTCATATTACACGTGCCGCTCTCCATGGGCTTGGCTGTCTGTTCTTCACGGGCTGACCACATTGCATTTAAATCATCGCGACATAAGTATTAGGTCATATTACATGTGCCGCCCTTCATGGGCTTGGCTGTCAGTTCTTCACGGGCTGACCACATTGCATTTCAACCATCGCGAGATAAGTTTTAAGTCATATTACATGTGCCGCTCTTCATGGGCTTGGCTGTCGGTTCTTCACAGACGACCACATTGCATTTAAACCATCGCGACATAAGTATTAGGTCATATTACACGTGCCGCTCTTCATAGGCTTGGCTGTCGGTTCTTCATGGACTGACCACATTGCATTTAAACCATTGCGACATAAGTATTAGGTCATATTACACGTGCCGCTCTTCATGGGCTTCACTGTCGGTTCTTCACGGGCTGACCACATTGCATTTAAATCATCGCGACATAAGTATTAGGTCATATTACACGTGCCGCTCTTCATGGGCTTGGCTTTCGGTTCCTCACGGACTGACCACATTGCATTTGACCACATTGCATTTAAACCATTGCGACATAAGTATTAGGTCATGTTACACGTGCCGCTCTTCATGGGCTTCGCTGTCGGTTCCTCACGGGCTGACCACATTGCATTTAAATCATCGCGACATAAGTATTAGGTCATATTACACGTGCCGCTCTTCATGGGCTTGGCTTTCGGTTCCTCACGGACTGACCACATTGCATTTGTCCACATTGCATTTAAACCATCGCGACATAAGTATTAGGTCATATTACACGTGCCGCTCTTCATGGGCTTCGCTGTCGGTTCCTCACGGGCTGACAACATTGCATTTAAATCATCGCGACATAAGTACTAGGTCATATTACACGTGCCGCTCTTCATGGGCTTGGCTTTCGGTTCTTCATGGACTGACCGCATTGCATTTGAATCATCGCGACATAAGTATTAGGTCATATTACACGTGCCGCTCTTCATGGGCTTGGCTGTCGGTTCTTCATGGGTTGACCACATTTCATTTCAACCATCGCCACATAAGTATTAGGTCATATTACACATGCCGCTCTTCATGGGCTTGGCTGTCGGGTCTTCACAGGCTGACCACATTGCCTTTAAACCATCGTGACATAAGTATTAGGTGATATTACACATGCAGCTCTTCATGGGCTTGGCTGTTGGTTCTTCATGGGCTGACCACATTGCATTTAAACCATCGCGACATAAGTATTAGGTCATATTACACGTGCCGCTCTTCATGGGCTTGGCTGTCGGTTCTTCACAGACTAACCACATTGCATTTAAACCATCGCGACAGAAGTATTAGGTCATATTACACATGCCGCTCTTCATAGGCTTGGCTGTCGTTTCTTCACGGGCTGACCACATTACATTTAAACCATCGCGACATAAGTATTAGATCATATTACACGTGCCGCTCTTCATGGGCTTGGCTGTTGGTTCTTCACGGGCTGACCACATTGCATTTAAACCATCGGGACAGAAGTATTAGGTCATATTACACGTGCCGCTCTTCATGGGCTTCGTTGTCGGTTCTTCATGGGCTGACCACATTGCATTTAAACCATCGCGACATAAGTATTAGGTCATATTACACGTGCCGCTCTTCATGGGCTTGGCTGTCGGTTCTTCACAGACTAACCACATTGCATTTAAACCATCGCGACAGAAGTATTAGGTCATATTACACATGCCGCTCTTCATAGGCTTGGCTGTCGTTTCTTCACGGGCTGACCACATTACATTTAAACCTTCGCGACATAAGTATTAGATCATATTACACGTGCCGCTCTTCATGGGCTTGGCTGTTGGTTCTTCATGGGCTGACCACATTGCATTTAAACCATTTCGACATAAGTATTAGGTCATATTACATGTGCCGCTCTTCATGGGCTTGGCTGTAGGTTCTTCACAGACTGGCCACATTGCATTTAAACCATCGCGACATAAGTATTAGATCATATTACATGTGCCGCCCTTCATGGGCTTGGCTGCCGGTTCTTCCTGGGCTGACGACATTGCATTTAAACCATCGCGACATAATTATTAGGTCATATTACACGTGCCGCCCTTCATGGGCTTGGCTGTCAGTTCTTCATGGGCTGACCACATTGCATTTAAACCATCGCGACATATGTATTAGGTCATATTACACGTGCCGCTCTTCATTGGCTTTGCTGTCGGTTCTTCACAGACTGACAACATTGCATTTAAACCATCGCGACATAAGTATTAGGTCGTATTACACGTGCTGCTCTTCATAGGCTTGTCTGTCGGTTGTTCACGGACTGACCACATTGCATTTAAACCATTACGACATAAGTACTAGGTCATATTACACATGCCGCTCTTCATGGGCTTGGCTTTCGGTTCTTCACGGACTGACCACATTGCATTTGAATCATCGCGACATAAGTATTAGGTCATATTACACGGGCCGCTCTTCATGGGCTTGGCTGTCGGTTCTTCATGGGCTGACCACATTTCATTTCAACCATCGCCACATAAGTATTAGGTCATATTACACATGCCACTCTTCATGGGCTTGGCTGTCGCATCTTCACAGGCTGACCACATTGCCTTTAAACCATCGCGACATAAGTATTAGGTGATATTACACATGCAGCTCTTCATGGGCTTGGCTTTCGGTTCTTCACGGACTAACCACATTGCATTTAAACCATCGCGACAGAAGTATTAGGTCATATAACACGTTCCGCTCTTCATAGGCTTGGCTGTCGGTTCTTCACTGGCTGACCACATTGCATTTAAACCATCGCGACATAAGTATTAGGTCATATTACACGCGCCGCCCTTCATGGGCTTGGATGTCGGCTCTCCATGGGCTGACCACATTGCATTTAAACCATCGCGACATAAGTATTAGGTCATATTACACGTGCCGCTCTTCATGGGCTTGGCTGTCGGTTCTTCACGGACTAACCACATTGCATTTAAACCATCGCGACAGAAGTATTAGGTCATATTACACGTGCCGCTCTTCATCGGCTTGGATGTCGGTTCTTCACAGGCTGACCACATTGCATTTAAACCATCGCGACAGAAGTATTAGGTCATATTACACGTGCCGCTCTCCATGGGCTTGGCTGTCTGTTCTTCACGGGCTGACCACATTGCATTTAAATCGTTGCGAAATAAGTATTAGGTCATATTACACGTGCCGCTCTTCATGGGCTTCGTTGTCGGTTCTTCATGGGCTGACCACATTGCATTTAAATCATCGCGACATAAGTATTAGGTCATATTACATGTGCCGCTCTTCATGGGCTTGGCTTTCGGTTCTTCACGGACTGACCACATTGCATTTGACCACATTGCATTTAAACCATCGCGACATAAGTTTTAGGTCATATTACATGAGCCGCTCTTTATGAGCTTGGCTGTCGGTTCTTCAAGGGCTGACCACATTGCATTTAAATCATCGCGACATAAGTATTAGGTCATATTACACGTGCCACTCTTCATGGGCTTGGCTGTCGGTTCTTCACAGACTGACCACATTGCATTTAAACCATCGCGACATAAGTATTCGGTCATATTACACGTGCCGCTCTTCATGGGCTTGGCTGTCGGTTCTTCACAGACTGACCACATTGCATTCAAACCATCGCGAGATAAGTATTAGGTCATATTACATGTGCCGCTCTTCATGGGCTTGGCTGTCGGTTCTTCAGGGGCTGACCACATTGCATTTAAACCATTTCGACATAAGTATTTGGTCATATTACACGTGCCGCTCTTCATGGGCTTGGCTGTCAGTTCTTCACGGACTGACCACATTCCATTTACACCAGCACGACATAAGTATTAGGTCGTATTACATGTGCCGCTCTTCATAGGCTTGGCTGTCGGTTCTTCACGGACTGACCACATTGCATTTAAACAATTGCGACATAAGTATTAGGTCATATTAGACGTGCCGCTCTTTATGGGCTTCGCTGTCGGTTCTTCACGGGCTGACCACATTGCATTTAAATCATCGCGACATAAGTATTAGGTCATATTACACGTGCCGCTCTTCATGCGCTTGGCTTTCAGTTCTTCACGGACTAACCACATTGCATTTAAACCATCGCGACAGAAGTATTAGGTCATATTACACGTGCCGCTCTTCATAGGCTTGGCTGTCGGTTCTTCACGAGCTGACCACCTTGCATTTAAACCATCACGACATAAGTATTAGGTCATATTACACGTGCCGCCCTTCATGGGCTTGGCTGTCGGTTCTCCATGGGCTGACCACATTGCATTTAAACCATCGTGACAGAAGTATTAGGTCATATTACACGTGCCGCTCTTTATGGGCTTCGCTGTCGGTTCTTCTAGGGCTGACCACATTGCATTCAAATCATCGCGACATAAGTATTAGGTCATATTACACGTGCCGCTCTTCATGGGCTTGGCTTTCGGTTCTTCACGGACTAACCACATTGCATTTAAACCATCGCGACATAAGTATTAGGTCATATTACACGTGCCGCTCTTCATGGGCTTGGCTTTCGGTTCTTCACGGTCTAGCCACATTGCATTTAAACCATCGCGACAGAAGTATTAGGTCATATTACACGTGCCGCTCTTCATAGGCTTGGATGTCGGTTCTTCACAGGCTGACCACATTGCATTTAAACCATCGTGACAGAAGTATTAGGTCATATTACACGTGCCGCTCTCCATGGGCTTGGCTGTCTGTTCTTCACGGGCTGACCACATTGCATTTAAATCATTGCGACATAAGTATTAGGTCATATTACACGTGCCGCCCTTCATGGGCTTGGCTGTCAGTTCTTCACGGGCTGACCACATTGCATTTCAACCATCGCGAGATAAGTTTTAATTCATATTACATGTGCCGCTCTTCATGGGCATGGCTGGCGGTTCTTCACAGACGACCACATTGCATTTAAACCATCGCAACATAAGTATTAGGTCATATTACACGTGCCGCTCTTCATAGGCTTGGCTGTCGGTTCTTCATGGACTGACCACATTGCATTTAAACCATCGTGACAGAAGTATTAGGTCATATTACACGTGCCGCTCTTTATGGGCTTCGCTGTCGGTTCTTCAAGGGCTGACCACATTGCATTTAAATCATCGCGACATAAGTATTAGGTCATATTACACGTGCCGCTCTTCATGGGCTTGGCTTTCGGTTCTTCACGGACTAACCACATTGCATTTAAACCATCGCGACATAAGTATTAGGTCATATTACATGTGCCGCTCTTCATGGGCTTGGCTGTCGGTTCTTCACAGACGACCACATTGCATTTAAACCATCGCGACAGAAGTATTAGGTCATATTACACGTGCCGCTCTTCATAGGCCTGGATGTCGGTTCTTCACAGGCTGACCACATTGCATTTAAACCATCGTGACAGAAGTATTAGGTCATATTACACGTGCCGCTCTCCATGGGCTTGGCTGTCTGTTCTTCACGGGCTGACCACATTGCATTTAAATCATCGCGACATAAGTATTAGGTCATATTACATGTGCCACCCTTCATGGGCTTGGCTGTCAGTTCTTCACGGGCTGACCACATTGCATTCCAACCATCGCGAGATAAGTTTTAAGTCATATTACATGTGCCGCTCTTCATGGGCTTGGCTGTCGGTTCTTCACAGACGAGCACATTGCATTTAAACCATCGCGACATAAGTATTAGGTCATATTACACGTGCCGCTCTTCATAGGCTTGGCTGTCGGTTCTTCATGGACTGACCACATTGCATTTAAACCATTGCGACATAAGTATTAGGTCATATTACACGTGCCGCTCTTCATGGGCTTCACTGTCGGTTCTTCACGGGCTGACCACATTGCATTTAAATCATCGCGACATAAGTATTAGGTCATATTACACGTGCCGCTCTTCATGGGCTTGGCTTTCGGTTCCTCACGGACTGACCACATTGCATTTGACCACATTGCATTTAAACCATTGCGACATAAGTATTAGGTCATGTTACACGTGCCGCTCTTCATGGGCTTCGCTGTCGGTTCCTCACGGGCTGACCACATTGCATTTAAATCATCGCGACATAAGTATTAGGTCATATTACACGTGCCGCTCTTCATGGGCTTGGCTTTCGGTTCCTCACGGACTGACCACATTGCATTTGTCCACATTGCATTTAAACCATCGCGACATAAGTATTAGGTCATATTACACGTGCCGCTCTTCTTGGGCTTCGCTGTCGGTTCCTCACGGGCTGACAACATTGCATTTAAATCATCGCGACATAAGTACTAGGTCATATTACACGTGCCGCTCTTCATGGGCTTGGCTTTCGGTTCTTCATGGACTGACCGCATTGCATTTGAATCATCGCGACATAAGTATTAGGTCATATTACACGTGCCGCTCTTCATGGGCTTGGCTGTCGGTTCTTCATGGGTTGACCACATTTCATTTCAACCATCGCCACATAAGTATTAGGTCATATTACACATGCCGCTCTTCATGGGCTTGGCTGTCGGGTCTTCACAGGCTGACCACATTGCCTTTAAACCATCGTGACATAAGTATTAGGTGATATTACACATGCAGCTCTTCATGGGCTTGGCTGTTGGTTCTTCATGGGCTGACCACATTGCATTTAAACCATCGCGACATAAGTATTAGGTCATATTACACGTGCCGCTCTTCATGGGCTTGGCTGTCGGTTCTTCACAGACTAACCACATTGCATTTAAACCATCGCGACAGAAGTATTAGGTCATATTACACATGCCGCTCTTCATAGGCTTGGCTGTCGTTTCTTCACGGGCTGACCACATTACATTTAAACCATCGCGACATAAGTATTAGATCATATTACACGTGCCGCTCTTCATGGGCTTGGCTGTTGGTTCTTCACGGGCTGACCACATTGCATTTAAACCATCGGGACAGAAGTATTAGGTCATATTACACGTGCCGCTCTTCATAGGCTTGGCTGTCGTTTCTTCACGGGCTGACCACATTACATTTAAACCATCGCAAGATAAGTTTTAAGTCATATTACTTGTGCCGCTCTTCATGGGCTTGGCTGTCGGTTCTTCACAGACAACCACATTGCATTTTAACCATCGTGACATAAGTATTAGGTCATATTACACGTGCCGCTCTTCATAGGCTTGGCTGTCGGTTCTTCATGGACTGACCACATTGCATTTAAACCATTGCGACATAAGTATTAGGTCATATTACATGTGCCGCTCTTCATGGGCTTCACTGTCGGTTCTTCACGGGCTGACCACATTGCATTTAAATCATCGCGACATAAGTATTAGGTCATATTACACGTGCCGCTCTTCATGGGCTTGGCTTTCGGTTCTTCACGGACTGACCACATTGCATTTGACCACATTGCATTTAAACCATTGCGACATAAGTATTAGGTCATATTACACGTGCCGCTCTTCAAGGGCTTCGCTGTCGGTTCCTCACGAGCTGACCACATTGCATTTAAATCATCGCGACATAAGTACTAGGTCATATTACATGTGCCGCTCTTCATGGGCTTGGCTTTCGGTTCTTCACGGACTGACCACATTGCATTTGAGTCATCGCGACATAAGTATTAGGTCATATTACACGTGCCGCTCTTCATGGGCTTGGCTGTCGGTTCTTCAAGGGCTGACCACATTTCATTTCAACCATCACCCCATAAGTATTAGGTCATATGACACATGCCACTCTTCATGGGCTTGGCTGTCGGGTCTTCACAGGCTGACCACATTGCCTTTAAACCATCGCGACATAAGTATTAGGTGATATTACACATGCAGCTCTTCATGGGCTTGGCTGTTGGTTCTTCATGGGCTGACCACATTGCATTTAAACCATCGCAACATAAGTATTAGGTCATATTACACGTGCCGCTCTTCATAGGCTTGGCTGTCGGTTCTTCACAGACTGACCACATTGCATTTAAACCATCGCGAGATAAGTATTAGGTCATATTACATGTGCCACTCTTCATGGGCTTGGCTGTCGGTTCTTCAGGGGCTGACCACATTGCATTTAAACCATTTCGACATAAGTATTTGGTCATATTACACGTGCCGCTCTTCATGGGCTCGGCTGTCAGTTCTTCACGGACTGACCACATTCCATTTGAACCAGCGCGATATAAGTATTAGGTCATATTACACGTGCCGCTCTTCATGGGCTTTACTTTCGGTTCTTCACGGACTAACCATATTGCATTTAAACCATCGCGACATAAGTATTAGGTCATATTACACGTGCCGGTCTTCATGGGCTTGGCTTTCGGTTCTTCACGGACTAACCACATTGCATTTAAACCATCGCGACATAAGTATTAGGTCATATTACACGTGCCGCTCTTCATGGGCTTGGCTGTCGGTTCTTCAGGGACTAACCACATTGCATTTAAACCATCGTGACAGAAGTATTAGGTCATATTACACGTGCCGCTCTTCATAGGCTTGGATATCGGTTCTTCACAGGCTGACCACATTGGATTTAAACCATCGTGACAGAAGTATTAGGTCATATTACACGTGCCGCTCTCCATGGGCTTGGCTGTCTGTTCTTCACGGGCTGACCACATTGCATTTAAATCATCGCGACATAAGTATTAGGTCATATTACACGTGCCGCCCTTCATGGGCTTGGCTGTCAGTTCTTCACGGGCTGACCACATTGCATTTAAACCATCGCAAGATAAGTTTTAAGTCATATTACACATGTCGCTCTTCATGGGCTTGGCTGTCGGTTCTTCACAGACAACCACATTGCATTTAAACCATTGCGACATAAGTATTAGGTCATATTACACGTGCCGCTCTTCATGGGCTTCACTGTCGGTTCTTCACGGGCTGACCACATTGCATTTAAATCATCGCGACATAAGTATTAGGTCATATTACACGTGCTGCTCTTCATGGGCTTGGCTTTCGGTTCTTCACGGACTGACCACATTGCATTTGACCACATTGCATTTAAACCATTGCGACATAAGTATTAGGTCATATTACACATGCCGCTCTTCAAGGACTTCGCTGTCGGTTCCTCACGGGCTGACCACATTGCATTTAAATCATCGCGACATAAGTACTAGGTCATATTACATGTGCCGCTCTTCATGGGCTTGGCTTTCGGTTCTTCACGGACTGACCACATTGCATTTGAGTCATCGCGACATAAGTATTAGGTCATATTACACGTGCCGCTCTTCATGGGCTTGGCTGTCGGTTCTTCAAGGGCTGACCACATTGCATTTAAACCATCGCAACATAAGTATTAGGTCATATTACACGTGCCACTCTTCATGGGCTTGGCTGTCGGTTCTTCAGGGGCTGACCACATTACATTTAAACCATTTCGACATAAGTATTTGGTCATATTACACGTGCCGCTCTTCATGGGCTCGGCTGTCAGTTCTTCACGGACTGACCACATTCCATTTAAACCAGCGCGATATAAGTATTAGGTCATATTACACGTGCCGCTGTTCATGGGCTTGGCTGTCGGTTCTTCACAGACTGATCACATTGCATTTAATTTAAACCATCACAACATAAGTGTTAGGTCATATTAAACATGCCATCCTTCATGGGCTTGGCTGTCGGTTTTTCATCGGCTGACCACATTGCATTTAAACCATCATGACATAAGTATTAAGTCGTATTACACATACCGCTCTTCATGGCCTTGGCTGTCGTTTCCTCACGGGCTGACCACATTGCATTTAAACCATCCCGACATAAGTATTAGGTCATATTACATGTGTCGCTCTTCATGGGCTTGGCTGTCGATTCTTCACGGGTTGACCACATTGCATTTAAACCATCACGACATAAGTATTAGGTCATATTACACGTGCCGCTCTTCATTGGGTTTGCTGTCGGTTCTTCACAGACTGACAACATTGCATTTAAACCATCGCGACATAAGTATTAGGTCGTATTACATGTGCCGCTCTTCATAGGCTTGGCTGTCGGTTCTTCACGGACTGACCACATTGCATTTAAAGAATTGCGACATAAGTATTAGGTCATATTACACGTGTCGCTCCTTATGGGCTTTGCTGTCGGTTCTTCACGGGCTGACCACATTGCATTTAAATCATCGCGACATAAGTATTAGGTCATATTACACGTGCCGCTCTTCAGGCGCTTGGGTTTCGGTTCTTCACGGACTGACCACATTGCTTTTGAAGCATCGCGACATAAGTATTAGGTCATATTACACATGCCGCTCTTCATGGGCTTGGCTGTCGGTTCTTCACGGGCTGACCACATTTCATTTCAACCATCGCGACATAAGTATTAGGTCATATTACACGTGCCGCTCTTCTTGTCCTTGGCTGTTAGGTCTTCACGGGCTGACCACATTGCATTTAAACCGTCACGACATAAGTATTAGGTCATATTACACATGCAGCTCTTCATGGGCTTGGCTGTTGGTTCTTCATGGGCTGACCACATTGCATTTAAACCATTTCGACATAAGTATTAGGTCATATTACACGTGCCGCTCTTCATGGGCTTGGCTGTAGGTTCTTCACAGACTGGCCACATTGCATTTAAACCATCGCGACATAAGTATTAGATCATATTACATGTGCCGCCCTTCATGGGCTTGGCTGCCGGTTCTTCCTGGGCTGACGACATTGCATTTAAACCATCGCGACATAATTATTAGCTCATATTACACGTGCCGCCCTTCATGGGCTTGGCTGTCAGTTCTTCATGGGCTGACCACATTGCATTTAAACCATCGCGACATATGTATTAGGTCATATTACACGTGCCGCTCTTCATTGGCTTTGCTGTCGGTTCTTCACAGACTGACAACATTGCATTTAAACCATCGCGACATAAGTATTAGGTCGTATTACACCTGCCGCTCTTCATAGGCTTGTCTGTCGGTTCTTCACGGACTGACCACATTGCATTTAAACCATTACGACATAAGTACTAGGTCATATTACACGTGCCGCTCTTCATGGGCTTGGCTTTCGGTTCTTCACGGACTGACCACATTGCATTTGAATCATCGCGACATAAGTATTAGGTCATATTACACGGGCCGCTCTTCATGGGCTTGGCTGTCGGTTCTTCATGGGCTGACCACATTTCATTTCAACCATCGCCACATAAGTATTAGGTCATATTACACATGCCACTCTTCATGGGCTTGGCTGTCGGGTCTTCACAGGCTGACCACATTGCATTCAAACCATCGCGACATAAGTATTAGGTCATATTACACGTGCCGCTCTTCATGGGCTTGGCTGTCGGTTCTTCACAGACTGACCACATTGCATTCAAACCATCGCGAGATAAGTATTAGGTCATATTACATGTGCCGCTCTTCATGGGCTTGGCTGTCGGTTCTTCAGGGGCTGACCACATTGCATTTAAACCATTTCGACACAAGTATTTGGTCATATTACACGTGCCGCTCTTCATGGGCTTGGCTGTCAGTTCTTCACGGACTGACCACATTCCATTTACACCAGCGCGACATAAGTATTAGGTCGTATTACATGTGCCGCTCTTCATAGGCTTGGCTGTCGGTTCTTCACGGACTGACCACATTGCATTTAAACAATTGCGACATAAGTATTAGGTCATATTAGACGTGCCGCTCTTTATGGGCTTCGCTGTCGGTTCTTCACGGGCTGACCACATTGCATTTAAATCATCGCGACATAAGTATTAGGTCATATTACACGTGCCGCTCTTCATGCGCTTGGCTTTCAGTTCTTCACGGACTAACCACATTGCATTTAAACCATCGCGACAGAAGTATTAGGTCATATTACAAGTGCCGCTCTTCATAGGCTTGGCTGTCGGTTCTTCACGAGCTGACCACCTTGCATTTAAACCATCGCGACATAAGTATTAGGTCATATTACACGTGCCGCCCTTCATGGGCTTGGCTGTCGGTTCTCCATGGGCTGACCACATTGCATTTAAACCATCGTGACAGAAGTATTAGGTCATATTACACGTGCTGCTCTTTATGGGCTTCGCTATCGGTTCTTCAAGGGCTGACCACATTGCATTCAAATCATCGCGACATAAGTATTAGGTCATATTACACGTGCCGCTCTTCATGGGCTTGGCTTTCGGTTCTTCACGGACTAACCACATTGCATTTAAACCATCGCGACATAAGTATTAGGTCATATTACACGTGCTGCTCTTCATGGGCTTGGCTTTCGGTTCTTCACGGTCTAACCACATTGCATTTAAACCATCGCGACAGAAGTATTAGGTCATATTACACGTGCCGCTCTTCATAGGCTTGGATGTCGGTTCTTCACAGGCTGACCACATTGCATTTAAACCATCGTGACAGAAGTATGAGGTCATATTACACGTGCCGCTCTCCATGGGCTTGGCTGTCTGTTCTTCACGGGCTGACCACATTGCATTTAAATCATCGCGACATAAGTATTAGGTCATACTACACGTGCCGCCCTTCATGGGCTTGGCTGTCAGTTCTTCACGGGCTGACCACATTGCATTTCAACCATCGCGAGATAAGTTTTAAGTCATATTACATGTGCCGCTCTTCATGGGCTTGGCTGGCGGTTCTTCACAGACGACCACATTGCATTTAAACCATCGCGACATAAGTATTAGGTCATATTACACGTGCCGCTCTTCATAGGCTTGGCTGTCGGTTCTTCATGGACTGACCACATTGCATTTAAACCATCGTGACAGAAGTATTAGGTCATATTACACGTGCCGCTCTTTATGGGCTTCGCTGTCGGTTCTTCAAGGGCTGACCACATTGCATTTAAATCATCGCGACATAAGTATTAGGTCATATTACACGTGCCGCTCTTCATGGGCTTGGCTTTCGGTTCTTCACGGACTAACCACATTGCATTTAAACCATCGCGACATAAGTATTAGGTCATATTACATGTGCCGCTCTTCATGGGCTTGGCTGTCGGTTCTTCACAGACGACCACATTGCATTTAAACCATC
The DNA here is from genome assembly GCA_031216915.1 of Pictodentalium vernedei. Taxonomy (NCBI): domain Eukaryota; kingdom Metazoa; phylum Mollusca; class Scaphopoda; order Dentaliida; family Dentaliidae; genus Pictodentalium; species Pictodentalium vernedei. Next base: position 313,268,528 of record CM062289.1, read on the forward strand.
GCGACAGAAGTATTAGGTCATATTACACGTGCCGCTCTTCATAGGCTTGAATGTCCTTCTTCTTAGGCTGACCACATTGCATTTAAACCATCGTGACAGAAGTATTAGGTCATATTACACGTGCCGCTCTCCATGGGCTTGGCTGTCTGTTCTTCACGGGCTGACCACATTGCATTTAAATCATCGCGACATAAGTATTAGGTCATATTACATGTGCCGCCCTTCATGGGCTTGGCTGTCAGTTCTTCACGGACTGACCACATTGCATTTAAACCATCGCGATATAAGTATTAGGTCATATTACACGTGCCGCTCTTCATTGGCTTTGCTGTCGGTTCTTCACAGACTGACAACATTGCATTTAAACCATCGCGACATAAGTATTAGGTCGTATTACACGTGCTGCTCTTCATAGGCTTGTCTGTCGGTTGTTCACGGACTGACCACATTGCATTTAAACCATTACGACATAAGTACTAGGTCATATTACACGTGCCGCTCTTCATGGGCTTGGCTTTCGGTTCTTCACGGACTGACCACATTGCATTTGAATCATCGCGACATAAGTATTAGGTCATATTACACGGGCCGCTCTTCATGGGCTTGGCTGTCGGTTCTTCATGGGCTGACCACATTTCATTTCAACCATCGCCACATAAGTATTAGGTCATATTACACATGCCACTCTTCATGGGCTTGGCTGTCGCGTCTTCACAGGCTGACCACATTGCCTTTAAACCATCGCGACATAAGTATTAGGTGATATTACACATGCAGCTCTTCATGGGCTTGGCTTTCGGTTCTTCACGGACTAACCACATTGCATTTAAACCATCGCGACAGAAGTATTAGGTCATATAACACGTTCCGCTCTTCATAGGCTTGGCTGTCGGTTCTTCACTGGCTGACCACATTGCATTTAAACCATCGCGACATAAGTATTAGGTCATATTACACGCGCCGCCCTTCATGGGCTTGGATGTCGGTTCTCCATGGGCTGACCACATTGCATTTAAACCATCGCGACATAAGTATTAGGTCATATTACACGTGCCGCTCTTCATGGGCTTGGCTGTCGGTTCTTCACGGACTAACCACATTGCATTTAAACCATCGCGACAGAAGTATTAGGTCATATTACACGTGCCGCTCTTCATCGGCTTGGATGTCGGTTCTTCACAGGCTGACCACATTGCATTTAAACCATCGCGACAGAAGTATTAGGTCATATTACACGTGCCGCTCTCCATGGGCTTGGCTGTCTGTTCTTCACGGGCTGACCACATTGCATTTAAATCGTTGCGAAATAAGTATTAGGTCATATTACACGTGCCGCTCTTCATGGGCTTCGTTGTCGGTTCTTCATGGGCTGACCACATTGCATTTAAATCATCGCGACATAAGTATTAGGTCATATTACACGTGCCGCCCTTCATGGGCTTGGCTGTCAGTTCTTCACGGGCTGACCATATTGCATTTAAACCATTGCGACATAATTATTAGGTCATATTACACGTGCCGCCCTTCATGAGGTTGGCTGCCGGTTCTTCATGGGCCGACCACATTGCATTTAAACCATCGCGACATAAGTATTAGGTCATATTACATGTGCTGCTCTTCATGGGCTTGGCTGTCGGTCCTTCACGGACTAACCACATTGCCTTTAAACCATCGCGACAGAAGTATTAGGTCATATTACACATGCCGCTCTTCATAGGCTTGGCTGTCGGTTCTTCACGGGCTGACCACATTGCATTTAATCCATCGCGACTGAAGTATTAAGTCATATTACACGTGCCGCTCTTCATGGGCTTGGCTGTCGGTTCTTCACAGGCTTACCACATTGCATTTAAATCGTCACGACATACGTATTAGGTCATATTACACGTGCCACCCTTGATCGGCTAGGCTGTCAGTTCTTCACGGGCTGACCACATTGCATTTAAACCATCGCGAGATAAGTTTTAGGTCATATTACATGTGCCGCTCTTCATGGGCTTGGCTGTCGGTTCTTCACAGACTGACCACATTGCATTTAAACCATCGCGACATAAGTATTAGGTCATATTACACGTGCCGCTCTTCATAGGCTTGGCTGTCGGTTCATCACGGACTGACCACATTGCATTTAAACCATTGCGACATAAGTATTAGGTCATATTACACGTGCCGCTCTTCATGGGCTTCGCTGTCGGTTCTTCATGGGCTGACCACATTGCATTTAAATCATTGCGACATAAGTATTAGGTCATATTACATGTGCCGCTCTTCATGGGCTTGGCTGTCGGTTCTTCACAGACTGACCACATTGCATTTAAACCATCGCGACATAAGTATTAGGTCATATTACACGTGCCGCTCTTCATAGGCTTGGCTGTCGGTTTATCACGGACTGACGACATTGCATTTAAACCATTGCGAAATAAGTATTAGGTCATATTACACGTGCCGCTCTTCATGGGCTTCGCTATCGGTTCTTCATGGGCTGACCACATTGCATTTAAATCATCGCGACATAAGTATTAGGTCATATTACATGTGCCGCTCTTCATGGGCTTGGCTTTCGGTTCTTCACGGACTGACCACATTGCATTTGACCACATTGCATTTAAACCATCGCGACATAAGTATTAGGTCATATTACACGTGCCACTCTTCATGGGCTTGGCTGTCGGTTCTTCAAGGGCTGACCACATTGCATTTAAATCATCGCGACATAAGTATTAGGTCATATTACACGTGCCGCTCTTCATAGGCTTGGCTGTCGGTTCTTCACACGCTGACCACATTGCATTTAAACCATAGCGACATAAGTATTAGGTCATATTACACGTGCCGCCCTTCATTGGCTTGGCTGTCAGTTCTTCACGGGCTGACCACATTGCATTTAAACCATTGCGAGATAAATATTAGGTCATATTACATGTGCCGCTCTTCATGGGCTTGGCTGTCGGTTCTTCAGAGACTGACCACATTGCATTTAAACCATCGCGACATAAGTATTAGGTCATATTACACGTGCCGCTCTTCATGGGCTTGGCTGTCGGTTCTTCACAGACTGACCACATTGCATTTAAACCATCACGAGATAAGTATTAGGTCATATTACATGTGCCGCTCTTCATGGGCTTGGCTGTTGGTTATTCAGGGGCTGACCACATTGCATTTAAACCATTTCGACATAAGTATTAGGTCGTATTACATGTGCCGCTCTTCATAGGCTTGGCTGTCGGTTCTTCACGGACTGACCACATTGCATTTAAACAATTGCGACATAAGTATTAGTTCATATTACACATGCCGCTCTTTATGGGCTTGGCTTTCGGTTCTTCACGGACTGACCACATTGCATTTGACCACATTGCATTTAAACCATCGCGACATAAGTATTAGGTCATATTACACGTGCCGCTCTTCATGGGCTTGGCTTTCGGTTCTTCATGGGCTGACCACATTGCATTTAAATCATCGCGACATAAGTATTAGGTCATATTACACGTGCCGCTCTTCATGGGCTTAACTTTCGGTTCTTCACGGACTGACCACATTGCATTTGACCACATTGCATTGAAACCATCGCGACATAAGTATTAGGTCATATTACACGTGCCACTCTTCATGGGCTTGGCTGTCGGTTCTTCAAGGGCTGACCACATTGCATTTAAACCATCGCGAGATAAGTTTTAGGTCATATTACATGTGCCGCTCTTCATGGGCTTGGCTGTCGGTTCTTCACAGACTGACCACATTGCATTTAAACCATCGCGACATAAGTATTACGTCATATTACACGTGCCGCTCTTCATAGGCTTGGCTGTCGGTTCATCACGGACTGACCACATTGCATTTAAACCATTGCGACATAAGTATTAGGTCATAGTACACGTGCCGCTCTTCATGGGCTTCGCTGTCGGTTCTTCATGGGCTGACCACATTGCATTTAAATCATCGCGACATAAGTATTAGGTCATATTACATGTGCCGCTCTTCATGGGCTTGGCTGTCGGTTCTTCACAGACTGCCCACATTGCATTTAAAGCATCACGACATAAGTATTAGGTCATATTACACGTGCCGCTCTTCATAGGCTTGGCTGTTGGTTCATCACGGACTGTCGACATAGCATTTAAACCATTGCGAAATAAGTATTAGGTCATATTACACGTGCCGCTCTTCATGGGCTTGGCTTTCAGTTCTTCACGGACTAACCACATTGCATTTAAACCATCGCGACAGAAGTATTAGGTCATATTACACGTGCCGCTCTTCATAGGCTTGGCTGTCGGTTCTTCACAGACTGACCACATTGCATTTAAACCATCGCGGGATAAGTATCAGGTCATATTACATGTGCCGCTCTTCATGGGCTTGGCTGTCTGTTCTTCACGGGCTGATCACATTGCATTTAAATCATCACGACATAAGTATTAGGTCATATTACACGTGCCGCCCTTCATGGGCTTGGCTGTCAGTTCTTCACGGGCTGACCATATTGCATTTAAACCATTGCGACATAATTATTAGGTCATATTACACGTGCCGCCCTTCATGAGGTTGGCTGCCGGTTCTTCATGGGCCGACCACATTGCATTTAAACCATCGCGACATAAGTATTAGGTCATATTACATGTGCCGCTCTTCATGGGCTTGGCTGTCGGTCCTTCACGGACTAACCACATTGCCTTTAAACCATCGCGACAGAAGTATTAGGTCATATTACACATGCCGCTCTTCATAGGCTTGGCTGTCGGTTCTTCACGGGCTGACCACATTGCATTTAATCCATCGCGACTGAAGTATTAAGTCATATTACACGTGCCGCTCTTCATGGGCTTGGCTGTCGGTTCTTCACAGGCTGACCACATTGCATTTAAATCGTCACGACATACGTATTAGGTCATATTACACGTGCCACCCTTGATCGGCTAGGCTGTCAGTTCTTCACGGGCTGACCACATTGCATTTAAACCATCGCGAGATAAGTTTTAGGTCACATTACATGTGCCGCTCTTCATGGGCTTGGCTGTCGGTTCTTCACAGACTGACCACATTGCATTTAAACCATCGCGACATAAGTATTAGGTCATATTACACGTGCCGCTCTTCATAGGCTTGGCTGTCGGTTCATCACGGACTGACCACATTGCATTTAAACCATTGCGACATAAGTATTAGGTCATATTACACGTGCCGCTCTTCATGGGCTTCGCTGTCGGTTCTTCATGGGCTGACCACATTGCATTTAAATCATTGCGACATAAGTATTAGGTCATATTACATGTGCCGCTCTTCATGGGCTTGGCTGTCGGTTCTTCACAGACTGACCACATTGCATTTAAACCATCGCGACATAAGTATTAGGTCATATTACACGTGCCGCTCTTCATAGGCTTGGCTGTCGGTTTATCACGGACTGACGACATTGCATTTAAACCATTGCGAAATAAGTATTAGGTCATATTACACGTGCCGCTCTTCATGGGCTTCGCTATCGGTTCTTCATGGGCTGATCACATTGCATTTAAATCATCGCGACATAAGTATTAGGTCATATTACATGTGCCGCTCTTCATGGGCTTGGCTTTCGGTTCTTCACGGACTGACCACATTGCATTTGACCACATTGCATTTAAACCATCGCGACATAAGTATTAGGTCATATTACACGTGCCACTCTTCATGGGCTTGGCTGTCGGTTCTTCAAGGGCTGACCACATTGCATTTAAATCATCGCGACATAAGTATTAGGTCATATTACACGTGCCGCTCTTCATAGGCTTGGCTGTCGGTTCTTCACACGCTGACCACATTGCATTTAAACCATAGCGACATAAGTATTAGGTCATATTACACGTGCCGCCCTTCATTGGCTTGGCTGTCAGTTCTTCACGGGCTGACCACATTGCATTTAAACCATTGCGAGATAAATATTAGGTCATATTACATGTGCCGCTCTTCATGGGCTTGGCTGTCGGTTCTTCAGAGACTGACCACATTGCATTTAAACCATCGCGACATAAGTATTAGGTCATATTACACGTGCCGCTCTTCATGGGCTTGGCTGTCGGTTCTTCACAGACTGACCACATTGCATTTAAACCATCACGAGATAAGTATTAGGTCATATTACATGTGCCGCTCTTCATGGGCTTGGCTGTTGGTTATTCAGGGGCTGACCACATTGCATTTAAACCATTTCGACATAAGTATTAGGTCGTATTACATGTGCCGCTCTTCATAGGCTTGGCTGTCGGTTCTTCACGGACTGACCACATTGCATTTAAACAATTGCGACATAAGTATTAGTTCATATTACACATGCCGCTCTTTATGGGCTTGGCTTTCGGTTCTTCACGGACTGACCACATTGCATTTGACCACATTGCATTTAAACCATCGCGACATAAGTATTAGGTCATATTACACGTGCCGCTCTTCATGGGCTTGGCTTTCGGTTCTTCATGGGCTGACCACATTGCATTTAAATCATCGCGACATAAGTATTAGGTCATATTACACGTGCCGCTCTTCATGGGCTTAACTTTCGGTTCTTCACGGACTGACCACATTGCATTTGACCACATTGCATTGAAACCATCGCGACATAAGTATTAGGTCATATTACACGTGCCACTCTTCATGGGCTTGGCTGTCGGTTCTTCAAGGGCTGACCACATTGCATTTAAACCATCGCGAGATAAGTTTTAGGTCATATTACATGTGCCGCTCTTCATGGGCTTGGCTGTCGGTTCTTCACAGACTGACCACATTGCATTTAAACCATCGCGACATAAGTATTACGTCATATTACACGTGCCGCTCTTCATAGGCTTGGCTGTCGGTTCATCACGGACTGACCACATTGCATTTAAACCATTGCGACATAAGTATTAGGTCATAGTACACGTGCCGCTCTTCATGGGCTTCGCTGTCGGTTCTTCATGGGCTGACCACATTGCATTTAAATCATCGCGACATAAGTATTAGGTCATATTACATGTGCCGTTCTTCATGGGCTTGGCTGTCGGTTCTTCACAGACTGCCCACATTGCATTTAAAGCATCACGACATAAGTATTAGGTCATATTACACGTGCCGCTCTTCATAGGCTTGGCTGTTGGTTCATCACGGACTGTCGACATAGCATTTAAACCATTGCGAAATAAGTATTAGGTCATATTACACGTGCCGCTCTTCATGGGCTTCGCTGTCGGTTCTTCATGGGCTGACCACATTGCATTTAAATCATCGCTACATAAGTATTAGGTCATATTACATGTGCCGCTCTTCATGGGCTTGGCTTTCGGTTCTTCATGAACTGACCACATTGCATTTGACCACATTGCATTTAAACCATCGCGACATAAGTATTAGGTCATATTACACGTGCCACTCTTCATGGGCTTGGCTGTCGGTTCTTCAAGGGCTGACCACATTGCATTTAAATCATCGCGACATAAGTATTAGGTCATATTACACGTGCCGCTCTTCATAGGCTTGGCTGTCGGTTCTTCACAGGCTGACCACATTGCATTTAAACCATAGCAACATAAGTATTAGGTCATATTACACGTGCCGCCCTTCATAGGCTTGGCTGTCAGTTCTTCACGGGCTGACCACATTGCATTTAAACCATTGAGAGATAAATATTAGGTCATATTACATGTGCCGCTCTTCATAGGCTTGGCTGTCGGTTCTTCACAGACTGACCACATTGCATTTAAACCATCGCGACATAAGTATTAGGTCATATTACACGTGCCGCTCTTCATGGGCTTGGCTGTCGGTTCTTCACAGACTGACCACATTGCATTTAAACCATCACGAGATAAGTATTAGGTCATATTACATGTGCCGCTCTTCATGGGCTTGGCTGTTGGTTCTTCAGGGGCTGACCACATTGCATTTAAACCATTTCGACATAAGTATTAGGTCGTATTACATGTGCCGCTCTTCATAGGCTTGGCTGTCGGTTCTTCACGGACTGACCACATTGCATTTAAACAATTGCGACATAAGTATTCGGTCATATTACACGTGCTGCTCTTTATGGGCTTCGCTGTCGGGTCTTCACGGGCTGACCACATTGCATTTAAATCATCGCGACATAAGTATTAGGTCCTATTACACATGCCGCTCTTCATGGGCTTGGCTTTCGGTTCTTCACGGACGGACCACATTGCATTTGAACCATCGTGACATAAGTATTAGGTCATATTACACGTGCCGCTCTTCATGGGCTTTGCTGTCGGGTCCTCACAGGCTGACCATATTGCATTTAAACCATCGCGACATAAGTATTAGGTCATATTACACATGCAGCTCTTCATGGGCTTGGCTGTTGGTTCTTCATGGGCTGACCACATTGCATTTAAACCATAGCGACATAAGTATTAGGTCATATTAAACGTGCCGCCCTTCATGGGCTTGGCTGTCGGTTCTTCACGGACTGACCACATTGCATTTAAACCATCGCGACAGAAGTATTAGGTCATATTACACGTGCCGCTCTTCATAGGCTTGGCTGTCGGTTCTTCACGGGCTGATCACATTGTATTTAAACCATCGCGACATAAGTATTAGGTCATATTAAACGTGCCGCCCTTCATGGGCTTGGATGTCGGTTCTCCATGGGCTGACCACATTGCATTTAAACCATCGCGACATAAGTATTAGGTCATATTACACGTGCCGCTCTTCATGGGCTTGGCTGTCGGTTCTTCACGGACTAACCACATTGCATTTAAACCATCGCAACAGAAGTATTAGGTCATATTACACGTGCCGCTCTTCATAGGCTTGGATGTCGGTTCTTCACAGGCTGACCACATTGCATTTAAACCATCGCGACAGAAGTATTAGGTCATATTACACATGCCGCTCTCCATGGGCTTGGCTGTCTGTTCTTCACGGGCTGACCACATTGCATTTAAATCATTGCGAAATAAGTATTAGGTCATATTACACGTGCCGCTCTTCATGGGCTTCGCTGTCGGTTCTTCATGGGCTGACCACATTGCATTTAAATCATCGCGACATAAGTATTAGGTCATATTACACGTGCCGCTCTTCATGGGCTTGGCTTTCGGTTCTTCACGGACTGACCACATTGCATTTGACCACATTGCATTTAAACCATCGCGACATAAGTATTAGGTCATATTACACATGCCGCTCTTCATGGGCTTGGTTGTCGGTTCTTAAAGGGCTAACCACATTGCATTTAAATCATCGCAACATAAGTATTAGGTCATATTACACGTGCCGCTCGTCATAGGCTTGGCTGTCGGTTCTTCACAGGCTAACCACATTGCATTTAAACCATCGCGACATAAGTATTAGGTCATATTACACATGCCGCCCTTCATAGGCTTGGCTGTCAGTTCTTCACGGGCTGACCACATTGCATTTAAACCATCGCGAGATAAATATTAGGTCATATTACATGTGCCGCTCTTCATGGGCTTGGCTGTCGGTTGTTCACAGACTGACCACATTGCATTTAAACCATCGCGACATAAGTATTAGGTCATATTACACGTGCCGCTCTTCATGGGCTTGGCTGTCGGTTCTTCACAGACTGACCACATTGCATTTAAACCATCGCGAGATAAGTATTAGGTCATATTACATGTGCCGCTCTTCATGGGCTTGGCTGTCGGTTCTTCAGGGGCTGACCACATTGCATTTAAACCATTTCGACATAAGTATTTGGTCATATTACACGTGCCGCTCTTCATGGGCTTGGCTGTCAGTTCTTCACGGACTGACCACATTCCATTTACACCAGCGCGACATAAGTATTAGGTCGTATTACATGTGCCGCTCTTCATAGGCTTGGCTGTCGGTTCTTCACGGACTGACCACATTGCATTTAAACAATTGCGACATAAGTATTAGGTCATATTACACGTGCCGCTCTTTATGGGCTTCGCTGTCGGTTCTTCACGGGCTGAGCACATTGCATTTAAATCATCGCGACATAAGTATTAGGCCATATTACACGTGCCGCTCTTCATGGGCTTGGCTTTCAGTTCTTCACGGACTAACCACATTGCATTTAAACCATCGCGACAGAAGTATTAGGTCATATTACACGTGCCGCTCTTCATAGGCTTGGCTGTCGGTTCTTCACGAGCTTTCCACATTGCATTTAAACCATCGCGACATAAGTATTAGGTCATATTACATGTGCCGCTCTTCATGGGCTTGGCTGTCGGTTCTTCAGGGGCTGACCACATTGCATTTAAACCATTGCGACATAAGTATTAGGTCATATTACACGTGCCGCTCTTCATGGGCTTCGCTGTCGGTTCTTCATGGGCTGACCACATTGCATTTAAATCATTGCGACATAAGTATTAGGTCATATTACATGTGCTGCTCTTCATGGGCTTGGCTGTCGGTTCTTCACAGACTGACCACATTGCATTTAAACCATCGCGACATAAGTATTAGGTCATATTACACGTGCCGCTCTTCATAGGCTTGGCTGTCGGTTCATCACGGACTGACGACATTGCATTTAAACCATTGCGAAATAAGTATTAGGTCATATTACACGTGCCGCTCTTCATGGGCTTCGCTGTCGGTTCTTCATGGGCTGACCACATTGCATTTAAATCATCGCGACATAAGTATTAGGTCATATTACACGTGCCGCTCTTCATGGGCTTGGCTTTCGGTTCTTCACGGACTGACCACATTGCATTTGACCACATTGCATTTAAACCATCGCGACATAAGTATTAGGTCATATTACACGTGCCACTCTTCATGGGCTTGGCTGTCGGTTCTTCAAGGGCTGACCACGTTGCATTTAAATCATCGCGACATAAGTATTAGGTCATATTACACGTGCCGCTCTTCATAGGCTTGGCTGTCGGTTCTTCACAGGCTGACCACATTGCATTTAAACCATAGCGACATAAGTATTAGGTCCTATTACACGTGCCGCCCTTCATAGGCTTGGCTGTCAGTTCTTCACGGGCTGACCACATTGCATTTAAACCATTGCGACATAAGTATTAGGTCATAGTACACGTGCCGCTCTTCATGGGCTTCGCTGTCGGTTCTTCATGGGCTGACCACATTGCATTTAAATCATCGCTACATAAGTATTAGGTCATATTACATGTGCCGCTCTTCATGGGCTTGGCTTTCGGTTCTTCATGGACTGACCACATTGCATTTGACCACATTGCATTTAAACCATCGCGACATAAGTATTAGGTCATATTACACGTGCCACTCTACATGGGCTTGGCTGTCAGTTCTTCAAGGGCTGACCACATTGCATTTAAATCATCGCGACATAAGTATTAGGTCATATTACACGTGCCGCTCTTCATAGGCTTGGCTGTCGGTTCTTCACAGGCTGACCACATTGCATTTAAACCATAGCGACATAAGTATTAGGTCATATTACACGTGCCGCCCTTCATAGGCTTGGCTGTCAGTTCTTCACGGGCTGACCACATTGCATTTAAACCATTGAGAGATAAATATTAGGTCATATTACATGTGCCGCTCTTCATAGGCTTGGCTGTCGGTTCTTCACAGACTGACCACATTGCATTTAAACCATCGCGACATAAGTATTAGGTCATATTACACGTGCCGCTCTTCATGGGCTTGGCTGTCGGTTCTTCACAGACTGACCACATTGCATTTAAACCATCACGAGATAAGTATTAGGTCATATTACATGTGCCGCTCTTCATGGGCTTGGCTGTTGGTTCTTCAGCGGCTGACCACATTGCATTTAAACCATTTCGACATAAGTATTAGGTCGTATTACATGTGCCGCTCTTCATAGGCTTGGCTGTCGGTTCTTCACGGACTGACCACATTGCATTTAAACAATTGCGACATAAGTATTAGGTCATATTACACGTGCCGCTCTTTATGGGCTTCGCTGTCGGATCTTCACGGGCTGACCACATTGCATTTAAATCATCGCGACGTAAGTATTAGGTCATATTACACATGCCGCTCTTCATGGGCTTGGCTTTCGGTTCTTCACGGACTAACCACATTGCATTTAAACCATCGCGACAGAAGTGTTAGGTCATATTACACGTGCCGCTCTTCATAGGCTTGGCTGTCGGTTCTTCACGGGCTGATCACATTGTATTTAAACCATCGCGACATAAGTATTAGGTCATATTACACGTGCCGCCCTTCATGGGCTTGGATGTCGGTTCTCCATGGGCTGACCACATTGCATTTAAACCATCGCGACATAAGTATTAGGTCATATTACACGTGCCGCTCTTCATGGGCTTGGCTGTCGGTTCTTCACGGACTAACCACATTGCATTTAAACCATCGCGACAGAAGTATTAGGTCATATTTCACGTGCCGCTCTTCATAGGCTTGGATGTCGGTTCTTCACAGGCTGACCACATTGCATTTAAACCATCGCGACAGAAGTATTAGGTCATATTACACGTGCCGCTCTCCATGGGCTTGGCGGACTGTTCTTCACGGGCTGACCACATTGCATTTAAATCATTGCGAAATAAGTATTAGGTCATATTACACGTGCCGCTCTTCATGGGCTTGGCTGTCGGTTCTTCAGGGGCTGACCACATTGCATTTAAACCATTTCGACATAAGTATTTGGTCATATTACACGTGCCGCTCTTCATGGGCTTGGCTGTCAGTTCTTCACGGACTGACCACATTCCATTTACACCAGCGCGACATAAGTATTAGGTCGTATTACATGTGCCGCTCTTCATAGGCTTGGCTGTCGGTTCTTCACGGACTGACCACATTGCATTTAAACAATTGCGACATAAGTATTAGGTCATATTACACGTGCCGCTCTTTATGGGCTTCGCTGTCGGTTCTTCACGGGCTGAGCACATTGCATTTAAATCATCGCGACATAAGTATTAGGTCATATTACACGTGCCGCTCTTCATGGGCTTGGCTTTCAGTTCTTCACGGACTAACCACATTGCATTTAAACCATCGCGACAGAAGTATTAGGTCATATTACACGTGCCGCTCTTCATAGGCTTGGCTGTCGGTTCTTCACGAGCTTTCCACATTGCATTTAAACCATCGCGACATAAGTATTAGGTCATATTACATGTGCCGCTCTTCATGGGCTTGGCTGTCGGTTCTTCAGGGGCTGACCACATTGCATTTAAACCATTGCGACATAAGTATTAGGTCATATTACACGTGCCGCTCTTCATGGGCTTCGCTGTCGGTTCTTCATGGGCTGACCACATTGCATTTAAATCATTGCGACATAAGTATTAGGTCATATTACATGTGCTGCTCTTCATGGGCTTGGCTGTCGGTTCTTCACAGACTGACCACATTGCATTTAAACCATCGCGACATAAGTATTAGGTCATATTACACATGCCGCTCTTCATAGGCTTGGCTGTCGGTTCATCACGGACTGACGACATTGCATTTAAACCATTGCGAAATAAGTATTAGGTCATATTACACGTGCCGCTCTTCATGGGCTTCGCTGTCGGTTCTTCATGGGCTGACCACATTGCATTTAAATCATCGCGACATAAGTATTAGGTCATATTACACGTGCCGCTCTTCATGGGCTTGGCTTTCGGTTCTTCACGGACTGACCACATTGCATTTGACCACATTGCATTTAAACCATCGCGACATAAGTATTAGGTCATATTACACGTGCCACTCTTCATGGGCTTGGCTGTCGGTTCTTCAAGGGCTGACCACGTTGCATTTAAATCATCGCGACATAAGTATTAGGTCATATTACACGTGCCGCTCTTCATAGGCTTGGCTGTCGGTTCTTCACAGGCTGACCACATTGCATTTAAACCATAGCGACATAAGTATTAGGTCCTATTACACGTGCCGCCCTTCATAGGCTTGGCTGTCAGTTCTTCACGGGCTGACCACATTGCATTTAAACCATTGCGACATAAGTATTAGGTCATAGTACACGTGCCGCTCTTCATGGGCTTCGCTGTCGGTTCTTCATGGGCTGACCACATTGCATTTAAATCATCGCTACATAAGTATTAGGTCATATTACATGTGCCGCTCTTCATGGGCTTGGCTTTCGGTTCTTCATGGACTGACCACATTGCATTTGACCACATTGCATTTAAACCATCGCGACATAAGTATTAGGTCATATTACACGTGCCACTCTACATGGGCTTGGCTGTCAGTTCTTCAAGGGCTGACCACATTGCATTTAAATCATCGCGACATAAGTATTAGGTCATATTACACGTGCCGCTCTTCATAGGCTTGGCTGTCGGTTCTTCACAGGCTGACCACATTGCATTTAAACCATAGCGACATAAGTATTAGGTCATATTACACGTGCCGCCCTTCATAGGCTTGGCTGTCAGTTGTTCACGGGCTGACCACATTGCATTTAAACCATTGAGAGATAAATATTAGGTCATATTACATGTGCCGCTCTTCATAGGCTTGGCTGTCGGTTCTTCACAGACTGACCACATTGCATTTAAACCATCGCGACATAAGTATTAGGTCATATTACACGTGCCGCTCTTCATGGGCTTGGCTGTCCGTTCTTCACAGACTGACCACATTGCATTTAAACCATCACGAGATAAGTATTAGGTCATATTACATGTGCCGCTCTTCATGGGCTTGGCTGTTGGTTCTTCAGCGGCTGACCACATTGCATTTAAACCATTTCGACATAAGTATTAGGTCGTATTACATGTGCCGCTCTTCATAGGCTTGGCTGTCGGTTCTTCACGGACTGACCACATTGCATTTAAACAATTGCGACATAAGTATTAGGTCATATTACACGTGCCGCTCTTTATGGGCTTCGCTGTCGGATCTTCACGGGCTGACCACATTGCATTTAAATCATCGCGACGTAAGTATTAGGTCATATTACACATGCCGCTCTTCATGGGCTTGGCTTTCGGTTCTTCACGGACTAACCACATTGCATTTAAACCATCGCGACAGAAGTGTTAGGTCATATTACACGTGCCGCTCTTCATAGGCTTGGCTGTCGGTTCTTCACGGGCTGATCACATTGTATTTAAACCATCGCGACATAAGTATTAGGTCATATTACACGTGCCGCCCTTCATGGGCTTGGATGTCGGTTCTCCATGGGCTGACCACATTGCATTTAAACCATCGCGACATAAGTATTAGGTCATATTACACGTGCCGCTCTTCATGGGCTTGGCTGTCGGTTCTTCACGGACTAACCACATTGCATTTAAACCATCGCGACAGAAGTATTAGGTCATATTTCACGTGCCGCTCTTCATAGGCTTGGATGTCGGTTCTTCACAGGCTGACCACATTGCATTTAAACCATCGCGACAGAAGTATTAGGTCATATTACACGTGCCGCTCTCCATGGGCTTGGCGGACTGTTCTTCACGGGCTGACCACATTGCATTTAAATCATTGCGAAATAAGTATTAGGTCATATTACACGTACCGCTCTTCATGGGCTTCGCTGTCGGTTCTTCATGGGCTGACCACATTGCATTTAAATCATCGCGACATAAGTATTAGGTCATATTACACGTGCCGCTCTTCATGGGCTTGGCTTTCGGTTCTTCACGGACTGACCACATTGCATTTGACCACATTGCATTTAAACCATCGCGACATAAGTATTAGGTCATATTACACGTGCCGCTCTTCATGGGCTTGGCTGTCGGTTCTTCAAGGGCTGACCACATTGCATTTAAATCATCGCGACATAAGTATTAGGTCATATTACACGTGCCGCTCTTCATGGCTTGGCTGTCGGTTCTTCACAGGCTAACCACATTGCATTTAAACCATCGCGACATAAGTATTAGGTCATATTACACATGCCGCCCTTCATAGGCTTGGCTGTCAGTTCTTCACGGGCTGACCACATTGCATTTAAACCATCGCGAGATAAATATTAGGTCATATTACATGTGCCTCTCTTCATGGGCTTGGCTGTCGGTTGTTCACAGACTGACCACATTGCATTTAAACCATCGCGAGATAAGTATTAGGTCATATTACATGTGCCGCTCTTCATGGGCTTGGCTGTCGGTTCTTCAGGGGCTGACCACATTGCATTTAAACCATTTCGACATAAGTATTTGGTCATATTACACGTGCCGCTCTTCATGGGCTTGGCTGTCAGTTCTTCACGGACTGACCACATTCCATTTACACCAGCGCGACATAAGTATTAGGTCGTATTACATGTGCCGCTCTTCATAGGCTTGGCTGTCGGTTCTTCACGGACTGACCACATTGCATTTAAACAATTGCGACATAAGTATTAGGTCATATTACACGTGCCGCTCTTTATGGGCTTCGCTGTCGGTTCTTCACGGGCTGACCACATTGCATTTAAATCATCGCGACATAAGTATTAGGTCATATTACACGTGCCGCTCTTCACGGGCTTGGCTTTCAGTTCTTCACGGACTAACCACCTTGCATTTAAACCATCGCGACAGAAGTATTAGGTCATATTACACGTGCCGCTCTTCATAGGCTTGGCTGTCGGTTCTTCACGAGCTGACCACATTGCATTTAAACTATCGCGACATAAGTATTAGGTCATATTACATGTGCCGCTCTTCATGGGCTTGGCTGTCGGTTCTTCAGGGGCTGACCACATTGCATTTAAACCATTTCGACATAAGTATTAGGTCATATTACACGTGCCCCTCTTCATTGGCTTGGCTTTCAGTTCTTCACGGACTAACCACATTGCATTTAAACCATCGCGACAGAAGTATTAGGTCATATTACACGTGCCGCTCTTCATAGGCTTGGCTGTCGGTTCTTCACGAGCTGGCCACATTGCATTTAAACCATCGCGACATAAGTATTAGGTCATATTACACTCGCCGCCCTTCATGGGCTTGACTGTCGGTTCTCCATGGGCTGACCACATTGCATTTAAACCATCGTGACAGAAGTATTAGGTCATATTACACGTGCCGCTCTTTATGGGCTTCGCTGTCGGTTCTTCAAGGGCTGACCACATTGCATTTAAATCATCGCGACATAAGTATTAGGTCATATTACACGTGTCGCTCTTCATGGGCTTGGCTTTCGGTTCTTCACGGACTAACCGCATTGCATTTAAACCATCGCGACATAAGTATTAGGTCATATTACACGTGCCGGTCTTCATGGGCTTGGCTGTCGGTTCTTCACGGACTAACCACATTGCATTTAAACCATCGCGACATAAGTATTAGGTCATATTACACGTGCCGCTCTTCATGGGCTTGGCTGTCGGTTCTTCAGGGACTAACCACATTGCATTTAAACCATCGCGACAGAAGTATTAGGTCATATTACACGTGCCGCTCTTCATAGGCTTGGATGTCGGTTCTTCACAGGCTGACCACATTGCATTTAAACCATCGTGACAGAAGTATTAGGTCATATTACACGTGCCGCTCTCCATGGGCTTGGCTGTCTGTTCTTCACGGGCTGACCACATTGCATTTAAATCATCGCGACATAAGTATTAGGTCATATTAC
Source organism: Pictodentalium vernedei (assembly GCA_031216915.1). NCBI lineage: Eukaryota > Metazoa > Mollusca > Scaphopoda > Dentaliida > Dentaliidae > Pictodentalium > Pictodentalium vernedei. The sequence continues at coordinate 313,286,045 of CM062289.1, forward strand.
ACGTGCCGCCCTTCATGGGCTTGGCTGTCAGTTCTTCACGGGCTGACCACATTGCATTTAAACCATCGCGAGATAAGTTTTAAGTCATATTACACATGTCGCTCTTCATGGGCTTGGCTGTCGGTTCTTCACAGACAACCACATTGCATTTAAACCATCGCGACATAAGTATTAGGTCATATTACACGTTCCGCTCTTCATAGGCTTGGCTGTCGGTTCTTCATGGACTGACCACATTGCATTTAAACCATTGCGACATAAGTATTAGGTCATATTACACATGCCGCTCTTCATGGGCTTCACTGTCGGTTCTTCACGGGCTGACCACATTGCATTTAAATCATCGCGACATAAGTATTAGGTCATATTACACGTGCTGCTCTTCATGGGCTTGGCTTTCGGTTCTTCACGGACTGACCACATTGCATTTGACCACATTGCATTTAAACCATTGCGACATAAGTATTAGGTCATATTACACGTGCCACTCTTCATGGGCTTGGCTGTCGGTTCTTCAAGGGCTGACCACATTGCATTTAAATCATCGCGACATAAGTATTAGGTCATATTACACGTGCCGCTCTTCATAGGCTTGGCTGTCGGTTCTTCACAGGCTGACCACATTGCATTTAAACCATAGCAACATAAGTATTAGGTCATATTACACGTGCCGCCCTTCATAGGCTTGGCTGTCAGTTCTTCACGGGCTGACCACATTGCATTTAAACCATTGAGAGATAAATATTAGGTCATATTACAAGTGCCGCTCTTCATAGGCTTGGCTGTCGGTTCTTCACGAGCTGGCCACATTGCATTTAAACCATCGCGACATAAGTATTAGGTCATATTACACTCGCCGCCCTTCATGGGCTTGACTGTCGGTTCTCCATGGGCTGACCACATTGCATTTAAACCATCGTGACAGAAGTATTAGGTCATATTACACGTGCCGCTCTTTATGGGCTTCGCTGTCGGTTCTTCAAGGGCTGACCACATTGCATTTAAATCATCGCGACATAAGTATTAGGTCATATTACACGTGCCGCTCTTCATGGGCTTGGCTTTCGGTTCTTCACGGACTAACCACATTGCATTTAAACCATCGCGACATAAGTATTAGGTCATATTACACGTGCCGGTCTTCATGGGCTTGGCTGTCGGTTCTTCACGGACTAACCACATTGCATTTAAACCATCGCGACATAAGTATTAGGTCATATTACACGTGCCGCTCTTCATGGGCTTGGCTGTCGGTTCTTCAGGGACTAACCACATTGCATTTAAACCATCGCGACAGAAGTATTAGGTCATATTACACGTGCCGCTCTTCATAGGCTTGGATGTCGGTTCTTCACAGGCTGACCACATTGCATTTAAACCATCGTGACAGAAGTATTAGGTCATATTACACGTGCCGCTCTCCATGGGCTTGGCTGTCTGTTCTTCACGGGCTGACCACATTGCATTTAAATCATCGCGACATAAGTATTAGGTCATATTACACGTGCCGCCCTTCATGGGCTTGGCTGTCAGTTCTTCACGGGCTGACCACATTGCATTTAAACCATCGCGAGATAAGTTTTAAGTCATATTACACATGTCGCTCTTCATGGGCTTGGCTGTCGGTTCTTCACAGACAACCACATTGCATTTAAACCATCGTGACATAAGTATTAGGTCATATTACACGTTCCGCTCTTCATAGGCTTGGCTGTCGGTTCTTCATGGACTGACCACATTGCATTTAAACCATTGCGACATAAGTATTAGGTCATATTACACGTGCCGCTCTTCATGGGCTTCACTGTCGGTTCTTCACGGGCTGACCACATTGCATTTAAATCATCGCGACATAAGTATTAGGTCATATTACACGTGCTGCTCTTCATGGGCTTGGCTTTCGGTTCTTCACGGACTGACCACATTGCATTTGACCACATTGCATTTAAACCATTGCGACATAAGTATTAGGTCATATTACACATGCCGCTCTTCAAGGACTTCGCTGTCGGTTCCTCACGGGTTGACCACATTGCATTTAAATCATCGCGACATAAGTACTAGGTCATATTACATGTGCCGCTCTTCATGGGCTTGGCTTTCGGTTCTTCACGGACTGACCACATTGCATTTGAGTCATCGCGACCTAAGTATTAGGTCATATTACACGTGCCGCTCTTCATAGGCTTGGCTGTCGGTTCTTCACAGGCTGACCACATTGCATTTAAACCATAGCGACATAAGTATTAGGTCATATTACACGTGCCGCACTTCATAGGCTTGGCTGTCAGTTCTTCACGGGCTGACCACATTGCATTTAAACCATTGAGAGATAAATATTAGGTCATATTACATGTGCCGCTCTTCATAGGCTTGGCTGTCGGTTCTTCACAGACTGACCACATTGCATTTAAACCATCGCGACATAAGTATTAGGTCATATTACACGTGCCGCTCTTCATGGGCTTGGCTGTCGGTTCTTCACAGACTGACCACATTGCATTTAAACCATCACGAGATAAGTATTAGGTCATATTACATGTGCCGCTCTTCATGGGCTTGGCTGTTGGTTCTTCAGGGGCTGACCACATTGCATTTAAACCATTTCGACATAAGTATTAGGTCGTATTACATGTGCCGCTCTTCATAGGCTTGGCTGTCGGTTCTTCACGGACTGACCACATTGCATTTAAACAATTGCGACATAAGTATTAGGTCATATTACACGTGCCGCTCTTTATGGGCTTCGCTGTCGGGTCTTCACGGGCTGACCACATTGCATTTAAATCATCTGGACGTAAGTATTAGGTCATATTACACATGCCGCTCTTCATCGGCTTGGCTTTCGGTTCTTCACGGACTAACCACATTGCATTTAAACCATCGCGACAGAAGTATTAGGTCATATTACACGTGCCGCTCTTCATAGGCTTGGCTGTCGGTTCTTCACGGGCTGATCACATTGTATTTAAACCATCGCGACATAAGTATTAGGTCATATTACACGTGCCGCCCTTCATGGGCTTGGATGTCGGTTCTCCATGGGCTGACCACATTGCATTTAAACCATCGCGACATAAGTATTAGGTCATATTACACGTGCCGCTCTTCATGGGCTTGGCTGTCGGTTCTTCACGGACTAACCACATTGCATTTAAACCATCGCGACAGAAGTATTAGGTCATATTTCACGTGCCGCTCTTCATAGGCTTGGCTGTCGGTTCTTCACAGGCTGACCACATTGCATTTAAACCATCGCGACAGAAGTATTAGGTCATATTACACGTGTCGCTCTCCATGGGCTTGGCTGACTGTTCTTCACGGGCTGACCACATTGCATTTAAATCATTGCGAAATAAGTATTAGGTCATATTACACGTGCCGCTCTTCATGGGCTTCGCTGTCGGTTCTTCATGGGCTGACCACATTGCATTTAAATCATCGCGACATAAGTATTAGGTCATATTACACGTGCCGCTCTTCATGGGCTTGGCTTTCGGTTCTTCACGGACTGACCACATTGCATTTGACCACATTGCATTTAAACCATCGCGACATAAGTATTAGGTCATATTACACGTGCCGCTCTTCATGGGCTTGGCTGTCGGTTCTTCAAGGGCTGACCACATTGCATTTAAACCATCGCAACATAAGTATTAGGTCATATTACACGTGCCGCTCTTCATGGGCTTGGCTGTCGGTTCTTCACAGACTGACCACATTGCATTTAAACCATCGCAAGATAAGTATTAGGTCATATTACATGTGCCGCTCTTCATGGGCTTGGCTGTCGGTTCTTCAGGGGCTGACCACATTGCATTTAAACCATTTCGACATAAGTATTTGGTCATATTACACGTGCCGCTCTTCATGGGCTTGGCTGTCAGTTCTTCACGGACTGACCACATTCCATTTACACCAGCGCGACATAAGTATTAGGTCGTATTACATGTGCCGCTCTTCATAGGCTTGGCTGTCGGTTCTTCACGGACTGACCACATTGCATTTAAACAATTGCGACATAAGTATTAGGTCATATTACACGTGCCGCTCTTTATGGGCTTCGGTGTCGGTTCTTCACGGGCTGACCACATTGCATTTAAATCATCGCGACATAAGTATTAGGTCATATTACACGTGCCGCTCTTCATGGGCTTGGCTTTCAGTTCTTCACGGACTAACCACATTGCATTTAAACCATCGCGACAGAAGTATTAGGTCATATTACATGTGCCGCTCTTCATAGGCTTGGCTGTCGGTTCTTCACGAGCTGACCACATTGCATTTAAACCATCGCGACATAAGTATTAGGTCATATTACATGTGCCGCTCTTCATGGGCTTGGCTGTCGGTTCTTCAGGGGCTGACCACATTGCATTTAAACCATTTCGACATAAGTATTAGGTCATATTACACGTGCCACTCTTCATGGGCTTGGCTTTCAGTTCTTCGCGGACTAACCACATTGCATTTAAACCATCGCGACAGAAGTATTAGGTCATATTACACGTGCCGCTCTTCATAGGCTTGGCTGTCGGTTCTTCACGAGCTGACCACATTGCATTTAAACCATCGCGACATAAGTATTAGGTCATATTACACTCGCCGCCCTTCATGGGCTTGGCTGTCGGTTCTCCATGGGCTGACCACATTGCATTTAAACCATCGTGACAGAAGTATTAGGTCATATTACACGTGCCGCTCTTTATGGGCTTCGCTGTCGGTTCTTCAAGGGCTGACCACATTGCATTTAAATCATCGCGACATAAGTATTAGGTCATATTACACGTGCCGCTCTTCATGGGCTTGACTTTCGGTTCTTCACGGACTAACCACAATGCATTTAAACCATCGCGACATAAGTATTAGGTCATATTACATGTGCCGCTCTTCATGGGCTTGGCTGTCGGTTCTTCAGGGGCTGACCACATTGCATTTAAACCATTTCGACATAAGTATTAGGTCATATTACACGTGCCACTCTTCATGGGCTTGGCTTTCAGTTCTTTGCGGACTAACCACATTGCATTTAAACCATCGCGACAGAAGTATTAGGTCATATTACACGTGCCGCTCTTCATAGGCTTGGCTGTCGGTTCTTCACGAGCTGACCACATTGCATTTAAACCATCGCGACATAAGTATTAGGTCATATTACACTCGCCGCCCTTCATGGGCTTGGCTGTCGGTTCTCCATGGGCTGACCACATTGCATTTAAACCATCGTGACAGAAGTATTAGGTCATATTACACGTGCCGCTCTTTATGGGCTTCGCTGTCGGTTCTTCAAGGGCTGACCACATTGCATTTAAATCATCGCGACATAAGTATTAGGTCATATTACACGTGCCGCTCTTCATGGGCTTGACTTTCGGTTCTTCACGGACTAACCACATTGCATTTAAACCACCGCGACATAAGTATTAGGTCATATTACACGTGCCGGTCTTCATGGGCTTGGCTTTCGGTTCTTCACGGACTAACCACATTGCATTTAAACCATCGCGACATAAGTATTAGGTCATATTACACGTGCCGCTCTTCATGGGCTTGGCTGTCGGTTCTTCAGGGACTAACCACATTGCATTTAAACCATCGCGACAGAAGTATTAGGTCATATTACACGTGCCGCTCTTCATAGGCTTGGATGTCGGTTCTTCACAGGCTGACCACATTGCATTTAAACCATCGTGACAGAAGTATTAGGTCATATTACACGTGCCGCTCTCCATGGGCTTGGCTGTCTGTTCTTCACGGGCTGACCACATTGCATTTAAATCATCGCGACATAAGTATTAGGTCATATTACACGTGCCGCCCTTCAAGGGCTTGGCTGTCAGTTCTTCACGGGCTGACCACATTGCATTTAAACCATCGCGAGATAAGTTTTAAGTCATATTACACATGTCGCTCTTCATGGGCTTGGCTGTCGGTTCTTCACAGACAACCACATTGCATTTAAACCATCGCGACATAAGTACTAGGTCATATTACACGTTCTGCTCTTCATAGGCTTGGCTGTCGGTTCTTCATGGACTGACCACATTGCATTTAAACCATTGCGACATAAGTATTAGGTCATATTACACGTGGCGCTCTTCATGGGCTTCACTGTCGGTTCTTCACGGGCTGACCACATTGCATTTAAATCATCGCGACATAAGTATTAGGTCATATTACACGTGCTGCTCTTCATGGGCTTGGCTTTCGGTTCTTCACGGACTGACCACATTGCATTTGACCACATTGCATTTAAACCATTGCGACATAAGTATTAGGTCATATTACACATGCCGCTCTTCAAGGACTTCGCTGTCGGTTCCTCACGGGCTGACCACATTGCATTTAAATCATCGCGACATAAGTATTAGGTCATATTACATGTGCCGCTCTTCATGGGCTTGGCTTTCGGTTCTTCACGGACTGACCACATTGCATTTGAGTCATCGCGACATAAGTATTAGGTCATATTACACGTGCCGCTCTTCATGGGCTTGGCTGTCGGTTCTTCAAGGGCTGACCACATTGCATTTAAACCATCGCAACATAAGTATTAGGTGATATTACACGTGCCGCTCTTCATAGGCTTGGCTGTCGGTTCTTCACAGACTGACCACATTGCATTTAAACCATCGCGAGATAAGTATTAGGTCATATTACATGTGCCACTCTTCATGGGCTTGGCTGTCGGTTCTTCAGGGGCTGACCACATTACATTTAAACCATTTCGACATAAGTATTTGGTCATATTACACGTGCCGCTCTTCATGGGCTCGGCTGTCAGTTCTTCACGGACTGACCACATTCCATTTAAACCAGCGCGATATAAGTATTAGGTCATATTACACGTGCCGCTCTTCATGGGCTTGGCTGTCGGTTCTTCACAGACTGATCACATTGCATTTAATTGCATTTAAACATAAGTGTTAGGTCATATTAAACATGCCATCCTTCATGGGCTTGGTTGTCGGTTTTTCATCGGCTGACCACATTGCATTTAAACCATCATGACATAAGTATTAAGTCATATTACACATACCGCTCTTCATGGCCTTGGCTGTCGTTTCCTCACGGGCTGACCACATTGCATTTAAACCATCCCGACATAAGTATTAGGTCATATTACATGTGTCGCTCTTCATGGGCTTGGCTGTCGATTCTTCACGGGTTGACCACATTGCATTTAAACCATCACGACATAAGTATTAGGTCATATTACACGTGCCGCTCTTCATTGGGTTTGCTGTCGGTTCTTCACAGACTGACAACATTGCATTTAAACCATCGCGACATAAGTATTAGGTCGTATTACATGTGCCGCTCTTCATAGGCTTGGCTGTCGGTTCTTCACGGACTGACCACATTGCATTTAAAGAATTGCGACATAAGTATTAGGTCATATTACACGTGTCGCTCCTTATGGGCTTTGCTGTCGGTTCTTCACGGGCTGACCACATTGCATTTAAATCATCGCGACATAAGTATTAGGTCATATTACACGTGCCGCTCTTCAGGCGCTTGGGTTTCGGTTCTTCACGGACTGACCACATTGCTTTTGAAGCATCGCGACATAAGTATTAGGTCATATTACACATGCCGCTCTTCATGGGCTTGGCTGTCGGTTCTTCACGGGCTGACCACATTTCATTTCAACCATCGCGACATAAGTATTAGGTCATATTACACGTGCCGCTCTTCTTGTCCTTGGCTGTTGGGTCTTCACGGGCTGACCACATTGCATTTAAACCGTCGCGACATAAGTATTAGGTCATATTACACATGCAGCTCTTCATGAGCTTGGCTGTTGGTTCTTCATGGGCTGACCACATTGCATTTAAAGCATTTCGACATAAGTATTAGGTCATATTACACGTGCCGCTCTTCATGGGCTTGGCTGTAGGTTCTTCACAGACTGGCCACATTGCATTTAAACCATCGCGACATAAGTATTAGATCATATTACATGTGCCGCCCTTCATGGGCTTGGCTGCCGGTTCTTCCTGGGCTGACGACATTGCATTTAAACCATCGCGACATAATTATTAGGTCATATTACACTTGCCGCCCTTCATGGGCTTGGCTGTCACTTCTTCATGGGCTGACCACATTGCATTTAAACCATCGCGACATATGTATTAGGTCATATTACACGTGCCGCTCTTCATTGGCTTTGCTGTCGGTTCTTCACAGACTGACAACATTGCATTTAAACCATCGCGACATAAGTATTAGGTCGTATTACACCTGCCGCTCTTCATAGGCTTGTCTGTCGCTTCTTCACGGACTGACCACATTGCATTTAAACCATTACGACATAAGTACTAGGTCATATTACACGTGCCGCTCTTCATGGGCTTGGCTTTCGGTTCTTCACGGACTGACCACATTGCATTTGAATCATCGCGACATAAGTATTAGGTCATATTACACGGGCCGCTCTTCTTGGGCTTGGCTGTCGGTTCTTCATGGGCTGACCACATTTCATTTCAACCATCGCCACATAAGTATTAGGTCATATTACACATGCCACTCTTCATGGGCTTGGCTGTCGGGTCTTCACAGGCTGACCACATTGCATTCAAACCATCGCGACATAAGTATTAGGTCATATTACACATGCCGCTCTTCATGGGCTTGGCTGTCGGGTCTTCACAGGCTGACCACATTGCATTCAAACCATCGCGACATAAGTATTAGGTCATATTACACATGCCGCTCTTCATGGGCTTGGCTGTCGGTTCTTCACAGACTGACCACATTGCATTCAAACCATCGCGAGATAAGTATTAGGTCATATTACATGTGCCGCTCTTCATGGGCTTGGCTGTCGGTTCTTCAGGGGCTGACCACATTGCATTTAAACCATTTCGACACAAGTATTTGGTCATATTACACGTGCCGCTCTTCATGGGCTTGGCTGTCAGTTCTTCACGGACTGACCACATTCCATTTACACCAGCGCGACATAAGTATTAGGTCGTATTACATGTGCCGCTCTTCATAGGCTTGGCTGTCGGTTCTTCACGGACTGACCACATTGCATTTAAACAATTGCGACATAAGTATTAGGTCATATTAGACGTGCCGCTCTTTATGGGCTTCGCTGTCGGTTCTTCACGGGCTGACCACATTGCATTTAAATCATCGCGACATAAGTATTAGGTCATATTACACGTGCCGCTCTTCATGCGCTTGGCTTTCAGTTCTTCACGGACTAACCACATTGCATTTAAACCATCGCGACAGAAGTATTAGGTCATATTACAAGTGCCGCTCTTCATAGGCTTGGCTGTCGGTTCTTCACGAGCTGACCACCTTGCATTTAAACCATCGCGACATAAGTATTAGGTCATATTACACGTGCCGCCCTTCATGGGCTTGGCTGTCGGTTCTCCATGGGCTGACCACATTGCATTTAAACCATCGTGACAGAAGTATTAGGTCATATTACACGTGCCGCTCTTTATGGGCTTCGCTATCGGTTCTTCAAGGGCTGACCACATTGCATTCAAATCATCGCGACATAAGTATTAGGTCATATTACACGTGCCGCTCTTCATGGGCTTGGCTTTCGGTTCTTCACGGACTAACCACATTGCATTTAAACCATCGCGACATAAGTATTAGGTCATATTACACGTGCTGCTCTTCATGGGCTTGGCTTTCGGTTCTTCATGGTCTAACCACATTGCATTTAAACCATCGCGACAGAAGTATTAGGTCATATTACACGTGCCGCTCTTCATAGGCTTGGATGTCGGTTCTTCACAGGCTGACCACATTGCATTTAAACCATCGTGACAGAAGTATTAGGTCATATTACACGTGCCGCTCTCCATGGGCTTGGCTGTCTGTTCTTCACGGGCTGACCACATTGCATTTAAATCATCGCGACATAAGTATTAGGTCATATTACACGTGCCGCCCTTCATGGGCTTGGCTGTCAGTTCTTCACGGGCTGACCACATTGCATTTCAACCATCGCGATATAAGTTTTAAGTCATATTACATGTGCCGCTCTTCATGGGCTTGGCTGGCGGTTCTTCACAGACGACCACATTGCATTTAAACCATCGCGACATAAGTATTAGGTCATATTACACGTGCCGCTCTTCATAGGCTTGGCTGTCGGTTCTTCATGGACTGACCACATTGCATTTAAACCATCGTGACAGAAGTATTAGGTCATATTACACGTGCCGCTCTTTATGGGCTTCGCTGTCGGTTCTTCAAGGGCTGACCACATTGCATTTAAATCATCGCGACATAAGTATTAGGTCATATTACACGTGCCGCTCTTCATGGGCTTGGCTTTCGGTTCTTCACGGACTAACCACATTGTATTTAAACCATCGCGACAGAAGTATTAGGTCATATTACACGTGCTGCTCTTCATAGGCTTGAATGTCGGTTCTTCTTAGGCTGACCACATTGGATTTAAACCATCGTGACAGAAGTATTAGGTCATATTACACGTGCCGCTCTCCATGGGCTTGGCTGTCTGTTCTTCACAGGCTGACCACATTGCATTTAAATCATCGCGACATAAGTATTAGGTCATATTACATGTGCCGCCCTTCATGGGCTTGGCTGTCAGTTCTTCACGGGCTGACCACATTGCATTTCAACCATCGCGAGATAAGTTTTAAGTCATATTACATGTGCCGCTCTTCATGGGCTTGGCTGTCGGTTCTTCTCTGACGACCACATTGCATTTAAACCATCGCGACATAAGTATTAGGTCATATTACACGTGCCGCTCTTCATAGGCTTGGCTGTCGGTTCTTGATGGACTGACCACATTGCATTTAAAGCATTGCGACATAAGTATTAGGTCATATTACACGTGCCGCTCTTCATGGGCTTCACGGTCGGTTCTTCACGGGCTGACCACATTGCATTTAAATCATTGCGACATAAGTATTAGGTCATATTACACGTGCCGCTCTTCATGGGCTTGGCTTTCGGTTCCTCACGGACTGACCACATTGCATTTGACCACATTGCATTTAAACCATCGCGACATAAGTATTAGGTCATATTACACGTGCCGCTCTTCATGGGCTTCGCTGTCGGTTCCTCACGGGCTGACCACATTGCATTTAAATCATCGCGACATAAGTATTAGGTCATATTACACGTGCCGCTCTTCATGGGCTTGGCTTTCGGTTCCTCACGGACTGACCACATTGCATTTGTCCACATTGCATTTAAACCATCGCGACATAAGTATTAGGTCATATTACACGTGCCGCTCTTCATGGGCTTCGCTGTCGGTTCCTCACGGGCTGACCACATTGCATTCAAATCATCGCGACATAAGTACTAGGTCATATTACACGTGCCGCTCTTCATGGGCTTGGCTTTCGGTTCTTCATGGACTGACCGCATTGCATTTGAATCATCGCGACATAAGTATTAGGTCATATTACACGTGCCGCTCTTCATGGGCTTGGCTGTCGGTTCTTCATGGGTTGACCACATTTCATTTCAACCATCGCCACATAAGTATTAGGTCATATTACACATGCCGCTCTTCATGGGCTTGGCTGTCGGGTCTTCACAGGCTGACCACATTGCCTTAAACCATCGTGACATAAGTATTAGGTGATATTACACATGCAGCTCTTCATGGGCTTGGCTGTTGGTTCTTCATGGGCTGACCACATTGCATTTAAACCATCGCGACATAAGTATTAGGTCATATTACACGTGCCGCTCTTCATGGGCTTGGCTGTCGGTTCTTCACAGACTAACCACATTGCATTTAAACCATCGCGACAGAAGTATTAGGTCATATTACACCTGCCGCTCTTCATAGGCTTGGCTGTCGTTTCTTCACGGGCTGACCACATTACATTTAAACCATCGCGACATAATTATTAGATCATATTACACGTGCCGCTCTTCATGGGCTTGACTGTTGGTTCTTCACGGGCTGACCACATTGCATTTAAACCATCGGGACAGAAGTATTAGGTCATATTACACGTGCCGCTCTTCATAGGCTTGGCTGTCGTTTCTTCACGGGCTGACCACATTACATTTAAACCATCGCAAGATAAGTTTTAAGTCATATTACTTGTGCCGCTCTTCATGGGCTTGGCTGTCGGTTCTTCACAGACAACCACATTGCATTTTAACCATCGTGACATAAGTATTAGGTCATATTACACGTGCCGCTCTTCATAGGCTTGGCTGTCGGTTCTTCATGGACTGACCACATTGCATTTAAACCATTGCGACATAAGTATTAGGTCATATTACATGTGCCGCTCTTCATGGGCTTCACTGTCGGTTCTTCACGGGCTGACCACATTGCATTTAAATCATCGCGACATAAGTATTAGGTCATATTACATGTGCCGCTCTTCATGGGCTTGGCTTTCGGTTTTTCACGGACTGACCACATTGCATTTGACCACATTGCATTTAAACCATTGCGACATAAGTATTAGGTCATATTACACGTGCCGCTCTTCAAGGGCTTCGCTGTCGGTTCGTCACGGGCTGACCACATTGCATTTAAATCATCGCGACATAAGTACTAGGTCATATTACATGTGCCGCTCTTCATGGGCTTGGCTTTCGGTTCTTCACGGACTGACCACATTGCATTTGAGTCATCGCGACATAAGTATTAGGTCATATTGCACGTGCCGCTCTTCATGGGCTTGGCTGTCGGTTCTTCAAGGGCTGACCACATTTCATTTCAACCATCACCACATAAGTATTAGGTCATATGACACATGCCACTCTTCATGGGCTTGGCTGTCGGGTCTTCACAGGCTGACCACATTGCCTTTAAACCATCGCGACATAAGTATTAGGTGATGTTACACATGCAGCTCTTCATGGGCTTGGCTGTTGGTTCTTCATGGGCTGACCACATTGCATTTAAACCATCGCAACATAAGTATTAGGTCATATTACACGTGCCGCTCTTCATAGGCTTGGCTGTCGGTTCTTCACAGACTGACCACCTTGCATTTAAACCATCGCGAGATAAGTATTAGGTCATATTACATGTGCCACTCTTCATGGGCTTGGCTGTCGGTTCTTCAGGGGCTGACCACATTGCATTTAAACCATTTCGACATAAGTATTTGGTCATATTACACGTGCCGCTCTTCATGGGCTCGGCTGTCAGTTCTTCACGGACTGACCACATTCCATTTAAACCAGCGCGATATAAGTATTAGGTCATATTACACGTGCCGCTCTTCATGGGCTTGGCTGTCGGTTCTTCACAGACTGATCACATTGCATTTAATTTAAACCATCGCAACATAAGTGTTAGGTCATATTAAACATGCCTTCCTTCATGGGCTTGGCTGTCGGTTTTTCATGGGCTGACCACATTGCATTTAAACCATCATGACATAAGTATTAAGTCGTATTACACATACCGCTCTTCATGGCCTTGGCTGTCGTTTCCTCACGGGCTGACCACATTGCATTTAAACCATCCCGACATAAGTATTAGGTCATATTACATGTGTCGCTCTTCATGGGCTTGGCTGTCGGTTCTTCACGGGTTGACCACATTGCATTTAAACCATCACGACATAAGTATTAGGTCATATTACACGTGCCGCTCTTCATTGGGTTTGCTGTCGGTTCTTCACAGACTGACAACATTGCATTTAAACCATCGCGACATAAGTATTAGGTCGTATTACATGTGCCGCTCTTCATAGGCTTGGCTGTCGGTTCTTCACGGACTGACCACATTGCATTTAAAGAATTGCGACATAAGTATTAGGTCATATTACACGTGTCGCTCTTTATGGGCTTTGCTGTCGGTTCTTCACGGGCTGACCACATTGCATTTAAATCATCGCGACATAAGTATTAGGTCATATTACACGTGCCACTCTACATGGGCTTGGCTGTCGGTTCTTCAAGGGCTGACCACATTGCATTTAAATCATCGCGACATAAGTATTAGGTCATATTACACGTGCCGCTCTTCATAGGCTTGGCTGTCGGTTCTTCACAGGCTGACCACATTGCATTTAAACCATAGCGACATAAGTATTAGGTCATATTACACGTGCCGCCCTTCATAGGCTTGGCTGTCAGTTCTTCACGGGCTGACCACATTGCATTTAAACCATTGAGAGATAAATATTAGGTCATATTACATGTGCCGCTCTTCATAGGCTTGGCTGTCGGTTCTTCACAGACTGACCACATTGCATTTAAACCATCGCGACATAAGTATTAGGTCATATTACACGTGCCGCTCTTCATGGGCTTGGCTGTCGGTTCTTCACAGACTGACCACATTGCATTTAAACCATCACGAGATAAGTATTAGGTCATATTACATGTGCCGCTCTTCATGGGCTTGGCTGTTGGTTCTTCAGGGGCTGACCACATTGCATTTAAACCATTTCGACATAAGTATTAGGTCGTATTACATGTGCCGCTCTTCATAGGCTTGGCTGTCGGTTCTTCACGGACTGACCACATTGCATTTAAACAATTGCGACATAAGTATTAGGTCATATTACACGTGCCGCTCTTTATGGGCTTGGCTGCCGGTTCTTCCTGGGCTGACGACATTGCATTTAAACCATCGCGACATAATTATTAGCTCATATTACACGTGCCGCCCTTCATGGGCTTGGCTGTCAGTTCTTCATGGGCTGACCACATTGCATTTAAACCATCTCGACATATGTATTAGGTCATATTACACGTGCCGCTCTTCATTGGCTTTGCTGTCGGTTCTTCACAGACTGACAACATTGCATTTAAACCATCGCGACATAAGTATTAGGTCGTATTACACCTGCCGCTCTTCATAGGCTTGTCTGTCGGTTCTTCACGGACTGACCACATTGCATTTAAACCATTACGACATAAGTACTAGGTCATATTACAAGTGCCGCTCTTCATGGGCTTGGCTATCGGTTCTTCACGGACTGACCACATTGCATTTGAATCATCGCGACATAAGTATTAGGTCATATTACACGGGCCGCTCTTCATGGGCTTGGCTGTCGGTTCTTCATGGGCTGACCACATTTCATTTCAACCATCGCCACATAAGTATTAGGTCATATTACACATGCCACTCTTCATGGGCTTGGCTGTCGGGTCTTCACAGGCTGACCACATTGCATTCAAACCATCGCGACATAAGTATTAGGTCATATTACACGTGCCGCTCTTCATGGGCTTGGCTGTCGGTTCTTCACAGACTGACCACATTGCATTCAAACCATCGCGAGATAAGTATTAGGTCATATTACATGTGCCGCTCTTCATGGGCTTGGCTGTCGGTTCTTCAGGGGCTGACCACATTGCATTTAAACCATTTCGACACAAGTATTTGGTCATATTACACGTGCCGCTCTTCATGGGCTTGGCTGTCAGTTCTTCACGGACTGACCACATTCCATTTACACCAGCGCGACATAAGTATTAGGTCGTATTACATGTGCCGTTCTTCATAGGCTTGGCTGTCGGTTCTTCACGGACTGACTACATTGCATTTAAACAATTGCGACATAAGTATTAGGTCATATTAGACGTGCCGCTCTTTATGGGCTTCGCTGTCGGTTCTTCACGGGCTGACCACATTGCATTTAAATCATCGCGACATAAGTATTAGGTCATATTACACGTGCCGCTCTTCATGCGCTTGGCTTTCAGTTCTTCACGGACTAACCACATTGCATTTAAACCATCGCGACAGAAGTATTAGGTCATATTACAAGTGCCGCTCTTCATAGGCTTGGCTGTCGGTTCTTCACGAGCTGACCACCTTGCATTTAAACCATCGCGACATAAGTATTAGGTCATATTACACGTGCCGCCCTTCATGGGCTTGGCTGTCGGTTCTCCATGGGCTGACCACATTGCATTTAAACCATCGTGACAGAAGTATTAGGTCATATTACACGTGCTGCTCTTTATGGGCTTCGCTATCGGTTCTTCAAGGGCTGACCACATTGCATTCAAATCATCGCGACATAAGTATTAGGTCATATTACACGTGCCGCTCTTCATGGGCTTGGCTTTCGGTTCTTCACGGACTAACCACATTGCATTTAAACCATCGCGACATAAGTATTAGGTCATATTACACGTGCTGCTCTTCATGGGCTTGGCTTTCGGTTCTTCACGGTCTAACCACATTGCATTTAAACCATCGCGACAGAAGTATTAGGTCATATTACACGTACCGCTCTTCATAGGCTTGGATGTCGGTTCTTCACAGGCTGACCACATTGCATTTAAACCATCGTGACAGAAGTATGAGGTCATATTACACGTGCCGCTCTCCATGGGCTTGGCTGTCTGTTCTTCACGGGCTGACCACATTGAATTTAAATCATCGCGACATAAGTATTAGGTCATATTACACGTGCCGCCCTTCATGGGCTTGGCTGTCAGTTCTTCACGGGCTGACCACATTGCATTTCAACCATCGCGAGATAAGTTTTAAGTCATATTACATGTGCCGCTCTTCATGGGCTTGGCTGGCGGTTCTTCACAGACGACCACATTGCATTTAAACCATCGCGACATAAGTATTAGGTCATATTACACGTGCCGCTCTTCATAGGCTTGGCTGTCGGTTCTTCATGGACTGACCACATTGCATTTAAACCATCGTGACAGAAGTATTAGGTCATATTACACGTGCCGCTCTTTATGGGCTTCGCTGTCGGTTCTTCAAGGGCTGACCACATTGCATTTAAATCATCGCGACATAAGTATTAGGTCATATTACACGTGCCGCTCTTCATGGGCTTGGCTTTCGGTTCTTCACGGACTAACCACATTGCATTTAAACCATCGCGACATAAGTATTAGGTCATATTACATGTGCCGCTCTTCATGGGCTTGGCTGTCGGTTCTTCACAGACGACCACATTGCATTTAAACCATCGCGACAGAAGTATTAGGTCATATTACACGTGCCGCTCTTCATAGGCTTGAATGTCGGTTCTTCTTAGGCTGACCACATTGCATTTAAACCATCGTGACAGAAGTATTAGGTCATATTACACGTGCCGCTCTCCATGGGCTTGGCTGTCTGTTCTTCACGGGCTGACCACATTGCATTTAAATCATCGCGACATAAGTATTAGGTCATATTACATGTGCCGCCCTTCATGGGCTTGGCTGTCAGTTCTTCACGGGCTGACCACATTGCATTTCAACCATCGCGAGATAAGTTTTAAGTCATATTACAGGTGCCGCTCTTCATGGGCTTGGCTGTCGGTTCTTCACTGACGACCACATTGCATTTAAACCATCGCGACATAAGTATTAGGTCATATTACACGTGCCGCTCTTCATAGGCTTGGCTGTCGGTTCTTGATGGACTGACCACATTGCATTTAAAGCATTGCGACATAAGTATTAGGTCATATTACACGTGCCGCTCTTCATGGGCTTCACGGTCGGTTCTTCACGGGCTGACCACATTGCATTTAAATCATCGCGACATAAGTATTAGGTCATATTACACGTGCCGCTCTTCATGGGCTTGGCTTTCGGTTCCTCACGGACTGACCACATTGCATTTGACCACATTGCATTTAAACCATCGCGACATAAGTATTAGGTCATATTACACGTGCCGCTCTTCATGGGCTTCGCTGTCGGTTCCTCACGGGCTGACCACATTGCATTTAAATCATCGCGACATAAGTATTAGGTCATATTACACGTGCCGCTCTTCATGGGCTTGGCTTTCGGTTCCTCACGGACTGACCACATTGCATTTGTCCACATTGCATTTAAACCATCGCGACATAAGTATTAGGTCATATTACACGTGCCGCTCTTCATGGGCTTCGCTGTCGGTTCCTCACGGGCTGACCACATTGCATTCAAATCATCGCGACATAAGTACTAGGTCATATTACACGTGCCGCTCTTCATGGGCTTGGCTTTCGGTTCTTCACGGACTGACCGCATTGCATTTGAATCATCGCGACATAAGTATTAGGTCATATTACACGTGCCGCTCTTCATGGGCTTGGCTGTCGGTTCTTCATGGGTTGACCACATTTCATTTCAACCATCGACACATAAGTATTAGGTCATATTACACATGCCGCTCTTCATGGGCTTGGCTGTCGGGTCTTCACAGGCTGACCACATTGCCTTAAACCATCGTGACATAAGTATTAGGTGATATTACACATGCAGCTCTTCATGGGCTTGGCTGTTGGTTCTTCATGGGCTGACCACATTGCATTTAAACCATCGCGACATTAGTATTAGGTCATATTACACGTGCCGCTCTTCATGGGCTTGGCTGTCGGTTCTTCACAGACTAACCACATTGCATTTAAACCATCGCGACAGAAGTATTAGGTCATATTACACCTGCCGCTCTTCATAGGCCTGGCTGTCGTTTCTTCACGGGCTGACCACATTACATTTAAACCATCGCGACATAAGTATTAGATCATATTACACGTGCCGCTCTTCATGGGCTTGGCTGTTGGTTCTTCACGGGCTGACCACATTGCATTTAAACCATCGGGACAGAAGTATTAGGTCATATTACACGTGCCGCTCTTCATAGGCTTGGCTGTCGTTTCTTCATGGGCTGACCACATTACATTTAAACCATCGCAAGATAAGTTTTAAGTCATATTACTTGTGCCGCTCTTCATGGGCTTGGCTGTCGGTTCTTCACAGACAACCACATTGCATTTTAACCATCGTGACATAAGTATTAGGTCATATTACACGTGCCGCTCTTCATAGGCTTGGCTGTCGGTTCTTCATGGACTGACCACATTGCATTTAAACCATTGCGACATAAGTATTAGGTCATATTACATGTGCCGCTCTTCATGTGCTTCACTGTCGGTTCTTCACGGGCTGACCACATTGCATTTAAATCATCGCGACATAAGTATTAGGTCATATTACACGTGCCGCTCTTCATGGGCTTGGCTTTCGGTTTGTCACGGACTGACCACATTGCATTTGACCACATTGCATTTAAACCATTGCGACATAAGTATTAGGTCATATTACACGTGCCGCTCTTCAAGGGCTTCGCTGTCGGTTCCTCACGGGCTGACCACATTGCATTTAAATCATCGCGTCATAAGTACTAGGTCATATTACATGTGCCGCTCTTCATGGGCTTGGCTTTCGGTTCTTCACGGACTGACCACATTGCATTTGAGTCATCGCGACATAAGTATTAGGTCATATTACACGTGCCGCTCTTCATGGGCTTGGCTGTCGGTTCTTCAAGGGCTGACCACATTTCATTTCAACCATCACCACATAAGTATTAGGTCATATGACACATGCCACTCTTCATGGGCTTGGCTGTCGGGTCTTCACAGGCTGACCACATTGCCTTTAAACCATCGCGACATAAGTATTAGGTGATGTTACACATGCAGCTCTTCATGGGCTTGGCTGTTGGTTCTTCATGGGCTGACCACATTGCATTTAAACCATCGCAACATAAGTATTAGGTCATATTACATGTGCCGCTCTTCATAGGCTTGGCTGTCGGTTCTTCACAGACTGACCACCTTGCATTTAAACCATCGCGAGATAAGTATTAGGTCATATTACATGTGCCACTCTTCATGGGCTTGGCTGTCGGTTCTTCAGGGGCTGACCACATTGCATTTAAACCATTTCGACATAAGTATTTGGTCATATTACACGTGCCGCTCTTCATGGGCTCGGCTGTCAGTTCTTCACGGACTGACCACATTCCATTTAAACCAGCGCGATATAAGTATTAGGTCATATTACACGTGCCGCTCTTCATGGGCTTGGCTGTCGGTTCTTCACAGACTGATCACATTGCATTTAATTTAAACCATCGCAACATAAGTGTTAGGTCATATTAAACATGCCTTCCTTCATGGGCTTGGCTGTCGGTTTTTCATGGGCTGACCACATTGCATTTAAACCATCATGACATAAGTATTAAGTCGTATTACACATACCGCTCTTCATGGCCTTGGCTGTCGTTTCCTCACGGGCTGACCACATTGCATTTAAACCATCCCGACATAAGTATTAGGTCATATTACATGTGTCGCTCTTCATGGGCTTGGCTGTCGGTTCTTCACGGGTTGACCACATTGCATTTAAACCATCACGACATAAGTATTAGGTCATATTACACGTGCCGCTCTTCATTGGGTTTGCTGTCGGTTCTTCACAGACTGACAACATTGCATTTAAACCATCGCGACATAAGTATTAGGTCGTATTACATGTGCCGCTCTTCATAGGCTTGGCTGTCGGTTCTTCACGGACTGACCACATTGCATTTAAAGAATTGCGACATAAGTATTAGGTCATATTACACGTGTCGCTCTTTATGGGCTTTGCTGTCGGTTCTTCACGGGCTGACCACATTGCATTTAAATCATCGCGACATAAGTATTAGGTCATATTACACGTGCCGCTCTTCAGGCGCTTGGGTTTCGGTTCTTCACGGACTGACCACATTGCTTTTGAAGCATCGCGACATAAGTATTAGGTCATATTACACATGCCGCTCTTCATGGGCTTGGCTGTCGGTTCTTCGCGGGCTGACCACATTTCATTTCAACCATCGTGACATAAGTATTAGGTCATATTACATGTGCCGCTCTTCTTGGCCTTGGCTGTTGGGTCTTCACGGGCTGACCACATTGCATTTAAACCGTCGCGACATAAGTATTAGGTCATATTACACATGCAGCTCTTCATGGGCTTGGCTGTTGGTTCTTCATGGGCTGACCACATTGCATTTAAATCATTGCGAAGTATTAGGTCATATTACACGTGCCGCTCTTCATGGGCTTGGCTTTCGGTTCTTCACGGACTGACCACATTGCATTTGAACCATCGCGATATAAGTATTAGGTCATATTACACGTGCCGCTCTTCATTGGCTTGGTTGTTGGTTCTTCACGGACTGACCACATTGCATTTAAACCAGCGCGAAATAAGTATTAGGTCATATTACACGTGCCGCTCTTCATGGGCTTGGTTGTTGGTTCTTCACGGACTGACCACATTGCATTTAATTTAAACCATCACAACATAAGTGTTAGGTCATATTACACGTGCCATCCTTCATGGGCTTGGCTGTCGGTTCTTCATGGGCTGACCACATTGCATTTAAAGCATTGTGACATAAGTATTAGGTCATATTATACGGCCCGATCTTCAGGGCCTTGGCTCTCAGTTCCACACAGGCTGACCACATTGCATTTAAACCATCCCAACATAAGTATCAGGTCATATTACACGTGTCGCTCTTCATGGGCTTGGCTTTCGGTTCTTCACGGACTGACCACTTTGCATTTGAACCATCGCGACATAAGTTTTAGGTCATATTACACGTGCCGCTCTTCATAGGCTTGGCTGTCGGTTCTTCACAGACTGACCACATTGCATTTAAACCATCGCGAGATAAGTATTAGGTCATATTATATGTGCCACTCTTCATGGGCTTGGCTGTCGGTTCTTCAGGGGCTGACCACATTGCATTTAAACCATTTCGACATAAGTATTTGGTCATATTACACGTGCCGCTCTTCATGGGCTCGGCTGTCAGTTCTTCACGGACTGACCACATTCCATTTAAACCAGCGCGATATAAGTATTAGGTCATATTACACGTGCCTCTCTTCATGGGCTTGGCTGTCGGTTCTTCACAGACTGATCACATTGCATTTAATTTAAACCATCACAACATAAGTGTTAGGTCATATTAAACATGCCATCCTTCATGGGCTTGGCTGTCGGTTTTTCATGGGCTGACCACATTGCATTTAAACCATCATGACATAAGTATTAAGTCGTATTACACATACCGCTCTTCATGGCCTTGGCTGTCGTTTCCTCACGGGCTGACCACATTGCATTTAAACCATCCCGACATAAGTATTAGGTCATATTACATGTGTCGCTCTTCATGGGCTTGGCTGTCGATTCTTCACGGGTTGCCCACATTGCATTTAAACCATCACGACATAAGTATTAGGTCATATTACACGTGCCGCTCTTCATTGGGTTTGCTGTCGGTTCTTCACAGACTGACAACATTGCATTTAAACCATCGCGACATAAGTATTAGGTCGTATTACATGTGCCGCTCTTCATAGGCTTCGCTGTCGGTTCTTCACGGACTGACCACATTGCATTTAAAGAATTGCGACATAAGTATTAGGTCATATTACACGTGTCGCTCCTTATGGGCTTTGGTGTCGGTTCTTCACGGGCTGACCACATTGCATTTAAATCATCGCGACATAAGTATTAGGTCATATTACACGTGCCGCTCTTCATGCGCTTGGGTTTCGGTTCTTCACGGACTGACCACATTGCTTTTGAAGCATCGCGACATAAGTATTAGGTCATATTACACATGCCGCTCTTCATGGGCTTGGCTGTCGGTTCTTCACGGGCTGACCACATTTCATTTCAACCATCGCGACATAAGTATTAGGTCATATTACACGTGCCGCTCTTCTTGGCCTTGGCTGTTGGGTCTTCACGGGCTGACCACATTGCATTTAAACCGTCGCGACATAAGTATTAGGTCATATTACACATGCAGCTCTTCATGGGCTTGGCTGTTGGTTCTTCATGGGCTGACCACATTGCATTTAAACCATTTCGACATAAGTATTAGGTCATATTACACGTGCCGCTCTTCATGGGCTTGGCTGTAGGTTCTTCACAGACTGGCCACATTGCATTTAAACCATCGCGACATAAGTATTAGATCATATTACATGTGCCGCCCTTCATGGGCTTGGCTGCTGGTTCTTCCTGGGCTGACGACATTGCATTTAAACCATCGCGACATAATTATTAGGTCATATTACACGTGCCACCCTTCATGGGCTTGGCTGTCAGTTCTTCATGGGCTGACCACATTGCATTTAAACCATCGCGACATATGTATTAGGTCATATTACACGTGCCGCTCTTCATTGGCTTTGCTGTCGGTTCTTCACAGACTGACAACATTGCATTTAAACCATCGCGACATAAGTATTAGGTCGTATTACACGTGCTGCTCTTCATAGGCTTGTCTGTCGGTTGTTCACGGACTGACCACATTGCATTTAAACCATTACGACATAAGTACTAGGTCATATTACACGTGCCGCTCTTCATGGGCTTGGCTTTCGGTTCTTCACGGACTGACCACATTGCATTTGAATCATCGCGACATAAGTATTAGGTCATATTACACGGGCCGCTCTTCATGGGCTTGGCTGTCGGTTCTTCATGGGCTGACCACATTTCATTTCAACCATCGCCACATAAGTATTAGGTCATATTACACATGCCACTCTTCATGGGCTTGGCTGTCGCGTCTTCACAGGCTGACCACATTGCCTTTAAACCATCGCGACATAAGTATTAGGTGATATTACACATGCAGCTCTTCATGGGCTTGGCTTTCGGTTCTTCACGGACTAACCACATTGCATTTAAACCATCGCGACAGAAGTATTAGGTCATATAACACGTTCCGCTCTTCATAGGCTTGGCTGTCGGTTCTTCACTGGCTGACCACATTGCATTTAAACCATCGCGACATAAGTATTAGGTCATATTACACGCGCCGCCCTTCATGGGCTTGGATGTCGGTTCTCCATGGGCTGACCACATTGCATTTAAACCATCGCGACATAAGTATTAGGTCATATTACACGTGCCGCTCTTCATGGGCTTGGCTGTCGGTTCTTCACGGACTAACCACATTGCATTTAAACCATCGCGACAGAAGTATTAGGTCATATTACACGTGCCGCTCTTCATCGGCTTGGATGTCGGTTCTTCACAGGCTGACCACATTGCATTTAAACCATCGCGAAAGAAGTATTAGGTCATATTACACGTGCCGCTCTCCATGGGCTTGGCTGTCTGTTCTTCACGGGCTGACCACATTGCATTTAAATCGTTGCGAAATAGGTATTAGGTCATATTACACGTGCCGCTCTTCATGGGCTTCGTTGTCGGTTCTTCATGGGCTGACCACATTGCATTTAAATCATCGCGACATAAGTATTAGGTCATATTACATGTGCCGCTCTTCATGGGCTTGGCTTTCGGTTCTTCACGGACTGACCACATTGCATTTGACCACATTGCATTTAAACCATCGCGACATAAGTTTTAGGTCATATTACACGAGCCGCTCTTCATGGGCTTGGCTGTCGGTTCTTCAAGGGCTGACCACATTGCATTTAAATCATCGCGACATAAGTATTAGGTCATATTACACGTGCCACTCTTCATGGGCTTGGCTGTCGGTTCTTCACAGACTGACCACATTGCATTTAAACCATCGCGACATAAGTATTAGGTCATATTACACATGCCGCTCTTCATGGGCTTGGCTGTCGGTTCTTCACAGACTGACCACATTGCATTCAAACCATCGCGAGATAAGTATTAGGTCATATTACATGTGCCGCTGTTCATGGGCTTGGCTGTCGGTTCTTCAGGGGCTGACCACATTGCATTTAAACCATTTCGACATAAGTATTTGGTCATATTACACGTGCCGCTCTTCATGGGCTTGGCTGTCAGTTCTTCACGGACTGACCACATTCCATTTACACCAGCACGACATAAGTATTAGGTCGTATTACATGTGCCGCTCTTCATAGGCTTGGCTGTCGGTTCTTCACGGACTGACCACATTGCATTTAAACAATTGCGACATAAGTATTAGGTCATATTAGACGTGCCGCTCTTTATGGGCTTCGCTGTCGGTTCTTCACGGGCTGACCACATTGCATTTAAATCATCGCGACATAAGTATTAGGTCATATTACACGTGCCGCTCTTCATGCGCTTGGCTTTCAGTTCTTCACGGACTAACCACATTGCATTTAAACCATCGCGACAGAAGTATTAGGTCATATTACACGTGCCGCTCTTCATAGGCTTGGCTGTCGGTTCTTCACGAGCTGACCACCTTGCATTTAAACCATCACGACATAAGTATTAGGTCATATTACACGTGCCGCCCTTCATGGGCTTGGCTGTCGGTTCTCCATGGGCTGACCACATTGCATTTAAACCATCACGACATAAGTATTAGGTCATATTACACGTGCCGCTCTTTATGGGCTTCGCTGTCGGTTCTTCAAGGGCTGACCACATTGCATTCAAATCATCGCGACATAAGTATTAGGTCATATTACACGTGCCGCTCTTCATGGGCTTGGCTTTCGGTTCTTCGCGGACTAACCACATTGCATTTAAACCATCGCGACATAAGTATTAGGTCATATTACACGTGCCGCTCTTCATGGGCTTGGCTTTCGGTTCTTCACGGTCTAACCACATTGCATTTAAACCATCGCGACAGAAGTATTAGGTCATATTACACGTGCCGCTCTTCATAGGCTTGGATGTCGGTTCTTCACAGGCTGACCACATTGCATTTAAACCATCGTGACAGAAGTATTAGGTCATATTACACGTGCCGCTCTCCATGGGCTTGGCTGTCTGTTCTTCACGGGCTGACCACATTGCATTTAAATCATTGCGACATAAGTATTAGGTCATATTACACGTGCCGCCCTTCATGGGCTTGGCTGTCAGTTCTTCACGGGCTGACCACATTGCATTTCAACCATCGCGAGATAAGTTTTAATTCATATTACATGTGCCGCTCTTCATGGGCTTGGCTGGCGGTTCTTCACAGACGACCACATTGCATTTAAACCATCGCAACATAAGTATTAGGTCATATTACACGTGCCGCTCTTCATAGGCTTGGCTGTCGGTTCTTCATGGACTGACCACATTGCATTTAAACCATCGTGACAGAAGTATTAGGTCATATTACACGTGCCGCTCTTTATGGGCTTCGCTGTCGGTTCTTCAAGGGCTGACCACATTGCATTTAAATCATCGCGACATAAGTATTAGGTCATATTACACGTGCCGCTCTTCATGGGCTTGGCTTTCGGTTCTTCACGGACTAACCACATTGCATTTAAACCATCGCGACATAAGTATTAGGTCATATTACATGTGCCGCTCTTCATGGGCTTGGCTGTCGGTTCTTCACAGACGACCACATTGCATTTAAACCATCGCGACAGAAGTATTAGGTCATATTACACGTGCCGCTCTTCATAGGCCTGGATGTCGGTTCTTCACAGGCTGACCACATTGCATTTAAACCATCGTGACAGAAGTATTAGGTCATATTACACGTGCCGCTCTCCATGGGCTTGGCTGTCTGTTCTTCACGGGCTGACCACATTGCATTTAAATCATCGCGACATAAGTATTAGGTCATATTACATGTGCCGCCCTTCATGGGCTTGGCTGTCAGTTCTTCACGGGCTGACCACATTGCATTTCAACCATCGCGAGATAAGTTTTAAGTCATATTACATGTGCCGCTCTTCATGGGCTTGGCTGTCGGTTCTTCACAGACGACCACATTGCATTTAAACCATCGCGACATAAGTATTAGGTCATATTACACGTGCCGCTCTTCATAGGCTTGGCTGTCGGTTCTTCATGGACTGACCACATTGCATTTAAACCATTGCGACATAAGTATTAGGTCATATTACACGTGCCGCTCTTCATGGGCTTCACTGTCGGTTCTTCACGGGCTGACCACATTGCATTTAAATCATCGCGACATAAGTATTAGGTCATATTACACGTGCCGCTCTTCATGGGCTTGGCTTTCGGTTCCTCACGGACTGACCACATTGCATTTGACCACATTGCATTTAAACCATTGCGACATAAGTATTAGGTCATGTTACACGTGCCGCTCTTCATGGGCTTCGCTGTCGGTTCCTCACGGGCTGACCACATTGCATTTAAATCATCGCGACATAAGTATTAGGTCATATTACACGTGCCGCTCTTCATGGGCTTGGCTTTCGGTTCCTCACGGACTGACCACATTGCATTTGTCCACATTGCATTTAAACCATCGCGACATAAGTATTAGGTCATATTACACGTGCCGCTCTTCATGGGCTTCGCTGTCGGTTCCTCACGGGCTGACAACATTGCATTTAAATCATCGCGACATAAGTACTAGGTCATATTACACGTGCCGCTCTTCATGGGCTTGGCTTTCGGTTCTTCATGGACTGACCGCATTGCATTTGAATCATCGCGACATAAGTATTAGGTCATATTACACGTGCCGCTCTTCATGGGCTTGGCTGTCGGTTCTTCATGGGTTGACCACATTTCATTTCAACCATCGCCACATAAGTATTAGGTCATATTACACATGCCGCTCTTCATGGGCTTGGCTGTCGGGTCTTCACAGGCTGACCACATTGCCTTTAAACCATCGTGACATAAGTATTAGGTGATATTACACATGCAGCTCTTCATGGGCTTGGCTGTTGGTTCTTCATGGGCTGACCACATTGCATTTAAACCATCGCGACATAAGTATTAGGTCATATTACACGTGCCGCTCTTCATGGGCTTGGCTGTCGGTTCTTCACAGACTAACCACATTGCATTTAAACCATCGCGACAGAAGTATTAGGTCATATTACACATGCCGCTCTTCATAGGCTTGGCTGTCGTTTCTTCACGGGCTGACCACATTACATTTAAACCATCGCGACATAAGTATTAGATCATATTACACGTGCCGCTCTTCATGGGCTTGGCTGTTGGTTCTTCACGGGCTGACCACATTGCATTTAAACCATCGGGACAGAAGTATTAGGTCATATTACACGTGCCGCTCTTCATGGGCTTCGTTGTCGGTTCTTCATGGGCTGACCACATTGCATTTAAACCATCGCGACATAAGTATTAGGTCATATTACACGTGCCGCTCTTCATGGGCTTGGCTGTCGGTTCTTCACAGACTAACCACATTGCATTTAAACCATCGCGACAGAAGTATTAGGTCATATTACACATGCCGCTCTTCATAGGCTTGGCTGTCGTTTCTTCACGGGCTGACCACATTACATTTAAACCTTCGCGACATAAGTATTAGATCATATTACACGTGCCGCTCTTCATGGGCTTGGCTGTTGGTTCTTCATGGGCTGACCACATTGCATTTAAACCATTTCGACATAAGTATTAGGTCATATTACATGTGCCGCTCTTCATGGGCTTGGCTGTAGGTTCTTCACAGACTGGCCACATTGCATTTAAACCATCGCGACATAAGTATTAGATCATATTACATGTGCCGCCCTTCATGGGCTTGGCTGCCGGTTCTTCCTGGGCTGACGACATTGCATTTAAACCATCGCGACATAATTATTAGGTCATATTACACGTGCCGCCCTTCATGGGCTTGGCTGTCAGTTCTTCATGGGCTGACCACATTGCATTTAAACCATCGCGACATATGTATTAGGTCATATTACACGTGCCGCTCTTCATTGGCTTTGCTGTCGGTTCTTCACAGACTGACAACATTGCATTTAAACCATCGCGACATAAGTATTAGGTCGTATTACACGTGCTGCTCTTCATAGGCTTGTCTGTCGGTTGTTCACGGACTGACCACATTGCATTTAAACCATTACGACATAAGTACTAGGTCATATTACACATGCCGCTCTTCATGGGCTTGGCTTTCGGTTCTTCACGGACTGACCACATTGCATTTGAATCATCGCGACATAAGTATTAGGTCATATTACACGGGCCGCTCTTCATGGGCTTGGCTGTCGGTTCTTCATGGGCTGACCACATTTCATTTCAACCATCGCCACATAAGTATTAGGTCATATTACACATGCCACTCTTCATGGGCTTGGCTGTCGCATCTTCACAGGCTGACCACATTGCCTTTAAACCATCGCGACATAAGTATTAGGTGATATTACACATGCAGCTCTTCATGGGCTTGGCTTTCGGTTCTTCACGGACTAACCACATTGCATTTAAACCATCGCGACAGAAGTATTAGGTCATATAACACGTTCCGCTCTTCATAGGCTTGGCTGTCGGTTCTTCACTGGCTGACCACATTGCATTTAAACCATCGCGACATAAGTATTAGGTCATATTACACGCGCCGCCCTTCATGGGCTTGGATGTCGGCTCTCCATGGGCTGACCACATTGCATTTAAACCATCGCGACATAAGTATTAGGTCATATTACACGTGCCGCTCTTCATGGGCTTGGCTGTCGGTTCTTCACGGACTAACCACATTGCATTTAAACCATCGCGACAGAAGTATTAGGTCATATTACACGTGCCGCTCTTCATCGGCTTGGATGTCGGTTCTTCACAGGCTGACCACATTGCATTTAAACCATCGCGACAGAAGTATTAGGTCATATTACACGTGCCGCTCTCCATGGGCTTGGCTGTCTGTTCTTCACGGGCTGACCACATTGCATTTAAATCGTTGCGAAATAAGTATTAGGTCATATTACACGTGCCGCTCTTCATGGGCTTCGTTGTCGGTTCTTCATGGGCTGACCACATTGCATTTAAATCATCGCGACATAAGTATTAGGTCATATTACATGTGCCGCTCTTCATGGGCTTGGCTTTCGGTTCTTCACGGACTGACCACATTGCATTTGACCACATTGCATTTAAACCATCGCGACATAAGTTTTAGGTCATATTACATGAGCCGCTCTTTATGAGCTTGGCTGTCGGTTCTTCAAGGGCTGACCACATTGCATTTAAATCATCGCGACATAAGTATTAGGTCATATTACACGTGCCACTCTTCATGGGCTTGGCTGTCGGTTCTTCACAGACTGACCACATTGCATTTAAACCATCGCGACATAAGTATTAGGTCATATTACACGTGCCGCTCTTCATGGGCTTGGCTGTCGGTTCTTCACAGACTGACCACATTGCATTCAAACCATCGCGAGATAAGTATTAGGTCATATTACATGTGCCGCTCTTCATGGGCTTGGCTGTCGGTTCTTCAGGGGCTGACCACATTGCATTTAAACCATTTCGACATAAGTATTTGGTCATATTACACGTGCCGCTCTTCATGGGCTTGGCTGTCAGTTCTTCACGGACTGACCACATTCCATTTACACCAGCACGACATAAGTATTAGGTCGTATTACATGTGCCGCTCTTCATAGGCTTGGCTGTCGGTTCTTCACGGACTGACCACATTGCATTTAAACAATTGCGACATAAGTATTAGGTCATATTAGACGTGCCGCTCTTTATGGGCTTCGCTGTCGGTTCTTCACGGGCTGACCACATTGCATTTAAATCATCGCGACATAAGTATTAGGTCATATTACACGTGCCGCTCTTCATGCGCTTGGCTTTCAGTTCTTCACGGACTAACCACATTGCATTTAAACCATCGCGACAGAAGTATTAGGTCATATTACACGTGCCGCTCTTCATAGGCTTGGCTGTCGGTTCTTCACGAGCTGACCACCTTGCATTTAAACCATCACGACATAAGTATTAGGTCATATTACACGTGCCGCCCTTCATGGGCTTGGCTGTCGGTTCTCCATGGGCTGACCACATTGCATTTAAACCATCGTGACAGAAGTATTAGGTCATATTACACGTGCCGCTCTTTATGGGCTTCGCTGTCGGTTCTTCTAGGGCTGACCACATTGCATTCAAATCATCGCGACATAAGTATTAGGTCATATTACACGTGCCGCTCTTCATGGGCTTGGCTTTCGGTTCTTCACGGACTAACCACATTGCATTTAAACCATCGCGACATAAGTATTAGGTCATATTACACGTGCCGCTCTTCATGGGCTTGGCTTTCGGTTCTTCACGGTCTAGCCACATTGCATTTAAACCATCGCGACAGAAGTATTAGGTCATATTACACGTGCCGCTCTTCATAGGCTTGGATGTCGGTTCTTCACAGGCTGACCACATTGCATTTAAACCATCGTGACAGAAGTATTAGGTCATATTACACGTGCCGCTCTCCATGGGCTTGGCTGTCTGTTCTTCACGGGCTGACCACATTGCATTTAAATCATTGCGACATAAGTATTAGGTCATATTACACGTGCCGCCCTTCATGGGCTTGGCTGTCAGTTCTTCACGGGCTGACCACATTGCATTTCAACCATCGCGAGATAAGTTTTAATTCATATTACATGTGCCGCTCTTCATGGGCATGGCTGGCGGTTCTTCACAGACGACCACATTGCATTTAAACCATCGCAACATAAGTATTAGGTCATATTACACGTGCCGCTCTTCATAGGCTTGGCTGTCGGTTCTTCATGGACTGACCACATTGCATTTAAACCATCGTGACAGAAGTATTAGGTCATATTACACGTGCCGCTCTTTATGGGCTTCGCTGTCGGTTCTTCAAGGGCTGACCACATTGCATTTAAATCATCGCGACATAAGTATTAGGTCATATTACACGTGCCGCTCTTCATGGGCTTGGCTTTCGGTTCTTCACGGACTAACCACATTGCATTTAAACCATCGCGACATAAGTATTAGGTCATATTACATGTGCCGCTCTTCATGGGCTTGGCTGTCGGTTCTTCACAGACGACCACATTGCATTTAAACCATCGCGACAGAAGTATTAGGTCATATTACACGTGCCGCTCTTCATAGGCCTGGATGTCGGTTCTTCACAGGCTGACCACATTGCATTTAAACCATCGTGACAGAAGTATTAGGTCATATTACACGTGCCGCTCTCCATGGGCTTGGCTGTCTGTTCTTCACGGGCTGACCACATTGCATTTAAATCATCGCGACATAAGTATTAGGTCATATTACATGTGCCACCCTTCATGGGCTTGGCTGTCAGTTCTTCACGGGCTGACCACATTGCATTCCAACCATCGCGAGATAAGTTTTAAGTCATATTACATGTGCCGCTCTTCATGGGCTTGGCTGTCGGTTCTTCACAGACGAGCACATTGCATTTAAACCATCGCGACATAAGTATTAGGTCATATTACACGTGCCGCTCTTCATAGGCTTGGCTGTCGGTTCTTCATGGACTGACCACATTGCATTTAAACCATTGCGACATAAGTATTAGGTCATATTACACGTGCCGCTCTTCATGGGCTTCACTGTCGGTTCTTCACGGGCTGACCACATTGCATTTAAATCATCGCGACATAAGTATTAGGTCATATTACACGTGCCGCTCTTCATGGGCTTGGCTTTCGGTTCCTCACGGACTGACCACATTGCATTTGACCACATTGCATTTAAACCATTGCGACATAAGTATTAGGTCATGTTACACGTGCCGCTCTTCATGGGCTTCGCTGTCGGTTCCTCACGGGCTGACCACATTGCATTTAAATCATCGCGACATAAGTATTAGGTCATATTACACGTGCCGCTCTTCATGGGCTTGGCTTTCGGTTCCTCACGGACTGACCACATTGCATTTGTCCACATTGCATTTAAACCATCGCGACATAAGTATTAGGTCATATTACACGTGCCGCTCTTCTTGGGCTTCGCTGTCGGTTCCTCACGGGCTGACAACATTGCATTTAAATCATCGCGACATAAGTACTAGGTCATATTACACGTGCCGCTCTTCATGGGCTTGGCTTTCGGTTCTTCATGGACTGACCGCATTGCATTTGAATCATCGCGACATAAGTATTAGGTCATATTACACGTGCCGCTCTTCATGGGCTTGGCTGTCGGTTCTTCATGGGTTGACCACATTTCATTTCAACCATCGCCACATAAGTATTAGGTCATATTACACATGCCGCTCTTCATGGGCTTGGCTGTCGGGTCTTCACAGGCTGACCACATTGCCTTTAAACCATCGTGACATAAGTATTAGGTGATATTACACATGCAGCTCTTCATGGGCTTGGCTGTTGGTTCTTCATGGGCTGACCACATTGCATTTAAACCATCGCGACATAAGTATTAGGTCATATTACACGTGCCGCTCTTCATGGGCTTGGCTGTCGGTTCTTCACAGACTAACCACATTGCATTTAAACCATCGCGACAGAAGTATTAGGTCATATTACACATGCCGCTCTTCATAGGCTTGGCTGTCGTTTCTTCACGGGCTGACCACATTACATTTAAACCATCGCGACATAAGTATTAGATCATATTACACGTGCCGCTCTTCATGGGCTTGGCTGTTGGTTCTTCACGGGCTGACCACATTGCATTTAAACCATCGGGACAGAAGTATTAGGTCATATTACACGTGCCGCTCTTCATAGGCTTGGCTGTCGTTTCTTCACGGGCTGACCACATTACATTTAAACCATCGCAAGATAAGTTTTAAGTCATATTACTTGTGCCGCTCTTCATGGGCTTGGCTGTCGGTTCTTCACAGACAACCACATTGCATTTTAACCATCGTGACATAAGTATTAGGTCATATTACACGTGCCGCTCTTCATAGGCTTGGCTGTCGGTTCTTCATGGACTGACCACATTGCATTTAAACCATTGCGACATAAGTATTAGGTCATATTACATGTGCCGCTCTTCATGGGCTTCACTGTCGGTTCTTCACGGGCTGACCACATTGCATTTAAATCATCGCGACATAAGTATTAGGTCATATTACACGTGCCGCTCTTCATGGGCTTGGCTTTCGGTTCTTCACGGACTGACCACATTGCATTTGACCACATTGCATTTAAACCATTGCGACATAAGTATTAGGTCATATTACACGTGCCGCTCTTCAAGGGCTTCGCTGTCGGTTCCTCACGAGCTGACCACATTGCATTTAAATCATCGCGACATAAGTACTAGGTCATATTACATGTGCCGCTCTTCATGGGCTTGGCTTTCGGTTCTTCACGGACTGACCACATTGCATTTGAGTCATCGCGACATAAGTATTAGGTCATATTACACGTGCCGCTCTTCATGGGCTTGGCTGTCGGTTCTTCAAGGGCTGACCACATTTCATTTCAACCATCACCCCATAAGTATTAGGTCATATGACACATGCCACTCTTCATGGGCTTGGCTGTCGGGTCTTCACAGGCTGACCACATTGCCTTTAAACCATCGCGACATAAGTATTAGGTGATATTACACATGCAGCTCTTCATGGGCTTGGCTGTTGGTTCTTCATGGGCTGACCACATTGCATTTAAACCATCGCAACATAAGTATTAGGTCATATTACACGTGCCGCTCTTCATAGGCTTGGCTGTCGGTTCTTCACAGACTGACCACATTGCATTTAAACCATCGCGAGATAAGTATTAGGTCATATTACATGTGCCACTCTTCATGGGCTTGGCTGTCGGTTCTTCAGGGGCTGACCACATTGCATTTAAACCATTTCGACATAAGTATTTGGTCATATTACACGTGCCGCTCTTCATGGGCTCGGCTGTCAGTTCTTCACGGACTGACCACATTCCATTTGAACCAGCGCGATATAAGTATTAGGTCATATTACACGTGCCGCTCTTCATGGGCTTTACTTTCGGTTCTTCACGGACTAACCATATTGCATTTAAACCATCGCGACATAAGTATTAGGTCATATTACACGTGCCGGTCTTCATGGGCTTGGCTTTCGGTTCTTCACGGACTAACCACATTGCATTTAAACCATCGCGACATAAGTATTAGGTCATATTACACGTGCCGCTCTTCATGGGCTTGGCTGTCGGTTCTTCAGGGACTAACCACATTGCATTTAAACCATCGTGACAGAAGTATTAGGTCATATTACACGTGCCGCTCTTCATAGGCTTGGATATCGGTTCTTCACAGGCTGACCACATTGGATTTAAACCATCGTGACAGAAGTATTAGGTCATATTACACGTGCCGCTCTCCATGGGCTTGGCTGTCTGTTCTTCACGGGCTGACCACATTGCATTTAAATCATCGCGACATAAGTATTAGGTCATATTACACGTGCCGCCCTTCATGGGCTTGGCTGTCAGTTCTTCACGGGCTGACCACATTGCATTTAAACCATCGCAAGATAAGTTTTAAGTCATATTACACATGTCGCTCTTCATGGGCTTGGCTGTCGGTTCTTCACAGACAACCACATTGCATTTAAACCATTGCGACATAAGTATTAGGTCATATTACACGTGCCGCTCTTCATGGGCTTCACTGTCGGTTCTTCACGGGCTGACCACATTGCATTTAAATCATCGCGACATAAGTATTAGGTCATATTACACGTGCTGCTCTTCATGGGCTTGGCTTTCGGTTCTTCACGGACTGACCACATTGCATTTGACCACATTGCATTTAAACCATTGCGACATAAGTATTAGGTCATATTACACATGCCGCTCTTCAAGGACTTCGCTGTCGGTTCCTCACGGGCTGACCACATTGCATTTAAATCATCGCGACATAAGTACTAGGTCATATTACATGTGCCGCTCTTCATGGGCTTGGCTTTCGGTTCTTCACGGACTGACCACATTGCATTTGAGTCATCGCGACATAAGTATTAGGTCATATTACACGTGCCGCTCTTCATGGGCTTGGCTGTCGGTTCTTCAAGGGCTGACCACATTGCATTTAAACCATCGCAACATAAGTATTAGGTCATATTACACGTGCCACTCTTCATGGGCTTGGCTGTCGGTTCTTCAGGGGCTGACCACATTACATTTAAACCATTTCGACATAAGTATTTGGTCATATTACACGTGCCGCTCTTCATGGGCTCGGCTGTCAGTTCTTCACGGACTGACCACATTCCATTTAAACCAGCGCGATATAAGTATTAGGTCATATTACACGTGCCGCTGTTCATGGGCTTGGCTGTCGGTTCTTCACAGACTGATCACATTGCATTTAATTTAAACCATCACAACATAAGTGTTAGGTCATATTAAACATGCCATCCTTCATGGGCTTGGCTGTCGGTTTTTCATCGGCTGACCACATTGCATTTAAACCATCATGACATAAGTATTAAGTCGTATTACACATACCGCTCTTCATGGCCTTGGCTGTCGTTTCCTCACGGGCTGACCACATTGCATTTAAACCATCCCGACATAAGTATTAGGTCATATTACATGTGTCGCTCTTCATGGGCTTGGCTGTCGATTCTTCACGGGTTGACCACATTGCATTTAAACCATCACGACATAAGTATTAGGTCATATTACACGTGCCGCTCTTCATTGGGTTTGCTGTCGGTTCTTCACAGACTGACAACATTGCATTTAAACCATCGCGACATAAGTATTAGGTCGTATTACATGTGCCGCTCTTCATAGGCTTGGCTGTCGGTTCTTCACGGACTGACCACATTGCATTTAAAGAA
This sequence comes from Pictodentalium vernedei, assembly GCA_031216915.1. NCBI lineage: Eukaryota > Metazoa > Mollusca > Scaphopoda > Dentaliida > Dentaliidae > Pictodentalium > Pictodentalium vernedei. Next base: position 313,322,280 of record CM062289.1, read on the forward strand.
TTGCGACATAAGTATTAGGTCATATTACACGTGTCGCTCCTTATGGGCTTTGCTGTCGGTTCTTCACGGGCTGACCACATTGCATTTAAATCATCGCGACATAAGTATTAGGTCATATTACACGTGCCGCTCTTCAGGCGCTTGGGTTTCGGTTCTTCACGGACTGACCACATTGCTTTTGAAGCATCGCGACATAAGTATTAGGTCATATTACACATGCCGCTCTTCATGGGCTTGGCTGTCGGTTCTTCACGGGCTGACCACATTTCATTTCAACCATCGCGACATAAGTATTAGGTCATATTACACGTGCCGCTCTTCTTGTCCTTGGCTGTTAGGTCTTCACGGGCTGACCACATTGCATTTAAACCGTCACGACATAAGTATTAGGTCATATTACACATGCAGCTCTTCATGGGCTTGGCTGTTGGTTCTTCATGGGCTGACCACATTGCATTTAAACCATTTCGACATAAGTATTAGGTCATATTACACGTGCCGCTCTTCATGGGCTTGGCTGTAGGTTCTTCACAGACTGGCCACATTGCATTTAAACCATCGCGACATAAGTATTAGATCATATTACATGTGCCGCCCTTCATGGGCTTGGCTGCCGGTTCTTCCTGGGCTGACGACATTGCATTTAAACCATCGCGACATAATTATTAGCTCATATTACACGTGCCGCCCTTCATGGGCTTGGCTGTCAGTTCTTCATGGGCTGACCACATTGCATTTAAACCATCGCGACATATGTATTAGGTCATATTACACGTGCCGCTCTTCATTGGCTTTGCTGTCGGTTCTTCACAGACTGACAACATTGCATTTAAACCATCGCGACATAAGTATTAGGTCGTATTACACCTGCCGCTCTTCATAGGCTTGTCTGTCGGTTCTTCACGGACTGACCACATTGCATTTAAACCATTACGACATAAGTACTAGGTCATATTACACGTGCCGCTCTTCATGGGCTTGGCTTTCGGTTCTTCACGGACTGACCACATTGCATTTGAATCATCGCGACATAAGTATTAGGTCATATTACACGGGCCGCTCTTCATGGGCTTGGCTGTCGGTTCTTCATGGGCTGACCACATTTCATTTCAACCATCGCCACATAAGTATTAGGTCATATTACACATGCCACTCTTCATGGGCTTGGCTGTCGGGTCTTCACAGGCTGACCACATTGCATTCAAACCATCGCGACATAAGTATTAGGTCATATTACACGTGCCGCTCTTCATGGGCTTGGCTGTCGGTTCTTCACAGACTGACCACATTGCATTCAAACCATCGCGAGATAAGTATTAGGTCATATTACATGTGCCGCTCTTCATGGGCTTGGCTGTCGGTTCTTCAGGGGCTGACCACATTGCATTTAAACCATTTCGACACAAGTATTTGGTCATATTACACGTGCCGCTCTTCATGGGCTTGGCTGTCAGTTCTTCACGGACTGACCACATTCCATTTACACCAGCGCGACATAAGTATTAGGTCGTATTACATGTGCCGCTCTTCATAGGCTTGGCTGTCGGTTCTTCACGGACTGACCACATTGCATTTAAACAATTGCGACATAAGTATTAGGTCATATTAGACGTGCCGCTCTTTATGGGCTTCGCTGTCGGTTCTTCACGGGCTGACCACATTGCATTTAAATCATCGCGACATAAGTATTAGGTCATATTACACGTGCCGCTCTTCATGCGCTTGGCTTTCAGTTCTTCACGGACTAACCACATTGCATTTAAACCATCGCGACAGAAGTATTAGGTCATATTACAAGTGCCGCTCTTCATAGGCTTGGCTGTCGGTTCTTCACGAGCTGACCACCTTGCATTTAAACCATCGCGACATAAGTATTAGGTCATATTACACGTGCCGCCCTTCATGGGCTTGGCTGTCGGTTCTCCATGGGCTGACCACATTGCATTTAAACCATCGTGACAGAAGTATTAGGTCATATTACACGTGCTGCTCTTTATGGGCTTCGCTATCGGTTCTTCAAGGGCTGACCACATTGCTTTCAAATCATCGCGACATAAGTATTAGGTCATATTACACGTGCCGCTCTTCATGGGCTTGGCTTTCGGTTCTTCACGGACTAACCACATTGCATTTAAACCATCGCGACATAAGTATTAGGTCATATTACACGTGCTGCTCTTCATGGGCTTGGCTTTCGGTTCTTCACGGTCTAACCACATTGCATTTAAACCATCGCGACAGAAGTATTAGGTCATATTACACGTGCCGCTCTTCATAGGCTTGGATGTCGGTTCTTCACAGGCTGACCACATTGCATTTAAACCATCGTGACAGAAGTATGAGGTCATATTACACGTGCCGCTCTCCATGGGCTTGGCTGTCTGTTCTTCACGGGCTGACCACATTGCATTTAAATCATCGCGACATAAGTATTAGGTCATACTACACGTGCCGCCCTTCATGGGCTTGGCTGTCAGTTCTTCACGGGCTGACCACATTGCATTTCAACCATCGCGAGATAAGTTTTAAGTCATATTACATGTGCCGCTCTTCATGGGCTTGGCTGGCGGTTCTTCACAGACGACCACATTGCATTTAAACCATCGCGACATAAGTATTAGGTCATATTACACGTGCCGCTCTTCATAGGCTTGGCTGTCGGTTCTTCATGGACTGACCACATTGCATTTAAACCATCGTGACAGAAGTATTAGGTCATATTACACGTGCCGCTCTTTATGGGCTTCGCTGTCGGTTCTTCAAGGGCTGACCACATTGCATTTAAATCATCGCGACATAAGTATTAGGTCATATTACACGTGCCGCTCTTCATGGGCTTGGCTTTCGGTTCTTCACGGACTAACCACATTGCATTTAAACCATCGCGACATAAGTATTAGGTCATATTACATGTGCCGCTCTTCATGGGCTTGGCTGTCGGTTCTTCACAGACGACCACATTGCATTTAAACCATCGCGACAGAAGTATTAGGTCATATTACACGTGCCGCTCTTCATAGGCTTGAATGTCCTTCTTCTTAGGCTGACCACATTGCATTTAAACCATCGTGACAGAAGTATTAGGTCATATTACACGTGCCGCTCTCCATGGGCTTGGCTGTCTGTTCTTCACGGGCTGACCACATTGCATTTAAATCATCGCGACATAAGTATTAGGTCATATTACATGTGCCGCCCTTCATGGGCTTGGCTGTCAGTTCTTCACGGACTGACCACATTGCATTTAAACCATCGCGATATAAGTATTAGGTCATATTACACGTGCCGCTCTTCATTGGCTTTGCTGTCGGTTCTTCACAGACTGACAACATTGCATTTAAACCATCGCGACATAAGTATTAGGTCGTATTACACGTGCTGCTCTTCATAGGCTTGTCTGTCGGTTGTTCACGGACTGACCACATTGCATTTAAACCATTACGACATAAGTACTAGGTCATATTACACGTGCCGCTCTTCATGGGCTTGGCTTTCGGTTCTTCACGGACTGACCACATTGCATTTGAATCATCGCGACATAAGTATTAGGTCATATTACACGGGCCGCTCTTCATGGGCTTGGCTGTCGGTTCTTCATGGGCTGACCACATTTCATTTCAACCATCGCCACATAAGTATTAGGTCATATTACACATGCCACTCTTCATGGGCTTGGCTGTCGCGTCTTCACAGGCTGACCACATTGCCTTTAAACCATCGCGACATAAGTATTAGGTGATATTACACATGCAGCTCTTCATGGGCTTGGCTTTCGGTTCTTCACGGACTAACCACATTGCATTTAAACCATCGCGACAGAAGTATTAGGTCATATAACACGTTCCGCTCTTCATAGGCTTGGCTGTCGGTTCTTCACTGGCTGACCACATTGCATTTAAACCATCGCGACATAAGTATTAGGTCATATTACACGCGCCGCCCTTCATGGGCTTGGATGTCGGTTCTCCATGGGCTGACCACATTGCATTTAAACCATCGCGACATAAGTATTAGGTCATATTACACGTGCCGCTCTTCATGGGCTTGGCTGTCGGTTCTTCACGGACTAACCACATTGCATTTAAACCATCGCGACAGAAGTATTAGGTCATATTACACGTGCCGCTCTTCATCGGCTTGGATGTCGGTTCTTCACAGGCTGACCACATTGCATTTAAACCATCGCGACAGAAGTATTAGGTCATATTACACGTGCCGCTCTCCATGGGCTTGGCTGTCTGTTCTTCACGGGCTGACCACATTGCATTTAAATCGTTGCGAAATAAGTATTAGGTCATATTACACGTGCCGCTCTTCATGGGCTTCGTTGTCGGTTCTTCATGGGCTGACCACATTGCATTTAAATCATCGCGACATAAGTATTAGGTCATATTACATGTGCCGCTCTTCATGGGCTTGGCTTTCGGTTCTTCACGGACTGACCACATTGCATTTGACCACATTGCATTTAAACCATCGCGACATAAGTTTTAGGTCATATTACACGAGCCGCTCTTCATGGGCTTGGCTGTCGGTTCTTCAAGGGCTGACCACATTGCATTTAAATCATCGCGACATAAGTATTAGGTCATATTACACGTGCCACTCTTCATGGGCTTGGCTGTCGGTTCTTCACAGACTGACCACATTGCATTTAAACCATCGCGACATAAGTATTAGGTCATATTACACGTGCCGCTCTTCATGGGCTTGGCTGTCGGTTCTTCACAGACTGACCACATTGCATTCAAACCATCGCGAGATAAGTATTAGGTCATATTACATGTGCCGCTCTTCATGGGCTTGGCTGTCGGTTCTTCAGGGGCTGACCACATTGCATTTAAACCATTTCGACATAAGTATTTGGTCATATTACACGTGCCGCTCTTCATGGGCTTGGCTGTCAGTTCTTCACGGACTGACCACATTCCATTTACACCAGCACGACATAAGTATTAGGTCGTATTACATGTGCCGCTCTTCATAGGCTTGGCTGTCGGTTCTTCACGGACTGACCACATTGCATTTAAACAATTGCGACATAAGTATTAGGTCATATTAGACGTGCCGCTCTTTATGGGCTTCGCTGTCGGTTCTTCACGGGCTGACCACATTGCATTTAAATCATCGCGACATAAGTATTAGGTCATATTACACGTGCCGCTCTTCATGCGCTTGGCTTTCAGTTCTTCACGGACTAACCACATTGCATTTAAACCATCGCGACAGAAGTATTAGGTCATATTACACGTGCCGCTCTTCATAGGCTTGGCTGTCGGTTCTTCACGAGCTGACCACCTTGCATTTAAACCATCACGACATAAGTATTAGGTCATATTACACGTGCCGCCCTTCATGGGCTTGGCTGTCGGTTCTCCATGGGCTGACCACATTGCATTTAAACCATCACGACATAAGTATTAGGTCATATTACACGTGCCGCTCTTTATGGGCTTCGCTGTCGGTTCTTCAAGGGCTGACCACATTGCATTCAAATCATCGCGACATAAGTATTAGGTCATATTACACGTGCCGCTCTTCATGGGCTTGGCTTTCGGTTCTTCACGGACTAACCACATTGCATTTAAACCATCGCGACATAAGTATTAGGTCATATTACACGTGCCGCTCTTTATGGGCTTGGCTTTCGGTTCTTCACGGTCTAACCACATTGCATTTAAACCATCGCGACAGAAGTATTAGGTCATATTACACGTGCCGCTCTTCATAGGCTTGGATGTCGGTTCTTCACAGGCTGACCACATTGCATTTAAACCATCGTGACAGAAGTATTAGGTCATATTACACGTGCCGCTCTCCATGGGCTTGGCTGTCTGTTCTTCACGGGCTGACCACATTGCATTTAAATCATTGCGACATAAGTATTAGGTCATATTACACGTGCCGCCCTTCATGGGCTTGGCTGTCAGTTCTTCACGGGCTGACCACATTGCATTTCAACCATCGCGAGATAAGTTTTAATTCATATTACATGTGCCGCTCTTCATGGGCTTGGCTGGCGGTTCTTCACAGACGACCACATTGCATTTAAACCATCGCAACATAAGTATTAGGTCATATTACACGTGCCGCTCTTCATAGGCTTGGCTGTCGGTTCTTCATGGACTGACCACATTGCATTTAAACCATCGTGACAGAAGTATTAGGTCATATTACACGTGCCGCTCTTTATGGGCTTCGCTGTCGGTTCTTCAAGGGCTGACCACATTGCATTTAAATCATCGCGACATAAGTATTAGGTCATATTACACGTGCCGCTCTTCATGGGCTTGGCTTTCGGTTCTTCACGGACTAACCACATTGCATTTAAACCATCGCGACATAAGTATTAGGTCATATTACATGTGCCGCTCTTCATGGGCTTGGCTGTCGGTTCTTCACAGACGACCACATTGCATTTAAACCATCGCGACAGAAGTATTAGGTCATATTACACGTGCCGCTCTTCATAGGCCTGGATGTCGGTTCTTCACAGGCTGACCACATTGCATTTAAACCATCGTGACAGAAGTATTAGGTCATATTACACGTGCCGCTCTCCATGGGCTTGGTTGTCTGTTCTTCACGGGCTGACCACATTGCATTTAAATCATCGCGACATAAGTATTAGGTCATATTACATGTGCCGCCCTTCATGGGCTTGGCTGTCAGTTCTTCACGGGCTGACCACATTGCATTTCAACCATCGCGAGATAAGTTTTAAGTCATATTACATGTGCCGCTCTTCATGGGCTTGGCTGTCGGTTCTTCACAGACGACCACATTGCATTTAAACCATCGCGACATAAGTATTAGGTCATATTACACGTGCCGCTCTTCATAGGCTTGGCTGTCGGTTCTTCATGGACTGACCACATTGCATTTAAACCATTGCGACATAAGTATTAGGTCATATTACACGTGCCGCTCTTCATGGGCTTCACTGTCGGTTCTTCACGGGCTGACCACATTGCATTTAAATCATCGCGACATAAGTATTAGGTCATATTACACGTGCCGCTCTTCATGGGCTTGGCTTTCGGTTCCTCACGGACTGACCACATTGCATTTGACCACATTGCATTTAAACCATTGCGACATAAGTATTAGGTCATGTTACACGTGCCGCTCTTCATGGGCTTCGCTGTCGGTTCCTCACGGGCTGACCACATTGCATTTAAATCATCGCGACATAAGTATTAGGTCATATTACACGTGCCGCTCTTCATGGGCTTGGCTTTCGGTTCCTCACGGACTGACCACATTGCATTTGTCCACATTGCATTTAAACCATCGCGACATAAGTATTAGGTCATATTACACGTGCCGCTCTTCATGGGCTTCGCTGTCGGTTCCTCACGGGCTGACAACATTGCATTTAAATCATCGCGACATAAGTACTAGGTCATATTACACGTGCCGCTCTTCATGGGCTTGGCTTTCGGTTCTTCATGGACTGACCGCATTGCATTTGAATCATCGCGACATAAGTATTAGATCATATTACACGTGCCGCTCTTCATGGGCTTGGCTGTCGGTTCTTCATGGGTTGACCACATTTCATTTCAACCATCGCCACATAAGTATTAGGTCATATTACACATGCCGCTCTTCATGGGCTTGGCTGTCGGGTCTTCACAGGCTGACCACATTGCCTTTAAACCATCCTGACATAAGTATTAGGTGATATTACACATGCAGCTCTTCATGGGCTTGGCTGTTGGTTCTTCATGGGCTGACCACATTGCATTTAAACCATCGCGACATAAGTATTAGGTCATATTACACGTGCCGCTCTTCATGGGCTTGGCTGTCGGTTCTTCACAGACTAACCACATTGCATTTAAACCATCGCGACAGAAGTATTAGGTCATATTACACATGCCGCTCTTCATAGGCTTGGCTGTCGTTTCTTCACGGGCTGACCACATTACATTTAAACCATCGCGACATAAGTATTAGATCATATTACACGTGCCGCTCTTCATGGGCTTGGCTGTTGGTTCTTCACGGGCTGACCACATTGCATTTAAACCATCGGGACAGAAGTATTAGGTCATATTACACGTGCCGCTCTTCATGGGCTTCGTTGTCGGTTCTTCATGGGCTGACCACATTGCATTTAAACCATCGCGACATAAGTATTAGGTCATATTACACGTGCCGCTCTTCATGGGCTTGGCTGTCGGTTCTTCACAGACTAACCACATTGCATTTAAACCATCGCGACAGAAGTATTAGGTCATATTACACATGCCGCTCTTCATAGGCTTGGCTGTCGTTTCTTCACGGGCTGACCACATTACATTTAAACCATCGCGACATAAGTATTAGATCATATTACACGTGCCGCTCTTCATGGGCTTGGCTGTTGGTTCTTCATGGGCTGACCACATTGCATTTAAACCATTTCGACATAAGTATTAGGTCATATTACACGTGCCGCTCTTCATGGGCTTGGCTGTAGGTTCTTCACAGACTGGCCACATTGCATTTAAACCATCGCGACATAAGTATTAGATCATATTACATGTGCCGCCCTTCATGGGCTTGGCTGCCGGTTCTTCCTGGGCTGACGACATTGCATTTAAACCATCGCGACATAATTATTAGGTCATATTACACGTGCCGCCCTTCATGGGCTTGGCTGTCAGTTCTTCATGGGCTGACCACATTGCATTTAAACCATCGCGACATATGTATTAGGTCATATTACACGTGCCGCTCTTCATTGGCTTTGCTGTCGGTTCTTCACAGACTGACAACATTGCATTTAAACCATCGCGACATAAGTATTAGGTCGTATTACACGTGCTGCTCTTCATAGGCTTGTCTGTCGGTTGTTCACGGACTGACCACATTGCATTTAAACCATTACGACATAAGTACTAGGTCATATTACACGTGCCGCTCTTCATGGGCTTGGCTTTCGGTTCTTCACAGACTGACCACATTGCATTTGAATCATCGCGACATAAGTATTAGGTCATATTACACGGGCCGCTCTTCATGGGCTTGGCTGTCGGTTCTTCATGGGCTGACCACATTTCATTTCAACCATCGCCACATAAGTATTAGGTCATATTACACATGCCACTCTTCATGGGCTTGGCTGTCGCGTCTTCACAGGCTGACCACATTGCCTTTAAACCATCGCGACATAAGTATTAGGTGATATTACACATGCAGCTCTTCATGGGCTTGGCTTTCGGTTCTTCACGGACTAACCACATTGCATTTAAACCATCGCGACAGAAGTATTAGGTCATATAACACGTTCCGCTCTTCGTAGGCTTGGCTGTCGGTTCTTCACTGGCTGACCACATTGCATTTAAACCATCGCGACATAAGTATTAGGTCATATTACACGCGCCGCCCTTCATGGGCTTGGATGTCGGTTCTCCATGGGCTGACCACATTGCATTTAAACCATCGCGACATAAGTATTAGGTCATATTACACGTGCCGCTCTTCATGGGCTTGGCTGTCGGTTCTTCACGGACTAACCACATTGCATTTAAACCATCGCGACAGAAGTATTAGGTCATATTACACGTGCCGCTCTTCATCGGCTTGGATGTCGGTTCTTCACAGGCTGACCACATTGCATTTAAACCATCGCGACAGAAGTATTAGGTCATATTACACGTGCCGCTCTCCATGGGCTTGGCTGTCTGTTCTTCACGGGCTGACCACATTGCATTTAAATCGTTGCGAAATAAGTATTAGGTCATATTACACGTGCCGCTCTTCATGGGCTTCGTTGTCGGTTCTTCATGGGCTGACCACATTGCATTTAAATCATCGCGACATAAGTATTAGGTCATATTACATGTGCCGCTCTTCATGGGCTTGGCTTTCGGTTCTTCACGGACTGACCACATTGCATTTGACCACATTGCATTTAAACCATCGCGACATAAGTTTTAGGTCATATTACACGAGCCGCTCTTCATGGGCTTGGCTGTCGGTTCTTCAAGGGCTGACCACATTGCATTTAAATCATCGCGACATAAGTATTAGGTCATATTACACGTGCCACTCTTCATGGGCTTGGCTGTCGGTTCTTCACAGACTGACCACATTGCATTTAAACCATCGCGACATAAGTATTAGGTCATATTACACGTGCCGCTCTTCATGGGCTTGGCTGTCGGTTCTTCACAGACTGACCACATTGCATTCAAACCATCGCGAGATAAGTATTAGGTCATATTACATGTGCCGCTCTTCATGGGCTTGGCTGTCGGTTCTTCAGGGGCTGACCACATTGCATTTAAACCATTTCGACATAAGTATTTGGTCATATTACACGTGCCGCTCTTCATGGGCTTGGCTGTCAGTTCTTCACGGACTGACCACATTCCATTTACACCAGCACGACATAAGTATTAGGTCGTATTACATGTGCCGCTCTTCATAGGCTTGGCTGTCGGTTCTTCACGGACTGACCACATTGCATTTAAACAATTGCGACATAAGTATTAGGTCATATTAGACGTGCCGCTCTTTATGGGCTTCGCTGTCGGTTCTTCACGGGCTGACCACATTGCATTTAAATCATCGCGACATAAGTATTAGGTCATATTACACATGCCGCTCTTCATAGGCTTGGCTGTCGGTTCTTCACGAGCTGACCACCTTGCATTTAAACCATCACGACATAAGTATTAGGTCATATTACACGTGCCGCCCTTCATGGGCTTGGCTGTCGGTTCTCCATGGGCTGACCACATTGCATTTAAACCATCGTGACAGAAGTATTAGGTCATATTACACGTGCCGCTCTTTATGGGCTTCGCTGTCGGTTCTTCAAGGGCTGACCACATTGCATTCAAATCATCGCGACATAAGTATTAGGTCATATTACACGTGCCGCTCTTCATGGGCTTGGCTTTCGGTTCTTCACGGACTAACCACATTGCATTTAAACCATCGCGACATAAGTATTAGGTCATATTACACGTGCCGCTCTTCATGGGCTTGGCTTTCGGTTCTTCACGGTCTAACCACATTGCATTTAAACCATCGCGACAGAAGTATTAGGTCATATTACACGTGCCGCTCTTCATAGGCTTGGATGTCGGTTCTTCACAGGCTGACCACATTGCATTTAAACCATCGTGACAGAAGTATTAGGTCATATTACACGTGCCGCTCTCCATGGGCTTGGCTGTCTGTTCTTCACGGGCTGACCACATTGCATTTAAATCATTGCGACATAAGTATTAGGTCATATTACACGTGCCGCCCTTCATGGGCTTGGCTGTCAGTTCTTCACGGGCTGACCACATTGCATTTCTACCATCGCGAGATAAGTTTTAATTCATATTACATGTGCCGCTCTTCATGGGCTTGGCTGGCGGTTCTTCACAGACGACCACATTGCATTTAAACCATCGCAACATAAGTATTAGGTCATATTACACGTGCCGCTCTTCATAGGCTTGGCTGTCGGTTCTTCATGGACTGACCACATTGCATTTAAACCATCGTGACAGAAGTATTAGGTCATATTACACGTGCCGCTCTTTATGGGCTTCGCTGTCGGTTCTTCAAGGGCTGACCACATTGCATTTAAATCATCGCGACATAAGTATTAGGTCATATTACACGTGCCGCTCTTCATGGGCTTGGCTTTCGGTTCTTCACGGACTAACCACATTGCATTTAAACCATCGCGACATAAGTATTAGGTCATATTACATGTGCCGCTCTTCATGGGCTTGGCTGTCGGTTCTTCACAGATGACCACATTGCATTTAAACCATCGCGACAGAAGTATTAGGTCATATTACACGTGCCGCTCTTCATAGGCCTGGATGTCGGTTCTTCACAGGCTGACCACATTGCATTTAAACCATCGTGACAGAAGTATTAGGTCATATTACACGTGCCGCTCTCCATGGGCTTGGCTGTCTGTTCTTCACGGGCTGACCACATTGCATTTAAATCATCGCGACATAAGTATTAGGTCATATTACATGTGCCGCCCTTCATGGGCTTGGCTGTCAGTTCTTCACGGGCTGACCACATTGCATTTCAACCATCGCGAGATAAGTTTTAAGTCATATTACATGTGCCGCTCTTCATGGGCTTGGCTGTCGGTTCTTCACAGACGACCACATTGCATTTAAACCATCGCGACATAAGTATTAGGTCATATTACACGTGCCGCTCTTCATAGGCTTGGCTGTCGGTTCTTCATGGACTGACCACATTGCATTTAAACCATTGCGACATAAGTATTAGGTCATATTACACGTGCCGCTCTTCATGGGCTTCACTGTCGGTTCTTCACGGGCTGACCACATTGCATTTAAATCATCGCGACATAAGTATTAGGTCATATTACACGTGCCGCTCTTCATGGGCTTGGCTTTCGGTTCCTCACGGACTGACCACATTGCATTTGACCACATTGCATTTAAACCATTGCGACATAAGTATTAGGTCATGTTACACGTGCCGCTCTTCATGGGCTTCGCTGTCGGTTCCTCACGGGCTGACCACATTGCATTTAAATCATCGCGACATAAGTATTAGGTCATATTACACGTGCCGCTCTTCATGGGCTTGGCTTTCGGTTCCTCACGGACTGACCACATTGCATTTGTCCACATTGCATTTAAACCATCGCGACATAAGTATTAGGTCATATTACACGTGCCGCTCTTCATGGGCTTCGCTGTCGGTTCCTCACGGGCTGACAACATTGCATTTAAATCATCGCGACATAAGTACTAGGTCATATTACACGTGCCGCTCTTCATGGGCTTGGCTTTCGGTTCTTCATGGACTGACCGCATTGCATTTGAATCATCGCGACATAAGTATTAGGTCATATTACACGTGCCGCTCTTCATGGGCTTGGCTGTCGGTTCTTCATGGGTTGACCACATTTCATTTCAACCATCGCCACATAAGTATTAGGTCATATTACACATGCCGCTCTTCATGGGCTTGGCTGTCGGGTCTTCACAGGCTGACCACATTGCCTTTAAACCATCGTGACATAAGTATTAGGTGATATTACACATGCAGCTCTTCATGGGCTTGGCTGTTGGTTCTTCATGGGCTGACCACATTGCATTTAAACCATCGCGACATAAGTATTAGGTCATATTACACGTGCCGCTCTTCATGGGCTTGGCTGTCGGTTCTTCACAGACTAACCACATTGCATTTAAACCATCGCGACAGAAGTATTAGGTCATATTACACATGCCGCTCTTCATAGGCTTGGCTGTCGTTTCTTCACGGGCTGACCACATTACATTTAAACCATCGCGACATAAGTATTAGATCATATTACACGTGCCGCTCTTCATGGGCTTGGCTGTTGGTTCTTCACGGGCTGACCACATTGCATTTAAACCATCGGGACAGAAGTATTAGGTCATATTACACGTGCCGCTCTTCATAGGCTTGGCTGTCGTTTCTTCACGGGCTGACCACATTACATTTAAACCATCGCAAGATAAGTTTTAAGTCATATTACTTGTGCCGCTCTTCATGGGCTTGGCTGTCGGTTCTTCACAGACAACCACATTGCATTTTAACCATCGTGACATAAGTATTAGGTCATATTACACGTGCCGCTCTTCATAGGCTTGGCTGTCGGTTCTTCATGGACTGACCACATTGCATTTAAACCATTGCGACATAAGTATTAGGTCATATTACATGTGCCGCTCTTCATGGGCTTCACTGTCGGTTCTTCACGGGCTGACCACATTGCATTTAAATCATCGCGACATAAGTATTAGGTCATATTACACGTGCCGCTCTTCATGGGCTTGGCTTTCGGTTCTTCACGGACTGACCACATTGCATTTGACCACATTGCATTTAAACCATTGCGACATAAGTATTAGGTCATATTACACGTGCCGCTCTTCAAGGGCTTCGCTGTCGGTTCCTCACGAGCTGACCACATTGCATTTAAATCATCGCGACATAAGTACTAGGTCATATTACATGTGCCGCTCTTCATGGGCTTGGCTTTCGGTTCTTCACGGACTGACCACATTGCATTTGAGTCATCGCGACATAAGTATTAGGTCATATTACACGTGCCGCTCTTCATGGGCTTGGCTGCCGGTTCTTCAAGGGCTGACCACATTTCATTTCAACCATCACCCCATAAGTATTAGGTCATATGACACATGCCACTCTTCATGGGCTTGGCTGTCGGGTCTTCACAGGCTGACCACATTGCCTTTAAACCATCGCGACATAAGTATTAGGTGATATTACACATGCAGCTCTTCATGGGCTTGGCTGTTGGTTCTTCATGGGCTGACCACATTGCATTTAAACCATCGCAACATAAGTATTAGGTCATATTACACGTGCCGCTCTTCATAGGCTTGGCTGTCGGTTCTTCACAGACTGACCACATTGCATTTAAACCATCGCGAGATAAGTATTAGGTCATATTACATGTGCCACTCTTCATGGGCTTGGCTGTCGGTTCTTCAGGGGCTGACCACATTGCATTTAAACCATTTCGACATAAGTATTTGGTCATATTACACGTGCCGCTCTTCATGGGCTCGGCTGTCAGTTCTTCACGGACTGACCACATTCCATTTAAACCAGCGCGATATAAGTATTAGGTCATATTACACGTGCCGCTCTTCATGGGCTTTACTTTCGGTTCTTCACGGACTAACCACATTGCATTTAAACCATCGCGACATAAGTATTAGGTCATATTACACGTGCCGGTCTTCATGGGCTTGGCTTTCGGTTCTTCACGGACTAACCACATTGCATTTAAACCATCGCGACATAAGTATTAGGTCATATTACACGTGCCGCTCTTCATGGGCTTGGCTGTCGGTTCTTCAGGGACTAACCACATTGCATTTAAACCATCGTGACAGAAGTATTAGGTCATATTACACGTGCCGCTCTTCATAGGCTTGGATATCGGTTCTTCACAGGCTGACCACATTGCATTTAAACCATCGTGACAGAAGTATTAGGTCATATTACACGTGCCGCTCTCCATGGGCTTGGCTGTCTGTTCTTCACGGGCTGACCACATTGCATTTAAATCATCGCGACATAAGTATTAGGTCATATTACACGTGCCACCCTTCATGGGCTTGGCTGTCAGTTCTTCACGGGCTGACCACATTGCATTTAAACCATCGCAAGATAAGTTTTAAGTCATATTACACATGTCGCTCTTCATGGGCTTGGCTGTCGGTTCTTCACAGACAACCACATTGCATTTAAACCATCGCGACATAAGTACTTGGTCATATTACACGTTCCGCTCTTCATAGGCTTGGCTGTCGGTTCTTCATGGACTGACCACATTGCATTTAAACCATTGCGACATAAGTATTAGGTCATATTACACGTGCCGCTCTTCATGGGCTTCACTGTCGGTTCTTCACGGGCTGACCACATTGCATTTAAATCATCGCGACATAAGTATTAGGTCATATTACACGTGCTGCTCTTCATGGGCTTGGCTTTCGGTTCTTCACGGACTGACCACATTGCATTTGACCACATTGCATTTAAACCATTGCGACATAAGTATTAGGTCATATTACACATGCCGCTCTTCAAGGACTTCGCTGTCGGTTCCTCACGGGCTGACCACATTGCATTTAAATCATCGCGACATAAGTACTAGGTCATATTACATGTGCCGCTCTTCATGGGCTTGGCTTTCGGTTCTTCACGGACTGACCACATTGCATTTGAGTCATCGCGACATAAGTATTAGGTCATATTACACGTGCCGCTCTTCATGGGCTTGGCTGTCGGTTCTTCAAGGGCTGACCACATTGCATTTAAACCATCGCAACATAAGTATTAGGTCATATTACACGTGCCACTCTTCATGGGCTTGGCTGTCGGTTCTTCAGGGGCTGACCACATTACATTTAAACCATTTCGACATAAGTATTTGGTCATATTACACGTGCCGCTCTTCATGGGCTCGGCTGTCAGTTCTTCACGGACTGACCACATTCCATTTAAACCAGCGCGATATAAGTATTAGGTCATATTACACGTGCCGCTCTTCATGGGCTTGGCTGTCGGTTCTTCACAGACTGATCACATTGCATTTAATTTAAACCATCACAACATAAGTGTTAGGTCATATTAAACATGCCATCCTTCATGGGCTTGGCTGTCGGTTTTTCATCGGCTGACCACATTGCATTTAAACCATCATGACATAAGTATTAAGTCGTATTACACATACCGCTCTTCATGGCCTTGGCTGTCATTTCCTCACGGGCTGACCACATTGCATTTAAACCATCCCGACATAAGTATTAGGTCATATTACATGTGTCGCTCTTCATGGGCTTGGCTGTCGATTCTTCACGGGTTGACCACATTGCATTTAAACCATCACGACATAAGTATTAGGTCATATTACACGTGCCGCTCTTCATTGGGTTTGCTGTCGGTTCTTCACAGACTGACAACATTGCATTTAAACCATCGCGACATAAGTATTAGGTCGTATTACATGTGCCGCTCTTCATAGGCTTGGCTGTCGGTTCTTCACGGACTGACCACATTGCATTTAAAGAATTGCGACAGAAGTATTAGGTCATATTACACGTGTCGCTCCTTATGGGCTTTGCTGTCGGTTCTTCACGGGCTGACCACATTGCATTTAAATCATCGCGACATAAGTATTAGGTCATATTACACGTGCCGCTCTTCAGGCGCTTGGGTTTCGGTTCTTCACGGACTGACCACATTGCTTTTGAAGCATCGCGACATAAGTATTAGGTCATATTACACATGCCGCTCTTCATGGGCTTGGCTGTCGGTTCTTCACGGGCTGACCACATTTCATTTCAACCATCGCGACATAAGTATTAGGTCATATTACACGTGCCGCTCTTCTTGTCCTTGGCTGTTAGGTCTTCACGGGCTGACCACATTGCATTTAAACCGTCGCGACATAAGTATTAGGTCATATTACACATGCAGCTCTTCATGGGCTTGGCTGTTGGTTCTTCATGGGCTGACCACATTGCATTTAAACCATTTCGACATAAGTATTAGGTCATATTACACGTGCCGCTCTTCATGGGCTTGGCTGTAGGTTCTTCACAGACTGGCCACATTGCATTTAAACCATCGCGACATAAGTATTAGATCATATTACATGTGCCGCCCTTCATGGGCTTGGCTGCCGGTTCTTCCTGGGCTGACGACATTGCATTTAAACCATCGCGACATAATTATTAGCTCATATTACACGTGCCGCCCTTCATGGGCTTGGCTGTCAGTTCTTCATGGGCTGACCACATTGCATTTAAACCATCGCGACATATGTATTAGGTCATATTACACGTGCCGCTCTTCATTGGCTTTGCTGTCGGTTCTTCACAGACTGACAACATTGCATTTAAACCATCGCGACATAAGTATTAGGTCGTATTACACCTGCCGCTCTTCATAGGCTTGTCTGTCGGTTCTTCACGGACTGACCACATTGCATTTAAACCATTACGACATAAGTACTAGGTCATATTACACGTGCCGCTCTTCATGGGCTTGGCTTTCGGTTCTTCACGGACTGACCACATTGCATTTGAATCATCGCGACATAAGTATTAGGTCATATTACACGGGCCGCTCTTCATGGGCTTGGCTGTCGGTTCTTCATGGGCTGACCACATTTCATTTCAACCATCGCCACATAAGTATTAGGTCATATTACACATGCCACTCTTCATGGGCTTGGCTGTCGGGTCTTCACAGGCTGACCACATTGCATTCAAACCATCGCGACATAAGTATTAGGTCATATTACACGTGCCGCTCTTCATGGGCTTGGCTGTCGGTTCTTCACAGACTGACCACATTGCATTCAAACCATCGCGAGATAAGTATTAGGTCATATTACATGTGCCGCTCTTCATGGGCTTGGCTGTCGGTTCTTCAGGGGCTGACCACATTGCATTTAAACCATTTCGACACAAGTATTTGGTCATATTACACGTGCCGCTCTTCATGGGCTTGGCTGTCAGTTCTTCACGGACTGACCACATTCCATTTACACCAGCGCGACATAAGTATTAGGTCGTATTACATGTGCCGCTCTTCATAGGCTTGGCTGTCGGTTCTTCACGGACTGACCACATTGCATTTAAACAATTGCGACATAAGTATTAGGTCATATTAGACGTGCCGCTCTTTATGGGCTTCGCTGTCGGTTCTTCACGGGCTGACCACATTGCATTTAAATCATCGCGACATAAGTATTAGGTCATATTACAAGTGCCGCTCTTCATGCGCTTGGCTTTCAGTTCTTCACGGACTAACCACATTGCATTTAAACCATCGCGACAGAAGTATTAGGTCATATTACAAGTGCCGCTCTTCATAGGCTTGGCTGTCGGTTCTTCACGAGCTGACCACATTGCATTTAAACCATCGCGACATAAGTATTAGGTCATATTACACGTGCCGCCCTTCATGGGCTTGGCTGTCGGTTCTCCATGGGCTGACCACATTGCATTTAAACCATCGTGACAGAAGTATTAGGTCATATTACACGTGCTGCTCTTTATGGGCTTCGCTATCGGTTCTTCAAGGGCTGACCACATTGCATTCAAATCATCGCGACATAAGTATTAGGTCATATTACACGTGCCGCTCTTCATGGGCTTGGCTTTCGGTTCTTCACGGACTAACCACATTGCATTTAAACCATCGCGACATAAGTATTAGGTCATATTACACGTGCTGCTCTTCATGGGCTTGGCTTTCGGTTCTTCACGGTCTAACCACATTGCATTTAAACCATCGCGACAGAAGTATTAGGTCATATTACACGTGCCGCTCTTCATAGGCTTGGATGTCGGTTCTTCACAGGCTGACCACATTGCATTTAAACCATCGTGACAGAAGTATGAGGTCATATTACACGTGCCGCTCTCCATGGGCTTGGCTGTCTGTTCTTCATGGGCTGACCACATTGCATTTAAATCATCGCGACATAAGTATTAGGTCATATTACACGTGCCGCCCTTCATGGGCTTGGCTGTCAGTTCTTCACGGGCTGACCACATTGCATTTCAACCATCGCGAGATAAGTTTTAAGTCATATTACATGTGCCGCTCTTCATGGGCTTGGCTGGCGGTTCTTCACAGACGACCACATTGCATTTAAACCATCGCGACATAAGTATTAGGTCATATTACACGTGCCGCTCTTCATAGGCTTGGCTGTCGGTTCTTCATGGACTGACCACATTGCATTTAAACCATCGTGACAGAAGTATTAGGTCATATTACACGTGCCGCTCTTTATGGACTTCGCTGTCGGTTCTTCAAGGGCTGACCACATTGCATTTAAATCATCGCGACATAAGTATTAGGTCATATTACACGTGCCGCTCTTCATGGGCTTGGCTTTCGGTTCTTCACGGACTAACCACATTGCATTTAAACCATCGCGACATAAGTATTAGGTCATATTACATGTGCCGCTCTTCATGGGCTTGGCTGTCGGTTCTTCACAGACGACCACATTGCATTTAAACCATCGCGACAGAAGTATTAGGTCATATTACACGTGCCGCTCTTCATAGGCTTGAATGTCGGTTCTTCTTAGGCTGACCACATTGCATTTAAACCATCGTGACAGAAGTATTAGGTCATATTACACGTGCCGCTCTCCATGGGCTTGGCTGTCTGTTCTTCACGGGCTGACCACATTGCATTTAAATCATCGCGACATAAGTATTAGGTCATATTACATGTGCCGCCCTTCATGGGCTTGGCTGTCAGTTCTTCACGGGCTGACCACATTGCATTTCAACCATCGCGAGATAAGTTTTAAGTCATATTACAGGTGCCGCTCTTCATGGGCTTGGCTGTCGGTTCTTCACTGACGACCACATTGCATTTAAACCATCGCGACATAAGTATTAGGTCATATTACACGTGCCGCTCTTCATAGGCTTGGCTGTCGGTTCTTGATGGACTGACCACATTGCATTTAAAGCATTGCGACATAAGTATTAGGTCATATTACACGTGCCGCTCTTCATGGGCTTCACGGTCGGTTCTTCACGGGCTGACCACATTGCATTTAAATCATCGCGACATAAGTATTAGGTCATATTACACGTGCCGCTCTTCATGGGCTTGGCTTTCGGTTCCTCACGGACTGACCACATTGCATTTGACCACATTGCATTTAAACCATCGCGACATAAGTATTAGGTCATATTACACGTGCCGCTCTTCATGGGCTTCGCTGTCGGTTCCTCACGGGCTGACCACATTGCATTTAAATCATCGCGACATAAGTATTAGGTCATATTACACGTGCCGCTCTTCATGGGCTTGGCTTTCGGTTCCTCACGGACTGACCACATTGCATTTGTCCACATTGCATTTAAACCATCGCGACATAAGTATTAGGTCATATTACACGTGCCGCTCTTCATGGGCTTCGCTGTCGGTTCCTCACGGGCTGACCACATTGCATTCAAATCATCGCGACATAAGTACTAGGTCATATTACACGTGCCGCTCTTCATGGGCTTGGCTTTCGGTTCTTCACGGACTGACCGCATTGCATTTGAATCATCGCGACATAAGTATTAGGTCATATTACACGTGCCGCTCTTCATGGGCTTGGCTGTCGGTTCTTCATGGGTTGACCACATTTCATTTCAACCATCGACACATAAGTATTAGGTCATATTACACATGCCGCTCTTCATGGGCTTGGCTGTCGGGTCTTCACAGGCTGACCACATTGCCTTAAACCATCGTGACATAAGTATTAGGTGATATTACACATGCAGCTCTTCATGGGCTTGGCTGGCTATTGGTTCTTCATGGGCTGACCACATTGCATTTAAACCATCGCGACATTAGTATTAGGTCATATTACACGTGCCGCTCTTCATGGGCTTGGCTGTCGGTTCTTCACAGACTAACCACATTGCATTTAAACCATCGCGACAGAAGTATTAGGTCATATTACACCTGCCGCTCTTCATAGGCTTGGCTGTCGTTTCTTCACGGGCTGACCACATTACATTTAAACCATCGCGACATAAGTATTAGATCATATTACACGTGCCGCTCTTCATGGGCTTGGCTGTTGGTTCTTCACGGGCTGACCACATTGCATTTAAACCATCGGGACAGAAGTATTAGGTCATATTACACGTGCCGCTCTTCATAGGCTTGGCTGTCGTTTCTTCATGGGCTGACCACATTACATTTAAACCATCGCAAGATAAGTTTTAAGTCATATTACTTGTGCCGCTCTTCATGGGCTTGGCTGTCGGTTCTTCACAGACAACCACATTGCATTTTAACCATCGTGACATAAGTATTAGGTCATATTACACGTGCCGCTCTTCATAGGCTTGGCTGTCGGTTCTTCATGGACTGACCACATTGCATTTAAACCATTGCGACATAAGTATTAGGTCATATTACATGTGCCGCTCTTCATGGGCTTCACTGTCGGTTCTTCACGGGCTGACCACATTGCATTTAAATCATCGCGACATAAGTATTAGGTCATATTACACGTGCCGCTCTTCATGGGCTTGGCTTTCGGTTTGTCACGGACTGACCACATTGCATTTGACCACATTGCATTTAAACCATTGCGACATAAGTATTAGGTCATATTACACGTGCCGCTCTTCAAGGGCTTCGCTGTCGGTTCCTCACGGGCTGACCACATTGCATTTAAATCATCGCGACATAAGTACTAGGTCATATTACATGTGCCGCTCTTCATGGGCTTGGCTTTCGGTTCTTCACGGACTGACCACATTGCATTTGAGTCATCGCGACATAAGTATTAGGTCATATTACACGTGCCGCTCTTCATGGGCTTGGCTGTCGGTTCTTCAAGGGCTGACCACATTTCATTTCAACCATCACCACATAAGTATTAGGTCATATGACACATGCCACTCTTCATGGGCTTGGCTGTCGGGTCTTCACAGGCTGACCACATTGCCTTTAAACCATCGCGACATAAGTATTAGGTGATGTTACACATGCAGCTCTTCATGGGCTTGGCTGTTGGTTCTTCATGGGCTGACCACATTGCATTTAAACCATCGCAACATAAGTATTAGGTCATATTACACGTGCCGCTCTTCATAGGCTTGGCTGTCGGTTCTTCACAGACTGACCACCTTGCATTTAAACCATCGCGAGATAAGTATTAGGTCATATTACATGTGCCACTCTTCATGGGCTTGGCTGTCGGTTCTTCAGGGGCTGACCACATTGCATTTAAACCATTTCGACATAAGTATTTGGTCATATTACACGTGCCGCTCTTCATGGGCTCGGCTGTCAGTTCTTCACGGACTGACCACATTCCATTTAAACCAGCGCGATATAAGTATTAGGTCATATTACACGTGCCGCTCTTCATGGGCTTGGCTGTCGGTTCTTCACAGACTGATCACATTGCATTTAATTTAAACCATCGCAACATAAGTGTTAGGTCATATTAAACATGCCTTCCTTCATGGGCTTGGCTGTCGGTTTTTCATGGGCTGACCACATTGCATTTAAACCATCATGACATAAGTATTAAGTCGTATTACACATACCGCTCTTCATGGCCTTGGCTGTCGTTTCCTCACGGGCTGACCACATTGCATTTAAACCATCCCGACATAAGTATTAGGTCATATTACATGTGTCGCTCTTCATGGGCTTGGCTGTCGGTTCTTCACGGGTTGACCACATTGCATTTAAACCATCACGACATAAGTATTAGGTCATATTACACGTGCCGCTCTTCATTGGGTTTGCTGTCGGTTCTTCACAGACTGACAACATTGCATTTAAACCATCGCGACATAAGTATTAGGTCGTATTACATGTGCCGCTCTTCATAGGCTTGGCTGTCGGTTCTTCACGGACTGACCACATTGCATTTAAAGAATTGCGACATAAGTATTAGGTCATATTACACGTGTCGCTCTTTATGGGCTTTGCTGTCGGTTCTTCACGGGCTGACCACATTGCATTTAAATCATCGCGACATAAGTATTAGGTCATATTACACGTGCCGCTCTTCATGCGCTTGGGTTTCGGTTCTTCACGGACTGACCACATTGCTTTTGAAGCATCGCGACATAAGTATTAGGTCATATTACACATGCCGCTCTTCATGGGCTTGGCTGTCGGTTCTTCGCGGGCTGACCACATTTCATTTCAACCATCGTGACATAAGTATTAGGTCATATTACATGTGCCGCTCTTCTTGGCCTTGGCTGTTGGGTCTTCACGGGCTGACCACATTGCATTTAAACCGTCGCGACATAAGTATTAGGTCATATTACACATGCAGCTCTTCATGGGCTTGGCTGTTGGTTCTTCATGGGCTGACCACATTGCATTTAAATCATTGCGAAGTATTAGGTCATATTACACGTGCCGCTCTTCATGGGCTTGGCTTTCGGTTCTTCACGGACTGACCACATTGCATTTGAACCATCGCGATATAAGTATTAGGTCATATTACACGTGCCGCTCTTCATTGGCTTGGTTGTTGGTTCTTCACGGACTGACCACATTGCATTTAAACCAGCGCGAAATAAGTATTAGGTCATATTACACGTGCCGCTCTTCATGGGCTTGGTTGTTGGTTCTTCACGGACTGACCACATTGCATTTAATTTAAACCATCACAACATAAGTGTTAGGTCATATTACACGTGCCATCCTTCATGGGCTTGGCTGTCGGTTCTTCATGGGCTGACCACATTGCATTTAAAGCATTGTGACATAAGTATTAGGTCATATTATACGGCCCGATCTTCATGGCCTTGGCTCTCAGTTCCACACAGGCTGACCACATTGCATTTAAACCATCCCGACATAAGTATCAGGTCATATTACACGTGTTGCTCTTCATGGGCTTGGCTTTCGGTTCTTCACGGACTGACCACTTTGCATTTGAACCATCGCGACATAAGTTTTAGGTCATATTACACGTGCCGCTCTTCATAGGCTTGGCTGTCGGTTCTTCACAGACTGACCACATTGCATTTAAACCATCGCGAGATAAGTATTAGGTCATATTATATGTGCCACTCTTCATGGGCTTGGCTGTCGGTTCTTCAGGGGCTGACCACATTGCATTTAAACCATTTCGACATAAGTATTTGGTCATATTACACGTGCCGCTCTTCATGGGCTCGGCTGTCAGTTCTTCACGGACTGACCACATTCCATTTAAACCAGCGCGATATAAGTATTAGGTCATATTACACGTGCCTCTCTTCATGGGCTTGGCTGTCGGTTCTTCACAGACTGATCACATTGCATTTAATTTAAACCATCACAACATAAGTGTTAGGTCATATTAAACATGCCATCCTTCATGGGCTTGGCTGTCGGTTTTTCATGGGCTGACCACATTGCATTTAAACCATCATGACATAAGTATTAAGTCGTATTACACATACCGCTCTTCATGGCCTTGGCTGTCGTTTCCTCACGGGCTGACCACATTGCATTTAAACCATCCCGACATAAGTATTAGGTCATATTACATGTGTCGCTCTTCATGGGCTTGGCTGTCGATTCTTCACGGGTTGCCCACATTGCATTTAAACCATCACGACATAAGTATTAGGTCATATTACATGTGCCGCTCTTCATTGGGTTTGCTGTCGGTTCTTCACAGACTGACAACATTGCATTTAAACCATCGCGACATAAGTATTAGGTCGTATTACATGTGCCGCTCTTCATAGGCTTCGCTGTCGGTTCTTCACGGACTGACCACATTGCATTTAAAGAATTGCGACATAAGTATTAGGTCATATTACACGTGTCGCTCCTTATGGGCTTTGGTGTCGGTTCTTCACGGGCTGACCACATTGCATTTAAATCATCGCGACATAAGTATTAGGTCATATTACACGTGCCGCTCTTCATGCGCTTGGGTTTCGGTTCTTCACGGACTGACCACATTGCTTTTGAAGCATCGCGACATAAGTATTAGGTCATATTACACATGCCGCTCTTCATGGGCTTGGCTGTCGGTTCTTCACGGGCTGACCACATTTCATTTCAACCATCGCGACATAAGTATTAGGTCATATTACACGTGCCGCTCTTCTTGGCCTTGGCTGTTGGGTCTTCACGGGCTGACCACATTGCATTTAAACCGTCGCGACATAAGTATTAGGTCATATTACACATGCAGCTCTTCATGGGCTTGGCTGTTGGTTCTTCATGGGCTGACCACATTGCATTTAAACCATTTCGACATAAGTATTAGGTCATATTACACGTGCCGCTCTTCATGGGCTTGGCTGTAGGTTCTTCACAGACTGGCCACATTGCATTTAAACCATCGCGACATAAGTATTAGATCATATTACATGTGCCGCCCTTCATGGGCTTGGCTGCCGGTTCTTCCTGGGCTGACGACATTGCATTTAAACCATCGCGACATAATTATTAGGTCATATTACACGTGCCGCCCTTCATGGGCTTGGCTGTCAGTTCTTCATGGGCTGACCACATTGCATTTAAACCATCGCGACATATGTATTAGGTCATATTACACGTGCCGCTCTTCATTGGCTTTGCTGTCGGTTCTTCACAGACTGACAACATTGCATTTAAACCATCGCGACATAAGTATTAGGTCGTATTACACGTGCTGCTCTTCATAGGCTTGTCTGTCGGTTGTTCACGGACTGACCACATTGCATTTAAACCATTACGACATAAGTACTAGGTCATATTACACGTGCCGCTCTTCATGGGCTTGGCTTTCGGTTCTTCACGGACTGACCACATTGCATTTGAATCATCGCGACATAAGTATTAGGTCATATTACACGGGCCGCTCTTCATGGGCTTGGCTGTCGGTTCTTCATGGGCTGACCACATTTCATTTCAACCATCGCCACATAAGTATTAGGTCATATTACACATGCCACTCTTCATGGGCTTGGCTGTCGCGTCTTCACAGGCTGACCACATTGCCTTTAAACCATCGCGACATAAGTATTAGGTGATATTACACATGCAGCTCTTCATGGGCTTGGCTTTCGGTTCTTCACGGACTAACCACATTGCATTTAAACCATCGCGACAGAAGTATTAGGTCATATAACACGTTCCGCTCTTCATAGGCTTGGCTGTCGGTTCTTCACTGGCTGACCACATTGCATTTAAACCATCGCGACATAAGTATTAGGTCATATTACACGCGCCGCCCTTCATGGGCTTGGATGTCGGTTCTCCATGGGCTGACCACATTGCATTTAAACCATCGCGACATAAGTATTAGGTCATATTACACGTGCCGCTCTTCATGGGCTTGGCTGTCGGTTCTTCACGGACTAACCACATTGCATTTAAACCATCGCGACAGAAGTATTAGGTCATATTACACGTGCCGCTCTTCATCGGCTTGGATGTCGGTTCTTCACAGGCTGACCACATTGCATTTAAACCATCGCGACAGAAGTATTAGGTCATATTACACGTGCCGCTCTCCATGGGCTTGGCTGTCTGTTCTTCACGGGCTGACCACATTGCATTTAAATCGTTGCGAAATAGGTATTAGGTCATATTACACGTGCCGCTCTTCATGGGCTTCGTTGTCGGTTCTTCATGGGCTGACCACATTGCATTTAAATCATCGCGACATAAGTATTAGGTCATATTACATGTGCCGCTCTTCATGGGCTTGGCTTTCGGTTCTTCACGGACTGACCACATTGCATTTGACCACATTGCATTTAAACCATCGCGACATAAGTTTTAGGTCATATTACACGAGCCGCTCTTCATGGGCTTGGCTGTCGGTTCTTCAAGGGCTGACCACATTGCATTTAAATCATCGCGACATAAGTATTAGGTCATATTACACGTGCCACTCTTCATGGGCTTGGCTGTCGGTTCTTCACAGACTGACCACATTGCATTTAAACCATCGCGACATAAGTATTAGGTCATATTACACGTGCCGCTCTTCATGGGCTTGGCTGTCGGTTCTTCACAGACTGACCACATTGCATTCAAACCATCGCGAGATAAGTATTAGGTCATATTACATGTGCCGCTCTTCATGGGCTTGGCTGTCGGTTCTTCAGGGGCTGACCACATTGCATTTAAACCATTTCGACATAAGTATTTGGTCATATTACACGTGCCGCTCTTCATGGGCTTGGCTGTCAGTTCTTCACGGACTGACCACATTCCATTTACACCAGCACGACATAAGTATTAGGTCGTATTACATGTGCCGCTCTTCATAGGCTTGGCTGTCGGTTCTTCACGGACTGACCACATTGCATTTAAACAATTGCGACATAAGTATTAGGTCATATTAGACGTGCCGCTCTTTATGGGCTTCGCTGTCGGTTCTTCACGGGCTGACCACATTGCATTTAAATCATCGCGACATAAGTATTAGGTCATATTACACGTGCCGCTCTTCATGCGCTTGGCTTTCAGTTCTTCACGGACTAACCACATTGCATTTAAACCATCGCGACAGAAGTATTAGGTCATATTACACGTGCCGCTCTTCATAAGCTTGGCTGTCGGTTCTTCACGAGCTGACCACCTTGCATTTAAACCATCACGACATAAGTATTAGGTCATATTACACGTGCCGCCCTTCATGGGCTTGGCTGTCGGTTCTCCATGGGCTGACCACATTGCATTTAAACCATCACGACATAAGTATTAGGTCATATTACACGTGCCGCTCTTTATGGGCTTCGCTGTCGGTTCTTCAAGGGCTGACCACATTGCATTCAAATCATCGCGACATAAGTATTAGGTCATATTACACGTGCCGCTCTTCATGGGCTTGGCTTTCGGTTCTTCACGGACTAACCACATTGCATTTAAACCATCGCGACATAAGTATTAGGTCATATTACACGTGCCGCTCTTCATGGGCTTGGCTTTCGGTTCTTCACGGTCTACCCACATTGCATTTAAACCATTGCGACAGAAGTATTAGGTCATATTACACGTGCCGCTCTTCATAGGCTTGGATGTCGGTTCTTCACAGGCTGACCACATTGCATTTAAACCATCGTGACAGATGTATTAGGTCATATTACACGTGCCGCTCTCCATGGGCTTGGCTGTCTGTTCTTCACGGGCTGACCACATTGCATTTAAATCATTGCGACATAAGTATTAGGTCATATTACACGTGCCGCCCTTCATGGGCTTGGCTGTCAGTTCTTCACGGGCTGACCACATTGCATTTCAACCATCGCGAGATAAGTTTTAATTCATATTACATGTGCCGCTCTTCATGGGCTTGGCTGGCGGTTCTTCACAGACGACCACATTGCATTTAAACCATCGCAACATAAGTATTAGGTCATATTACACGTGCCGCTCTTCATAGGCTTGGCTGTCGGTTCTTCATGGACTGACCACATTGCATTTAAACCATCGTGACAGAAGTATTAGGTCATATTACACGTGCCGCTCTTTATGGGCTTCGCTGTCGGTTCTTCAAGGGCTGACCACATTGCATTTAAATCATCGCGACATAAGTATTAGGTCATATTACACGTGCCGCTCTTCATGGGCTTGGCTTTCGGTTCTTCACGGACTAACCACATTGCATTTAAACCATCGCGACATAAGTATTAGGTCATATTACATGTGCCGCTCTTCATGGGCTTGGCTGTCGGTTCTTCACAGACGACCACATTGCATTTAAACCATCGCGACAGAAGTATTAGGTCATATTACACGTGCCGCTCTTCATAGGCCTGGATGTCGGTTCTTCACAGGCTGACCACATTGCATTTAAACCATCGTGACAGAAGTATTAGGTCATATTACACGTGCCGCTCTCCATGGGCTTGGCTGTCTGTTCTTCACGGGCTGACCACATTGCATTTAAATCATCGCGACATAAGTATTAGGTCATATTACATGTGCCGCCCTTCATGGGCTTGGCTGTCAGTTCTTCACGGGCTGACCACATTGCATTTCAACCATCGCGAGATAAGTTTTAAGTCATATTACATGTGCCGCTCTTCATGGGCTTGGCTGTCGGTTCTTCACAGACGACCACATTGCATTTAAACCATCGCGACATAAGTATTAGGTCATATTACACGTGCCGCTCTTCATAGGCTTGGCTGTCGGTTCTTCATGGACTGACCACATTGCATTTAAACCATTGCGACATAAGTATTAGGTCATATTACACGTGCCGCTCTTCATGGGCTTCACTGTCGGTTCTTCACGGGCTGACCACATTGCATTTAAATCATCGCGACATAAGTATTAGGTCATATTACACGTGCCGCTCTTCATGGGCTTGGCTTTCGGTTCCTCACGGACTGACCACATTGCATTTGACCACATTGCATTTAAACCATTGCGACATAAGTATTAGGTCATGTTACACGTGCCGCTCTTCATGGGCTTCGCTGTCGGTTCCTCACGGGCTGACCACATTGCATTTAAATCATCGCGACATAAGTATTAGGTCATATTACACGTGCCGCTCTTCATGGGCTTGGCTTTCGGTTCCTCACGGACTGACCACATTGCATTTGTCCACATTGCATTTAAACCATCGCGACATAAGTATTAGGTCATATTACACGTGCCGCTCTTCATGGGCTTCGCTGTCGGTTCCTCACGGGCTGACAACATTGCATTTAAATCATCGCGACATAAGTACTAGGTCATATTACACGTGCCGCTCTTCATGGGCTTGGCTTTCGGTTCTTCATGGACTGACCGCATTGCATTTGAATCATCGCGACATAAGTATTAGGTCATATTACACGTGCCGCTCTTCATGGGCTTGGCTGTCGGTTCTTCATGGGTTGACCACATTTCATTTCAACCATCGCCACATAAGTATTAGGTCATATTACACATGCCGCTCTTCATGGGCTTGGCTGTCGGGTCTTCACAGGCTGACCACATTGCCTTTAAACCATCGTGACATAAGTATTAGGTGATATTACACATGCAGCTCTTCATGGGCTTGGCTGTTGGTTCTTCATGGGCTGACCACATTGCATTTAAACCATCGCGACATAAGTATTAGGTCATATTACACGTGCCGCTCTTCATGGGCTTGGCTGTCGGTTCTTCACAGACTAACCACATTGCATTTAAACCATCGCGACAGAAGTATTAGGTCATATTACACATGCCGCTCTTCATAGGCTTGGCTGTCGTTTCTTCACGGGTTGACCACATTACATTTAAACCATCGCGACATAAGTATTAGATCATATTACACGTGCCGCTCTTCATGGGCTTGGCTGTTGGTTCTTCACGGGCTGACCACATTGCATTTAAACCATCGGGACAGAAGTATTAGGTCATATTACACGTGCCGCTCTTCATGGGCTTCGTTGTCGGTTCTTCATGGGCTGACCACATTGCATTTAAACCATCGCGACATAAGTATTAGGTCATATTACACGTGCCGCTCTTCATGGGCTTGGCTGTCGGTTCTTCACAGACTAACCACATTGCATTTAAACCATCGCGACAGAAGTATTAGGTCATATTACACATGCCGCTCTTCATAGGCTTGGCTGTCGTTTCTTCACGGGCTGACCACATTACATTTAAACCATCGCGACATAAGTATTAGATCATATTACACGTGCCGCTCTTCATGGGCTTGGCTGTTGGTTCTTCATGGGCTGACCACATTGCATTTAAACCATTTCGACATAAGTATTAGGTCATATTACATGTGCCGCTCTTCATGGGCTTGGCTGTAGGTTCTTCACAGACTGGCCACATTGCATTTAAACCATCGCGACATAAGTATTAGATCATATTACATGTGCCGCCCTTCATGGGCTTGGCTGCCGGTTCTTCCTGGGCTGACGACATTGCATTTAAACCATCGCGACATAATTATTAGGTCATATTACACGTGCCGCCCTTCATGGGCTTGGCTGTCAGTTCTTCATGGGCTGACCACATTGCATTTAAACCATCGCGACATATGTATTAGGTCATATTACACGTGCCGCTCTTCATTGGCTTTGCTGTCGGTTCTTCACAGACTGACAACATTGCATTTAAACCATCGCGACATAAGTATTAGGTCGTATTACACGTGCTGCTCTTCATAGGCTTGTCTGTCGGTTGTTCACGGACTGACCACATTGCATTTAAACCATTACGACATAAGTACTAGGTCATATTACACGTGCCGCTCTTCATGGGCTTGGCTTTCGGTTCTTCACGGACTGACCACATTGCATTTGAATCATCGCGACATAAGTATTAGGTCATATTACACAGGCCGCTCTTCATGGGCTTGGCTGTCGGTTCTTCATGGGCTGACCACATTTCATTTCAACCATCGCCACATAAGTATTAGGTCATATTACACATGCCACTCTTCATGGGCTTGGCTGTCGCATCTTCACAGGCTGACCACATTGCCTTTAAACCATCGCGACATAAGTATTAGGTGATATTACACATGCAGCTCTTCATGGGCTTGGCTTTCGGTTCTTCACGGACTAACCACATTGCATTTAAACCATCGCGACAGAAGTATTAGGTCATATAACACGTTCCGCTCTTCATAGGCTTGGCTGTCGGTTCTTCACTGGCTGACCACATTGCATTTAAACCATCGCGACATAAGTATTAGGTCATATTACACGCGCCGCCCTTCATGGGCTTGGATGTCGGTTCTCCATGGGCTGACCACATTGCATTTAAACCATCGCGACATAAGTATTAGGTCATATTACACGTGCCGCTCTTCATGGGCTTGGCTGTCGGTTCTTCACGGACTAACCACATTGCATTTAAACCATCGCGACAGAAGTATTAGGTCATATTACACGTGCCGCTCTTCATCGGCTTGGATGTCGGTTCTTCACAGGCTGACCACATTGCATTTAAACCATCGCGACAGAAGTATTAGGTCATATTACACGTGCCGCTCTCCATGGGCTTGGCTGTCTGTTCTTCACGGGCTGACCACATTGCATTTAAATCGTTGCGAAATAAGTATTAGGTCATATTACACGTGCCGCTCTTCATGGGCTTCGTTGTCGGTTCTTCATGGGCTGACCACATTGCATTTAAATCATCGCGACATAAGTATTAGGTCATATTACATGTGCCGCTCTTCATGGGCTTGGCTTTCGGTTCTTCACGGACTGACCACATTGCATTTGACCACATTGCATTTAAACCATCGCGACATAAGTTTTAGGTCATATTACATGAGCCGCTCTTCATGAGCTTGGCTGTCGGTTCTTCAAGGGCTGACCACATTGCATTTAAATCATCGCGACATAAGTATTAGGTCATATTACACGTGCCACTCTTCATGGGCTTGGCTGTCGGTTCTTCACAGACTGACCACATTGCATTTAAACCATCGCGACATAAGTATTAGGTCATATTACACGTGCCGCTCTTCATGGGCTTGGCTGTCGGTTCTTCACAGACTGACCACATTGCATTCAAACCATCGCGAGATAAGTATTAGGTCATATTACATGTGCCGCTCTTCATGGGCTTGGCTGTCGGTTCTTCAGGGGCTGACCACATTGCATTTAAACCATTTCGACATAAGTATTTGGTCATATTACACGTGCCGCTCTTCATGGGCTTGGCTGTCAGTTCTTCACGGACTGACCACATTCCATTTACACCAGCACGACATAAGTATTAGGTCGTATTACATGTGCCGCTCTTCATAGGCTTGGCTGTCGGTTCTTCACGGACTGACCACATTGCATTTAAACAATTGCGACATAAGTATTAGGTCATATTAGACGTGCCGCTCTTTATGGGCTTCGCTGTCGGTTCTTCACGGGCTGACCACATTGCATTTAAATCATCGCGACATAAGTATTAGGTCATATTACACGTGCCGCTCTTCATGCGCTTGGCTTTCAGTTCTTCACGGACTAACCACATTGCATTTAAACCATCGCGACAGAAGTATTAGGTCATATTACACGTGCCGCTCTTCATAGGCTTGGCTGTCGGTTCTTCACGAGCTGACCACCTTGCATTTAAACCATCACGACATAAGTATTAGGTCATATTACACGTGCCGCCCTTCATGGGCTTGGCTGTCGGTTCTCCATGGGCTGACCACATTGCATTTAAACCATCGTGACAGAAGTATTAGGTCATATTACACGTGCCGCTCTTTATGGGCTTCGCTGTCGGTTCTTCAAGGGCTGACCACATTGCATTCAAATCATCGCGACATAAGTATTAGGTCATATTACACGTGCCGCTCTTCATGGGCTTGGCTTTCGGTTCTTCACGGACTAACCACATTGCATTTAAACCATCGCGACATAAGTATTAGGTCATATTACACGTGCCGCTCTTCATGGGCTTGGCTTTCGGTTCTTCACGGTCTAGCCACATTGCATTTAAACCATCGCGACAGAAGTATTAGGTCATATTACACGTGCCGCTCTTCATAGGCTTGGATGTCGGTTCTTCACAGGCTGACCACATTGCATTTAAACCATCGTGACAGAAGTATTAGGTCATATTACACGTGCCGCTCTCCATGGGCTTGGCTGTCTGTTCTTCACGGGCTGACCACATTGCATTTAAATCATTGCGACATAAGTATTAGGTCATATTACACGTGCCGCCCTTCATGGGCTTGGCTGTCAGTTCTTCACGGGCTGACCACATTGCATTTCAACCATCGCGAGATAAGTTTTAATTCATATTACATGTGCCGCTCTTCATGGGCTTGGCTGGCGGTTCTTCACAGACGACCACATTGCATTTAAACCATCGCAACATAAGTATTAGGTCATATTACAC
This sequence comes from Pictodentalium vernedei, assembly GCA_031216915.1. Classification (NCBI taxonomy): domain Eukaryota; kingdom Metazoa; phylum Mollusca; class Scaphopoda; order Dentaliida; family Dentaliidae; genus Pictodentalium; species Pictodentalium vernedei. The sequence continues at coordinate 313,356,108 of CM062289.1, forward strand.
GTGCCGCTCTTCATAGGCTTGGCTGTCGGTTCTTCATGGACTGACCACATTGCATTTAAACCATCGTGACAGAAGTATTAGGTCATATTACACGTGCCGCTCTTTATGGGCTTCGCTGTCGGTTCTTCAAGGGCTGACCACATTGCATTTAAATCATCGCGACATAAGTATTAGGTCATATTACACGTGCCGCTCTTCATGGGCTTGGCTTTCGGTTCTTCACGGACTAACCACATTGCATTTAAACCATCGCGACATAAGTATTAGGTCATATTACATGTGCCGCTCTTCATGGGCTTGGCTGTCGGTTCTTCACAGACGACCACATTGCATTTAAACCATCGCGACAGAAGTATTAGGTCATATTACACGTGCCGCTCTTCATAGGCCTGGATGTCGGTTCTTCACAGGCTGACCACATTGCATTTAAACCATCGTGACAGAAGTATTAGGTCATATTACACGTGCCGCTCTCCATGGGCTTGGCTGTCTGTTCTTCACGGGCTGACCACATTGCATTTAAATCATCGCGACATAAGTATTAGGTCATATTACATGTGCCACCCTTCATGGGCTTGGCTGTCAGTTCCTCACGGGCTGACCACATTGCATTTCAACCATCGCGAGATAAGTTTTAAGTCATATTACATGTGCCGCTCTTCATGGGCTTGGCTGTCGGTTCTTCACAGACGAGCACATTGCATTTAAACCATCGCGACATAAGTATTAGGTCATATTACACGTGCCGCTCTTCATAGGCTTGGCTGTCGGTTCTTCATGGACTGACCACATTGCATTTAAACCATTGCGACATAAGTATTAGGTCATATTACACGTGCCGCTCTTCATGGGCTTCACTGTCGGTTCTTCACGGGCTGACCACATTGCATTTAAATCATCGCGACATAAGTATTAGGTCATATTACACGTGCCGCTCTTCATGGGCTTGGCTTTCGGTTCCTCACGGACTGACCACATTGCATTTGACCACATTGCATTTAAACCATTGCGACATAAGTATTAGGTCATGTTACACGTGCCGCTCTTCATGGGCTTCGCTGTCGGTTCCTCACGGGCTGACCACATTGCATTTAAATCATCGCGACATAAGTATTAGGTCATATTACACGTGCCGCTCTTCATGGGCTTGGCTTTCGGTTCCTCACGGACTGACCACATTGCATTTGTCCACATTGCATTTAAACCATCGCGACATAAGTATTAGGTCATATTACACGTGCCGCTCTTCATGGGCTTCGCTGTCGGTTCCTCACGGGCTGACAACATTGCATTTAAATCATCGCGACATAAGTACTAGGTCATATTACACGTGCCGCTCTTCATGGGCTTGGCTTTCGGTTCTTCATGGACTGACCGCATTGCATTTGAATCATCGCGACATAAGTATTAGGTCATATTACACGTGCCGCTCTTCATGGGTTTGGCTGTCGGTTCTTCATGGGTTGACCACATTTCATTTCAACCATCGCCACATAAGTATTAGGTCATATTACACATGCCGCTCTTCATGGGCTTGGCTGTCGGGTCTTCACAGGCTGACCACATTGCCTTTAAACCATCGTGACATAAGTATTAGGTGATATTACACATGCAGCTCTTCATGGGCTTGGCTGTTGGTTCTTCATGGGCTGACCACATTGCATTTAAACCATCGCGACATAAGTATTAGGTCATATTACACGTGCCGCTCTTCATGGGCTTGGCTGTCGGTTCTTCACAGACTAACCACATTGCATTTAAACCATCGCGACAGAAGTATTAGGTCATATTACACATGCCGCTCTTCATAGGCTTGGCTGTCGTTTCTTCACGGGCTGACCACATTACATTTAAACCATCGCGACATAAGTATTAGATCATATTACACGTGCCGCTCTTCATGGGCTTGGCTGTTGGTTCTTCACGGGCTGACCACATTGCATTTAAACCATCGGGACAGAAGTATTAGGTCATATTACACGTGCCGCTCTTCATAGGCTTGGCTGTCGTTTCTTCACGGGCTGACCACATTACATTTAAACCATCGCAAGATAAGTTTTAAGTCATATTACTTGTGCCGCTCTTCATGGGCTTGGCTGTCGGTTCTTCACAGACAACCACATTGCATTTTAACCATCGTGACATAAGTATTAGGTCATATTACATGTGCCGCTCTTCATAGGCTTGGCTGTCGGTTCTTCATGGACTGACCACATTGCATTTAAACCATTGCGACATAAGTATTAGGTCATATTACATGTGCCGCTCTTCATGGGCTTCACTGTCGGTTCTTCACGGGCTGACCACATTGCATTTAAATCATCGCGACATAAGTATTAGGTCATATTACACGTGCCGCTCTTCATGGGCTTGGCTTTCGGTTCTTCACGGACTGACCACATTGCATTTGACCACATTGCATTTAAACCATTGCGACATAAGTATTAGGTCATATTACACGTGCCGCTCTTCAAGGGCTTCGCTGTCGGTTCCTCACGAGCTGACCACATTGCATTTAAATCATCGCGACATAAGTACTAGGTCATATTACATGTGCCGCTCTTCATGGGCTTGGCTTTCGGTTCTTCACGGACTGACCACATTGCATTTGAGTCATCGCGACATAAGTATTAGGTCATATTACACGTGCCGCTCTTCATGGGCTTGGCTGTCGGTTCTTCAAGGGCTGACCACATTTCATTTCAACCATCACCCCATAAGTATTAGGTCATATGACACATGCCACTCTTCATGGGCTTGGCTGTCGGGTCTTCACAGGCTGACCACATTGCCTTTAAACCATCGCGACATAAGTATTAGGTGATATTACACATGCAGCTCTTCATGGGCTTGGCTGTTGGTTCTTCATGGGCTGACCACATTGCATTTAAACCATCGCAACATAAGTATTAGGTCATATTACACGTGCCGCTCTTCATAGGCTTGGCTGTCGGTTCTTCACAGACTGACCACATTGCATTTAAACCATCGCGAGATAAGTATTAGGTCATATTACATGTGCCACTCTTCATGGGCTTGGCTGTCGGTTCTTCAGGGGCTGACCACATTGCATTTAAACCATTTCGACATAAGTATTTGGTCATATTACACGTGCCGCTCTTCATGGGCTCGGCTGTCAGTTCTTCACGGACTGACCACATTCCATTTGAACCAGCGCGATATAAGTATTAGGTCATATTACACGTGCCGCTCTTCATGGGCTTTACTTTCGGTTCTTCACGGACTAACCATATTGCATTTAAACCATCGCGACATAAGTATTAGGTCATATTACACGTGCCGGTCTTCATGGGCTTGGCTTTCGGTTCTTCACGGACTAACCACATTGCATTTAAACCATCGCGACATAAGTATTAGGTCATATTACACGTGCCGCTCTTCATGGGCTTGGCTGTCGGTTCTTCAGGGACTAACCACATTGCATTTAAACCATCGTGACAGAAGTATTAGGTCATATTACACGTGCCGCTCTTCATAGGCTTGGATATCGGTTCTTCACAGGCTGACCACATTGCATTTAAACCATCGTGACAGAAGTATTAGGTCATATTACACGTGCCGCTCTCCATGGGCTTGGCTGTCTGTTCTTCACGGGCTGACCACATTGCATTTAAATCATCGCGACATAAGTATTAGGTCATATTACACGTGCCGCCCTTCATGGGCTTGGCTGTCAGTTCTTCACGGGCTGACCACATTGCATTTAAACCATCGCAAGATAAGTTTTAAGTCATATTACACATGTCGCTCTTCATGGGCTTGGCTGTCGGTTCTTCACAGACAACCACATTGCATTTAAACCATCGCGACATAAGTACTTGGTCATATTACACGTTCCGCTCTTCATAGGCTTGGCTGTCGGTTCTTCATGGACTGACCACATTGCATTTAAACCATTGCGACATAAGTATTAGGTCATATTACACGTGCCGCTCTTCATGGGCTTCACTGTCGGTTCTTCACGGGCTGACCACATTGCATTTAAATCATCGCGACATAAGTATTAGGTCATATTACACGTGCTGCTCTTCATGGGCTTGGCTTTCGGTTCTTCACGGACTGACCACATTGCATTTGACCACATTGCATTTAAACCATTGCGACATAAGTATTAGGTCATATTACACATGCCGCTCTTCAAGGACTTCGCTGTCGGTTCCTCACGGGCTGACCACATTGCATTTAAATGATCGCGACATAAGTACTAGGTCATATTACATGTGCCGCTCTTCATGGGCTTGGCTTTCGGTTCTTCACGGACTGACCACATTGCATTTGAGTCATCGCGACATAAGTATTAGGTCATATTACACGTGCCGCTCTTCATGGGCTTGGCTGTCGGTTCTTCAAGGGCTGACCACATTGCATTTAAACCATCGCAACATAAGTATTAGGTCATATTACACGTGCCACTCTTCATGGGCTTGGCTGTCGGTTCTTCAGGGGCTGACCACATTACATTTAAACCATTTCGACATAAGTATTTGGTCATATTACACGTGCCGCTCTTCATGGGCTCGGCTGTCAGTTCTTCACGGACTGACCACATTCCATTTAAACCAGCGCGATATAAGTATTAGGTCATATTACACGTGCCGCTCTTCATGGGCTTGGCTGTCGGTTCTTCACAGACTGATCACATTGCATTTAATTTAAACCATCACAACATAAGTGTTAGGTCATATTAAACATGCCATCCTTCATGGGCTTGGCTGTCGGTTTTTCATCGGCTGACCACATTGCATTTAAACCATCATGACATAAGTATTAAGTCGTATTACACATACCGCTCTTCATGGCCTTGGCTGTCGTTTCCTCACGGGCTGACCACATTGCATTTAAACCATCCCGACATAAGTATTAGGTCATATTACATGTGTCGCTCTTCATGGGCTTGGCTGTCGATTCTTCACGGGTTGACCACATTGCATTTAAACCATCACGACATAAGTATTAGGTCATATTACACGTGCCGCTCTTCATTGGGTTTGCTGTCGGTTCTTCACAGACTGACAACATTGCATTTAAACCATCGCGACATAAGTATTAGGTCGTATTACATGTGCCGCTCTTCATAGGCTTGGCTGTCGGTTCTTCACGGACTGACCACATTGCATTTAAAGAATTGCGACATAAGTATTAGGTCATATTACACGTGTCGCTCCTTATGGGCTTTGCTGTCGGTTCTTCACGGGCTGACCACATTGCATTTAAATCATCGCGACATAAGTATTAGGTCATATTACACGTGCCGCTCTTCAGGCGCTTGGGTTTCGGTTCTTCACGGACTGACCACATTGCTTTTGAAGCATCGCGACATAAGTATTAGGTCATATTACACATGCCGCTCTTCATGGGCTTGGCTGTCGGTTCTTCACGGGCTGACCACATTTCATTTCAACCATCGCGACATAAGTATTAGGTCATATTACACGTGCCGCTCTTCTTGTCCTTGGCTGTTAGGTCTTCACGGGCTGACCACATTGCATTTAAACCGTCGCGACATAAGTATTAGGTCATATTACACATGCAGCTCTTCATGGGCTTGGCTGTTGGTTCTTCATGGGCTGACCACATTGCATTTAAACCATTTCGACATAAGTATTAGGTCATATTACACGTGCCGCTCTTCATGGGCTTGGCTGTAGGTTCTTCACAGACTGGCCACATTGCATTTAAACCATCGCGACATAAGTATTAGATCATATTACATGTGCCGCCCTTCATGGGCTTGGCTGCCGGTTCTTCCTGGGCTGACGACATTGCATTTAAACCATCGCGACATAATTATTAGCTCATATTACACGTGCCGCCCTTCATGGGCTTGGCTGTCAGTTCTTCATGGGCTGACCACATTGCATTTAAACCATCGCGACATATGTATTAGGTCATATTACACGTGCCGCTCTTCATTGGCTTTGCTGTCGGTTCTTCACAGACTGACAACATTGCATTTAAACCATCGCGACATAAGTATTAGGTCGTATTACACCTGCCGCTCTTCATAGGCTTGTCTGTCGGTTCTTCACGGACTGACCACATTGCATTTAAACCATTACGACATAAGTACTAGGTCATATTACACGTGCCGCTCTTCATGGGCTTGGCTTTCGGTTCTTCACGGACTGACCACATTGCATTTGAATCATCGCGACATAAGTATTAGGTCATATTACACGGGCCGCTCTTCATGGGCTTGGCTGTCGGTTCTTCATGGGCTGACCACATTTCATTTCAACCATCGCCACATAAGTATTAGGTCATATTACACATGCCACTCTTCATGGGCTTGGCTGTCGGGTCTTCACAGGCTGACCACATTGCATTCAAACCATCGCGACATAAGTATTAGGTCATATTACACGTGCCGCTCTTCATGGGCTTGGCTGTCGGTTCTTCACAGACTGACCACATTGCATTCAAACCATCGCGAGATAAGTATTAGGTCATATTACATGTGCCGCTCTTCATGGGCTTGGCTGTCGGTTCTTCAGGGGCTGACCACATTGCATTTAAACCATTTCGACACAAGTATTTGGTCATATTACACGTGCCGCTCTTCATGGGCTTGGCTGTCAGTTCTTCACGGACTGACCACATTCCATTTACACCAGCGCGACATAAGTATTAGGTCGTATTACATGTGCCGCTCTTCATAGGCTTGGCTGTCAGTTCTTCACGGACTGACCACATTGCATTTAAACAATTGCGACATAAGTATTAGGTCATATTAGACGTGCCGCTCTTTATGGGCTTCGCTGTCGGTTCTTCACGGGCTGACCACATTGCATTTAAATCATCGCGACATAAGTATTAGGTCATATTACACGTGCCGCTCTTCATGCGCTTGGCTTTCAGTTCTTCACGGACTAACCACATTGCATTTAAACCATCGCGACAGAAGTATTAGGTCATATTACAAGTGCCGCTCTTCATAGGCTTGGCTGTCGGTTCTTCACGAGCTGACCACCTTGCATTTAAACCATCGCGTCATAAGTATTAGGTCATATTACACGTGCCGCCCTTCATGGGCTTGGCTGTCGGTTCTCCATGGGCTGACCACATTGCATTTAAACCATCGTGACAGAAGTATTAGGTCATATTACACGTGCTGCTCTTTATGGGCTTCGCTATCGGTTCTTCAAGGGCTGACCACATTGCATTCAAATCATCGCGACATAAGTATTAGGTCATATTACACGTGCCGCTCTTCATGGGCTTGGCTTTCGGTTCTTCACGGACTAACCACATTGCATTTAAACCATCGCGACATAAGTATTAGGTCATATTACACGTGCTGTTCTTCATGGGCTTGGCTTTCGGTTCTTCACGGTCTAACCACATTGCATTTAAACCATCGCGACAGAAGTATTAGGTCATATTACACGTGCCGCTCTTCATAGGCTTGGATGTCGGTTCTTCACAGGCTGACCACATTGCATTTAAACCATCGTGACAGAAGTATGAGGTCATATTACACGTGCCGCTCTCCATGGGCTTGGCTGTCTGTTCTTCACGGGCTGACCACATTGCATTTAAATCATCGCGACATAAGTATTAGGTCATATTACACGTGCCGCCCTTCATGGGCTTGGCTGTCAGTTCTTCACGGGCTGACCACATTGCATTTCAACCATCGCGAGATAAGTTTTAAGTCATATTACATGTGCCGCTCTTCATGGGCTTGGCTGGCGGTTCTTCACAGACGACCACATTGCATTTAAACCATCGCGACATAAGTATTAGGTCATATTACACGTGCCGCTCTTCATAGGCTTGGCTGTCGGTTCTTCATGGACTGACCACATTGCATTTAAACCATCGTGACAGAAGTATTAGGTCATATTACACGTGCCGCTCTTTATGGGCTTCGCTGTCGGTTCTTCAAGGGCTGACCACATTGCATTTAAATCATCGCGACATAAGTATTAGGTCATATTACACGTGCCGCTCTTCATGGGCTTGGCTTTCGGTTCTTCACGGACTAACCACATTGCATTTAAACCATCGCGACATAAGTATTAGGTCATATTACATGTGCCGCTCTTCATGGGCTTGGCTGTCGGTTCTTCACAGACGACCACATTGCATTTAAACCATCGCGACAGAAGTATTAGGTCATATTACACGTGCCGCTCTTCATAGGCTTGAATGTCGGTTCTTCTTAGGCTGACCACATTGCATTTAAACCATCGTGACAGAAGTATTAGGTCATATTACACGTGCCGCTCTCCATGGGCTTGGCTGTCTGTTCTTCACGGGCTGACCACATTGCATTTAAATCATCGCGACATAAGTATTAGGTCATATTACATGTGCCGCCCTTCATGGGCTTGGCTGTCAGTTCTTCACGGACTGACCACATTCCATTTAAACCAGCGCGATATAAGTATTAGGTCATATTACACGTGCCGCTCTTCATTGGCTTTGCTGTCGGTTCTTCACAGACTGACAACATTGCATTTAAACCATCGCGACATAAGTATTAGGTCGTATTACACGTGCTGCTCTTCATAGGCTTGTCTGTCGGTTGTTCACGGACTGACCACATTGCATTTAAACCATTACGACATAAGTACTAGGTCATATTACACGTGCCGCTCTTCATGGGCTTGGCTTTCGGTTCTTCACGGACTGACCACATTGCATTTGAATCATCGCGACATAAGTATTAGGTCATATTACACGGGCCGCTCTTCATGGGCTTGGCTGTCGGTTCTTCATGGGCTGACCACATTTCATTTCAACCATCGCCACATAAGTATTAGGTCATATTACACATGCCACTCTTCATGGGCTTGGCTGTCGCGTCTTCACAGGCTGACCACATTGCCTTTAAACCATCGCGACATAAGTATTAGGTGATATTACACATGCAGCTCTTCATGGGCTTGGCTTTCGGTTCTTCACGGACTAACCACATTGCATTTAAACCATCGCGACAGAAGTATTAGGTCATATAACACGTTCCGCTCTTCATAGGCTTGGCTGTCGGTTCTTCACTGGCTGACCACATTGCATTTAAACCATCGCGACATAAGTATTAGGTCATATTACACGCGCCGCCCTTCATGGGCTTGGATGTCGGTTCTCCATGGGCTGACCACATTGCATTTAAACCATCGCGACATAAGTATTAGGTCATATTACACGTGCCGCTCTTCATGGGCTTGGCTGTCGGTTCTTCACGGACTAACCACATTGCATTTAAACCATCGCGACAGAAGTATTAGGTCATATTACACGTGCCGCTCTTCATCGGCTTGGATGTCGGTTCTTCACAGGCTGACCACATTGCATTTAAACCATCGCGACAGAAGTATTAGGTCATATTACACGTGCCGCTCTCCATGGGCTTGGCTGTCTGTTCTTCACGGGCTGACCACATTGCATTTAAATCGTTGCGAAATAAGTATTAGGTCATATTACACGTGCCGCTCTTCATGGGCTTCGTTGTCGGTTCTTCATGGGCTGACCACATTGCATTTAAATCATCGCGACATAAGTATTAGGTCATATTACATGTGCCGCTCTTCATGGGCTTGGCTTTCGGTTCTTCACGGACTGACCACATTGCATTTGACCACATTGCATTTAAACCATCGCGACATAAGTTTTAGGTCATATTACACGAGCCGCTCTTCATGGGCTTGGCTGTCGGTTCTTCAAGGGCTGACCACATTGCATTTAAATCATCGCGACATAAGTATTAGGTCATATTACACGTGCCACTCTTCATGGGCTTGGCTGTCGGTTCTTCACAGACTGACCACATTGCATTTAAACCATCGCGACATAAGTATTAGGTCATATTACACGTGCCGCTCTTCATGGGCTTGGCTGTCGGTTCTTCACAGACTGACCACATTGCATTCAAACCATCGCGAGATAAGTATTAGGTCATATTACATGTGCCGCTCTTCATGGGCTTGGCTGTCGGTTCTTCAGGGGCTGACCACATTGCATTTAAACCATTTCGACATAAGTATTTGGTCATATTACACGTGCCGCTCTTCATGGGCTTGGCTGTCAGTTCTTCACGGACTGACCACATTCCATTTACACCAGCACGACATAAGTATTAGGTCGTATTACATGTGCCGCTCTTCATAGGCTTGGCTGTCGGTTCTTCACGGACTGACCACATTGCATTTAAACAATTGCGACATAAGTATTAGGTCATATTAGACGTGCCGCTCTTTATGGGCTTCGCTGTCGGTTCTTCACGGGCTGACCACATTGCATTTAAATCATCGCAACATAAGTATTAGGTCATATTACACGTGCCGCTCTTCATGCGCTTGGCTTTCAGTTCTTCACGGACTAACCACATTGCATTTAAACCATCGCGACAGAAGTATTAGGTCATATTACACGTGCCGCTCTTCATAGGCTTGGCTGTCGGTTCTTCACGAGCTGACCACCTTGCATTTAAACCATCACGACATAAGTATTAGGTCATATTACACGTGCCGCCCTTCATGGGCTTGGCTGTCGGTTCTCCATGGGCTGACCACATTGCATTTAAACCATCACGACATAAGTATTAGGTCATATTACACGTGCCGCTCTTTATGGGCTTCGCTGTCGGTTCTTCAAGGGCTGACCACATTGCATTCAAATCATCGCGACATAAGTATTAGGTCATATTACACGTGCCGCTCTTCATGGGCTTGGCTTTCGGTTCTTCACGGACTAACCACATTGCATTTAAACCATCGCGACATAAGTATTAGGTCATATTACACGTGCCGCTCTTTATGGGCTTGGCTTTCGGTTCTTCACGGTCTAACCACATTGCATTTAAACCATCGCGACAGAAGTATTAGGTCATATTACACGTGCCGCTCTTCATAGGCTTGGATGTCGGTTCTTCACAGGCTGACCACATTGCATTTAAACCATCGTGACAGAAGTATTAGGTCATATTACACGTGCCGCTCTCCATGGGCTTGGCTGTCTGTTCTTCACGGGCTGACCACATTGCATTTAAATCATTGCGACATAAGTATTAGGTCATATTACACGTGCCGCCCTTCATGGGCTTGGCTGTCAGTTCTTCACGGGCTGACCACATTGCATTTCAACCATCGCGAGATAAGTTTTAATTCATATTACATGTGCCGCTCTTCATGGGCTTGGCTGGCGGTTCTTCACAGACGACCACATTGCATTTAAACCATCGCAACATAAGTATTAGGTCATATTACACGTGCCGCTCTTCATAGGCTTGGCTGTCGGTTCTTCATGGACTGACCACATTGCATTTAAACCATCGTGACAGAAGTATTAGGTCATATTACACGTGCCGCTCTTTATGGGCTTCGCTGTCGGTTCTTCAAGGGCTGACCACATTGCATTTAAATCATCGCGACATAAGTATTAGGTCATATTACACGTGCCGCTCTTCATGGGCTTGGCTTTCGGTTCTTCACGGACTAACCACATTGCATTTAAACCATCGCGACATAAGTATTAGGTCATATTACATGTGCCGCTCTTCATGGGCTTGGCTGTCGGTTCTTCACAGACGACCACATTGCATTTAAACCATCGCGACAGAAGTATTAGGTCATATTACACGTGCCGCTCTTCATAGGCCTGGATGTCGGTTCTTCACAGGCTGACCACATTGCATTTAAACCATCGTGACAGAAGTATTAGGTCATATTACACGTGCCGCTCTCCATGGGCTTGGCTGTCTGTTCTTCACGGGCTGACCACATTGCATTTAAATCATCGCGACATAAGTATTAGGTCATATTACATGTGCCGCCCTTCATGGGCTTGGCTGTCAGTTCTTCACGGGCTGACCACATTGCATTTCAACCATCGCGAGATAAGTTTTAAGTCATATTACATGTGCCGCTCTTCATGGGCTTGGCTGTCGGTTCTTCACAGACGACCACATTGCATTTAAACCATCGCGACATAAGTATTAGGTCATATTACACGTGCCGCTCTTCATAGGCTTGGCTGTCGGTTCTTCATGGACTGACCACATTGCATTTAAACCATTGCGACATAAGTATTAGGTCATATTACACGTGCCGCTCTTCATGGGCTTCACTGTCGGTTCTTCACGGGCTGACCACATTGCATTTAAATCATCGCGACATAAGTATTAGGTCATATTACACGTGCCGCTCTTCATGGGCTTGGCTTTCGGTTCCTCACGGACTGACCACATTGCATTTGACCACATTGCATTTAAACCATTGCGACATAAGTATTAGGTCATGTTACACATGCCGCTCTTCATGGGCTTCGCTGTCGGTTCCTCACGGGCTGACCACATTGCATTTAAATCATCGCGACATAAGTATTAGGTCATATTACACGTGCCGCTCTTCATGGGCTTGGCTTTCGGTTCCTCACGGACTGACCACATTGCATTTGTCCACATTGCATTTAAACCATCGCGACATAAGTATTAGGTCATATTACACGTGCCGCTCTTCATGGGCTTTGCTGTCGGTTCCTCACGGGCTGACAACATTGCATTTAAATCATCGCGACATAAGTACTAGGTCATATTACACGTGCCGCTCTTCATGGGCTTGGCTTTCGGTTCTTCATGGACTGACCGCATTGCATTTGAATCATCGCGACATAAGTATTAGGTCATATTACACGTGCCGCTCTTCATGGGCTTGGCTGTCGGTTCTTCATGGGTTGACCACATTTCATTTCAACCATCGCCACATAAGTATTAGGTCATATTACACATGCCGCTCTTCATGGGCTTGGCTGTCGGGTCTTCACAGGCTGACCACATTGCCTTTAAACCATCGTGACATAAGTGATATTACACATGCAGCTCTTCATGGGCTTGGCTGTTGGTTCTTCATGGGCTGACCACATTGCATTTAAACCATCGCGACATAAATATTAGGTCATATTACACGTGCCGCTCTTCATGGGCTTGGCTGTCGGTTCTCCACAGACTAACCACATTGCATTTAAACCATCGCGACAGAAGTATTAGGTCATATTACACATGCCGCTCTTCATAGGCTTGGCTGTCGTTTCTTCACGGGCTGACCACATTACATTTAAACCATCGCGACATAAGTATTAGATCATATTACACGTGCCGCTCTTCATGGGCTTGGCTGTTGGTTCTTCACGGGCTGACCACATTGCATTTAAACCATCGGGACAGAAGTATTAGGTCATATTACACGTGCCGCTCTTCATGGGCTTCGTTGTCGGTTCTTCATGGGCTGACCACATTGCATTTAAACCATCGCGACATAAGTATTAGGTCATATTACACGTGCCGCTCTTCATGGGCTTGGCTGTCGGTTCTTCACAGACTAACCACTTTGCATTTAAACCATCGCGACAGAAGTATTAGGTCATATTACACATGCCGCTCTTCATAGGCTTGGCTGTCGTTTCTTCACGGGCTGACCACATTACATTTAAACCATCGCGACATAAGTATTAGATCATATTACACGTGCCGCTCTTCATGGGCTTGGCTGTTGGTTCTTCATGGGCTGACCACATTGCATTTAAACCATTTCGACATAAGTATTAGGTCATATTACACGTGCCGCTCTTCATGGGCTTGGCTGTAGGTTCTTCACAGACTGGCCACATTGCATTTAAACCATCGCGACATAAGTATTAGATCATATTACATGTGCCGCCCTTCATGGGCTTGGCTGCCGGTTCTTCCTGGGCTGACGACATTGCATTTAAACCATCGCGACATAATTATTAGGTCATATTACACGTGCCGCCCTTCATGGGCTTGGCTGTCAGTTCTTCATGGGCTGACCACATTGCATTTAAACCATCGCGACATATGTATTAGGTCATATTACACGTGCCGCTCTTCATTGGCTTTGCTGTCGGTTCTTCACAGACTGACAACATTGCATTTAAACCATCGCGACATAAGTATTAGGTCGTATTACACGTGCTGCTCTTCATAGGCTTGTCTGTCGGTTGTTCACGGACTGACCACATTGCATTTAAACCATTACGACATAAGTACTAGGTCATATTACACGTGCCGCTCTTCATGGGCTTGGCTTTCGGTTCTTCACGGACTGACCACATTGCATTTGAATCATCGCGACATAAGTATTAGGTCATATTACACGGGCCGCTCTTCATGGGCTTGGCTGTCGGTTCTTCATGGGCTGACCACATTTCATTTCAACCATCGCCACATAAGTATTAGGTCATATTACACATGCCACTCTTCATGGGCTTGGCTGTCGCGTCTTCACAGGCTGACCACATTGCCTTTAAACCATCGCGACATAAGTATTAGGTGATATTACACATGCAGCTCTTCATGGGCTTGGCTTTCGGTTCTTCACGGACTAACCACATTGCATTTAAACCATCGCGACAGAAGTATTAGGTCATATAACACGTTCCGCTCTTCGTAGGCTTGGCTGTCGGTTCTTCACTGGCTGACCACATTGCATTTAAACCATCGCGACATAAGTATTAGGTCATATTACACGCGCCGCCCTTCATGGGCTTGGATGTCGGTTCTCCATGGGCTGACCACATTGCATTTAAACCATCGCGACATAAGTATTAGGTCATATTACACGTGCCGCTCTTCATGGGCTTGGCTGTCGGTTCTTCACGGACTAACCACATTGCATTTAAACCATCGCGACAGAAGTATTAGGTCATATTACACGTGCCGCTCTTCATCGGCTTGGATGTCGGTTCTTCACAGGCTGACCACATTGCATTTAAACCATCGCGACAGAAGTATTAGGTCATATTACACGTGCCGCTCTCCATGGGCTTGGCTGTCTGTTCTTCACGGGCTGACCACATTGCATTAAAATCGTTGCGAAATAAGTATTAGGTCATATTACACGTGCCGCTCTTCATGGGCTTCGTTGTCGGTTCTTCATGGGCTGACCACATTGCATTTAAATCATCGCGACATAAGTATTAGGTCATATTACATGTGCCGCTCTTCATGGGCTTGGCTTTCGGTTCTTCACGGACTGACCACATTGCATTTGACCACATTGCATTTAAACCATCGCGACATAAGTTTTAGGTCATATTACACGAGCCGCTCTTCATGGGCTTGGCTGTCGGTTCTTCAAGGGCTGACCACATTGCATTTAAATCATCGCGACATAAGTATTAGGTCATATTACACGTGCCACTCTTCATGGGCTTGGCTGTCGGTTCTTCACAGACTGACCACATTGCATTTAAACCATCGCGACATAAGTATTAGGTCATATTACACGTGCCGCTCTTCATGGGCTTGGCTGTCGGTTCTTCACAGACTGACCACATTGCATTCAAACCATCGCGAGATAAGTATTAGGTCATATTACATGTGCCGCTCTTCATGGGCTTGGCTGTCGGTTCTTCAGGGGCTGACCACATTGCATTTAAACCATTTCGACATAAGTATTTGGTCATATTACACGTGCCGCTCTTCATGGGCTTGGCTGTCAGTTCTTCACGGACTGACCACATTCCATTTACACCAGCACGACATAAGTATTAGGTCGTATTACATGTGCCGCTCTTCATAGGCTTGGCTGTCGGTTCTTCACGGACTGACCACATTGCATTTAAACAATTGCGACATAAGTATTAGGTCATATTAGACGTGCCGCTCTTTATGGGCTTCGCTGTCGGTTCTTCACGGGCTGACCACATTGCATTTAAATCATCGCGACATAAGTATTAGGTCATATTACACGTGCCGCTCTTCATGCGCTTGGCTTTCAGTTCTTCACGGACTAACCACATTGCATTTAAACCATCGCGACAGAAGTATTAGGTCATATTACACGTGCCGCTCTTCATAGGCTTGGCTGTCGGTTCTTCACGAGCTGACCACCTTGCATTTAAACCATCACGACATAAGTATTAGGTCATATTACACGTGCCGCCCTTCATGGGCTTGGCTGTCGGTTCTCCATGGGCTGACCAGATTGCATTTAAACCATCGTGACAGAAGTATTAGGTCATATTACACGTGCCGCTCTTTATGGGCTTCGCTGTCGGTTCTTCAAGGGCTGACCACATTGCATTCAAATCATCGCGACATAAGTATTAGGTCATATTACACGTGCCGCTCTTCATGGGCTTGGCTTTCGGTTCTTCACGGACTAACCACATTGCATTTAAACCATCGCGACATAAGTATTAGGTCATATTACACGTGCCGCTCTTCATGGGCTTGGCTTTCGGTTCTTCACGGTCTAACCACATTGCATTTAAACCATCGCGACAGAAGTATTAGGTCATATTACACGTGCCGCTCTTCATAGGCTTGGATGTCGGTTCTTCACAGGCTGACCACATTGCATTTAAACCATCGTGACAGAAGTATTAGGTCATATTACACGTGCCGCTCTCCATGGGCTTGGCTGTCTGTTCTTCACGGGCTGACCACATTGCATTTAAATCATTGCGACATAAGTATTAGGTCATATTACACGTGCCGCCCTTCATGGGCTTGGCTGTCAGTTCTTCACGGGCTGACCACATTGCATTTCAACCATCGCGAGATAAGTTTTAATTCATATTACATGTGCCGCTCTTCATGGGCTTGGCTGGCGGTTCTTCACAGACGACCACATTGCATTTAAACCATCGCAACATAAGTATTAGGTCATATTACACGTGCCGCTCTTCATAGGCTTGGCTGTCGGTTCTTCATGGACTGACCACATTGCATTTAAACCATCGTGACAGAAGTATTAGGTCATATTACACGTGCCGCTCTTTATGGGCTTCGCTGTCGGTTCTTCAAGGGCTGACCACATTGCATTTAAATCATCGCGACATAAGTATTAGGTCATATTACACGTGCCGCTCTTCATGGGCTTGGCTTTCGGTTCTTCACGGACTAACCACATTGCATTTAAACCATCGCGACATAAGTATTAGGTCATATTACATGTGCCGCTCTTCATGGGCTTGGCTGTCGGTTCTTCACAGATGACCACATTGCATTTAAACCATCGCGACAGAAGTATTAGGTCATATTACACGTGCCGCTCTTCATAGGCCTGGATGTCGGTTCTTCACAGGCTGACCACATTGCATTTAAACCATCGTGACAGAAGTATTAGGTCATATTACACGTGCCGCTCTCCATGGGCTTGGCTGTCTGTTCTTCACGGGCTGACCACATTGCATTTAAATCATCGCGACATAAGTATTAGGTCATATTACATGTGCCGCCCTTCATGGGCTTGGCTGTCAGTTCTTCACGGGCTGACCACATTGCATTTCAACCATCGCGAGATAAGTTTTAAGTCATATTACATGTGCCGCTCTTCATGGGCTTGGCTGTCGGTTCTTCACAGACGACCACATTGCATTTAAACCATCGCGACATAAGTATTAGGTCATATTACACGTGCCGCTCTTCATAGGCTTGGCTGTCGGTTCTTCATGGACTGACCACATTGCATTTAAACCATTGCGACATAAGTATTAGGTCATATTACACGTGCCGCTCTTCATGGGCTTCACTGTCGGTTCTTCACGGGCTGACCACATTGCATTTAAATCATCGCGACATAAGTATTAGGTCATATTACACGTGCCGCTCTTCATGGGCTTGGCTTTCGGTTCCTCACGGACTGACCACATTGCATTTGACCACATTGCATTTAAACCATTGCGACATAAGTATTAGGTCATGTTACACGTGCCGCTCTTCATGGGCTTCGCTGTCGGTTCCTCACGGGCTGACCACATTGCATTTAAATCATCGCGACATAAGTATTAGGTCATATTACACGTGCCGCTCTTCATGGGCTTGGCTTTCGGTTCCTCACGGACTGACCACATTGCATTTGTCCACATTGCATTTAAACCATCGCGACATAAGTATTAGGTCATATTACACGTGCCGCTCTTCATGGGCTTTGCTGTCGGTTCCTCACGGGCTGACAACATTGCATTTAAATCATCGCGACATAAGTACTAGGTCATATTACACGTGCCGCTCTTCATGGGCTTGGCTTTCGGTTCTTCATGGACTGACCGCATTGCATTTGAATCATCGCGACATAAGTATTAGGTCATATTACACGTGCCGCTCTTCATGGGCTTGGCTGTCGGTTCTTCATGGGTTGACCACATTTCATTTCAACCATCGCCACATAAGTATTAGGTCATATTACACATGCCGCTCTTCATGGGCTTGGCTGTCGGGTCTTCACAGGCTGACCACATTGCCTTTAAACCATCGTGACATAAGTGATATTACACATGCAGCTCTTCATGGGCTTGGCTGTTGGTTCTTCATGGGCTGACCACATTGCATTTAAACCATCGCGACATAAATATTAGGTCATATTACACGTGCCGCTCTTCATGGGCTTGGCTGTCGGTTCTCCACAGACTAACCACATTGCATTTAAACCATCGCGACAGAAGTATTAGGTCATATTACACATGCCGCTCTTCATAGGCTTGGCTGTCGTTTCTTCACGGGCTGACCACATTACATTTAAACCATCGCGACATAAGTATTAGATCATATTACACGTGCCGCTCTTCATGGGCTTGGCTGTTGGTTCTTCACGGGCTGACCACATTGCATTTAAACCATCGGGACAGAAGTATTAGGTCATATTACACGTGCCGCTCTTCATGGGCTTCGTTGTCGGTTCTTCATGGGCTGACCACATTGCATTTAAACCATCGCGACATAAGTATTAGGTCATATTACACGTGCCGCTCTTCATGGGCTTGGCTGTCGGTTCTTCACAGACTAACCACATTGCATTTAAACCATCGCGACAGAAGTATTAGGTCATATTACACATGCCGCTCTTCATAGGCTTGGCTGTCGTTTCTTCACGGGCTGACCACATTACATTTAAACCATCGCGACATAAGTATTAGATCATATTACACGTGCCGCTCTTCATGGGCTTGGCTGTTGGTTCTTCATGGGCTGACCACATTGCATTTAAACCATTTCGACATAAGTATTAGGTCATATTACACGTGCCGCTCTTCATGGGCTTGGCTGTAGGTTCTTCACAGACTGGCCACATTGCATTTAAACCATCGCGACATAAGTATTAGATCATATTACATGTGCCGCCCTTCATGGGCTTGGCTGCCGGTTCTTCCTGGGCTGACGACATTGCATTTAAACCATCGCGACATAATTATTAGGTCATATTACACGTGCCGCCCTTCATGGGCTTGGCTGTCAGTTCTTCATGGGCTGACCACATTGCATTTAAACCATCGCGACATATGTATTAGGTCATATTACACGTGCCGCTCTTCATTGGCTTTGCTGTCGGTTCTTCACAGACTGACAACATTGCATTTAAACCATCGCGACATAAGTATTAGGTCGTATTACACGTGCTGCTCTTCATAGGCTTGTCTGTCGGTTGTTCACGGACTGACCACATTGCATTTAAACCATTACGACATAAGTACTAGGTCATATTACACGTGCCGCTCTTCATGGGCTTGGCTTTCGGTTCTTCACGGACTGACCACATTGCATTTGAATCATCGCGACATAAGTATTAGGTCATATTACACGGGCCGCTCTTCATGGGCTTGGCTGTCGGTTCTTCATGGGCTGACCACATTTCATTTCAACCATCGCCACATAAGTATTAGGTCATATTACACATGCCACTCTTCATGGGCTTGGCTGTCGCGTCTTCACAGGCTGACCACATTGCCTTTAAACCATCGCGACATAAGTATTAGGTGATATTACACATGCAGCTCTTCATGGGCTTGGCTTTCGGTTCTTCACGGACTAACCACATTGCATTTAAACCATCGCGACAGAAGTATTAGGTCATATAACACGTTCCGCTCTTCGTAGGCTTGGCTGTCGGTTCTTCACTGGCTGACCACATTGCATTTAAACCATCGCGACATAAGTATTAGGTCATATTACACGCGCCGCCCTTCATGGGCTTGGATGTCGGTTCTCCATGGGCTGACCACATTGCATTTAAACCATCGCGACATAAGTATTAGGTCATATTACACGTGCCGCTCTTCATGGGCTTGGCTGTCGGTTCTTCACGGACTAACCACATTGCATTTAAATCATCGCGACATAAGTATTAGGTCATATTACATGTGCCGCTCTTCATGGGCTTGGCTTTCGGTTCTTCACGGACTGACCACATTGCATTTGACCACATTGCATTTAAACCATCGCGACATAAGTTTTAGGTCATATTACACGAGCCGCTCTTCATGGGCTTGGCTGTCGGTTCTTCAAGGGCTGACCACATTGCATTTAAATCATCGCGACATAAGTATTAGGTCATATTACACGTGCCACTCTTCATGGGCTTGGCTGTCGGTTCTTCACAGACTGACCACATTGCATTTAAACCATCGCGACATAAGTATTAGGTCATATTACACGTGCCGCTCTTCATGGGCTTGGCTGTCGGTTCTTCACAGACTGACCACATTGCATTCAAACCATCGCGAGATAAGTATTAGGTCATATTACATGTGCCGCTCTTCATGGGCTTGGCTGTCGGTTCTTCAGGGGCTGACCACATTGCATTTAAACCATTTCGACATAAGTATTTGGTCATATTACACGTGCCGCTCTTCATGGGCTTGGCTGTCAGTTCTTCACGGACTGACCACATTCCATTTACACCAGCACGACATAAGTATTAGGTCGTATTACATGTGCCGCTCTTCATAGGCTTGGCTGTCGGTTCTTCACGGACTGACCACATTGCATTTAAACAATTGCGACATAAGTATTAGGTCATATTAGACGTGCCGCTCTTTATGGGCTTCGCTGTCGGTTCTTCACGGGCTGACCACATTGCATTTAAATCATCGCGACATAAGTATTAGGTCATATTACACGTGCCGCTCTTCATGCGCTTGGCTTTCAGTTCTTCACGGACTAACCACATTGCATTTAAACCATCGCGACAGAAGTATTAGGTCATATTACACGTGCCGCTCTTCATAGGCTTGGCTGTCGGTTCTTCACGAGCTGACCACCTTGCATTTAAACCATCACGACATAAGTATTAGGTCATATTACACGTGCCGCCCTTCATGGGCTTGGCTGTCGGTTCTCCATGGGCTGACCAGATTGCATTTAAACCATCGTGACAGAAGTATTAGGTCATATTACACGTGCCGCTCTTTATGGGCTTCGCTGTCGGTTCTTCAAGGGCTGACCACATTGCATTCAAATCATCGCGACATAAGTATTAGGTCATATTACACGTGCCGCTCTTCATGGGCTTGGCTTTCGGTTCTTCACGGACTAACCACATTGCATTTAAACCATCGCGACATAAGTATTAGGTCATATTACACGTGCCGCTCTTCATGGGCTTGGCTTTCGGTTCTTCACGGTCTAACCACATTGCATTTAAACCATCGCGACAGAAGTATTAGGTCATATTACACGTGCCGCTCTTCATAGGCTTGGATGTCGGTTCTTCACAGGCTGACCACATTGCATTTAAACCATCGTGACAGAAGTATTAGGTCATATTACACGTGCCGCTCTCCATGGGCTTGGCTGTCTGTTCTTCACGGGCTGACCACATTGCATTTAAATCATTGCGACATAAGTATTAGGTCATATTACACGTGCCGCCCTTCATGGGCTTGGCTGTCAGTTCTTCACGGGCTGACCACATTGCATTTCAACCATCGCGAGATAAGTTTTAATTCATATTACATGTGCCGCTCTTCATGGGCTTGGCTGGCGGTTCTTCACAGACGACCACATTGCATTTAAACCATCGCAACATAAGTATTAGGTCATATTACACGTGCCGCTCTTCATAGGCTTGGCTGTCGGTTCTTCATGGACTGACCACATTGCATTTAAACCATCGTGACAGAAGTATTAGGTCATATTACACGTGCCGCTCTTTATGGGCTTCGCTGTCGGTTCTTCAAGGGCTGACCACATTGCATTTAAATCATCGCGACATAAGTATTAGGTCATATTACACGTGCCGCTCTTCATGGGCTTGGCTTTCGGTTCTTCACGGACTAACCACATTGCATTTAAACCATCGCGACATAAGTATTAGGTCATATTACATGTGCCGCTCTTCATGGGCTTGGCTGTCGGTTCTTCACAGATGACCACATTGCATTTAAACCATCGCGACAGAAGTATTAGGTCATATTACACGTGCCGCTCTTCATAGGCCTGGATGTCGGTTCTTCACAGGCTGACCACATTGCATTTAAACCATCGTGACAGAAGTATTAGGTCATATTACACGTGCCGCTCTCCATGGGCTTGGCTGTCTGTTCTTCACGGGCTGACCACATTGCATTTAAATCATCGCGACATAAGTATTAGGTCATATTACATGTGCCGCCCTTCATGGGCTTGGCTGTCAGTTCTTCACGGGCTGACCACATTGCATTTCAACCATCGCGAGATAAGTTTTAAGTCATATTACATGTGCCGCTCTTCATGGGCTTGGCTGTCGGTTCTTCACAGACGACCACATTGCATTTAAACCATCGCGACATAAGTATTAGGTCATATTACACGTGCCGCTCTTCATAGGCTTGGCTGTCGGTTCTTCATGGACTGACCACATTGCATTTAAACCATTGCGACATAAGTATTAGGTCATATTACACGTGCCGCTCTTCATGGGCTTCACTGTCGGTTCTTCACGGGCTGACCACATTGCATTTAAATCATCGCGACATAAGTATTAGGTCATATTACACGTGCCGCTCTTCATGGGCTTGGCTTTCGGTTCCTCACGGACTGACCACATTGCATTTGACCACATTGCATTTAAACCATTGCGACATAAGTATTAGGTCATGTTACACGTGCCGCTCTTCATGGGCTTCGCTGTCGGTTCCTCACGGGCTGACCACATTGCATTTAAATCATCGCGACATAAGTATTAGGTCATATTACACGTGCCGCTCTTCATGGGCTTGGCTTTCGGTTCCTCACGGACTGACCACATTGCATTTGTCCACATTGCATTTAAACCATCGCGACATAAGTATTAGGTCATATTACACGTGCCGCTCTTCATGGGTTTCGCTGTCGGTTCCTCACGGGCTGACAACATTGCATTTAAATCATCGCGACATAAGTACTAGGTCATATTACACGTGCCGCTCTTCATGGGCTTGGCTTTCGGTTCTTCATGGACTGACCGCATTGCATTTGAATCATCGCGACATAAGTATTAGGTCATATTACACGTGCCGCTCTTCATGGGCTTGGCTGTCGGTTCTTCATGGGTTGACCACATTTCATTTCAACCATCGCCACATAAGTATTAGGTCATATTACACATGCCGCTCTTCATGGGCTTGGCTGTCGGGTCTTCACAGGCTGACCACATTGCCTTTAAACCATCGTGACATAAGTATTAGGTGATATTACACATGCAGCTCTTCATGGGCTTGGCTGTTGGTTCTTCATGGGCTGACCACATTGCATTTAAACCATCGCGACATAAGTATTAGGTCATATTACACGTGCCGCTCTTCATGGGCTTGGCTGTCGGTTCTTCACAGACTAACCACATTGCATTTAAACCATCGCGACAGAAGTATTAGGTCATATTACACATGCCGCTCTTCATAGGCTTGGCTGTCGTTTCTTCACGGGCTGACCACATTACATTTAAACCATCGCGACATAAGTATTAGATCATATTACACGTGCCGCTCTTCATGGGCTTGGCTGTTGGTTCTTCACGGGCTGACCACATTGCATTTAAACCATCGGGACAGAAGTATTAGGTCATATTACACGTGCCGCTCTTCATAGGCTTGGCTGTCGTTTCTTCACGGGCTGACCACATTACATTTAAACCATCGCAAGATAAGTTTTAAGTCATATTACTTGTGCCGCTCTTCATGGGCTTGGCTGTCGGTTCTTCACAGACAACCACATTGCATTTTAACCATCGTGACATAAGTATTAGGTCATATTACACGTGCCGCTCTTCATAGGCTTGGCTGTCGGTTCTTCATGGACTGACCACATTGCATTTAAACCATTGCGACATAAGTATTAGGTCATATTACATGTGCCGCTCTTCATGGGCTTCACTGTCGGTTCTTCACGGGCTGACCACATTGCATTTAAATCATCGCGACATAAGTATTAGGTCATATTACACGTGCCGCTCTTCATGGGCTTGGCTTTCGGTTCTTCACGGACTGACCACATTGCATTTGACCACATTGCATTTAAACCATTGCGACATAAGTATTAGGTCATATTACACGTGCCGCTCTTCAAGGGCTTCGCTGTCGGTTCCTCACGAGCTGACCACATTGCATTTAAATCATCGCGACATAAGTACTAGGTCATATTACATGTGCCGCTCTTCATGGGCTTGGCTTTCGGTTCTTCACGGACTGACCACATTGCATTTGAGTCATCGCGACATAAGTATTAGGTCATATTACACGTGCCGCTCTTCATGGGCTTGGCTGCCGGTTCTTCAAGGGCTGACCACATTTCATTTCAACCATCACCCCATAAGTATTAGGTCATATGACACATGCCACTCTTCATGGGCTTGGCTGTCGGGTCTTCACAGGCTGACCACATTGCCTTTAAACCATCGCGACATAAGTATTAGGTGATATTACACATGCAGCTCTTCATGGGCTTGGCTGTTGGTTCTTCATGGGCTGACCACATTGCATTTAAACCATCGCAACATAAGTATTAGGTCATATTACACGTGCCGCTCTTCATAGGCTTGGCTGTCGGTTCTTCACAGACTGACCACATTGCATTTAAACCATCGCGAGATAAGTATTAGGTCATATTACATGTGCCACTCTTCATGGGCTTGGCTGTCGGTTCTTCAGGGGCTGACCACATTGCATTTAAACCATTTCGACATAAGTATTTGGTCATATTACACGTGCCGCTCTTCATGGGCTCGGCTGTCAGTTCTTCACGGACTGACCACATTCCATTTAAACCAGCGCGATATAAGTATTAGGTCATATTACACGTGCCGCTCTTCATGGGCTTTACTTTCGGTTCTTCACGGACTAACCACATTGCATTTAAACCATCGCGACATAAGTATTAGGTCATATTACACGTGCCGGTCTTCATGGGCTTGGCTTTCGGTTCTTCACGGACTAACCACATTGCATTTAAACCATCGCGACATAAGTATTAGGTCATATTACACGTGCCGCTCTTCATGGGCTTGGCTGTCGGTTCTTCAGGGACTAACCACATTGCATTTAAACCATCGTGACAGAAGTATTAGGTCATATTACACGTGCCGCTCTTCATAGGCTTGGATATCGGTTCTTCACAGGCTGACCACATTGCATTTAAACCATCGTGACAGAAGTATTAGGTCATATTACACGTGCCGCTCTCCATGGGCTTGGCTGTCTGTTCTTCACGGGCTGACCACATTGCATTTAAATCATCGCGACATAAGTATTAGGTCATATTACACGTGCCGCCCTTCATGGGCTTGGCTGTCAGTTCTTCACGGGCTGACCACATTGCATTTAAACCATCGCAAGATAAGTTTTAAGTCATATTACACATGTCGCTCTTCATGGGCTTGGCTGTCGGTTCTTCACAGACAACCACATTGCATTTAAACCATCGCGACATAAGTACTTGGTCATATTACACGTTCCGCTCTTCATAGGCTTGGCTGTCGGTTCTTCATGGACTGACCACATTGCATTTAAACCATTGCGACATAAGTATTAGGTCATATTACACGTGCCGCTCTTCATGGGCTTCACTGTCGGTTCTTCACGGGCTGACCACATTGCATTTAAATCATCGCGACATAAGTATTAGGTCATATTACACGTGCTGCTCTTCATGGGCTTGGCTTTCGGTTCTTCACGGACTGACCACATTGCATTTGACCACATTGCATTTAAACCATTGCGACATAAGTATTAGGTCATATTACACATGCCGCTCTTCAAGGACTTCGCTGTCGGTTCCTCACGGGCTGACCACATTGCATTTAAATCATCGCGACATAAGTACTAGGTCATATTACATGTGCCGCTCTTCATGGGCTTGGCTTTCGGTTCTTCACGGACTGACCACATTGCATTTGAGTCATCGCGACATAAGTATTAGGTCATATTACACGTGCCGCTCTTCATGGGCTTGGCTGTCGGTTCTTCAAGGGCTGACCACATTGCATTTAAACCATCGCAACATAAGTATTAGGTCATATTACACGTGCCACTCTTCATGGGCTTGGCTGTCGGTTCTTCAGGGGCTGACCACATTACATTTAAACCATTTCGACATAAGTATTTGGTCATATTACACGTGCCGCTCTTCATGGGCTCGGCTGTCAGTTCTTCACGGACTGACCACATTCCATTTAAACCAGCGCGATATAAGTATTAGGTCATATTACACGTGCCGCTCTTCATGGGCTTGGCTGTCGGTTCTTCACAGACTGATCACATTGCATTTAATTTAAACCATCACAACATAAGTGTTAGGTCATATTAAACATGCCATCCTTCATGGGCTTGGCTGTCGGTTTTTCATCGGCTGACCACATTGCATTTAAACCATCATGACATAAGTATTTAGTCGTATTACACATACCGCTCTTCATGGCCTTGGCTGTCGTTTCCTCACGGGCTGACCACATTGCATTTAAACCATCCCGACATAAGTATTAGGTCATATTACATGTGTCGCTCTTCATGGGCTTGGCTGTCGATTCTTCACGGGTTGACCACATTGCATTTAAACCATCACGACATAAGTATTAGGTCATATTACACGTGCCGCTCTTCATTGGGTTTGCTGTCGGTTCTTCACAGACTGACAACATTGCATTTAAACCATCGCGACATAAGTATTAGGTCGTATTACATGTGCCGCTCTTCATAGGCTTGGCTGTCGGTTCTTCACGGACTGACCACATTGCATTTAAAGAATTGCGACATAAGTATTAGGTCATATTACACGTGTCGCTCCTTATGGGCTTTGCTGTCGGTTCTTCACGGGCTGACCACATTGCATTTAAATCATCGCGACATAAGTATTAGGTCATATTACACGTGCCGCTCTTCAGGCGCTTGGGTTTCGGTTCTTCACGGACTGACCACATTGCTTTTGAAGCATCGCGACATAAGTATTAGGTCATATTACACATGCCGCTCTTCATGGGCTTGGCTGTCGGTTCTTCACGGGCTGACCACATTTCATTTCAACCATCGCGACATAAGTATTAGGTCATATTACACGTGCCGCTCTTCTTGTCCTTGGCTGTTAGGTCTTCACGGGCTGACCACATTGCATTTAAACCGTCGCGACATAAGTATTAGGTCATATTACACATGCAGCTCTTCATGGGCTTGGCTGTTGGTTCTTCATGGGCTGACCACATTGCATTTAAACCATTTCGACATAAGTATTAGGTCATATTACACGTGCCGCTCTTCATGGGCTTGGCTGTAGGTTCTTCACAGACTGGCCACATTGCATTTAAACCATCGCGACATAAGTATTAGATCACATTACATGTGCCGCCCTTCATGGGCTTGGCTGCCGGTTCTTCCTGGGCTGACGACATTGCATTTAAACCATCGCGACATAATTATTAGCTCATATTACACGTGCCGCCCTTCATGGGCTTGGCTGTCAGTTCTTCATGGGCTGACCACATTGCATTTAAACCATCGCGACATATGTATTAGGTCATATTACACGTGCCGCTCTTCATTGGCTTTGCTGTCGGTTCTTCACAGACTGACAACATTGCATTTAAACCATCGCGACATAAGTATTAGGTCGTATTACACCTGCCGCTCTTCATAGGCTTGTCTGTCGGTTCTTCACGGACTGACCACATTGCATTTAAACCATTACGACATAAGTACTAGGTCATATTACACGTGCCGCTCTTCATGGGCTTGGCTTTCGGTTCTTCACGGACTGACCACATTGCATTTGAATCATCGCGACATAAGTATTAGGTCATATTACACGGGCCGCTTTTCATGGGCTTGGCTGTCGGTTCTTCATGGGCTGACCACATTTCATTTCAACCATCGCCACATAAGTATTAGGTCATATTACACATGCCACTCTTCATGGGCTTGGCTGTCGGGTCTTCACAGGCTGACCACATTGCATTCAAACCATCGCGACATAAGTATTAGGTCATATTACACGTGCCGCTCTTCATGGGCTTGGCTGTCGGTTCTTCACAGACTGACCACATTGCATTCAAACCATCGCGAGATAAGTATTAGGTCATATTACATGTGCCGCTCTTCATGGGCTTGGCTGTCGGTTCTTCAGGGGCTGACCACATTGCATTTAAACCATTTCGACACAAGTATTTGGTCATATTACACGTGCCGCTCTTCATGGGCTTGGCTGTCAGTTCTTCACGGACTGACCACATTCCATTTACACCAGCGCGACATAAGTATTAGGTCGTATTACATGTGCCGCTCTTCATAGGCTTGGCTGTCGGTTCTTCACGGACTGACCACATTGCATTTAAACAATTGCGACATAAGTATTAGGTCATATTAGACGTGCCGCTCTTTATGGGCTTCGCTGTCGGTTCTTCACGGGCTGACCACATTGCATTTAAATCATCGCGACATAAGTATTAGGTCATATTACACGTGCCGCTCTTCATGCGCTTGGCTTTCAGTTCTTCACGGACTAACCACATTGCATTTAAACCATCGCGACAGAAGTATTAGGTCATATTACAAGTGCCGCTCTTCATAGGCTTGGCTGTCGGTTCTTCACGAGCTGACCACCTTGCATTTAAACCATCGCGACATAAGTATTAGGTCATATTACACGTGCCGCCCTTCATGGGCTTGGCTGTCGGTTCTCCATGGGCTGACCACATTGCATTTAAACCATCGTGACAGAAGTATTAGGTCATATTACACGTGCTGCTCTTTATGGGCTTCGCTATCGGTTCTTCAAGGGCTGACCACATTGCATTCAAATCATCGCGACATAAGTATTAGGTCATATTACACGTGCCGCTCTTCATGGGCTTGGCTTTCGGTTCTTCACGGACTAACCACATTGCATTTAAACCATCGCGACATAAGTATTAGGTCATATTACACGTGCTGCTCTTCATGGGCTTGGCTTTCGGTTCTTCACGGTCTAACCACATTGCATTTAAACCATCGCGACAGAAGTATTAGGTCATATTACACGTGCCGCTCTTCATAGGCTTGGATGTCGGTTCTTCACAGGCTGACCACATTGCATTTAAACCATCGTGACAGAAGTATGAGGTCATATTACACGTGCCGCTCTCCATGGGCTTGGCTGTCTGTTCTTCACGGGCTGACCACATTGCATTTAAATCATCGCGACATAAGTATTAGGTCATATTACACGTGCCGCCCTTCATGGGCTTGGCTGTCAGTTCTTCACGGGCTGACCACATTGCATTTCAACCATCGCGAGATAAGTTTTAAGTCATATTACATGTGCCGCTCTTCATGGGCTTGGCTGGCGGTTCTTCACAGACGACCACATTGCATTTAAACCATCGCGACATAAGTATTAGGTCATATTACACGTGCCGCTCTTCATAGGCTTGGCTGTCGGTTCTTCATGGACTGACCACATTGCATTTAAACCATCGTGACAGAAGTATTAGGTCATATTACACGTGCCGCTCTTTATGGACTTCGCTGTCGGTTCTTCAAGGGCTGACCACATTGCATTTAAATCATCGCGACATAAGTATTAGGTCATATTACACGTGCCGCTCTTCATGGGCTTGGCTTTCGGTTCTTCACGGACTAACCACATTGCATTTAAACCATCGCGACATAAGTATTAGGTCATATTACATGTGCCGCTCTTCATGGGCTTGGCTGTCGGTTCTTCACAGACGACCACATTGCATTTAAACCATCGCGACAGAAGTATTAGGTCATATTACACGTGCCGCTCTTCATAGGCTTGAATGTCGGTTCTTCTTAGGCTGACCACATTGCATTTAAACCATCGTGACAGAAGTATTAGGTCATATTACACGTGCCGCTCTCCATGGGCTTGGCTGTCTGTTCTTCACGGGCTGACCACATTGCATTTAAATCATCGCGACATAAGTATTAGGTCATATTACATGTGCCGCCCTTCATGGGCTTGGCTGTCAGTTCTTCACGGGCTGACCACATTGCATTTCAACCATCGCGAGATAAGTTTTAAGTCATATTACAGGTGCCGCTCTTCATGGGCTTGGCTGTCGGTTCTTCACTGACGACCACATTGCATTTAAACCATCGCGACATAAGTATTAGGTCATATTACACGTGCCGCTCTTCATAGGCTTGGCTGTCGGTTCTTGATGGACTGACCACATTGCATTTAAAGCATTGCGACATAAGTATTAGGTCATATTACACGTGCCGCTCTTCATGGGCTTCACGGTCGGTTCTTCACGGGCTGACCACATTGCATTTAAATCATCGCGACATAAGTATTAGGTCATATTACACGTGCCGCTCTTCATGGGCTTGGCTTTCGGTTCCTCACGGACTGACCACATTGCATTTGACCACATTGCATTTAAACCATCGCGACATAAGTATTAGGTCATATTACACGTGCCGCTCTTCATGGGCTTCGCTGTCGGTTCCTCACGGGCTGACCACATTGCATTTAAATCATCGCGACATAAGTATTAGGTCATATTACACGTGCCGCTCTTCATGGGCTTGGCTTTCGGTTCCTCACGGACTGACCACATTGCATTTGTCCACATTGCATTTAAACCATCGCGACATAAGTATTAGGTCATATTACACGTGCCGCTCTTCATGGGCTTCGCTGTCGGTTCCTCACGGGCTGACCACATTGCATTCAAATCATCGCGACATAAGTACTAGGTCATATTACACGTGCCGCTCTTCATGGGCTTGGCTTTCGGTTCTTCACGGACTGACCACATTGCATTTGAATCATCGCGACATAAGTATTAGGTCATATTACACGTGCCGCTCTTCATGGGCTTGGCTGTCGGTTCTTCATGGGTTGACCACATTTCATTTCAACCATCGACACATAAGTATTAGGTCATATTACACATGCCGCTCTTCATGGGCTTGGCTGTCGGGTCTTCACAGGCTGACCACATTGCCTTAAACCATCGTGACATAAGTATTAGGTGATATTACACATGCAGCTCTTCATGGGCTTGGCTGTTGGTTCTTCATGGGCTGACCACATTGCATTTAAACCATCGCGACATTAGTATTAGGTCATATTACACGTGCCGCTCTTCATGGGCTTGGCTGTCGGTTCTTCACAGACTAACCACATTGCATTTAAACCATCGCGACAGAAGTATTAGGTCATATTACACCTGCCGCTCTTCATAGGCTTGGCTGTCGTTTCTTCACGGGCTGACCACATTACATTTAAACCATCGCGACATAAGTATTAGATCATATTACACGTGCCGCTCTTCATGGGCTTGGCTGTTGGTTCTTCACGGGCTGACCACATTGCATTTAAACCATCGGGACAGAAGTATTAGGTCATATTACACGTGCCGCTCTTCATAGGCTTGGCTGTCGTTTCTTCATGGGCTGACCACATTACATTTAAACCATCGCAAGATAAGTTTTAAGTCATATTACTTGTGCCGCTCTTCATGGGCTTGGCTGTCGGTTCTTCACAGACAACCACATTGCATTTTAACCATCGTGACATAAGTATTAGGTCATATTACACGTGCCGCTCTTCATAGGCTTGGCTGTCGGTTCTTCATGGACTGACCACATTGCATTTAAACCATTGCGACATAAGTATTAGGTCATATTACATGTGCCGCTCTTCATGGGCTTCACTGTCGGTTCTTCACGGGCTGACCACATTGCATTTAAATCATCGCGACATAAGTATTAGGTCATATTACACGTGCCGCTCTTCATGGGCTTGGCTTTCGGTTTGTCACGGACTGACCACATTGCATTTGACCACATTGCATTTAAACCATTGCGACATAAGTATTAGGTCATATTACACGTGCCGCTCTTCAAGGGCTTCGCTGTCGGTTCCTCACGGGCTGACCACATTGCATTTAAATCATCGCGACATAAGTACTAGGTCATATTACATGTGCCGCTCTTCATGGGCTTGGCTTTCGGTTCTTCACGGACTGACCACATTGCATTTGAGTCATCGCGACATAAGTATTAGGTCATATTACACGTGCCGCTCTTCATGGGCTTGGCTGTCGGTTCTTCAAGGGCTGACCACATTTCATTTCAACCATCACCACATAAGTATTAGGTCATATGACACATGCCACTCTTCATGGGCTTGGCTGTCGGGTCTTCACAGGCTGACCACATTGCCTTTAAACCATCGCGACATAAGTATTAGGTGATGTTACACATGCAGCTCTTCATGGGCTTGGCTGTTGGTTCTTCATGGGCTGACCACATTGCATTTAAACCATCGCAACATAAGTATTAGGTCATATTACACGTGCCGCTCTTCATAGGCTTGGCTGTCGGTTCTTCACAGACTGACCACCTTGCATTTAAACCATCGCGAGATAAGTATTAGGTCATATTACATGTGCCACTCTTCATGGGCTTGGCTGTCGGTTCTTCAGGGGCTGACCACATTGCATTTAAACCATTTCGACATAAGTATTTGGTCATATTACACGTGCCGCTCTTCATGGGCTCGGCTGTCAGTTCTTCACGGACTGACCACATTCCATTTAAACCAGCGCGATATAAGTATTAGGTCATATTACACGTGCCGCTCTTCATGGGCTTGGCTGTCGGTTCTTCACAGACTGATCACATTGCATTTAATTTAAACCACCGCAACATAAGTGTTAGGTCATATTAAACATGCCTTCCTTCATGGGCTTGGCTGTCGGTTTTTCATGGGCTGACCACATTGCATTTAAACCATCATGACATAAGTATTAAGTCGTATTACACATACCGCTCTTCATGGCCTTGGCTGTCGTTTCCTCACGGGCTGACCACATTGCATTTAAACCATCCCGACATAAGTATTAGGTCATATTACATGTGTCGCTCTTCATGGGCTTGGCTGTCGGTTCTTCACGGGTTGACCACATTGCATTTAAACCATCACGACATAAGTATTAGGTCATATTACACGTGCCGCTCTTCATTGGGTTTGCTGTCGGTTCTTCACAGACTGACAACATTGCATTTAAACCATCGCGACATAAGTATTAGGTCGTATTACATGTGCCGCTCTTCATAGGCTTGGCTGTCGGTTCTTCACGGACTGACCACATTGCATTTAAAGAATTGCGACATAAGTATTAGGTCATATTACACGTGTCGCTCTTTATGGGCTTTGCTGTCGGTTCTTCACGGGCTGACCACATTGCATTTAAATCATCGCGACATAAGTATTAGGTCATATTACACGTGCCGCTCTTCATGCGCTTGGGTTTCGGTTCTTCACGGACTGACCACATTGCTTTTGAAGCATCGCGACATAAGTATTAGGTCATATTACACATGCCGCTCTTCATGGGCTTGGCTGTCGGTTCTTCGTGGGCTGACAACATTTCATTTCAACCATCGTGACATAAGTATTAGGTCATATTACATGTGCCGCTCTTCTTGGCCTTGGCTGTTGGGTCTTCACGGGCTGACCACATTGCATTTAAACCGTCGCGACATAAGTATTAGGTCATATTACACATGCAGCTCTTCATGGGCTTGGCTGTTGGTTCTTCATGGGCTGACCACATTGCATTTAAATCATTGCGAAGTATTAGGTCATATTACACGTGCCGCTCTTCATGGGCTTGGCTTTCGGTTCTTCACGGACTGACCACATTGCATTTGAACCATCGCGATATAAGTATTAGGTCATATTACACGTGCCGCTCTTCATTGGCTTGGTTGTTGGTTCTTCACGGACTGACCACATTGCATTTAAACCAGCGCGAAATAAGTATTAGGTCATATTACACGTGCCGCTCTTCATGGGCTTGGTTGTTGGTTCTTCACGGACTGACCACATTGCATTTAATTTAAACCATCACAACATAAGTGTTAGGTCATATTACACGTGCCATCCTTCATGGGCTTGGTTGTCGGTTCTTCATGGGCTGACCACATTGCATTTAAAGCATTGTGACATAAGTATTAGGTCATATTATACGGCCCGATCTTCATGGCCTTGGCTCTCGGTTCCACACAGGCTGACCACATTGCATTTAAACCATCCCGACATAAGTATCAGGTCATATTACACGTGTCGCTCTTCATGGGCTTGGCTTTCGGTTCTTCACGGACTGACCACATTGCATTTGAACCATCGCGACATAAGTATTAGGTCATATTACACGTGCCGCTCTTCATAGGCTTGGCTGTCGGTTCTTCACAGACTGACCACATTGCATTTAAACCATCGCGAGATAAGTATTAGGTCATATTATATGTGCCACTCTTCATGGGCTTGGCTGTCGGTTCTTCAGGGGCTGACCACATTGCATTTAAACCATTTCGACATAAGTATTTGGTCATATTACACGTGCTGCTCTTCATGGGCTCGGCTGTCAGTTCTTCACGGACTGACCACATTCCATTTAAACCAGCGCGATATAAGTATTAGGTCATATTACACGTGCCGCTCTTCATGGGCTTGGCTGTCGGTTCTTCACAGACTGATCACATTGCATTTAATTTAAACCATCACAACATAAGTGTTAGGTCATATTAAACATGCCATCCTTCATGGGCTTGGCTGTCGGTTTTTCATGGGCTGACCACATTGCATTTAAACCATCATGACATAAGTATTAAGTCGTATTACACATACCGCTCTTCATGGCCTTGGCTGTCGTTTCCTCACGGGCTGACCACATTGCATTTAAACCATCCCGACATAAGTATTAGGTCATATTACATGTGTCGCTCTTCATGGGCTTGGCTGTCGATTCTTCACGGGTTGCCCACATTGCATTTAAACCATCACAACATAAGTATTAGGTCATATTACACGTGCCGCTCTTCATTGCGTTTGCTGTCGGTTCTTCACAGACTGACAACATTGCATTTAAACCATCGCGACATAAGTATTAGGTCGTATTACATGTGCCGCTCTTCATAGGCTTCGCTGTCGGTTCTTCACGGACTGACCACATTGCATTTAAAGAATTGCGACATAAGTATTAGGTCATATTACACGTGTCGCTCCTTATGGGCTTTGGTGTCGGTTCTTCACAGGCTGACCACATTGCATTTAAATCATCGCGACATAAGTATTAGGTCATATTACACGTGCCGCTCTTCATGCGCTTGGGTTTCGGTTCTTCACGGACTGACCACATTGCTTTTGAAGCATCGCGACATAAGTATTAGGTCATATTACACATGCCGCTCTTCATGGGCTTGGCTGTCGGTTCTTCACGGGCTGACCACATTTCATTTCAACCATCGCGACATAAGTATTAGGTCATATTACACGTGCCGCTCTTCTTGGCCTTGGCTGTTGGGTCTTCACGGGCTGACCACATTGCATTTAAACCGTCGCGACATAAGTATTAGGTCATATTACACATGCAGCTCTTCATGGGCTTGGCTGTTGGTTCTTCATGGGCTGACCACATTGCATTTAAACCATTTCGACATAAGTATTAGGTCATATTACACGTGCCGCTCTTCATGGGCTTGGCTGTAGGTTCTTCACAGACTGGCCACATTGCATTTAAACCATCGCGACATAAGTATTAGATCATATTACATGTGCCGCCCTTCATGGGCTTGGCTGCCGGTTCTTCCTGGGCTGACGACATTGCATTTAAACCATCGCGACATAATTATTAGGTCATATTACACGTGCCGCCCTTCATGGGCTTGGCTGTCAGTTCTTCATGGGCTGACCACATTGCATTTAAACCATCGCGACATATGTATTAGGTCATATTACACGTGCCGCTCTTCATTGGCTTTGCTGTCGGTTCTTCACAGACTGACAACATTGCATTTAAACCATCGCGACATAAGTATTAGGTCGTATTACACGTGCTGCTCTTCATAGGCTTGTCTGTCGGTTGTTCACGGACTGACCACATTGCATTTAAACCATTACGACATAAGTACTAGGTCATATTACACGTGCCGCTCTTCATGGGCTTGGCTTTCGGTTCTTCACGGACTGACCACATTGCATTTGAATCATCGCGACATAAGTATTAGGTCATATTACACGGGCCGCTCTTCATGGGCTTGGCTGTCGGTTCTTCATGGGCTGACCACATTTCATTTCAACCATCGCCACATAAGTATTAGGTCATATTACACATGCCACTCTTCATGGGCTTGGCTGTCGCGTCTTCACAGGCTGACCACATTGCCTTTAAACCATCGCGACATAAGTATTAGGTCATATTACACGTGCCGCTCTTCATGGGCTTGGCTGTCGGTTCTTCACGGACTAACCACATTGCATTTAAACCATCGCGACAGAAGTATTAGGTCATATTACACGTGCCGCTCTTCATCGGCTTGGATGTCGGTTCTTCACAGGCTGACCACATTGCATTTAAACCGTCGCGACAGAAGTATTAGGTCATATTACACGTGCCGCTCTCCATGGGCTTGGCTGTCTGTTCTTCACGGGCTGACCACATTGCATTTAAATCGTTGCGAAATAAGTATTAGGTCATATTACACGTGCCGCTCTTCATGGGCTTCGTTGTCGGTTCTTCATGGGCTGACCACATTGCATTTAAATCATCGCGACATAAGTATTAGGTCATATTACATGTGCCGCTCTTCATGGGCTTGGCTTTCGGTTCTTCACGGACTGACCACATTACATTTGACCACATTGCATTTAAACCATCGCGACATAAGTTTTAGGTCATATTACACGAGCCGCTCTTCATGGGCTTGGCTGTCGGTTCTTCAAGGGCTGACCACATTGCATTTAAATCATCGCGACATAAGTATTAGGTCATATTACACGTGCCACTCTTCATGGGCTTGGCTGTCGGTTCTTCACAGACTGACCACATTGCATTTAAACCATCGCGACATAAGTATTAGGTCATATTACACGTGCCGCTCTTCATGGGCTTGGCTGTCGGTTCTTCACAGACTGACCACATTGCATTCAAACCATCGCGAGATAAGTATTAGGTCATATTACATGTGCCGCTCTTCATGGGCTTGGCTGTCGGTTCTTCAGGGGCTGACCACATTGCATTTAAACCATTTCGACATAAGTATTTGGTCATATTACACGTGCCGCTCTTCATGGGCTTGGCTGTCAGTTCTTCACGGACTGACCACATTCCATTTACACCAGCACGACATAAGTATTAGGTCGTATTACATGTGCCGCTCTTCATAGGCTTGGCTGTCGGTTCTTCACGGACTGACCACATTGCATTTAAACAATTGCGACATAAGTATTAGGTCATATTAGACGTGCCGCTCTTTATGGGCTTCGCTGTCGGTTCTTCACGGGCTGACCACATTGCATTTAAATCATCGCAACATAAGTATTAGGTCATATTACACGTGCCGCTCTTCATGCGCTTGGCTTTCAGTTCTTCACGGACTAACCACATTGCATTTAAACCATCGCGACAGAAGTATTAGGTCATATTACACGTGCCGCTCTTCATAGGCTTGGCTGTCGGTTCTTCACGAGCTGACCACCTTGCATTTAAACCATCACGACATAAGTATTAGGTCATATTACACGTGCCGCCCTTCATGGGCTTGGCTGTCGGTTCTCCATGGGCTGACCACATTGCATTTAAACCATCGTGACAGAAGTATTAGGTCATATTACACGTGCCGCTCTTTATGGGCTTCGCTGTCGGTTCTTCAAGGGCTGACCACATTGCATTCAAATCATCGCGACATAAGTATTAGGTCATATTACACGTGCCGCTCTTCATGGGCTTGGCTTTCGGTTCTTCACGGACTAACCACATTGCATTTAAACCATCGCGACATAAGTATTAGGTCATATTACACGTGCCGCTCTTCATGGGCTTGGCTTTCGGTTCTTCACGGTCTAACCACATTGCATTTAAACCATCGCGACAGAAGTATTAGGTCATATTACACGTGCCGCTCTTCATAGGCTTGGATGTCGGTTCTTCACAGGCTGACCACATTGCATTTAAACCATCGTGACAGAAGTATTAGGTCATATTACACGTGCCGCTCTCCATGGGCTTGGCTGTCTGTTCTTCACGGGCTGACCACATTGCATTTAAATCATTGCGACATAAGTATTAGGTCATATTACACGTGCCGCTCTTCATGGGCTTCGCTGTCGGTTCCTCACGGGCTGACAACATTGCATTTAAATCATCGCGACATAAGTACTAGGTCATATTACACGTGCCGCTCTTCATGGGCTTGGCTTTCGGTTCTTCATGGACTGACCGCATTGCATTTGAATCATCGCGACATAAGTATTAGGTCATATTACACGTGCCGCTCTTCATGGGCTTGGCTGTCGGTTCTTCATGGGTTGACCACATTTCATTTCAACCATCGCCACATAAGTATTAGGTCATATTACACATGCCGCTCTTCATGGGCTTGGCTGTCGGGTCTTCACAGGCTGACCACATTGCCTTTAAACCATCGTGACATAAGTATTAGGTGATATTACACATGCAGCTCTTCATGGGCTTGGCTGTTGGTTCTTCATGGGCTGACCACATTGCATTTAAACCATCGCGACATAAGTATTAGGTCATATTACACGTGCCGCTCTTCATGGGCTTGGCTGTCGGTTCTTCACAGACTAACCACATTGCATTTAAACCATCGCGACAGAAGTATTAGGTCATATTACACATGCCGCTCTTCATAGGCTTGGCTGTCGTTTCTTCACGGGCTGACCACATTACATTTAAACCATCGCGACATAAGTATTAGATCATATTACACGTGCCGCTCTTCATGGGCTTGGCTGTTGGTTCTTCACGGGCTGACCGCATTGCATTTAAACCATCGGGACAGAAGTATTAGGTCATATTACACGTGCCGCTCTTCATAGGCTTGGCTGTCGTTTCTTCACGGGCTGACCACATTACATTTAAACCATCGCAAGATAAGTTTTAAGTCATATTACTTGTGCCGCTCTTCATGGGCTTGGCTGTCGGTTCTTCACAGACAACCACATTGCATTTTAACCATCGTGACATAAGTATTAGGTCATATTACACAGGCCGCTCTTCATAGGCTTGGCTGTCGGTTCTTCATGGACTGACCACATTGCATTTAAACCATTGCGACATAAGTATTAGGTCATATTACATGTGCCGCTCTTCATGGGCTTCACTGTCGGTTCTTCACGGGCTGACCACATTGCATTTAAATCATCGCGACATAAGTATTAGGTCATATTACACGTGCCGCTCTTCATGGGCTTGGCTTTCGGTTCTTCACGGACTGACCACATTGCATTTGACCACATTGCATTTAAACCATTGCGACATAAGTATTAGGTCATATTACACGTGCCGCTCTTCAAGGGCTTCTCTGTCGGTTCCTCACGAGCTGACCACATTGCATTTAAATCATCGCGACATAAGTACTAGGTCATATTACATGTGCCGCTCTTCATGGGCTTGGCTTTCGGTTCTTCACGGACTGACCACATTGCATTTGAGTCATCGCGACCTAAGTATTAGGTCATATTACACGTGCCGCTCTTCATGGGCTTGGCTGTCGGTTCTTCAAGGGCTGACCACATTTCATTTCAACCATCACCCCATAAGTATTAGGTCATATGACACATGCCACTCTTCATGGGCTTGGCTGTCGGGTCTTCACAGGCTGACCACATTGCCTTTAAACCATCGCGACATAA
Source organism: Pictodentalium vernedei (assembly GCA_031216915.1). Taxonomy (NCBI): domain Eukaryota; kingdom Metazoa; phylum Mollusca; class Scaphopoda; order Dentaliida; family Dentaliidae; genus Pictodentalium; species Pictodentalium vernedei. Next base: position 313,395,991 of record CM062289.1, read on the forward strand.
GTATTAGGTGATATTACACATGCAGCTCTTCATGGGCTTGGCTGTTGGTTCTTCATGGGCTGACCACATTGCATTTAAACCATCGCAACATAAGTATTAGGTCATATTACACGTGCCGCTCTTCATAGGCTTGGCTGTCGGTTCTTCACAGACTGACCACATTGCATTTAAACCATCGCGAGATAAGTATTAGGTCATATTACATGTGCCACTCTTCATGGGCTTGGCTGTCGGTTCTTCAGGGGCTGACCACATTGCATTTAAACCATTTCGACATAAGTATTTGGTCATATTACACGTGCCGCTCTTCATGGGCTCGGCTGTCAGTTCTTCACGGACTGACCACATTCCATTTAAACCAGCGCGATATAAGTATTAGGTCATATTACACGTGCCGCTCTTCATGGGCTTGGCTGTCGGTTCTTCACAGACTGATCACATTGCATTTAATTTAAACCATCGCAACATAAGTGTTAGGTCATATTAAACATGCCATCCTTCATGGGCTTGGCTGTCGGTTTTTCATGGGCTGACCACATTGCATTTAAACCATCATGACATAAGTATTAAGTCGTATTACACATACCGCTCTTCATGGCCTTGGCTGTCGTTTCCTCACGGGCTGTCCACATTGCATTTAAACCATCCCGACATAAGTATCAGGTCATATTACATGTGTCGCTCTTCATGGGCTTGGCTGTCGGTTCTTCACGGGTTGACCACATTGCATTTAAACCATCACGACATAAGTATTAGGTCATATTACACGTGCCGCTCTTCATTGGGTTTGCTGTCGGTTCTTCACAGACTGACAACATTGCATTTAAACCATCACGACATAAGTATTAGGTCATATTACACGTGCCGCTCTTCATGGGCTTGGCTGTCGGTTCTTCACGGACTGACCACATTGCATTTAAAGAATTGCGACATAACTATTAGGTCATATTACACGTGTCGCTCTTTATGGGCTTTGCTGTCGGTTCTTCACGGGCTGACCACATTGCATTTTAATCATCGCGACATAAGTATTAGGTCATATTACACGTGCCGCTCTTCATGCGCTTGGGTTTCGGTTCTTCACGGACTGACCACATTGCTTTTGAAGCATCGCGACATAAGTATTAGGTCATATTACACATGCCGCTCTTCATGGGCTTGGCTGTCGGTTCTTCACGGGCTGACCACATTTCATTTCAACCATCGCGACATAAGTATTAGGTCATATTACATGTGCCGCTCTTCTTGGCCTTGGCTGTTGGGTCTTCACGGGCTGACCACATTGCATTTAAACCGTCGCGACATAAGTATTAGGTCATATTACACATGCAGCTCTTCATGGGCTTGGCTGTTGGTTCTTCATGGGCTGACCACATTGCATTTAAATCATCGCGAAGTATTAGGTCATATTACACGTGCCGCTCTTCATGGGCTTGGCTTTCGGTTCTTCACGGACTGACCACATTGCATTTGAACCATCGCGACATAAGTATTAGGTCATATTACACGTGCCGCTCTTCATTGGCTTGGTTGTTGGTTCTTCACGGACTGACCACATTGCATTTAAACCAGCGCGAAATAAGTATTAGGTCATATTACACGTGGCGCTCTTCATGGGCTTGGTTGTTGGTTCTTCACGGACTGACCACATTGCATTTAATTTAAACCATCACAACATAAGTGTTAGGTCATATTACACGTGCCATCCTTCATGGGCTTGGCTGTCGGTTCTTCATGGGCTGACCACATTGCATTTAAAGCATTGTGACATAAGTATTAGGTCATATTATACGGCCCGATCTTCATGGCCTTGGCTCTCGGTTCCACACAGGCTGACCATATTGCATTTAAACCATCCCGACATAAGTATCAGGTCATATTACACGTGTCGCTCTTCATGGGCTTGGCTTTCGGTTCTTCACGGACTGACCACATTGCATTTGAACCATCGCGACATAAGTATTAGGTCATATTACACGTGCAGCTCTTCATGGGCTTCACTGTCGGTTCTTCACGGGCTGACCACATTGCATTTAAATCATCGCGACATAAGTATTAGGTCATATTACACGTGCCGCTCTTCATGGGCTTGGCATTCGGTTCCTCACGGACTGACCACATTGCATTTGACCACATTGCATTTAAACCATCGCGACATAAGTATTAGGTCATATTACACGTTCCGCTCTTCATGGGCTTCGCTGTCGGTTCCTCACGGGATGACCACATTGCATTTAAATCATCGCGACATAAGTATTAGGTCTTATTACACGTGCCGCTCTTCATGGGCTTGGCTTTCGGTTCCTCACGGACTGACCACATTGCATTTGTCCACATTGCATTTAAACCATCGCGACATAAGTATTAGGTCATATTACACGTGCCGCTCTTCATGGGCTTCGCTGTCGGTTCCTTACAGGCTGACCACATTGCATTTAAATCATCGCGACATAAGTACTAGGTCATATTACACGTGTCGCTCTTCATGAGCTTGGCTTTCGGTTCTTCACGGACTGACCACATTGCATTTGAATCATCGCGACATAAGTATTAGGTCATATTACACGTGCCGCTCTTCATGGGCTTGGCTGTCGGTTCTTCATGGGTTGACCACATTTCATTTCAACCATCGCCACATAAGTATTAGGTCATATTACACATGCCGCTCTTCATGGGCTTGGCTGTCGGGTCTTCACAGGCTGACCACATTGCCTTTAAACCATCGTGACATAAGTATTAGGTGATATTACACATGCAGCTCTTCATGGGCTTGGCTGTTGGTTCTTCATGGGCTGACCACATTGCATTTAAACCATCGCGACATAAGTATTAGGTCATATTACACGTGCCGCTCTTCATGGGCTTGGCTGTCGGTTCTTCACAGACTAACCACATTGCATTTAAACCATCGCGACAGAAGTATTAGGTCATATTACACATGCCGCTCTTCATAGGCTTGGCTGTCGTTTCTTCACGGGCTGACCACATTACATTTAAACCATCGCAACATAAGTATTAGATCATATTACACGTGCCGCTCTTCATGGGCTTGGCTGTTGGTTCTTCACGGGCTGACCACATTGCATTTAAACCATCGGGACAGAAGTATTAGGTCATATTACACGTGCCACTCTTCATAGGCTTGGCTGTCGTTTCTTCACGGGCTGACCACATTACATTTAAACCATCGCAAGATAAGTTTTAAGTCATATTTCTTGTGCCGGTCTTCATGGGCTTGGCTGTCGGTTCTTCACAGACAACCACATTGCATTTAAACCATCGTGACATAAGTATTAGGTCATATTACACATGCCGCTCTTCATAGGCTTGGCTGTCGGATCTTCATGGACTGACCACATTGCATTTAAACCATTGCGACATAAGTATTAGGTCATATTACATGTGCCGCTCTTCATGGGCTTCACTGTCGGTTCTTCACGGGCTGACCACATTGCATTTAAATCATCGCGACATAAGTATTAGGTCATATTACACGTGCCGCTCTTCATGGGCTTGGCTTTCGGTTCTTCACGGACTGACCACATTGCATTTGACCACATTGCATTTAAACCATTGCGACATAAGTATTAGGTCATATTACACGTGCCGCTCTTCAAGGGCTTCGCTGTCGGTTCCTCACGGGCTGACCACATTGCATTTAAATCATCGCGACATAAGTACTAGGTCATATTACATGTGCTGCTCTTCATGGGCTTGGCTTTCGGTTCTTCACGGACTGACCACATTGCATTTGAGTCATCGCGACATAAGTATTAGGTCATATTACACGTGCCGCTCTTCATGGGCTTGGCTGTCGGTTCTTCAAGGGCTGACCACATTTCATTTCAACCATCACCACATAAGTATTAGGTCATATGACACATGCCACTCTTCATGGGCTTGGCTGTCGGGTCTTCACAGGCTGACCACATTGCCTTTAAACCATCGCGACATAAGTATTAGGTGATATTACACATGCAGCTCTTCATGGGCTTGGCTGTTGGTTCTTCATGGGCTGACCACATTGCATTTAAACCATCGCAACATAAGTATTAGGTCATATTACACGTGCCGCTCTTCATAGGCTTGGCTGTCGGTTCTTCACAGACTGACCACATTGCATTTAAACCATCGCGAGATAAGTATTAGGTCATATTACATGTGCCACTCTTCATGGGCTTGGCTGTCGGTTCTTCAGGGGCTGACCACATTGCATTTAAACCATTTCGACATAAGTATTTGGTCATATTAAACGTGCCGCTCTTCATGGGCTCGGCTGTCAGTTCTTCACGGACTGACCACATTCCATTTAAACCAGCGCGATATAAGTATTAGGTCATATTACACGTGCCGCTCTTCATGGGCTTGGCTGTCGGTTCTTCACAGACTGATCACATTGCATTTAATTTAAACCATCGCAACATAAGTGTTAGGTCATATTAAACATGCCATCCTTCATGGGCTTGGCTGTCGGTTTTTCATGGGGTGACCACATTGCATTTAAACCATCATGACATAAGTATTAAGTCGTATTACACATACCGCTCTTCATGGCCTTGGCTGTCGTTTTCTCACGGGCTGACCACATTGCATTTAAACCATCCCGACATAAGTATTAGGTCATATTACATGTGTCGCTCTTCATGGGCTTGGCTGTCGGTTCTTCACGGATTGACCACATTGCATTTAAACCATCACGACATAAGTATTAGGTCATATTACACGTGCCGCTCTTCATTGGGTTTGCTGTCGGTTCTTCACAGACTGACAACATTGCATTTAAACCATCGCGACATAAGTATTAGGTCGTATTACATGTGCCGCTCTTCATAGGCTTGGCTGTCGGTTCTTCACGGACTGACCACATTGCATTTAAAGAATTGCGACATAAGTATTAGGTCATATTACACGTGTCGCTCTTTATGGGCTTTGCTGTCGGTTCTTCACGGGCTGACCACATTGCATTTAAATCATCGCGACATAAGTATTAGGTCATATTACACGTGCCGCTCTTCATGCGCTTGGGTTTCGGTTCTTCACGGACTGACCATATTGCTTTTGAAGCATCGCGACATAAGTATTAGGTCATATTACACATGCCGCTCTTCATGGGCTTGGCTGTCGGTTCTTCACGGGCTGACCACATTTCATTTCAACCATCGCGACATAAGTATTAGGTCATATTACATGTGCCGCTCTTCTTGGCCTTGGCTGTTGGGTCTTCACGGGCTGACCACATTGCATTTAAACCGTCGCGACATAAGTATTAGGTCATATTACACATGCAGCTCTTTATGGGCTTGGCTGTTGGTTCTTCATGGGCTGACCACATTGCATTTAAACCATTTCGACATAAGTATTAGGTCATATTACACGTGCCGCTCTTCATGGGCTTGGCTGTCGGTTCTTCACAGACGGGCCACATTGCATTTAAACCATCGCGACATAAGTATTAGATCATATTACATGTGCCGCCCTTCATGGGCTTGGCTGCCGGTTCTTCCTGGGCTGACGACATTACATTTAAACCATCGCGACATAATTATTAGGTCATATTACACGTGCCGCCCTTCATGGGCTTGGCTGTCAGTTCTTCATGGGCTGACCACATTGCATTTAAACCATCGCGACATATGTATTAGGTCATATTACACGTGCCGCTCTTCATTGGCTTTGCTGTCGGTTCTTCACAGACTGACAACATTGCATTTAAACCATCGCGACATAAGTATTAGGTCGTATTACACGTGCCGCTCTTCATAGGCTTGGCTGTCGGTTCTTCACGGACTGACCACATTGCATTTAAACCATTGCGACATAAGTACTAGGTCATATTACACGTGCCGCTCTTCATGGGCTTGGCTTTCGGTACTTCACGGACTGACCACATTGCATTTGAATCATCGCGACATAAGTATTAGGTCATATTACACGTGCCGCTCTTCATGGGCTTGGCTGTCGGTTCTTCATGGGCTGACCACATTTCATTTCAACCATCGCCACATAAGTATTAGGTCATATTACACATGCCGCTCTTCATGGGCTTGGCTGTCGGGTCTTCACAGGCTGACCACATTGCCTTTAAACCGTCGCGACATAAGTATTAGGTGATATTACACATGCAGCTCTTCATGGGCTTGGCTGTTGGTTCTTCATGGGCTGACCACATTGCATTTAAACCATCGCGACATAAGTATTAGGTCATATTACACGTGCCACTCTTCATGGGCTTGGCTGTCGGTTCTTCACAGGCTAACCACATTGCATTTAAAACATCGCGACAGAAGTATTAGGTCATATTACACATGCCGCTCTCCATAGGCTTGGCTGTCGTTTTTTCATGGGCTGACCACATTACATTTAAACCATTGCGACATAAGTATTAGATCATATTACACGTGCCGCTCTTCATGGGCTTGGCTGTTGGTTCTTCACGGGCTGACCACATTGCATTTAAACCATCGCGACAGAAGTATTAGGTCATATTACACGTGCCGCTCTCCATAGGCTTGGCTGTCGTTTCTTCACGGGCTGACCACATTACATTTAAACCATCGCAAGGTAAGTTTTAAGTCATATTACATGTGCCGCTCTTCATGGGCTTGGCTGTCGGTTCTTCACAGACGACCACATTGCATTTAAACCATCGCGACATAAGTATTAGGTCATATTACACGTGCCGCTCTTCATAGGCTTGGCTGTCGGTTCTTCATGGACTGACCACATTGCATTTAAACCATTGCGACATAAGTATTAGGTCATATTACACGTGCCGCTCTACATGGGCTTCACTGTTGGTTCTTCACGGGCTGACCACATTGCATTTAAATCATCGCGACATAAGTATTAGGTCATATTACACGTGCCGCTCTTCATGGGCTTGGCTTTCGGTTCTTCACGGACTGACCACATTGCATTTGACCACATTGCATTTAAACCATCGCGACATAAGTATTAGGTCATATTACATGTGCCGCTCTTCATGGGCTTCGCTGTCGGTTCCTCACGGGCTGACCACATTGCATTTAAATCATCGCGACATAAGTACTAGGTCATATTACATGTGACGCTCTTCATGGGCTTGGCTTTCGGTTCTTCACGGACTGACCACATTGCATTTGAGTCATCGCGACATAAGTATTAGGTCATATTACACCTGCCGCTCTTCATGGGCTTGGCTGTCAGTTCTTCATGGGCTGACCACATTTCATTTCAACCATCGCCACATAAGTATTAGGTCATATTACACATGCCGCTCGTCATGGGCTTGGCTGTCGGGTCTTCACAGGCTGACCACATTGCCTTTAAACCATCGCGACATAAGTATTAGGTGATATTACACATGCAGCTCTTCATGGGCTTGGCTCTTGGTTCTTCATGGGCTGACCACATTGCATTTAAACCATCGCAACATAAGTATTAGGTCATATTACATGTGCCGCTCTTCATGGGCTTGGCTGTCGGTTCTTCACGGACTAACCACATTGCATTTAAACCATCGCGACAGAAGTATTAGGTCATATTACACGTGCCGCTCTTCATAGGCTTGGCTATCGTTTCTTCACGGGCTGACCACATTACATTTATACCATCGCGACATAAGTATTAGATCATATTACACGTGCCGCTCTTCATGGGCTTGGCTGTTGCTTCTTCACGAGCTGACCACATTGCATTTAAATCATCGCGACATAAGTATTAGGTCATATTACACGTGCCGCTCTTCATAGGCTTGGCTGTCGGTTCTTCACAGACTGACCACATTGCATTTAAACCATCGCGAGATAAGTATTAGGTCATATTACATGTGGCACTCATCATGGGCTTGGCTGTCGGTTCTTCAGGGGCTGACCACATTGCATTTAAACCATTTCGACATAAGTATTTGGTCATATTACACGTGCCGCTCTTCATGGGCTCGGCTGTCAGTTCTTCACGGACTGACCACATTCCATTTAAACCAGCGCGACATAAGTATTAGGTCATATTACACGTGCCGCTCTTCATGGGCTTGGCTGTCGGTTCTTCACAGACTGATCACATTGCATTTAATTTAAACCATCGCAACATAAGTGTTAGGTCATATTAAACATGCCATCCTTCATGGGCTTGGCTGTCCGTTTTTCATGGGCTGACCACATTGCATTTAAACCATCATGACATAAGTATTAAGTCGTATTACACATACCGCTCTTCATGGCCTTGGCTGTCGGTTCCTCACGGGCTGACCACATTGCATTTAAACCATCCCGACATAAGTATTAGGTCATATTACATGTGTCGCTCTTCATGGGCTTGGCTGTCGGTTCTTCACGGGTTGACCACATTGCATTTAAACCATCACAGCATAAGTATTAGGTCATATTACACGTGCCGCTCTTCATTGGGTTTGCTGTCGGTTCTTCACAGACTGACAACATTGCATTTAAACCATCGCGACATAAGTATTAGGTCGTATTACATGTGCCGCTCTTCATAGGCTTGGCTGTCGGTTCTTCACGGACTGACCACATTGCATTTAAAGAATTGCGACATAAGTATTAGGTCATATTACACCTGCCGCTCTTTATGGGCTTTGCTGTCGGTTCTTCACGGGCTGACCACATTGCATTTAAATCATCGCGACATAAGTATTAGGTCATATTACACGTGCCGCTCTTCATGCGCTTGGGTTTCGGTTCTTCACGGACTGACCATATTGCTTTTGAAGCATCGCGACATAAGTATTAGGTCATATTACACATGCCGCTCTTCATGGGCTTGGCTGTCGGTTCTTCACGGGCTGACCACATTTCATTTCAACCATCGCGACATAAGTATTAGGTCATATTACATGTGCCGCTCTTCTTGGCCTTGGCTGTTGGGTCTTCACGGGCTGACCACATTGCATTTAAACCGTCGCGACATAAGTATTAGGTCATATTACACATGCAGCTCTTTATGGGCTTGGCTGTTGGTTCTTCATGGGCTGACCACATTGCATTTAAACCATTTCGACATAAGTATTAGGTCATATTACACGTGCCGCTCTTCATGGGCTTGGCTGTCGGTTCTTCACAGACGGGCCACATTGCATTTAAACCATCGCGACATAAGTATTAGATCATATTACATGTGCCGCCCTTCATGGGCTTGGCTGCCGGTTCTTCCTGGGCTGACGACATTACATTTAAACCATCGCGACATAATTATTAGGTCATATTACACGTGCCGCCCTTCATGGGCTTGGCTGTCAGTTCTTCATGGGCTGACCACATTGCATTTAAACCATCGCGACATATGTATTAGGTCATATTACACGTGCCGCTCTTCATTGGCTTTGCTGTCGGTTCTTCACAGACTGACAACATTGCATTTAAACCATCGCGACATAAGTATTAGGTCGTATTACACGTGCCGCTCTTCATAGGCTTGGCTGTCGGTTCTTCACGGACTGACCACATTGCATTTAAACCATTGCGACATAAGTACTAGGTCATATTACACGTGCCGCTCTTCATGGGCTTGGCTTTCGGTACTTCACGGACTGACCACATTGCATTTGAATCATCGCGACATAAGTATTAGGTCATATTACACGTGCCGCTCTTCATGGGCTTGGCTGTCGGTTCTTCATGGGCTGACCACATTTCATTTCAACCATCGCCACATAAGTATTAGGTCATATTACACATGCCGCTCTTCATGGGCTTGGCTGTCGGGTCTTCACAGGCTGACCACATTGCCTTTAAACCGTCGCGACATAAGTATTAGGTGATATTACACATGCAGCTCTTCATGGGCTTGGCTGTTGGTTCTTCATGGGCTGACCACATTGCATTTAAACCATCGCGACATAAGTATTAGGTCATATTACACGTGCCACTCTTCATGGGCTTGGCTGTCGGTTCTTCACAGGCTAACCACATTGCATTTAAAACATCGCGACAGAAGTATTAGGTCATATTACACATGCCGCTCTCCATAGGCTTGGCTGTCGTTTTTTCATGGGCTGACCACATTACATTTAAACCATTGCGACATAAGTATTAGATCATATTACACGTGCCGCTCTTCATGGGCTTGGCTGTTGGTTCTTCACGGGCTGACCACATTGCATTTAAACCATCGCGACAGAAGTATTAGGTCATATTACACGTGCCGCTCTCCATAGGCTTGGCTGTCGTTTCTTCACGGGCTGACCACATTACATTTAAACCATCGCAAGGTAAGTTTTAAGTCATATTACATGTGCCGCTCTTCATGGGCTTGGCTGTCGGTTCTTCACAGACGACCACATTGCATTTAAACCATCGCGACATAAGTATTAGGTCATATTACACGTGCCGCTCTTCATAGGCTTGGCTGTCGGTTCTTCATGGACTGACCACATTGCATTTAAACCATTGCGACATAAGTATTAGGTCATATTACACGTGCCGCTCTACATGGGCTTCACTGTTGGTTCTTCACGGGCTGACCACATTGCATTTAAATCATCGCGACATAAGTATTAGGTCATATTACACGTGCCGCTCTTCATGGGCTTGGCTTTCGGTTCTTCACGGACTGACCACATTGCATTTGACCACATTGCATTTAAACCATCGCGACATAAGTATTAGGTCATATTACATGTGCCGCTCTTCATGGGCTTCGCTGTCGGTTCCTCACGGGCTGACCACATTGCATTTAAATCATCGCGACATAAGTACTAGGTCATATTACATGTGACGCTCTTCATGGGCTTGGCTTTCGGTTCTTCACGGACTGACCACATTGCATTTGAGTCATCGCGACATAAGTATTAGGTCATATTACACCTGCCGCTCTTCATGGGCTTGGCTGTCAGTTCTTCATGGGCTGACCACATTTCATTTCAACCATCGCCACATAAGTATTAGGTCATATTACACATGCCGCTCGTCATGGGCTTGGCTGTCGGGTCTTCACAGGCTGACCACATTGCCTTTAAACCATCGCGACATAAGTATTAGGTGATATTACACATGCAGCTCTTCATGGGCTTGGCTCTTGGTTCTTCATGGGCTGACCACATTGCATTTAAACCATCGCAACATAAGTATTAGGTCATATTACATGTGCCGCTCTTCATGGGCTTGGCTGTCGGTTCTTCACGGACTAACCACATTGCATTTAAACCATCGCGACAGAAGTATTAGGTCATATTACACGTGCCGCTCTTCATAGGCTTGGCTATCGTTTCTTCACGGGCTGACCACATTACATTTATACCATCGCGACATAAGTATTAGATCATATTACACGTGCCGCTCTTCATGGGCTTGGCTGTTGCTTCTTCACGAGCTGACCACATTGCATTTAAATCATCGCGACATAAGTATTAGGTCATATTACACGTGCCGCTCTTCATAGGCTTGGCTGTCGGTTCTTCACAGACTGACCACATTGCATTTAAACCATCGCGAGATAAGTATTAGGTCATATTACATGTGGCACTCATCATGGGCTTGGCTGTCGGTTCTTCAGGGGCTGACCACATTGCATTTAAACCATTTCGACATAAGTATTTGGTCATATTACACGTGCCGCTCTTCATGGGCTCGGCTGTCAGTTCTTCACGGACTGACCACATTCCATTTAAACCAGCGCGACATAAGTATTAGGTCATATTACACGTGCCGCTCTTCATGGGCTTGGCTGTCGGTTCTTCACAGACTGATCACATTGCATTTAATTTAAACCATCGCAACATAAGTGTTAGGTCATATTAAACATGCCATCCTTCATGGGCTTGGCTGTCCGTTTTTCATGGGCTGACCACATTGCATTTAAACCATCATGACATAAGTATTAAGTCGTATTACACATACCGCTCTTCATGGCCTTGGCTGTCGGTTCCTCACGGGCTGACCACATTGCATTTAAACCATCCCGACATAAGTATTAGGTCATATTACATGTGTCGCTCTTCATGGGCTTGGCTGTCGGTTCTTCACGGGTTGACCACATTGCATTTAAACCATCACAGCATAAGTATTAGGTCATATTACACGTGCCGCTCTTCATTGGGTTTGCTGTCGGTTCTTCACAGACTGACAACATTGCATTTAAACCATCGCGACATAAGTATTAGGTCGTATTACATGTGCCGCTCTTCATAGGCTTGGCTGTCGGTTCTTCACGGACTGACCACATTGCATTTAAAGAATTGCGACATAAGTATTAGGTCATATTACACCTGCCGCTCTTTATGGGCTTTGCTGTCGGTTCTTCACGGGCTGACCACATTGCATTTAAATCATCGCGACATAAGTATTAGGTCATATTACACATGCCGCTCTTCATGGGCTTGGCTTTCGGTTCTTCACGGACTGACCACATTGCTTTTGAAGCATCGCGACATAAGTATTAGGTCATATTACACATGCCGCTCTTCATGGGCTTGGCTATCGGTTCTTCACAGGCTGACCACATTTCATTTCAACCATCGCGACATAAGTATTAGGTCATATTACACGTGCCGCTCTTCTTGGCCTTGGCTGTTGGGTCTTCACGGGCTGACCACATTGCATTTAAACCGTCGCGACATAAGTATTAGGTCATATTACACATGCAGCTCTTCATGGGCTTGGCTGTTGGTTCTTCATGGGCTGACCACATTGCATTTAAATCATCGCGAAGTATTAGGTCATATTACATGTGCCGCTCTTCATGGGCTTGGCTTTCGGTTCTTCACGGACTGACCACATTGCATTTGAACCATCGCGACATAAGTATTAGGTCATATTACACATGCCGCTCTTCATGGGCTTGGCTGTCGGTTCTTCACGGGCTGACCACATTTCATTTCAACCATCACCACAAAAGTATTAGGTCATATTACACGTGCCGCTCTTCATGGCCTTGGCTGTCGGGTCTTCACGGGCTGACCACATTGCATTTAAACCATCGCGACATAAGTATTAGGTCATATTACACATGCAGTTCTTCATGGGCTTGGCTGTTGGTTCTTCATGGGCTGACCACATTGCATTTAAACCATCGCGACATAAGTATTAGGTCATATTACACGTGCCGCCCTTCATGGGCTTGGCAGTCGGTTCTTCACGGACTGACCACATTGCATTTAAACCAGCGCGACATAAGTATTAGGTCATATTACACGTGCCGCTCTTCATGGGCTTGGTTGTTGGTTCTTCACGGACTGACCACATTGCATTTAATTTAAACCATCACAACATAAGTGTTAGGTCATATTACACGTGCCATCCTTCATGGGCTTGGCTGTCGGTTCTTCATGGGCTGACCACATTGCATTTAAAGCATTGTGACATAAGTATTAGGTCATATTATACGGCCCGATCTTCATGGCCTTGGCTCTCGGTTCCACACAGGCTGACCACATTGCATTTAAACCATCCCGACATAAGTATCAGATCATATTACACGTGTCGCTCTTCATGGGCTTGGCTTTCGGTTCTTCACGGACTGACCACATTGCATTTGAACCATCGCGACATAAGTATTAGGTCATATTACACGTGCAGCTCTTCATGGGCTTGGCTGTCGGTGCTTCACGGGCTGACCACATTTCATTTCAACCATCGCCACAGAAGTATTAGGTCATATTACACATGCCGCTCTTCATGGGCTTGGCTGTCGGTTCTTCACAGACGACCACATTGCATTTAAACCATTGCGACATAAGTATTAGGTCATACTACACGTGCCGCTCTTCATAGACTTGGCTGTCGGTTCTTCAGGGACTGACCACATTGCATTTATACCATTGCGGCATAAGTATTAGGTCATATTACACGTGCCGCTCTTCATGGGCTTCGCTGTCGGTTCTTCACGGGCTGACCACATTGCATTTAAATCATCGCGACATAAGTATTACGTCATATTACACGTGCCGCTCTTCATGGGCTTGGCTTTCGGTTATTCACGGACTGACCACATTGCATTTGACCACATTCCATTTAAAACATCGCGACAGAAGTATTAGGTCGTATTACACGTGCCGCTCTTCATGGGCTTTGCTGTCGGTTCTTCACGGACTGACCACATTGCATTTAAACCATCGCGACATAAGTATTAGGTCGTATTACACGTGCCGCTCTTCATAGGCTTGGCTGTCGGTTCTTCATGGACTGACCACATTGCATTTAAACCATATTACACATCCTGCTCTTCAGTGCCTTGGCTGTTGGTTCCTCACAGGCTGACCACATTGCATTTAAACCATCACGACATAAGTATTAGGTCATATTACACATCCTCCTCTTCATGGCCTTGGCTGTCGGTTCCTCACGGGCTGACCACATTGCATTTAAACCATTTCGACATAAGTATTTGGTCATATTACACGTGCCGCTCTTCATGGGCTTGGCTGTCAGTTCTTCACGGACTGACCACATTGCATTTGACCACATTGCATTTAAACCATTGCGACATAAGTATTAGGTCATATTACACGTGCCGCTCTTCAAGGGCTTCGCTGTCGGTTCCTCACGGGCTGACCACATTGCATTTAAATCATCGCGACATAAGTACTAGGTCATATTACATGTGCTGCTCTTCATGGGCTTGGCTTTCGGTTCTTCACGGACTGACCACATTGCATTTGAGTCATCGCGACATAAGTATTAGGTCATATTACACGTGCCGCTCTTCATGGGCTTGGCTGTCGGTTCTTCAAGGGCTGACCACATTTCATTTCAACCATCACCACATAAGTATTAGGTCATATGACACATGCCACTCTTCATGGGCTTGGCTGTCGGGTCTTCACAGGCTGACCACATTGCCTTTAAACCATCGCGACATAAGTATTAGGTGATATTACACATGCAGCTCTTCATGGGCTTGGCTGTTGGTTCTTCATGGGCTGACCACATTGCATTTAAACCATCGCAACATAAGTATTAGGTCATATTACACGTGCCGCTCTTCATAGGCTTGGCTGTCGGTTCTTCACAGACTGACCACATTGCATTTAAACCATCGCGAGATAAGTATTAGGTCATATTACATGTGCCACTCTTCATGGGCTTGGCTGTCGGTTCTTCAGGGGCTGACCACATTGCATTTAAACCATTTCGACATAAGTATTTGGTCATATTACACGTGCCGCTCTTCATGGGCTCGGCTGTCAGTTCTTCACGGACTGACCACATTCCATTTAAACCAGCGCGATATAAGTATTAGGTCATATTACACGTGCCGCTCTTCATGGGCTTGGCTGTCGGTTCTTCACAGACTGATCACATTGCATTTAATTTAAACCATCGCAACATAAGTGTTAGGTCATATTAAACATGCCATCCTTCATGGGCTTGGCTGTCGGTTTTTCATGGGCTGACCACATTGCATTTAAACCATCATGACATAAGTATTAAGTCGTATTACACATACCGCTCTTCATGGCCTTGGCTGTCGTTTTCTCACGGGCTGACCACATTGCATTTAAACCATCCCGACATAAGTATTAGGTCATATTACATGTGGCACTCATCATGGGCTTGGCTGTCGGTTCTTCAGGGGCTGACCACATTGCATTTAAACCATTTCGACATAAGTATTTGGTCATATTACACGTGCCGCTCTTCATGGGCTCGGCTGTCAGTTCTTCACGGACTGACCACATTCCATTTAAACCAGCGCGACATAAGTATTAGGTCATATTACACGTGCCGCTCTTCATGGGCTTGGCTGTCGGTTCTTCACAGACTGATCACATTGCATTTAATTTAAACCATCGCAACATAAGTGTTAGGTCATATTAAACATGCCATCCTTCATGGGCTTGGCTGTCCGTTTTTCATGGGCTGACCACATTGCATTTAAACCATCATGACATAAGTATTAAGTCGTATTACACATACCGCTCTTCATGGCCTTGGCTGTCGGTTCCTCACGGGCTGACCACATTGCATTTAAACCATCCCGACATAAGTATTAGGTCATATTACATGTGTCGCTCTTCATGGGCTTGGCTGTCGGTTCTTCACGGGTTGACCACATTGCATTTAAACCATCACAGCATAAGTATTAGGTCATATTACACGTGCCGCTCTTCATTGGGTTTGCTGTCGGTTCTTCACAGACTGACAACATTGCATTTAAACCATCGCGACATAAGTATTAGGTCGTATTACATGTGCCGCTCTTCATAGGCTTGGCTGTCGGTTCTTCACGGACTGACCACATTGCATTTAAAGAATTGCGACATAAGTATTAGGTCATATTACACCTGCCGCTCTTTATGGGCTTTGCTGTCGGTTCTTCACGGGCTGACCACATTGCATTTAAATCATCGCGACATAAGTATTAGGTCATATTACACATGCCGCTCTTCATGGGCTTGGCTTTCGGTTCTTCACGGACTGACCACATTGCTTTTGAAGCATCGCGACATAAGTATTAGGTCATATTACACATGCCGCTCTTCATGGGCTTGGCTATCGGTTCTTCACAGGCTGACCACATTTCATTTCAACCATCGCGACATAAGTATTAGGTCATATTACACGTGCCGCTCTTCTTGGCCTTGGCTGTTGGGTCTTCACGGGCTGACCACATTGCATTTAAACCGTCGCGACATAAGTATTAGGTCATATTACACATGCAGCTCTTCATGGGCTTGGCTGTTGGTTCTTCATGGGCTGACCACATTGCATTTAAATCATCGCGAAGTATTAGGTCATATTACATGTGCCGCTCTTCATGGGCTTGGCTTTCGGTTCTTCACGGACTGACCACATTGCATTTGAACCATCGCGACATAAGTATTAGGTCATATTACACATGCCGCTCTTCATGGGCTTGGCTGTCGGTTCTTCACGGGCTGACCACATTTCATTTCAACCATCACCACAAAAGTATTAGGTCATATTACACGTGCCGCTCTTCATGGCCTTGGCTGTCGGGTCTTCACGGGCTGACCACATTGCATTTAAACCATCGCGACATAAGTATTAGGTCATATTACACATGCAGTTCTTCATGGGCTTGGCTGTTGGTTCTTCATGGGCTGACCACATTGCATTTAAACCATCGCGACATAAGTATTAGGTCATATTACACGTGCCGCCCTTCATGGGCTTGGCAGTCGGTTCTTCACGGACTGACCACATTGCATTTAAACCAGCGCGACATAAGTATTAGGTCATATTACACGTGCCGCTCTTCATGGGCTTGGTTGTTGGTTCTTCACGGACTGACCACATTGCATTTAATTTAAACCATCACAACATAAGTGTTAGGTCATATTACACGTGCCATCCTTCATGGGCTTGGCTGTCGGTTCTTCATGGGCTGACCACATTGCATTTAAAGCGTTGTGACATAAGTATTAGGTCATATTATACGGCCCGATCTTCATGGCCTTGGCTCTCGGTTCCACACAGGCTGACCACATTGCATTTAAACCATCCCGACATAAGTATCAGATCATATTACACGTGTCGCTCTTCATGGGCTTGGCTTTCGGTTCTTCACGGACTGACCACATTGCATTTGAACCATCGCGACATAAGTATTAGGTCATATTACACCTGCCGCTCTTCATGGGCTTGGCTGTCAGTTCTTCATGGGCTGACCACATTTCATTTCAACCATCGCCACAGAAGTATTAGGTCATATTACACATGCCGCTCTTCATGGGCTTGGCTGTCGGTTCTTCACAGACGACCACATTGCATTTAAACCATTGCGACATAAGTATTAGGTCATACTACACGTGCCGCTCTTCATAGACTTGGCTGTCGGTTCTTCAGGGACTGACCACATTGCATTTATACCATTGCGGCATAAGTATTAGGTCATATTACACGTGCCGCTCTTCATGGGCTTCGCTGTCGGTTCTTCACGGGCTGACCACATTGCATTTAAATCATCGCGACATAAGTATTACGTCATATTACACGTGCCGCTCTTCATGGGCTTGGCTTTCGGTTATTCACGGACTGACCACATTGCATTTGACCACATTCCATTTAAAACATCGCGACAGAAGTATTAGGTCGTATTACACGTGCCGCTCTTCATGGGCTTTGCTGTCGGTTCTTCACGGACTGACCACATTGCATTTAAACCATCGCGACATAAGTATTAGGTCGTATTACACGTGCCGCTCTTCATAGGCTTGGCTGTCGGTTCTTCATGGACTGACCACATTGCATTTAAACCATATTACACATCCTGCTCTTCAGTGCCTTGGCTGTTGGTTCCTCACAGGCTGACCACATTGCATTTAAACCATCACGACATAAGTATTAGGTCATATTACACATCCTCCTCTTCATGGCCTTGGCTGTCGGTTCCTCACGGGCTGACCACATTGCATTTAAACCATTTCGACATAAGTATTTGGTCATATTACACGTGCCGCTCTTCATGGGCTTGGCTGTCAGTTCTTCACGGACTGACCACATTGCATTTGACCACATTGCATTTAAACCATTGCGACATAAGTATTAGGTCATATTACACGTGCCGCTCTTCAAGGGCTTCGCTGTCGGTTCCTCACGGGCTGACCACATTGCATTTAAATCATCGCGACATAAGTACTAGGTCATATTACATGTGCTGCTCTTCATGGGCTTGGCTTTCGGTTCTTCACGGACTGACCACATTGCATTTGAGTCATCGCGACATAAGTATTAGGTCATATTACACGTGCCGCTCTTCATGGGCTTGGCTGTCGGTTCTTCAAGGGCTGACCACATTTCATTTCAACCATCACCACATAAGTATTAGGTCATATGACACATGCCACTCTTCATGGGCTTGGCTGTCGGGTCTTCACAGGCTGACCACATTGCCTTTAAACCATCGCGACATAAGTATTAGGTGATATTACACATGCAGCTCTTCATGGGCTTGGCTGTTGGTTCTTCATGGGCTGACCACATTGCATTTAAACCATCGCAACATAAGTATTAGGTCATATTACACGTGCCGCTCTTCATAGGCTTGGCTGTCGGTTCTTCACAGACTGACCACATTGCATTTAAACCATCGCGAGATAAGTATTAGGTCATATTACATGTGCCACTCTTCATGGGCTTGGCTGTCGGTTCTTCAGGGGCTGACCACATTGCATTTAAACCATTTCGACATAAGTATTTGGTCATATTACACGTGCCGCTCTTAATGGGCTCGGCTGTCAGTTCTTCACGGACTGACCACATTCCATTTAAACCAGCGCGATATAAGTATTAGGTCATATTACACGTGCCGCTCTTCATGGGCTTGGCTGTCGGTTCTTCACAGACTGATCACATTGCATTTAATTTAAACCATCGCAACATAAGTGTTAGGTCATATTAAACATGCCATCCTTCATGGGCTTGGCTGTCGGTTTTTCATGGGCTGACCACATTGCATTTAAACCATCA
Source organism: Pictodentalium vernedei (assembly GCA_031216915.1). Taxonomy (NCBI): domain Eukaryota; kingdom Metazoa; phylum Mollusca; class Scaphopoda; order Dentaliida; family Dentaliidae; genus Pictodentalium; species Pictodentalium vernedei. The sequence continues at coordinate 313,415,358 of CM062289.1, forward strand.
TGACATAAGTATTAAGTCGTATTACACATACCGCTCTTCATGGCCTTGGCTGTCGTTTTCTCACGGGCTGACCACATTGCATTTAAACCATCCCGACATAAGTATTAGGTCATATTACATGTGTCGCTCTTCATGGGCTTGGCTGTCGGTTCTTCACGGGTTGACCACATTGCATTTAAACCATCACGACATAAGTATTAGGTCATATTACACGTGCCGCTCTTCATTGGGTTTGCTGTCGGTTCTTCACAGACTGACAACATTGCATTTAAACCATCGCGACATAAGTATTAGGTCGTATTACATGTGCCGCTCTTCATAGGCTTGGCTGTCGGTTCTTCACGGACTGACCACATTGCATTTAAAGAATTGCGACATAAGTATTAGGTCATATTACACGTGTCGCTCTTTATGGGCTTTGCTGTCGGTTCTTCACGGGCTGACCACATTGCATTTAAATCATCGCGACATAAGTATTAGGTCATATTACACGTGCCGCTCTTCATGCGCTTGGGTTTCGGTTCTTCACGGGCTGACCACATTGCTTTTGAAGCATCGCGACATAAGTATTAGGTCATATTACACATGCCGCTCTTCATGGGCTTGGCTGTCGGTTCTTCACGGGCTGACCACATTTCATTTCAACCATCGCGACATAAGTATTAGGTCATATTACATGTGCCGCTCTTCTTGGCCTTGGCTGTTGGGTCTTCACGGGCTGACCACATTGCATTTAAACCGTCGCGACATAAGTATTAGGTCATATTACACATGCAGCTCTTTATGGGCTTGGCTGTTGGTTCTTCATGGGCTGACCACATTGCATTTAAACCATTTCGACATAAGTATTAGGTCATATTACACGTGCCGCTCTTCATGGGCTTGGCTGTCGGTTCTTCACAGATGGGCCACATTGCATTTAAACCATCGCGACATAAGTATTAGATCATATTACATGTGCCGCCCTTCATGGGCTTGGCTGCCGGTTCTTCCTGGGCTGACGACATTACATTTAAACCATCGCGACATAATTATTAGGTCATATTACACGTGCCGCCCTTCATGGGCTTGGCTGTCAGTTCTTCATGGGCTGACCACATTGCATTTAAACCATCGCGACATATGTATTAGGTCATATTACACGTGCCGCTCTTCATTGGCTTTGCTGTCGGTTCTTCACAGACTGACAACATTGCATTTAAACCATCGCGACATAAGTATTAGGTCGTATTACACGTGCCGCTCTTCATAGGCTTGGCTGTCGGTTCTTCACGGACTGACCACATTGCATTTAAACCATTGCGACATAAGTACTAGGTCATATTACACGTGCCGCTCTTCATGGGCTTGGCTTTCGGTACTTCACGGACTGACCACGTTGCATTTGAATCATCGCGACATAAGTATTAGGTCATATTACACGTGCCGCTCTTCATGGGCTTGGCTGTCGGTTCTTCATGGGCTGACCACATTTCATTTCAACCATCGCCACATAAGTATTAGGTCATATTACACATGCCGCTCTTCATGGGCTTGGCTGTCGGGTCTTCACAGGCTGACCACATTGCCTTTAAACCGTCGCGACATAAGTATTAGGTGATATTACACATGCAGCTCTTCATGGGCTTGGCTGTTGGTTCTTCATGGGCTGACCACATTGCATTTAAACCATCGCGACATAAGTATTAGGTCATATTACACGTGCCACTCTTCATGGGCTTGGCTGTCGGTTCTTCACAGACTAACCACATTGCATTTAAAACATCGCGACAGAAGTATTAGGTCATATTACACATGCCGCTCTCCATAGGCTTGGCTGTCGTTTTTTCATGGGCTGACCACATTACATTTAAACCATTGCGACATAAGTATTAGATCATATTACACGTGCCGCTCTTCATGGGCTTGGCTGTTGGTTCTTCACGGGCTGACCACATTGCATTTAAACCATCGCGACAGAAGTATTAGGTCATATTACACGTGCCGCTCTCCATAGGCTTGGCTGTCGTTTCTTCACGGGCTGACCACATTACATTTAAACCATCGCAAGGTAAGTTTTAAGTCATATTACATGTGCCGCTCTTCATGGGCTTGGCTGTCGGTTCTTCACAGACGACCACATTGCATTTAAACCATCGCGACATAAGTATTAGGTCATATTACACGTGCCGCTCTTCATAGGCTTGGCTGTCGGTTCTTCATGGACTGACCACATTGCATTTAAACCATTGCGACATAAGTATTAGGTCATATTACACGTGCCGCTCTACATGGGCTTCACTGTTGGTTCTTCACGGGCTGACCACATTGCATTTAAATCATCGCGACATAAGTATTAGGTCATATTACACGTGCCGCTCTTCATGGGCTTGGCTTTCGGTTCTTCACGGACTGACCACATTGCATTTGACCACATTGCATTTAAACCATCGCGACATAAGTATTAGGTCATATTACATGTGCCGCTCTTCATGGGCTTCGCTGTCGGTTCCTCACGGGCTGACCACATTGCATTTAAATCATCGCGACATAAGTACTAGGTCATATTACATGTGCCGCTCTTCATGGGCTTGGCTTTCGGTTCTTCACGGACTGACCACATTGCATTTGAGTCATCGCGACATAAGTATTAGGTCATATTACACCTGCCGCTCTTCATGGGCTTGGCTGTCAGTTCTTCATGGGCTGACCACATTTCATTTCAACCATCGCCACATAAGTATTAGGTCATATTACACATGCCGCTCGTCATGGGCTTGGCTGTCGGGTCTTCACAGGCTGACCACATTGCCTTTAAACCATCGCGACATAAGTATTAGGTGATATTACACATGCAGCTCTTCATGGGCTTGGCTCTTGGTTCTTCATGGGCTGACCACATTGCATTTAAACCATCGCAACATAAGTATTAGGTCATATTACATGTGCCGCTCTTCATGGGCTTGGCTGTCGGTTCTTCACGGACTAACCACATTGCATTTAAACCATCGCGACAGAAGTATTAGGTCATATTACACGTGCCGCTCTTCATAGGCTTGGCTATCGTTTCTTCACGGGCTGACCACATTACATTTATACCATCGCGACATAAGTATTAGATCATATTACACGTGCCGCTCTTCATGGGCTTGGCTGTTGCTTCTTCACGAGCTGACCACATTGCATTTAAATCATCGCGACATAAGTATTAGGTCATATTACACGTGCCGCTCTTCATAGGCTTGGCTGTCGGTTCTTCACAGACTGACCACATTGCATTTAAACCATCGCGAGATAAGTATTAGGTCATATTACATGTGGCACTCATCATGGGCTTGGCTGTCGGTTCTTCAGGGGCTGACCACATTGCATTTAAACCATTTCGACATAAGTATTTGGTCATATTACACGTGCCGCTCTTCATGGGCTCGGCTGTCAGTTCTTCACGGACTGACCACATTCCATTTAAACCAGCGCGACATAAGTATTAGGTCATATTACACGTGCCGCTCTTCATGGGCTTGGCTGTCGGTTCTTCACAGACTGATCACATTGCATTTAATTTAAACCATCGCAACATAAGTGTTAGGTCATATTAAACATGCCATCCTTCATGGGCTTGGCTGTCCGTTTTTCATGGGCTGACCACATTGCATTTAAACCATCATGACATAAGTATTAAGTCGTATTACACATACCGCTCTTCATGGCCTTGGCTGTCGGTTCCTCACGGGCTGACCACATTGCATTTAAACCATCCCGACATAAGTATTAGGTCATATTACATGTGTCGCCCTTCATGGGCTTGGCTGTCGGTTCTTCACGGGTTGACCACTTTGCATTTAAACCATCACAGCATAAGTATTAGGTCATATTACACGTGCCGCTCTTCATTGGGTTTGCTGTCGGTTCTTCACAGACTGACAACATTGCATTTAAACCATCGCGACATAAGTATTAGGTCGTATTACATGTGCCGCTCTTCATAGGCTTGGCTGTCGGTTCTTCACGGACTGACCACATTGCATTTAAAGAATTGCGACATAAGTATTAGGTCATATTACACCTGCCGCTCTTTATGGGCTTTGCTGTCGGTTCTTCACGGGCTGACCACATTGCATTTAAATCATCGCGACATAAGTATTAGGTCATATTACACATGCCGCTCTTCATGGGCTTGGCTTTCGGTTCTTCACGGACTGACCACATTGCTTTTGAAGCATCGCGACATAAGTATTAGGTCATATTACACATGCCGCTCTTCATGGGCTTGGCTATCGGTTCTTCACAGGCTGACCACATTTCATTTCAACCATCGCGACATAAGTATTAGGTCATATTACACGTGCCGCTCTTCTTGGCCTTGGCTGTTGGGTCTTCACGGGCTGACCACATTGCATTTAAACCGTCGCGACATAAGTATTAGGTCATATTACACATGCAGCTCTTCATGGGCTTGGCTGTTGGTTCTTCATGGGCTGACCACATTGCATTTAAATCATCGCGAAGTATTAGGTCATATTACATGTGCCGCTCTTCATGGGCTTGGCTTTCGGTTCTTCACGGACTGACCACATTGCATTTGAACCATCGCGACATAAGTATTAGGTCATATTACACATGCCGCTCTTCATGGGCTTGGCTGTCGGTTCTTCACGGGCTGACCACATTTCATTTCAACCATCACCACAAAAGTATTAGGTCATATTACACGTGCCGCTCTTCATGGCCTTGGCTGTCGGGTCTTCACGGGCTGACCACATTGCATTTAAACCATCGCGACATAAGTATTAGGTCATATTACACATGCAGTTCTTCATGGGCTTGGCTGTTGGTTCTTCATGGGCTGACCACATTGCATTTAAACCATCGCGACATAAGTATTAGGTCATATTACACGTGCCGCCCTTCATGGGCTTGGCAGTCGGTTCTTCACGGACTGACCACATTGCATTTAAACCAGCGCGACATAAGTATTAGGTCATATTACACGTGCCGCTCTTCATGGGCTTGGTTGTTGGTTCTTCACGGACTGACCACATTGCATTTAATTTAAACCATCACAACATAAGTGTTAGGTCATATTACACGTGCCATCCTTCATGGGCTTGGCTGTCGGTTCTTCATGGGCTGACCACATTGCATTTAAAGCATTGTGACATAAGTATTAGGTCATATTATACGGCCCGATCTTCATGGCCTTGGCTCTCGGTTCCACACAGGCTGACCACATTGCATTTAAACCATCCCGACATAAGTATCAGATCATATTACACGTGTCGCTCTTCATGGGCTTGGCTTTCGGTTCTTCACGGACTGACCACATTGCATTTGAACCATCGCGACATAAGTATTAGGTCATATTACACGTGCAGCTCTTCATGGGCTTGGCTGTCGGTGCTTCACGGGCTGACCACATTTCATTTCAACCATCGCCACAGAAGTATTAGGTCATATTACACATGCCGCTCTTCATGGGCTTGGCTGTCGGTTCTTCACAGACGACCACATTGCATTTAAACCATTGCGACATAAGTATTAGGTCATACTACACGTGCCGCTCTTCATAGACTTGGCTGTCGGTTCTTCAGGGACTGACCACATTGCATTTATACCATTGCGGCATAAGTATTAGGTCATATTACACGTGCCGCTCTTCATGGGCTTCGCTGTCGGTTCTTCACGGGCTGACCACATTGCATTTAAATCATCGCGACATAAGTATTACGTCATATTACACGTGCCGCTCTTCATGGGCTTGGCTTTCGGTTATTCACGGACTGACCACATTGCATTTGACCACATTCCATTTAAAACATCGCGACAGAAGTATTAGGTCGTATTACACGTGCCGCTCTTCATGGGCTTTGCTGTCGGTTCTTCACGGACTGACCACATTGCATTTAAACCATCGCGACATAAGTATTAGGTCGTATTACACGTGCCGCTCTTCATAGGCTTGGCTGTCGGTTCTTCATGGACTGACCACATTGCATTTAAACCATATTACACATCCTGCTCTTCAGTGCCTTGGCTGTTGGTTCCTCACAGGCTGACCACATTGCATTTAAACCATCACGACATAAGTATTAGGTCATATTACACATCCTCCTCTTCATGGCCTTGGCTGTCGGTTCCTCACGGGCTGACCACATTGCATTTAAACCATTTCGACATAAGTATTTGGTCATATTACACGTGCCGCTCTTCATGGGCTTGGCTGTCAGTTCTTCACGGACTGACCACATTGCATTTGACCACATTGCATTTAAACCATTGCGACATAAGTATTAGGTCATATTACACGTGCCGCTCTTCAAGGGCTTCGCTGTCGGTTCCTCACGGGCTGACCACATTGCATTTAAATCATCGCGACATAAGTACTAGGTCATATTACATGTGCTGCTCTTCATGGGCTTGGCTTTCGGTTCTTCACGGACTGACCACATTGCATTTGAGTCATCGCGACATAAGTATTAGGTCATATTACACGTGCCGCTCTTCATGGGCTTGGCTGTCGGTTCTTCAAGGGCTGACCACATTTCATTTCAACCATCACCACATAAGTATTAGGTCATATGACACATGCCACTCTTCATGGGCTTGGCTGTCGGGTCTTCACAGGCTGACCACATTGCCTTTAAACCATCGCGACATAAGTATTAGGTGATATTACACATGCAGCTCTTCATGGGCTTGGCTGTTGGTTCTTCATGGGCTGACCACATTGCATTTAAACCATCGCAACATAAGTATTAGGTCATATTACACGTGCCGCTCTTCATAGGCTTGGCTGTCGGTTCTTCACAGACTGACCACATTGCATTTAAACCATCGCGAGATAAGTATTAGGTCATATTACATGTGCCACTCTTCATGGGCTTGGCTGTCGGTTCTTCAGGGGCTGACCACATTGCATTTAAACCATTTCGACATAAGTATTTGGTCATATTACACGTGCCGCTCTTCATGGGCTCGGCTGTCAGTTCTTCACGGACTGACCACATTCCATTTAAACCAGCGCGATATAAGTATTAGGTCATATTACACGTGCCGCTCTTCATGGGCTTGGCTGTCGGTTCTTCACAGACTGATCACATTGCATTTAATTTAAACCATCGCAACATAAGTGTTAGGTCATATTAAACATGCCATCCTTCATGGGCTTGGCTGTCGGTTTTTCATGGGCTGACCACATTGCATTTAAACCATCATGACATAAGTATTAAGTCGTATTACACATACCGCTCTTCATGGCCTTGGCTGTCGTTTTCTCACGGGCTGACCACATTGCATTTAAACCATCCCGACATAAGTATTAGGTCATATTACATGTGTCGCTCTTCATGGGCTTGGCTGTCGGTTCTTCACGGGTTGACCACATTGCATTTAAACCATCACGACATAAGTATTAGGTCATATTACACGTGCCGCTCTTCATTGGGTTTGCTGTCGGTTCTTCACAGACTGACAACATTGCATTTAAACCATCGCGACATAAGTATTAGGTCGTATTACATGTGCCGCTCTTCATAGGCTTGGCTGTCGGTTCTTCACGGACTGACCACATTGCATTTAAAGAATTGCGACATAAGTATTAGGTCATATTACACGTGTCGCTCTTTATGGGCTTTGCTGTCGGTTCTTCACGGGCTGACCACATTGCATTTAAATCATCGCGACATAAGTATTAGGTCATATTACACGTGCCGCTCTTCATGCGCTTGGGTTTCGGTTCTTCACGGGCTGACCACATTGCTTTTGAAGCATCGCGACATAAGTATTAGGTCATATTACACATGCCGCTCTTCATGGGCTTGGCTGTCGGTTCTTCACGGGCTGACCACATTTCATTTCAACCATCGCGACATAAGTATTAGGTCATATTACATGTGCCGCTCTTCTTGGCCTTGGCTGTTGGGTCTTCACGGGCTGACCACATTGCATTTAAACCGTCGCGACATAAGTATTAGGTCATATTACACATGCAGCTCTTTATGGGCTTGGCTGTTGGTTCTTCATGGGCTGACCACATTGCATTTAAACCATTTCGACATAAGTATTAGGTCATATTACACGTGCCGCTCTTCATGGGCTTGGCTGTCGGTTCTTCACAGACGGGCCACATTGCATTTAAACCATCGCGACATAAGTATTAGATCATATTACATGTGCCGCCCTTCATGGGCTTGGCTGCCGGTTCTTCCTGGGCTGACGACATTACATTTAAACCATCGCGACATAATTATTAGGTCATATTACACGTGCCGCCCTTCATGGGCTTGGCTGTCAGTTCTTCATGGGCTGACCACATTGCATTTAAACCATCGCGACATATGTATTAGGTCATATTACACGTGCCGCTCTTCATTGGCTTTGCTGTCGGTTCTTCACAGACTGACAACATTGCATTTAAACCATCGCGACATAAGTATTAGGTCGTATTACACGTGCCGCTCTTCATAGGCTTGGCTGTCGGTTCTTCACGGACTGACCACATTGCATTTAAACCATTGCGACATAAGTACTAGGTCATATTACACGTGCCGCTCTTCATGGGCTTGGCTTTCGGTACTTCACGGACTGACCACATTGCATTTGAATCATCGCGACATAAGTATTAGGTCATATTACACGTGCCGCTCTTCATGGGCTTGGCTGTCGGTTCTTCATGGGCTGACCACATTTCATTTCAACCATCGCCACATAAGTATTAGGTCATATTACACATGCCGCTCTTCATGGGCTTGGCTGTCGGGTCTTCACAGGCTGACCACATTGCCTTTAAACCGTCGCGACATAAGTATTAGGTGATATTACACATGCAGCTCTTCATGGGCTTGGCTGTTGGTTCTTCATGGGCTGACCACATTGCATTTAAACCATCGCGACATAAGTATTAGGTCATATTACACGTGCCACTCTTCATGGGCTTGGCTGTCGGTTCTTCACAGACTAACCACATTGCATTTAAAACATCGCGACAGAAGTATTAGGTCATATTACACATGCCGCTCTCCATAGGCTTGGCTGTCGTTTTTTCATGGGCTGACCACATTACATTTAAACCATTGCGACATAAGTATTAGATCATATTACACGTGCCGCTCTTCATGGGCTTGGCTGTTGGTTCTTCACGGGCTGACCACATTGCATTTAAACCATCGCGACAGAAGTATTAGGTCATATTACACGTGCCGCTCTCCATAGGCTTGGCTGTCGTTTCTTCACGGGCTGACCACATTACATTTAAACCATCGCAAGGTAAGTTTTAAGTCATATTACATGTGCCGCTCTTCATGGGCTTGGCTGTCGGTTCTTCACAGACGACCACATTGCATTTAAACCATCGCGACATAAGTATTAGGTCATATTACACGTGCCGCTCTTCATAGGCTTGGCTGTCGGTTCTTCATGGACTGACCACATTGCATTTAAACCATTGCGACATAAGTATTAGGTCATATTACACGTGCCGCTCTACATGGGCTTCACTGTTGGTTCTTCACGGGCTGACCACATTGCATTTAAATCATCGCGACATAAGTATTAGGTCATATTACACGTGCCGCTCTTCATGGGCTTGGCTTTCGGTTCTTCACGGACTGACCACATTGCATTTGACCACATTGCATTTAAACCATCGCGACATAAGTATTAGGTCATATTACATGTGCCGCTCTTCATGGGCTTCGCTGTCGGTTCCTCACGGGCTGACCACATTGCATTTAAATCATCGCGACATAAGTACTAGGTCATATTACATGTGCCGCTCTTCATGGGCTTGGCTTTCGGTTCTTCACGGACTGACCACATTGCATTTGAGTCATCGCGACATAAGTATTAGGTCATATTACACCTGCCGCTCTTCATGGGCTTGGCTGTCAGTTCTTCATGGGCTGACCACATTTCATTTCAACCATCGCCACATAAGTATTAGGTCATATTACACATGCCGCTCGTCATGGGCTTGGCTGTCGGGTCTTCACAGGCTGACCACATTGCCTTTAAACCATCGCGACATAAGTATTAGGTGATATTACACATGCAGCTCTTCATGGGCTTGGCTCTTGGTTCTTCATGGGCTGACCACATTGCATTTAAACCATCGCAACATAAGTATTAGGTCATATTACATGTGCCGCTCTTCATGGGCTTGGCTGTCGGTTCTTCACGGACTAACCACATTGCATTTAAACCATCGCGACAGAAGTATTAGGTCATATTACACGTGCCGCTCTTCATAGGCTTGGCTATCGTTTCTTCACGGGCTGACCACATTACATTTATACCATCGCGACATAAGTATTAGATCATATTACACGTGCCGCCCTTCATGGGCTTGGCTGTTGCTTCTTCACGAGCTGACCACATTGCATTTAAATCATCGCGACATAAGTATTAGGTCATATTACACGTGCCGCTCTTCATAGGCTTGGCTGTCGGTTCTTCACAGACTGACCACATTGCATTTAAACCATCGCGAGATAAGTATTAGGTCATATTACATGTGGCACTCATCATGGGCTTGGCTGTCGGTTCTTCAGGGGCTGACCACATTGCATTTAAACCATTTCGACATAAGTATTTGGTCATATTACACGTGCCGCTCTTCATGGGCTCGGCTGTCAGTTCTTCACGGACTGACCACATTCCATTTAAACCAGCGCGACATAAGTATTAGGTCATATTACACGTGCCGCTCTTCATGGGCTTGGCTGTCGGTTCTTCACAGACTGATCACATTGCATTTAATTTAAACCATCGCAACATAAGTGTTAGGTCATATTAAACATGCCATCCTTCATGGGCTTGGCTGTCCGTTTTTCATGGGCTGACCACATTGCATTTAAACCATCATGACATAAGTATTAAGTCGTATTACACATACCGCTCTTCATGGCCTTGGCTGTCGGTTCCTCACGGGCTGACCACATTGCATTTAAACCATCCCGACATAAGTATTAGGTCATATTACATGTGTCGCTCTTCATGGGCTTGGCTGTCGGTTCTTCACGGGTTGACCACATTGCATTTAAACCATCACAGCATAAGTATTAGGTCATATTACACGTGCCGCTCTTCATTGGGTTTGCTGTCGGTTCTTCACAGACTGACAACATTGCATTTAAACCATCGCGACATAAGTATTAGGTCGTATTACATGTGCCGCTCTTCATAGGCTTGGCTGTCGGTTCTTCACGGACTGACCACATTGCATTTAAAGAATTGCGACATAAGTATTAGGTCATATTACACCTGCCGCTCTTTATGGGCTTTGCTGTCGGTTCTTCACGGGCTGACCACATTGCATTTAAATCATCGCGACATAAGTATTAGGTCATATTACACATGCCGCTCTTCATGGGCTTGGCTTTCGGTTCTTCACGGACTGACCACATTGCTTTTGAAGCATCGCGACATAAGTATTAGGTCATATTACACATGCCGCTCTTCATGGGCTTGGCTATCGGTTCTTCACAGGCTGACCACATTTCATTTCAACCATCGCGACATAAGTATTAGGTCATATTACACGTGCCGCTCTTCTTGGCCTTGGCTGTTGGGTCTTCACGGGCTGACCACATTGCATTTAAACCGTCGCGACATAAGTATTAGGTCATATTACACATGCAGCTCTTCATGGGCTTGGCTGTTGGTTCTTCATGGGCTGACCACATTGCATTTAAATCATCGCGAAGTATTAGGTCATATTACATGTGCCGCTCTTCATGGGCTTGGCTTTCGGTTCTTCACGGACTGACCACATTGCATTTGAACCATCGCGACATAAGTATTAGGTCATATTACACATGCCGCTCTTCATGGGCTTGGCTGTCGGTTCTTCACGGGCTGACCACATTTCATTTCAACCATCACCACAAAAGTATTAGGTCATATTACACGTGCCGCTCTTCATGGCCTTGGCTGTCGGGTCTTCACGGGCTGACCACATTGCATTTAAACCATCGCGACATAAGTATTAGGTCATATTACACATGCAGTTCTTCATGGGCTTGGCTGTTGGTTCTTCATGGGCTGACCACATTGCATTTAAACCATCGCGACATAAGTATTAGGTCATATTACACGTGCCGCCCTTCATGGGCTTGGCAGTCGGTTCTTCACGGACTGACCACATTGCATTTAAACCAGCGCGACATAAGTATTAGGTCATATTACACGTGCCGCTCTTCATGGGCTTGGTTGTTGGTTCTTCACGGACTGACCACATTGCATTTAATTTAAACCATCACAACATAAGTGTTAGGTCATATTACACGTGCCATCCTTCATGGGCTTGGCTGTCGGTTCTTCATGGGCTGACCACATTGCATTTAAAGCATTGTGACATAAGTATTAGGTCATATTATACGGCCCGATCTTCATGGCCTTGGCTCTCGGTTCCACACAGGCTGACCACATTGCATTTAAACCATCCCGACATAAGTATCAGATCATATTACACGTGTCGCTCTTCATGGGCTTGGCTTTCGGTTCTTCACGGACTGACCACATTGCATTTGAACCATCGCGACATAAGTATTAGGTCATATTACACGTGCAGCTCTTCATGGGCTTGGCTGTCGGTGCTTCACGGGCTGACCACATTTCATTTCAACCATCGCCACAGAAGTATTAGGTCATATTACACATGCCGCTCTTCATGGGCTTGGCTGTCGGTTCTTCACAGACGACCACATTGCATTTAAACCATTGCGACATAAGTATTAGGTCATACTACACGTGCCGCTCTTCATAGACTTGGCTGTCGGTTCTTCAGGGACTGACCACATTGCATTTATACCATTGCGGCATAAGTATTAGGTCATATTACACGTGCCGCTCTTCATGGGCTTCGCTGTCGGTTCTTCACGGGCTGACCACATTGCATTTAAATCATCGCGACACAAATATTACGTCATATTACACGTGCCGCTCTTCATGGGCTTGGCTTTCGGTTATTCACGGACTGACCACATTGCATTTGACCACATTCCATTTAAAACATCGCGACAGAAGTATTAGGTCGTATTACACGTGCCGCTCTTCATGGGCTTTGCTGTCGGTTCTTCACGGACTGACCACATTGCATTTAAACCATCGCGACATAAGTATTAGGTCGTATTACACGTGCCGCTCTTCATAGGCTTGGCTGTCGGTTCTTCATGGACTGACCACATTGCATTTAAACCATATTACACATCCTGCTCTTCAGTGCCTTGGCTGTTGGTTCCTCACAGGCTGACCACATTGCATTTAAACCATCACGACATAAGTATTAGGTCATATTACACATCCTCCTCTTCATGGCCTTGGCTGTCGGTTCCTCACGGGCTGACCACATTGCATTTAAACCATCCCGACATAAGTATTAGGTCATATTACACGTGTCGCTCTTCATGGGCTTGGCTGTTGATTCTTCACAGGCTGACCACATTGCATTTAAACCAACACGACATAAGTATTAGGTCATATTACACGTGCCGCTCTTCATGGGCTTTGCTGTCGGTTCTTCACAGACTGACAACATTGTATTTAAACCATCGCGACATAGGTATTAGCTCGTATTACAGGTGCCGCTCTTCATAGGCTTGGCTGTCGGTTCTTCCCGGACTGACCGCATTGCATTTAAACCATTGCGACATAAGTATTAGGTCATATTACACGTGCCGCTCTTCATGGGACTCACTGTCGGTTCTTCACGGGCTGACCACATTGCATTTAAATCATCGCGACATAAGTATTAGGTCATATTACACGTGCCACTCTTCATGGGCTTGGCTTTCGGTTCTTCACGGACTGACCACATTGCATTTGAGCCATCGCGACATAAGTATTAGGTCATATTACACATGCCACTCTTCATGGGCTTGGCTGTCGGTTCTTCACGGGCTGACCACATTTCATTTCAACCATCGCCACATAAGTATTAGGTCATATTACACGTGCCGCTCTTCATGGCCTTGGCTGTCGGGACTTTACGGGCTGACCACATTGCATTTAAACCATCGCGACATAAGTATTAGGTCATATTACACATGCAGCTCTTCATGGGCTTGGCTGTTGGTTCTTCATGGGCTGACCACATTGCATTTAAACCATCGCGACATAAGTATTAGGTCATATTACACGTGCCGCCCTTCATGGGCTTGGCTGTTGGTTCTTCACGGACTGACCACATTGCATTTAAACCAGCGCGACATAAGTATCAGGTCATATTACACGTGCCGCTCTTCATGGGCTTGGTTGTTGGTTCTTCACGGACTGACCACATTGCATTTAATTTAAACCATCGCAACATAAGTGTTAGGTCATATTACACGTGCCATCCTTCATGGGCTTGGCTGTCGGTTCTTCATGGGCTGACCACATTGCATTTAAACCATCGTGACATAAGTATTAGGTCATATTATACGGCCCGATCTTCATGGCCTTGGCTCTCGGTTCCACACAGGCTGACCACATTGCATTTAAACTATCCCGACATAAGTATCAGGTCATATTACACGTGTCGCTCTTCATGGGCTTGGCTTTCGGTTCTTCACGGACTGACCACATTGCATTTGAACCATAGCGACATAAGTATTAGGTCATATTACACGTGCCGCTCTTCATGGGCTTGGCTGTCGGTTGTTCACGGGCTGATCACATTTCATTTCAACCATCGCCACAGAAGTATTAGGTCATATTACACATGCCGCTCTTCATGGGCTTGGCTGTCGGGTCTTCACAGGCTGACCATATTGCATTTAAACCATCGCGACATAAGTATTAGGTTATATTACTCGTGCCGCCCTTCATGGGCTTGGCTGTCAGTTCTTCACGGGCTGACCACATTGCATTTAATCCATCGCGAGATAAGTTTTAAGTCATATTACATGTGCCGCTCTTCATGGGTTTGGCTGTCGGTTCTTCCCAGATGACCACATTGCATTTAAACCATTGCGACATAAGTATTAGGTCATATTACACGTGCCGCTCTTCATAGGCTTGGCTGTCGGTTCTTCACAGACTGACCACATTGCATTTAAACCATTGCGACATAAGTATTAGGTCATATTACACATGCCGCTCTTCATGGGCTTCGCTGTCGGTTCATCACGGGCTGACCACATTGCATTTAAATCATCGCGACATGAGTATTACGTCATATTACACGTGCCGCTCTTCATGGGCTTGGCTTTCGGTTCTTCACGGACTGACCACGTTGCATTTGACCACATTGCATGTAAACCATCGCGATATCAGTATTAGGTCATATTACACGTGCCGCTCTTCATGGGCTTCGCTGTCGGTTCCTCACGGGCTGACCACATTGCATTTAAATCATTGCGACATAAGTATTAGGTCATATTACACGTGCCGCTCTTCATTGGCTTGGCTTTCGGTTCTTCACGGACTGACCACATTGCATTTGAATCATCGCGACATAAGTATTAGGTCATATTACATGTGCCGCTCTTCATAGGCTTGGCTGTCGGTTCTTCATGGGCTGACCACATTTCATTTCAACCATCGCCACATAAGTATTAGGTCATATTACACATGCCGCTCTTCATGGGCTTCGCTGTCGGGTCTTCACAGGCTGACCACATTGCATTTAAACCATCACGACATAAGTATTAGGTCATATTACACATGCAGCTCTTCATGGGCTTGGCTGTTGGTTCTTCATGGGCTGACCACATTGCATTTAAACCATCGCGACATAAGTATTAGGTCATATTACACGTGCCGCTCTTCATGGGCTTGGCTGTCGGTTCTTCACGGACTAACCACATTGCATTTAAACCATCGCGACAGAAGTATTAGGTCATATTACACGTGCCGCTCTTCATAGGCTTGGCTGTCAGTTCTTCACAGGCTGACCACATTACATTTAAACCATCGCGACATAAGTATTAGGTCATATTACACGTGCCGCTCTTCATGGGCTTTGCTGTCGGTTCTTCACGGGCTGACCACATTGCATTTAAATCATCACGACATAAGTATTAGGTCATATTAGACGTGCCACTCTTCATAGGCTTGGCTGTCGGTTCTTCACAGGCTGACCACATTGCATTTAAACCATCTCGACATAAGTATTAGGTCATATTACATGTGCCGACCTTCATAGGCTTGGCTGTCAGTTCTTCACGGGCTGACCACATTGCATTTAAACCATCGCGAGATAAATATTAGGACATATTACATGTGCCGCTGTTCATGGGCTTGGCTGTCGGTTCTTCACAGACTGACCACATTGCATTTAAACCATCGCGACATAAGTATTAGGTCATATTACATGTGCTGCTCTTCATGGGCTTGGCTGTCGGTTCTTCACAGACTGACCACATTGCATTTAAACCATCGCGGGATAAGTATTAGGTCATATTACATGTGCCGCTCTTCATGGGCTTGGCTGTCGTTTCTTCAGGGGCACACCACATTGCATTTAAACCATTTCGACATAAGTATTTGGTCATATTACACGTGCCGCTCTTCATGGGCTTGGCTGTCAGTTCTTCACGGACTGACCACATTCCATTTAAACCAGCGCGACATAAGTATTAGGTGATATTACACGTGCCGCTTTTCATGGGCTTGGCTGTCGGTTCTTCACAGACTGATCACATTGCATTCAATTTAAACCATCGCAACATAAGTGTTAGGTCATATTACAAGTGCCATCCTTCATGGGCTTGGCTGTCGGTTTTTCATGGGCTGACCACATTGCATTTAAACCATCGTGACATAAGTATTAAGTCGTATTACACATACCGCTCTTCATGGCCTTGGCTGTCGGTTCCTCATGGGCTGACCACATTGCATTTAAACCATCCCGACATAAGTATTAGGTCATATTACATGTGTCGTTCTTCATGGGCTTGGCTGTCGGTTCTTCACGGGCTGACCACATTGCATTTAAACCATCACGACATAAGTATTAGGTCATATTACACGTGCCGCTCTTCATTGGCTTTGCTGTTGGTTCTTCACAGACTGACAACATTGCATTTAAACCATCGCGACATAAGTATTAGGTCGTATTACATGCGCCGCTCTTCATAGGCTTGGCTGTCGGTTCTTCAGGGGCTGACCACATTGCATTTAAACAATTGCGACATAAGTATTAGGTCATATTACACGTGCCGCTCTTCATGGGCTTCGCTGTCAGTTCTTCACGGGCTGACCACATTGCATGTAAATCAGACCGACATCAGTATTAGGTCATATTACACGTGCCGCTCTTCATGGGCTTGGCTGTCGGTTCTTCGCAGACTGATCACATTGCATCTAATTTAAACCATCGCAACATAAGTGTTAGTTCATATTACACGTGCCATCCTTCATGGACTTGGCTGTCGGTTCTTCATGGGCTGACCACATTGCATTTAAACCATCGTCACATAAGTATTAGGTCATATTACACATCCTGCTCTTCATGGCCTTGGCTGTCGGTTCCTCACGGGCTGACCACATTGC
The DNA here is from genome assembly GCA_031216915.1 of Pictodentalium vernedei. Classification (NCBI taxonomy): domain Eukaryota; kingdom Metazoa; phylum Mollusca; class Scaphopoda; order Dentaliida; family Dentaliidae; genus Pictodentalium; species Pictodentalium vernedei. The sequence goes on from CM062289.1 coordinate 313,432,809, forward strand.
ATTTAAACCATTGCGTCATAAGTATTAGGTCATATGACACGTGCCGCTCTTCATGGGCTTGGCTTTCGGTTCTTCAAGGACTGACCACATTGCATTTGACCACATTGCATTTAAACCATCGCAACATAAGTATTAGGTCATTTTACACGTGCCGCTCTTCATGGGCTTCGCTGTCGGTTCTTCACGGGCTGACCACATTGCATTTAAATCATCGCGACATAAGTATTAGGTCATATTACACGTGCCGCTCTTCATGAGCTTTGCTTTTGGTTCTTCACGGGCTGACCACATTTCATTTCAACCATCGCCATATAAGTATTAGGTCATATTACACATGCCACTCTTCATGGGCTTGCCTGTTGGTTCTTCATGGGCTGCCCACATTGCATTTAAACCATCGCGACAGAAGTATTAGGTCATATTACACGTGCCGCTCTTCACTTCACAGAGTGACCACATTGCATTTAAACCATCGCGACATAAGTATTAGGTTGTATTACACGCGCCGCTCTTCATAGGCTTGGCTGTCGGTTCTTCATGGACTGACCACATTGCATTTAAACCATTGCGACATAAGTATTAGGTCATATTACACATCCTGCTCTTCAGTGCCTTGACTGTCGGTTCCTCACGGGCTGACCACATTGCATTTAAACCATCACGACATAAGTATTAGGTCATATTACACATCCTCCTCTTCATGGCCTTGGCTGTCGGTTCCTCACGGGCTGACCACATTGCATTTAAACCATCCCGACATAAGTATTAGGTCATATTACACGTGTCGCTCTTCATGGGCTTGGCTGTTGATTCTTCACAGGCTGACCACATTGCATTTAAACCATCACGACATAACTATTAGGTCATATTCCACGTGCCGCTCTTCATGGGCTTTGCTGTCGGTTCTTCACAGACTGACAACATTCCATTTAAACCATCGCGACATAGGTATTAGCTCGTATTACACGTGCCGCTCTTCATAGGCTTGGCTGTCGGTTCTTCACGGACTGACCACATTGCATTTGACCACATTGTATTTAAACCATCGCGACATGAGTATTAGGTCAGATTACACGTGCCGCTCTTCATGGGCTTCGCTGTCGGTTCTTCACAGGCTGACCACATTGCATTTAAATCATCGCGACATAAGTATTAGGTCATATTACACGTGCCGCTCTTCATGGCCTTGGCTTTCGGTTCTTCACGGACTGACCACATTGCATTTGACCACATTGCATTTAAACCATCGCGACATCAGTATTAGGCCATATTACACGTGCCGCTCTTCATGGGTTTGGCTGTCAGTTCTTCACGGGCTGACCACATTGTATTAAAACCATCACGACATAAGTATTAGGTCATGTTACACGTGCCACTCTTCATGGGCTTGGCTGTCGGTTCTTCACGGGCTGACCACATTGCATTTGAACTATCGCTACATTGGTATTAGGTCATATTACACGTGCTGCTCTTCATGGGTTTGGCTGTCGGTTCTTCACGGGCTGACTACATTGCATTTAAACCATTGCGACATAAGTATTAGGTCATATTACACGTACTGCTCTTCATGGGCTTGGCTGTCGGCTCTTCACGGGCTGACCACATGGCATTTAAAACGTCGCAACATAAGTATTAGGTCATATTAAACATGCCCCTCTTCATGGGCTTGACTCTCGGTTCTTCATGGGCTGATCACATTGCATTTGAACCATCGCAAAAAAGTATTAGGTCATATTACATGTGCCACTCTTCATGGGCTTGGCTGTCGGTTCTTCACGGGCTGACCACATTGCATTTAACCCATCGCGACATAAGTATTAGGTCAAGTTACACATAACGCTCTTCATGGGCTTGGCTGTCGTTTCTTCATGCACTGACCACATTGCATTAAAACCATCGCGACTGAAGTATTAGATCATATTACACGGGCCGCTCTTCATGGGTTCGGCTGTTGGTTCTTCACGGGCTGACCACATTGCATTTAAACCATCGCGACATAAATATTAGGTAATATTACACGTGCCGCTCTTCATGGGCTTGGCTGTCGGTTCTTCACGGGCTGACCATATTGCATTTAAACCATAGCAACATAAGTATTAGGTCATATTAAGCGTGCCGCTCTTCTTGGGCTTGGCTGTCGGTTCTTCACGGGCTGATCACATTGCATTTAAACCATCGCTACATAACTATTATGTAATATTAAACGTGCCGCTCTTCATGGGCATGGCTGTCGATTCTTCACGGGCTGACCACATTGCATTTGAACCATTGCGACATAATTATTAGGTCATATTACATGTGCCGCCCTTCATGGGATTGGCTGTCAGTTCTTAACAGACTAATCACATCGCATTTAAACCATCGCAATGACATAATTATTAGGTCATATTACACGTGCCGCTCTTCATGGGCTTGGCTGTCGGTTCTTCACGGATGGACCACATTGCATTTAAACCATCGCGACATAAGTATTAGGTCATATTACACGTGCCGCTCTTCATGGGCTTGGCTGTCGGTTCTTCACGGGCTGACCACATTGTATTTAAACCATCGCGACATAAGTATTAGGTGATATTACACGTGCTGCTCTTCATGGGCTTGGCTGTCGGTTCTTCACGGGCTGACTACGTTGCATTTAAACCATCGCGACATAAGTATTAGGTCATATTACACATGCCGCACTTCATGGGCTTGGCTGTCGGTACTTCAAGGACTGACCACATTGCATTTAAACCATCGTGACATAAGTATTAAGTCATATTAGACATGCCGCTCCTCATGGTCTTGGCTGTTGGTTCTTGATAGGTTGACCACATTGCATTTAAACCATAGCGACATAAGTATCAGGTCATATTACACGTGCCGCTCTTCGTGGGTTTGGCTGTCAGTTCTTCTCAGGATGACCACATTGTATTAAAACCATCGCGACATAAGTATTAGGTCATATTAATCGTGCCACTCTTCATGGGCTTGGCTGTCGGTTCTTCACGGGCTGACCACATTGCATTTAAACTATCGCTACATAGGTATTAGGTCATATTACACGTGCTGCTCTTCATGGGTTTGGCTGTCGGTTCTTCGCAGGCTGACTACATTGCATTTAAACCATTGCGACATAAGTATTAGGTCATATTACACATGCCGCTCTTCATGGGCTTGGCTGTCGGCTCTTCCCGGGCTGACCACATTGCATTTAAAACATCACGACATAAGTATTAGGTCATATTACACCTGCCGCTCTTAATGGGCTTGACTCTCGGTTCTTCATCGGCTGATCACATTGCATTTCAACCATCGCAAAAAAAGTATTAGGTCATATTACATGTGCCAATCTTCATGGGCTTGGCTGTCGGTTTTTCACTGGGTGACCACATTGCATTTACCCCATCGCGACATAAGTATTAGGTCATATTACAAGTGCCGCTCTTCATGGGCTTGACACTTGGTTCTGCATGGGCTGATCACATTGCATTTCAACCATCGCGACATAAGTATTAGGTCATATTACAAGTGCCGCTGTTCATGGGCTTGGGTGTTCATTCTTCACGGGCTGACGATATTGCATTTAAACCATCGCGATATAAGTATTAGGTCATATTAGATGTGCCGCTCTTCATGGGCTTGGCTGTCGTTTCTTCACGGGCTGACCACATTGCATTTAACCCACTGCAACATAAGTATTAGATCATATTACACATGCCGCTCTTCATGGGCTTGGCTGTGGGTTCTTCAAGGGCTGACCGCATTGCATTTAAACCATCGCGACATAAGTATTAGGTCATATTACACGTGCCGCTCTTCATGGGCTTGGCTGTCGGTTCTACACGGGCTGAGGATATTGCATTTAAACCATCGCGACATAAGTATTAGGTCATATTACACCTGCCGCTCTTCATAGGCTTGGCTGTCGGTTCTTCACGGGCTGACCACATTGCATTTGAACCATTGCGACATAAGTATTAGGTCATATTAGAACTGCTGCTCTTCATGGGTTTGGGTGTCGGTTCTTCACGGGCTGACCACTTTGCATTTAAACCATCGTAACATAAATATTAGGTCATATTTCACGTGCTGCTCTTCATGGGCTTGGCTGTCGTTTCTTAACAGACGGACCACATTGCATTTAAACCATCTCGACATAAGTATTAGGTCATATTACACGTCCCGCTCTTCATGGGTTTGGCTGTCGGTTCTTCATGGACTGACCACATTGCATTTAAACCCTTGCAACATAAGTATTAGGTCATATTACACGTGCCACTCTTCATGGGCTTGGCTGTCGGTTCTTCATGGGCTGACCACATTGCATTTATACCATCGCGACATAAGTATTAGGTCATATTACACATGCCGTTCTTCGTGGGCTTGGTTGTCGGTTATTCACGGGCTGACCACAATGCATTTAAACCATAGCGACATAAGTATTAGATCATATTACACATGCCATTCTTCATGGGCTTGGCTGTCGGTTCTTCATGGGCTGACCACATTGCATTTAAAGCATCGCGACATAAGTATTAGGTCATATTACACGTTCCGCTCTTCATGGGCTTGGCTTCGGTTCTTCACGGGCTGACCACATTGCATTTAAACCATTGCGACATAAGTATTAGGTCATATTACATGTGCCGCACTTCAAGGGCTTCGCTGTCGGTTCCTCACGGGCTGACCACATTGCATTTAAATCATCGCGACATAAGTACTAGGTCATATTACATGTGCCGCTCTTCATGGGCTTGGCTTTCGGTTCTTCACGGACTGACCACATTGCATTTGAGTCATCGCGACATAAGTATTAGGTCATATTACACGTGCCGCTCTTCATGGCTTGGCTGTCGGTTCTTCAAGGGCTGACCACATTTCATTTCAACCATCGCCACATAAGTATTAGGTCATATGACACATGCCACTCTTCATGGGCTTGGCTGTCGGGTCTTCACAGGCTGACCACATTGCCTTTAAACCATCGCGACATAAGTATTAGGTGATATTACACATGCAGCTCTTCATGGGCTTGGCTGTTGGTTCTTCATGGGCTGACCACATTGCATTTAAACCATCGCAACATAAGTATTAGGTCATATTACACGTGCCGCTCTTCATAGGCTTGGCTGTCGGTTCTTCACAGACTGACCACATTGCATTTAAACCATCGCGAGATAAGTATTAGGTCATATTACATGTGCCACTCTTCATGGGCTTGGCTGTCGGTTCTTCAGGGGCTGACCACATTGCATTTAAACCATTTCGACATAAGTATTTGGTCATATTACACGTGCCGCTCTTCATGGGCTCGGCTGTCAGTTCTTCACGGACTGACCACATTCCATTTAAACCAGCGCGATATAAGTATTAGGTCATATTACACGTGCCGCTCTTCATGGGCTTGGCTGTCGGTTCTTCACAGACTGATCACATTGCATTTAATTTAAACCATCGCAACATAAGTGTTAGGTCATATTAAACATGCCATCCTTCATGGGCTTGGCTGTCGGTTTTTCATGGGCTGGCCACATTGCATTTAAACCATCATGACATAAGTATTAAGTCGTATTACACATACCGCTCTTCATGGCCTTGGCTGTCGTTTCCTCACGGGCTGACCACATTGCATTTAAACCATCCCGACATAAGTATTAGGTCATATTACATGTGTCGCTCTTCATGGGCTTGGCTGTCGGTTCTTCACGGGTTGACCACATTGCATTTAAACCATCACAACATAAGTATTAGGTCATATTACACGTGCCGCTCTTCATTGGGTTTGCTGTCGGTTCTTCACAGACTGACAACATTGCATTTAAACCATCGCGACATAAGTATTAGGTCGTATTACATGTGCCGCTCTTCATAGGCTTGGCTGTCGGTTCTTCACGGACTGACCACATTGCATTTAAAGAATTGCGACATAAGTATTAGGTCATATTACACGTGTCGCTCTTTATGGGCTTTGCTGTCGGTTCTTCACGGGCTGACCACATTGCATTTAAATCATCGCGACATAAGTATTAGGTCATATTACACGTGCCCCTCTTCATGCGCTTGGGTTTCGGTTCTTCACGGACTGACCACATTGCATTTAAATCATCGCGACATAAGTATTAGGTCATATTACACGTGCCGCTCTTCATGGGCTTGGCTTTCGGTTCTTCACGGACTGACCACATTGCATTTGAATCATCGCGACATAAGTATTAGGTCATATTACACGTGCCGCTCTTCATGGGCTTGGCTGTCGGTTCTTCATGGGCTGACCACATTTCATTTCAACCATCGCCACATAAGTATTAGTTCATATTACACATGCCGCTCTTCATGGGCTTGGCTGTCGGGTCTTCACAGGCTGACCACATTGCCTTTAAACCATCGCGACATAAGTATTAGGTGAAATTACACTTGCAGCTCTTCATGGGCTTGGCTGTTGGTTCTTCATGGGCTGACCACATTGCATTTAAACCATCGCGACATAAGTATTAAGTCATATTACACGTGCCGCTCTTCATGGGCTTGGCTGTTCGGTTCTTCACAGACTAACCACATTGCATTTAAACCATCGCGACAGAAGTATTAGGTCATATTACACATGCCGCTCTCCATAGGCTTGGCTGTCGTTTTTTCATGGGCTGACCACATTACATTTAAACCATCGCGACATAAGTATTAGATCATATTACACGTGCCGCTCTTCATGGGCTTGGCTGTTGGTTCTTCACGGGCTGACCACATTGCATTTAAACCATCGCGACAGAAGTATTAGGTCATATTACACGTGCCGCTCTTCATAGGCTTGGCTGTCGTTTCTTCACGGGCTGACCACATTACATTTAAACCATCGCAAGATAAGTTTTAAGTCATATTACATGTGCCGCTCTTCATGGGCTTGGCTGTCGGTTCTTCACAGACGACCACATTGCATTTAAACCATCGCGACATAAGTATTAGGTCATATTACACGTGCCGCTCTTCAGAGGCTTGGCTGTCGGTTCTTCATGGACTGACCACATTGCATTTAAACCATTGCAACATGAGTATTAGGTCATATTACACGTGCCGCTCTTCATGGGCTTCACTGTCGGTTCTTCACGGGCTGACCACATTGCATTTAAATCATCGCGACATAAGTATTAGGTCATATTACACGTGCCGCTCTTCATGGGCTTCGCTTTCAGTTCTTCACGGACTGACCACATTGTATTTGACCACATTGCATTTAAACCATCGCGACATAAGTATTAGGTCATATTACATGTGCCGCTCTTCATGGGCTTCGCTGTCGGTTCCTCACGGGCTGACCACATTGCATTTAAATCATCGCGACATAAGTACTAGGTCATATTACATGTGCCGCTCTTCATGGGCTTGGCTTTCGGTTCTTCACGGACTGACCACATTGCATTTGAGTCATCGCGACATAAGTATTAGGTCATATTACACCTGCCGCTCTTCATGGGCTTGGCTGTCGGTTCTTCATGGGCTGACCACATTTCATTTCAACCATCGCCACATAAGTATTAGGTCATATTACACATGCCACTCTTCATGGGCTTGGCTGTCGGTTCTTCACGGGCTGACCACATTGCCTTTAAACCATCGCGACATAAGTATTAGGTGATATTACACATGCAGCTCTTCATGGGCTTGGCTGTTGGATCTTCATGGGCTGACCACATTGCATTTAAACCATCGCAACATAAGTATTAGGTCATATTACACGTGCCGCTCTTCATGGGCTTGGCTGCCGGTTCTTCACGGACTAATCACATTGCATTTAAACCATCGCGACAGAAATATTAGGTCATATTACACGTGCCGCTCTTCATAGGCTTGGCTATCGTTTCTTCACGGGCTGACCACATTACATTTAAACCATCGCGACATAAGTATTAAATCATATTACACGTGCCGCTCTTCATGGGCTTGGCTGTTGGTTCTTCACAGGCTGACCACATTGCATTTAAATCATCGCGACATAAGTATTAGGTCATATTACACGTGCCGCTCTTCATAGGCTTGGCTGTCGGTTCTTCACAGACTGACCACATTGCATTTAAACCATCGCGAGATAAGTATTAGGTCATATTACATGTGCCACTCTTCATGGGCTTGGCTGTCGGTTCTTCAGGGGCTGACCACATTGCATTTAAACCATTTCGACATAAGTATTTGGTCATATTACACGTGCCGCTCTTCATGGGCTCGGCTGTCAGTTCTTCACGGACTGACCACATTCCATTTAAACCAGCGCGACATAAGTATTAGGTCATATTACACGTGCCGCTCTTCATGGGCTTGGCTGTCGGTTCTTCACAGACTGATCACATTGCATTTAATTTAAACCATCGCAACATAAGTGTTTGGTCATATTAAACATGCCATCCTTCATGGGCTTGGCTGTCGGTTTTTCATGGGCTGACCACATTGCATTTAAACCATCATGACATAAGTATTAAGTCGTATTACACATACCGCTCTTCATGGCCTTGGCTGTCGGTTCCTCACGGGCTGACCACATTGCATTTAAACCATCCCGACATAAGTATTAGGTCATATTACATGTGTCGCTCTTCATGGGCTTGGCTGTCGGTTCTTCACGGGTTGACCACATTGCATTTAAACCATCACGACATAAGTATTAGGTCATATTACATGTGCCGCTCTTCATTGGGTTTGCTGTCGGTTCTTCACAGACTGACAACATTGCATTTAAACCATCGCGACATAAGTATTAGGTCGTATTACATGTGCCGCTCTTCATAGGCTTGGCTGTCGGTTCTTCACGGACTGACCACATTGCATTTAAAGAATTGCGACATAAGTATTAGGTCATATTACACCTGCCGCTCTTTATGGGCTTTGCTCTCGGTTCTTCACGGGCTGACCACATTGCATTTAAATCATCGCGACATAAGTATTAGGTCATATTACACATGCCGCTCTTCATGGGCTTGGCTTTCGGTTCTTCACGGACTGACCACATTGCTTTTGAAGCATCGCGACATAAGTATTAGGTCATATTACACATGCCCCTCTTCATGGGCTTGGCTATCGGTTCTTGACGGGCTGACCACATTTCATTTCAACCATCGCGACATAAGTATTAGGTCATATTACACGTGCCGCTCTTCTTGGCCTTGGCTGTTGGGTCTTCACGGGCTGACCACATTGCATTTAAACCGTCGCGACATAAGTATTAGGTCATATTACACATGCAGCTCTTCATGGGCTTGGCTGTTGTTTCTTCATGGGCTGACCACATTGCATTTAAACCATCGCGACATAAGTATTAGGTCATATTACACGTGCCGCTCTTCATGGGCTTGGCTGTCGGTTCTTCACAGACTGGCCACATTGCATTTAAACCATCGCGACATAAGTATTAGATCATATTACATGTGCCGCCCTTCATGGGCTTGGCTGCCGGTTCTTCCTGGGCTGACGACATTGCATTTTAACCATCGCGACATAATTATTAGGTCATATTACACGTGCCGCCCTTCATGGGCTTGGCTGTCAGTTCTTCATGGGCTGACCACATTGCATTTAAACCATCGCGACATATGTATTAGGTCATATTACACGTGCCGCTCTTCATTGGCTTTGCTGTCGGTTCTTCACAGACTGACAACATTGCATTTAAACCATCGCGACATAAGTATTAGGTCGTATTACACATGCAGCTCTTCATAGGCTTGGCTGTCGGTTCTTCACGGACTGACCACATTGCATTTAAACCATTGCGACATAAGTATTAGGTCATATTACACATGCCGCTCTTCATGGGCTTCGCTGTCGGTTCTTCACGGGGTGACCACATTGCATTTAAATCATCGCGAAGTATTAGGTCATATTACACGTGCCGCTCTTCATGGGCTTGGCTTTCGGTTCTTCACGGACTGACCACATTGCATTTGAACCATCGCGACATAAGTATTAGGTCATATTACACATGCCGCTCTTCATGGGCTTGGCTGTCGGTTCTTCACGGGGTGACCACATTTCATTTCAACCATCGCCACAAAAGTATTAGGTCATATTACACGTGCCGCTCTTCATGGCCTTGGCTGTCGGGTCTTCACGGGCTGACCACATTGCATTTAAACCATCGCGACATAAGTATTAGGTCATATTACACATGCAGTTCTTCATGGGCTTGGCTGTTGGTTCTTCATGGGCTTACCACATTGCATTTAAACCATCGCGACATAAGTATTAGGTCATATTACACGTGCCGCCCTTCATGGGCATGGCTGTCGGTTCTTCACGGACTGACCACATTGCATTTAAACCAGCGCGACATAAGTATTAGGTCATATTACACGTGCCGCTCTTCATGGGCTTGGTTGTTGGTTCTTCACGGACTGACCACATTGCATTTAATTTAAACCATCACAACATAAGTGTTAGGTCATATTACACGTGCCATCCTTCATGGGCTTGGCTGTCGGTTCTTCATGGGCTGACCACATTGCATTTAAAGCATTGTGACATAAGCATTAGGTCATATTATACGGCCCGATCTTCATGGCCTTGGCTCTCGGTTCCACACAGGCTGACCACATTGCATTTAAACCATCCCGACATAAGTATCAGGTCATATTACACGTGTCGCTCTTCATGGGCTTGGCTTTCGGTTCTTCACGGACTGACCACATTGCATTTGAACCATCGCGACATAAGTATTAGGTCATATTACACGTGCCGCTCTTCATGGGCTTGGCTGTCGGTTCTTCACGGGCTGACCACATTTCATTTCAACCATCGCCACAGAAGTATTAGGTTATATTACACGTGCCGCCCTTCATGGGCTTGGCTGTCAGTTCTTCACGGGGTGACCACATTGCATTTAATCCATCGCAAGATAAGTTTTAAATCATATTACATGTGCCGCTCTTCATGGGCTTGGCTGTCGGTTCTTCACAGACGACCACATTGCATTTAAACCATTGCAACATAAGTATTAGGTCATATTACACGTGACGCTCTTCATAGGCTTGGCTGTCGGTTCTTCACGGACTGACCACATTGCATTTATACCATTGCGACATAAGTATTAGGTCATATTACACGTGCCGCTCTTCATGGGCTTGGCTTTCGGTTCTTCACGGACTGACCACATTGCATTTGACCACATTCCATTTAAAACATCGCGACAGAAGTATTAGGTCGTATTACACGTGCCGCTCTTCATGGGCTTGGCTGTCGGTTCTTCACGGACTGACCACATTGCATTTAAACCATCGCGACATAAGTATTAGGTCGTATTACACGTGCCGCTCTTCATGGGCTTGGCTGTCGGTTCTTCACGGACTGACCACATTGCATTTAAACCATCGCGACATAAGTATTAGGTCGTATTACACGTGCCGCTCTTCATAGGCTTGGCTGTCGGTTCTTCATGGACTGACCACATTTCATTTAAACCATCACGACATAAGTATTAGGTCATATTACACATCCTCCTCTTCTTGGCCTTGGCTGTCGGTTCCTCACGGGCTGACCACATTGCATTTAAACCATCCCGACATAAGTATTAGGTCATATTACACGTGTCGCTCTTCATGGGCTTGGCTGTTGATTCTTCACAGGCTGACCACTTTGCATTTAAACCAACACGACATAAGTATTTGGTCATATTACACGTGCCGCTCTTCATGGGCTTTGCTGTCGGTTCTTCACAGACTGACAACATTGTATTTAAACCATCGCGACATAGGTATTAGCTCGTATTACAGGTGCCGCTCTTCATAGGCTTGGCTGTCGGTTCTTCCCGGACTGACCGCATTGCATTTAAACCATTGCGACATAAGTATTAGGTCATATTACACGTGCCGCTCTTCATGGGATTCACTGTCGGTTCTTCACGGGCTGACCACATTGCATTTAAATCATCGCGACATAAGTATTAGGTCATATTACACGTGCCACTCTTCATGGGCTTGGCTTTCGGTTCTTCACGGACTGACCACATTGCATTTGAGCCATCGCGACATAAGTATTAGGTCATATTACACATGCCGCTCTTCATGGGCTTGGCTGTCGGTTCTTCACGGGCTGACCACATTTCATTTCAACCATCGCCACATAAGTATTAGGTCATATTACACGTGCCGCTCTTCATGGCCTTGGCTGTCAGGTCTTTACGGGCTGACCACATTGCATTTAAACCATCGCGACATAAGTATTAGGTCATATTACACATGCAGCTCTTCATGGGCTTGGCTGTTGGTTCTTCATGGGCTGACCACATTGCATTTAAACCATCGTGACATAAGTATTAGGTCATATTACACGTGCCGCCCTTCATGGGCTTGGCTGTCGGTTCTTCACGGACTGACCACATTGCATTTAAACCAGCGCGACATAAGTATTAGGTCATATTACACGTGCCGCTCTTCATGGGCTTGGTTGTTGGTTCTTCACGGACTGACCACATTGCATTTAATTTAAACCATCGCAACATAAGTGTTAGGTCATATTACACGTGCCATCCTTCATGGGCTTGGCTGTCGGTTCTTCATGGGCTGACCACATTGCATTTAAACCATCGTGACATAAGTATTAGGTCATATACGGCCCGATCTTCATGGCCTTGGCTCTCGGTTCCACACAGGCTGACCACATTGCATTTAAACCATCCCGACATAAGTATCAGGTCATATTACACGTGTCGCTCTTCATGGGTTTGGCTTTCGGTTCTTCACGGACTGACCACATTGCATTTGAACCATCGCGACATAAGTATTAGGTCATATTACACGTGCCGCTCTTCATGGGCTTGGCTGTCGGTTGTTCACGGGCTGATCACATTTCATTTCAACCATCGCCACAGAAGTATTAGGTCATATTACACATTCCGCTCTTCATGGGCTTGGCTGTCGGGTCTTCACAGGCTGACCATATTGCATTTAAACCATCGCGACATAAGTATTAGGTTATATTACACGTGCCGCCCTTCATGGGCTTGGCTGTCAGTTCTTCATGGGCTGACCACATTGCATTTAATCCATCGCGTGATAAGTTTTAAGTCATATTACATGTGCCGCTCTTCATGGGCTTGGCTGTCGGTTCTTCCCAGACGACCACATTGCATTTAAACCATTGCGACATAAGTATTAGGTCATATTACACATGCCGCTCTTCATGGGCTTCGCTGTCGGTTCTTCACGGGCTGACCACATTGCATTTAAATCATCGCGACATGAGTATTACGGCATATTACACGTGCCGCTCTTCATGGGCTTGGTTGTTGGTTCTTCACGGACTGACCACATTGCATTTAATTTAAACCATCACAACATAAGTGTTAGGTCATATTACACGTGCCATCCTTCATGGGCTTGGCTGTCGGTTCTTCATGGGCTGACCACGTTGCATTTAAAGCATTGTGACATAAGCATTAGGTCATATTATACGGCCCGATCTTCATGGCCTTGGCTCTCGGTTCCACACAGGCTGACCACATTGCATTTAAACCATCCCGACATAAGTATCAGGTCATATTACACGTGTCGCTCTTCATGGGCTTGGCTTTCGGTTCTTCACGGACTGACCACATTGCATTTGAACCATCGCGACATAAGTATTAGGTCATATTACACGTGCCGCTCTTCATGGGCTTGGCTGTCGGTTCTTCACGGGCTGACCACATTTCATTTCAACCATCGCCACAGAAGTATTAGGTCATATTACACATGCCGCTCTTCATGGGCTTGGCTGTCGGGTCTTCACAGGCTGACCATATTGCATTTAAACCATCGCAACATAAGTATTAGGTTATATTACACGTGCCGCCCTTCATGGGCTTGGCTGTCAGTTCTTCACGGGGTGACCACATTGCATTTAATCCATCGCAAGATAAGTTTTAAATCATATTACATGTGCCGCTCTTCATGGGCTTGGCTGTCGGTTCTTCACAGACGACCACATTGCATTTAAACCATTGCAACATAAGTATTAGGTCATATTACACGTGACGCTCTTCATAGGCTTGGCTGTCGGTTCTTCACGGACTGACCACATTGCATTTATACCATTGCGACATAAGTATTAGGTCATATTACACGTGCCGCTCTTCATGGGCTTCGCTGTCAGTTCTTCACGGGCTGACCACATTGCATTTAAATCATCGCGACATAAGTATTACGTCATATTACACGTGCCGCTCTTCATGGGCTTGGCTTTCGGTTCTTCACGGACTGACCACATTGCATTTGACCACATTCCATTTAAAACATCGCGACAGAAGTATTAGGTCGTATTACACGTGCCGCTCTTCATGGGCTTGGCTGTCGGTTCTTCACGGACTGACCACATTGCATTTAAACCATCGCGACATAAGTATTAGGTCGTATTACACGTGCCGCTCTTCATAGGCTTGGCTGTCGGTTCTTCATGGACTGACCACATTGCATTTAAACCATTGCGACATAAGTATTAGGTCATATTACACATCCTGCTCTTCAGTGCCTTGGCTGTCGGTTCCTCACGGGCTGACCACATTGCATTTAAACCATCACGACATAAGTATTAGGTCATATTACACATCCTCCTCTTCTTGGCCTTGGCTGTCGGTTCCTCACGGGCTGACCACATTGCATTTAAACCATCCCGACATAAGTATTAGGTCATATTACACGTGTCGCTCTTCATGGGCTTGGCTGTTGATTCTTCACAGGCTGACCACTTTGCATTTAAACCAACACGACATAAGTATTTGGTCATATTACACGTGCCGCTCTTCATGGGCTTTGCTGTCGGTTCTTCACAGACTGACAACATTGTATTTAAACCATCGCGACATAGGTATTAGCTCGTATTACAGGTGCCGCTCTTCATAGGCTTGGCTGTCGGTTCTTCCCGGACTGACCGCATTGCATTTAAACCATTGCGACATAAGTATTAGGTCATATTACACGTGCCGCTCTTCATGGGATTCACTGTCGGTTCTTCACGGGCTGACCACATTGCATTTAAATCATCGCGACATAAGTATTAGGTCATATTACACGTGCCACTCTTCATGGGCTTGGCTTTCGGTTCTTCACGGACTGACCACATTGCATTTGAGCCATCGCGACATAAGTATTAGGTCATATTACACATGCCGCTCTTCATGGGCTTGGCTGTCGGTTCTTCACGGGCTGACCACATTTCATTTCAACCATCGCCACATAAGTATTAGGTCATATTACACGTGCCGCTCTTCATGGCCTTGGCTGTCAGGTCTTTACGGGCTGACCACATTGCATTTAAACCATCGCGACATAAGTATTAGGTCATATTACACATGCAGCTCTTCATGGGCTTGGCTGTTGGTTCTTCATGGGCTGACCACATTGCATTTAAACCATCGTGACATAAGTATTAGGTCATATTACACGTGCCGCCCTTCATGGGCTTGGCTGTCGGTTCTTCACGGACTGACCACATTGCATTTAAACCAGCGCGACATAAGTATTAGGTCATATTACACGTGCCGCTCTTCATGGGCTTGGTTGTTGGTTCTTCACGGACTGACCACATTGCATTTAATTTAAACCATCGCAACATAAGTGTTAGGTCATATTACACGTGCCATCCTTCATGGGCTTGGCTGTCGGTTCTTCATGGGCTGACCACATTGCATTTAAACCATCGTGACATAAGTATTAGGTCATATACGGCCCGATCTTCATGGCCTTGGCTCTCGGTTCCACACAGGCTGACCACATTGCATTTAAACCATCCCGACATAAGTATCAGGTCATATTACACGTGTCGCTCTTCATGGGCTTGGCTTTCGGTTCTTCACGGACTGACCACATTGCATTTGAACCATCGCGACATAAGTATTAGGTCATATTACACGTGCCGCTCTTCATGGGCTTGGCTGTCGGTTGTTCACGGGCTGATCACATTTCATTTCAACCATCGCCACAGAAGTATTAGGTCATATTACACATGCCGCTCTTCATGGGCTTGGCTGTCGGGTCTTCACAGGCTGACCATATTGCATTTAAACCATCGCGACATAAGTATTAGGTTATATTACACGTGCCGCCCTTCATGGGCTTGGCTGTCAGTTCTTCATGGGCTGACCACATTGCATTTAATCCATCGCGAGATAAGTTTTAAGTCATATTACATGTGCCGCTCTTCATGGGCTTGGCTGTCGGTTCTTCCCAAACGACCACATTGCATTTAAACCATTGCGACATAAGTATTAGGTCATATTACACATGCCGCTCTTCATGGGCTTCGCTGTCGGTTCTTCACGGGCTGACCACATTGCATTTAAATCATCGCGACATGAGTATTACGTCATATTACACGTGCCGCTCTTCATGGGCTTGGTTGTTGGTTCTTCACGGACTGACCACATTGCATTTAATTTAAACCATCACAACATAAGTGTTAGGTCATATTACACGTGCCATCCTTCATGGGCTTGGCTGTCGGTTCTTCATGGGCTGACCACATTGCATTTAAAGCATTGTGACATAAGCATTAGGTCATATTATACGGCCCGATCTTCATGGCCTTGGCTCTCGGTTCCACACAGGCTGACCACATTGCATTTAAACCATCCCGACATAAGTATCAGGTCATATTACACGTGTCGCTCTTCATGGGCTTGGCTTTCGGTTCTTCACGGACTGACCACATTGCATTTGAACCATCGCGACATAAGTATTAGGTCATATTACACGTGCCGCTCTTCATGGCCTTGGCTGTCGGTTCTTCACGGGCTGACCACATTTCATTTCAACCATCGCCACAGAAGTATTAGGTCATATTACACATGCCGCTCTTCATGGGCTTGGCTGTCGGGTCTTCACAGGCTGACCATATTGCATTTCAACCATCGCAACATAAATATTAGGTTATATTACACGTGCCGCCCTTCATGGGCTTGGCTGTCAGTTCTTCACGGGGTGACCACATTGCATTTAATCCATCGCAAGATAAGTTTTAAATCATATTACATGTGCCGCTCTTCATGGGCTTGGCTGTCGGTTCTTCACAGACGACCACATTGCATTTAAACCATTGCAACATAAGTATTAGGTCATATTACACGTGACGCTCTTCATAGGCTTGGCTGTCGGTTCTTCACGGACTGACCACATTGCATTTATACCATTGCGACATAAGTATTAGGTCATATTACACGTGCCGCTCTTCATGGGCTTCGCTGTCGGTTCTTCACGGGCTGACCACATTGCATTTAAATCATCGCGACATAAGTATTACGTCATATTACACGTGCCGCTCTTCATGGGCTTGGCTTTCGGTTCTTCACGGACTGACCACATTGCATTTGACCACATTCCATTTAAAACATCGCGACAGAAGTATTAGGTCGTATTACACGTGCCGCTCTTCATGGGCTTGGCTGTCGGTTCTTCACGGACTGACCACATTGCATTTAAACCATCGCGACATAAGTATTAGGTCGTATTACACGTGCCGCTCTTCATAGGCTTGGCTGTCGGTTCTTCATGGACTGACCACATTGCATTTAAACCATTGCGACATAAGTATTAGGTCATATTACACATCCTGCTCTTCAGTGCCTTGGCTGTCGGTTCCTCACGGGCTGACCACATTGCATTTAAACCATCACGACATAAGTATTAGGTCATATTACACATCCTCCTCTTCTTGGCCTTGGCTGTCGGTTCCTCACGGGCTGACCACATTGCATTTAAACCATCCCGACATAAGTATTAGGTCATATTACACGTGTCGCTCTTCATGGGCTTGGCTGTTGATTCTTCACAGGCTGACCACTTTGCATTTAAACCAACACGACATAAGTATTTGGTCATATTACACGTGCCGCTCTTCATGGGCTTTGCTGTCGGTTCTTCACAGACTGACAACATTGTATTTAAACCATCGCGACATAGGTATTAGCTCGTATTACAGGTGCCGCTCTTCATAGGCTTGGCTGTCGGTTCTTCCCGGACTGACCGCATTGCATTTAAACCATTGCGACATAAGTATTAGGTCATATTACACGTGCCGCTCTTCATGGGATTCACTGTCGGTTCTTCACGGGCTGACCACATTGCATTTAAATCATCGCGACATAAGTATTAGGTCATATTACACGTGCCACTCTTCATGGGCTTGGCTTTCGGTTCTTCACGGACTGACCACATTGCATTTGAGCCATCGCGACATAAGTATTAGGTCATATTACACATGCCGCTCTTCATGGGCTTGGCTGTCGGTTCTTCACGGGCTGACCACATTTCATTTCAACCATCGCCACATAAGTATTAGGTCATATTACACGTGCCGCTCTTCATGGCCTTGGCTGTCAGGTCTTTATGGGCTGACCACATTGCATTTAAACCATCGCGACATAAGTATTAGGTCATATTACACATGCAGCTCTTCATGGGCTTGGCTGTTGGTTCTTCATGGGCTGACCACATTGCATTTAAACCATCGTGACATAAGTATTAGGTCATATTACACGTGCCGCCCTTCATGGGCTTGGCTGTCGGTTCTTCACGGACTGACCACATTGCATTTAAACCAGCGCGACATAAGTATTAGGTCATATTACACGTGCCGCTCTTCATGGGCTTGGTTGTTGGTTCTTCACGGACTGACCACATTGCATTTAATTTAAACCATCGCAACATAAGTGTTAGGTCATATTACACGTGCCATCCTTCATGGGCTTGGCTGTCGGTTCTTCATGGGCTGACCACATTGCATTTAAACCATCGTGACATAAGTATTAGGTCATATACGGCCCGATCTTCATGGCCTTGGCTCTCGGTTCCACACAGGCTGACCACATTGCATTTAAACCATCCCGACATAAGTATCAGGTCATATTACACGTATCGCTCTTCATGGGCTTAGCTTTCGGTTCTTCACGGACTGACCACATTGCATTTGAACCATCGCGACATAAGTATTAGGTCATATTACACGTGCCGCTCTTCATGGGCTTGGCTGTCGGTTGTTCACGGGCTGATCACATTTCATTTCAACCATCGCCACAGAAGGATTAGGTCATATTACACATGCCACTCTTCATGGGCTTGGCTGTCGGGTCTTCACAGGCTGACCATATTGCATTTAAACCATCGCGACATAAGTATTAGGTTATATTACACGTGCCGCCCTTCATGGGCTTGGCTGTCAGTTCTTCATGGGCTGACCACATTGCATTTAATCCATCGCGAGATAAGTTTTAAGTCATATTACATGTGCCGCTCTTCATGGGCTTGGCTGTCGGTTCTTCCCAGACGACCACATTGCATTTAAACCATTGCGACATAAGTATTAGGTCATATTACACATGCCGCTCTTCATGGGCTTCGCTGTCGGTTCTTCACGGGCTGACCACATTGCATTTAAATCATCGCGACATGAGTATTACGTCATATTACACGTGCCGCTCTTCATGGGCTTGGCTTTCGGTTCTTCACGGACTGACCACATTGCATTTGACCACATTGCATGTAAACCATCGCGATATCAGTATTAGGTCATATTACACGTGCCGCTCTTCATGGGCTTTGCTGTCGGTTCCTCACGGGCTGACCACATTGCATTTAAATCATTGCGACATAAGTATTAGGTCATATTACACGTGCCGCTCTTCATGGGCTTGGCTTTCGGTTCTTCACGGACTGACCACATTGCATTTGAATCATCGCGACATAAGTATTAGGTCATATTACACGTGCCGCTCTTCATAGGCTTGGCTGTCGGTTCTTCATGGGCTGACCACATTTCATTTCAACCATCGCCACATAAGTATTAGGTCATATTACACATGCCGCTCTTCATGGGCTTCGCTGTCGGGTCTTCACAGGCTGACCACATTGCATTTAAACCATCGCGACATAAGTATTAGGTCATATTACACATGCAGCTCTTCATGGGCTTAGCTGTTGGTTCTTCATGGGCTGACCACATTGCATTTAAACCATCGCGACATAAGTATTAGGTCATATTACACGTGCCGCTCTTCATGGGCTTGGCTGTCGGTTCTTCACAGACTAACCACATTGCATTTAAACCATCGCGACAGAAGTATTAGGTCATATTACACGTGCCGCTCTTCATAGGCTTGGCTGTCAGTTCTTCACGGGCTGACCACATTACATTTAAACCATCGCGACATAAGTATTAGGTCATATTACACATGCTGCTCTTCATGGGCTTGGCTGTCGGTTCTTCACGGGCTGACCACATTGCATTTAAATCATCACGACATAAGTATTAGGTCATATTAGACATGCCGCTCTTCATAGGCTTGGCTGTCGGTTCTTCACAGGCTGACCACATTGCATTTAAACCATCTCGACATAAGTATTAGGTCATATTACATGTGCCGACCTTCATAGGCTTGGCTGTCAGTTCTTCACGGGCTGACCACATTGCATTTAAACCATCGCGAGATAAATATTAGGACATATTACATGTGCCGCTGTTCATGGGCTTGGCTGTCGGTTCTTCACAGACTGACCACATTGCATTTAAACCATCGCGACATAAGTATTAGGTCATATTACACGTGCCGCTCTTCATGGGCTTGGCTGTCGGTTCTTCACAGACTGACCACATTGCATTTAAACCATCGCGGGATAAGTATTAGGTCATATTACATGTGCCGCTCTTCATGGGCTTGGCTGTCGTTTCTTCAGGGGCTCACCACATTGCATTTAAACCATTTCGACATAAGTATTTGGTCATATTACACGTGCCGCTCTTCATGGGCTTGGCTGTCAGTTCTTCACGGACTGACCACATTCCATTTAAACCAGCGCGACATAAGTATTAGGTCATATTACACGTGCCGCTTTTCATGGGCTTGGCTGTCGGTTCTTCACAGCCTGATCACATTGCATTCAATTTAAACCATCGCAACATAAGTGTTAGGTCATATTACAAGTGCCATCCTTCATGGGCTTGGCTGTCGGTTTTTCATAGGCTGACCACATTGCATTTAAACCATCGTGACATAAGTATTAAGTCGTATTACACATACCGCTCTTCATGGCCTTGGCTGTCGGTTCCTCACGGGCTGACCACATTGCATTTAAACCATCCCGACATAAGTATTAGGTCATATTACATGTGTCGCTCTTCATGGGCTTGGCTGTCGGGTCTTCACGGGCTGACCACATTGCATTTAAACCATCACGACATAAGTATTAGGTCATATTACACGTGCCGCTCTTCATTGGCTTTGCTGTTGGTTCTTCACAGACTGACAACATTGCATTTAAACCATCGCGACATAAGTATTAGGTCGTATTACATGCGCCGCTCTTCATAGGCTTGGCTGTCGGTTCTTCAGGGGCTGACCACATTGCATTTAAACAATTGCGACATAAGTATTAGGTCATATTACACGTGCCGCTCTTCATGGGCTTCGCTGTCAGTTCTTCACGGGCTGACCACATTGCATGTAAATCAGAGCGACATCAGTATTAGGTCATATTACACGTGCCGCTCTTCATGGGCTTGGCTGTCGGTTCTTCGCAGACTGATCACATTGCATCTAATTTAAACCATCGCAACATAAGTGTTAGTTCATATTACACGTGCCATCCTTCATGGGCTTGGCTGTCGGTTCTTCATGGGCTGACCACATTGCATTTAAACCATCGTGCCATAAGTATTAGGTCATATTACACATCCTGCTCTTCATGGCCTTGGCTGTCGGTTCCTCACGGGCTGACCACATTGCATTTAAACCGTTGCGTCATAAGTATTAGGTCATATGACACGTGCCGCTCTTCATGGGCTTGGCTTTCGGTTCTTCAAGGACTGACCACATTGCATTTGACCACATTGCATTTAGACCATCGCAACATAAGTATTAGGTCATATTACACGTCCCGCTCTTCATGGGTTTCGCTGTCGGTTCTTCACGGGCTGAGCACATTGCATTTAAATCATCGCGACATAAGTATTAGGTCATATTACACGTGCTGCTCTTCATGAGCTTGGCTTTTGGTTCTTCACGGGCTGACCACATTTCATTTCAACCATCGCCACATAAGTATTAGGTCATATTACACATGCCACTCTTCATGGGCTTGCCTGTTGGTTCTTCATGGGCTGACCACATTGCATTTAAACCATTGCGACATAAGTATTAGGTCATATTACACATCCTGCTCTTCAGTGCCTTGACTGTCGGTTCTTCATGGGCTGACCACATTGCGTTTAAACCATTGCGACATAAGTATTAGGTCATATTACACACCCTGCTCTTCAGTGCCTTGACTGTCGGTTCCTCACGGGCTGACCACATTGCATTTAAACCATCACGACAGAAGTATTAGGTCATATTACACGTGCCGCTCTTCACTTCACAGACTGACCACATTGCATTTAAACCATCGCGACATAAGTATTAGGTTGTATTACACGCGCCGCTCTTCATAGGCTTGGCTGTCGGTTCTTCATGGACTGACCACATTGCATTTAAACCATTGCGACATAAGTATTAGGTCATATTACACATCCTGCTCTTCAGTGCCTTGACTGTCGGTTCCTCACGGGCTGACCACATTGCATTTAAACCATCACAACATAAGTATTAGGTCATATTACACATCCTCCTCTTCATGGCCTTGGCTGTCGGTTCCTCACGGGCTGACCACATTGCATTTAAACCATCCCGACATAAGTATTAGGTCATATTACACGTGTCGCTCTTCATGGGCTTGGCTGTTGATTCTTCACAGGCTGACCACATTGCATTTAAACCATCACGACATAAGTATTAGGTCATATTCCACGTGCCGCTCTTCATGGGCTTTGCTGTCGGTTCTTCACAGATTGACAACATTGCATTTAAACCATCGCGACATAGGTATTAGCTCGTATTACACGTGCCGCTCTTCATAGGCTTGGCTGTCGGTTCTTCACGGATTGACCACATTGCATTTGACCACACTGCATTTAAACCATCGCGACATAAGTATTAGGTCAGATTACACGTGCCGCTCTTCATGGGCTTCGCTGTCGGTTCTTCACAGGCTGACCACATTGCATTTAAATCATCGCGACATAAGTATTAGGTCATATTACACGTGCCGCTCTTCATGGCCTTGGCTTTCAGTTCTTCACGGACTGACCACATTGCATTTGACCACATTGCATTTAAACCATCGCGACATCAGTATTAGGTCATATTACACGTGCCGCTCTTCATGGGTTTGGCTGTCAGTTCTTCACGGGCTGACCACATTGTATTAAAACCATCGCGACATAAGTATTAGGTCATGTTACACGTGCCACTCTTCATGGGCTTGGCTGTCGGTTCTTCACGGGCTGACCACATTGCATTTGAACTATCGCTACATAGGTATTAGGTCATATTACACGTGCTGCTCTTCATGGGTTTGGCTGTCGGTTCTTCACGGGCTGACTACATTGCATTTAAACCATTGCGACATAAGTATTAGGTCATATTACACATGCTGCTCTTCATGGGCTTGGCTGTCGGCTCTTCACGGGCTGACCACATGGCATTTAAAACGTCGCGACATAAGTATTAGGTCATATTAAACATGCCCCTCTTCATGGGCTTGACTCTCGGTTCTTCATGGGCTGATCACATTGCATTTGAACCATCGCAAAAAAGTATTAGGTCATATTACATGTGCCACTCTTCATGGGCTTGGCTGTCGGTTCTTCACGGGCTGACCACATTGCATTTAACCCATCGCGACATAAGTATTAGGTCAAGTTACACATAACGCTCTTCATGGGCTTGGCTGTCGTTTCTTCATGCACTGACCACATTGCATTAAAACCATCGCAACAGAAGTATTAGATCATATTACACGGGCCGCTCTTCATGGGTTCGGCTGTTGGTTCTTCACGGGCTGACCACATTGCATTTAAACCATCGCGACATAAATATTAGGTAATATTACACGTGCCGCTCTTCATGGGCTTGGCTGTCGGTTCTTCACGGGCTGACCATATTGCATTTAAACCATAGCGACATAAGTATTAGGTCATATTAAGTGTGCCGCTCTTCTTGGGCTTGGCTGTCGGTTCTTCACGGGCTGATCACATTGCATTTAAACCATCGCTACATAACTATTATGTAATATTAAACGTGCCGCTCTTCATGGGCATGGCTGTCGGTTCTTCACGGGCTGACCACATTGCATTTGAACCATTGCGACATAATTATTAGGTCATATTACATGTGCCGCCCTTCATGGGATTGGCTGTCAGTTCTTAACAGACTAATCACATCGCATTTAAACCATCGCAATGACATAATTATTAGGTCATATTACACGTGCCGCTCTTCATGGGCTTGGCTGTCGTTTCTTCATGGATGGACCACATTGCATTTAAACCATCGCGACATAAGTATTAGGTCATATTACACGTGCCGCTCTTCATGGGCTTGGCTGTCGGTTCTTCACGGGCTGACCACATTGTATTTAAACCATCGCGACATAAGTATTAGGTGATATTACACGTGCTGCTCTTCATGGGCTTGGCTGTCGGTTCTTCACGGGCTGACTACGTTGCATTTAAACCATCGCGACATAAGTATTAGGTCATATTACACATGCCGCACTTCATGGGCTTGGCTGTCGGTACTTCAAGGACTGACCACATTGCATTTAAACCATCGCGACATAAGTATTAAGTCATATTAGACATGCCGCTCCTCATGGTCTTGGCTGTTGCTTCTTGATAGGTTGACCACATTGCATTTAAACCATAGCGACATAAGTATCAGGTCATATTACACGTGCCGCTCTTCGTGGGTTTGGCTGTCAGTTCTTCTCAGGATGACCACATTGTATTAAAACCATCGCGACATAAGTATTAGGTCATATTAATCGTGCCACTCTTCATGGGCTTGGCTGTCGGTTCTTCACGGGCTGACCACATTGCATTTAAACTATCGCTACATAGGTATTAGGTCATATTACACGTGCTGCTCTTCATGGGTTTGGCTGTCGGTTCTTCGCAGGCTGACTACATTGCATTTAAACCATTGCGACATAAGTATTAGGTCATATTACACATGCCGCTCTTCATGGGCTTGGCTGTCGGCTCTTCCCGGGCTGACCACATTGCATTTAAAACATCGCGACATAAGTATTAGGTCATATTACACGTGCCGCTCTTCATGTGCTTGACTCTCGGTTCTTCATCGGCTGATCACATTGCATTTCAACCATCGCAAAAAAAGTATTAGGTCATATTACATGTGCCAATCTTCATGGGCTTGGCTGTCGGTTCTTCACGGGCTGACCACATTGCATTTACCCCATCGCGACATAAGTATTAGGTCATATTACAAGTGCCGCTCTTCATGGGCTTGACACTTGGTTCTGTATGGGCTGATCACATTGCATTTCAACCATCGCGACATAAGTATTAGGTCATATTAGAAGTGCCGCTGTTCATGGGCTTGGGTGTTCGTTCTTCACGGGCTGACGATATTGCATTTAAACCATCGCGATATAAGTATTAGGTCATATTACACGTGCCGCTCTTCATGGGCTTGGCTGTCGTTTCTTCACGGGCTGACCACATTGCATTTAACCCACTGCAACATAAGTATTAGATCATATTACACATGCCGCTCTTCATGGGCTTGGCTGTGGGTTCTTCAAGGGCTGACCGCATTGCATTTAAACCATCGCGACATAAGTATTAGGTCATATTACACGTGCCGCTCTTCATGGGCTTGGCTGTCGGTTCTACACGGGCTGAGGATATTGCATTTAAACCATCGCGACATAAGTATTAGGTCATATTACACCTGCCGCTCTTCATAGGCTTGGCTGTCGGTTCTTCACGGGCTGACCACATTGCATTTGAACCATTGCGACATAAGTATTAGGTCATATTAGAACTGCTGTTCTTCATGGGTTTGGGTGTCGGTTCTTCACGGGCTGACCACTTTGCATTTAAACCATCGTAACATAAATATTAGGTCATATTTCACGTGCTGCTCTTCATGGGCTTGGCTGTCGTTTCTTAACAGACTGACCACATTGCATTTAAACCATCTCGACTTAAGTATTAGGTCATATTACACGTCCCGCTCTTCATGGGTTTGGCTGTCGGTTCTTCATGGACTGACCACATTGCATTTAAACCCTTGCAACATAAGTATTAGGTCATATTACACGTGCCACTCTTCATGGGCTTGGTTGTCGGTTATTCACGGGCTGACCACAATGCATTTAAACCATAGCGACATAAGTATTAGATCATATTACACATGCCGTTCTTCATGGGCTTGGCTGTCGGTTCTTCACGGGCTGACCACATTGTATTTAAACCATCGCAAAAAAGTATTAGGTCATATTACATGTGCCACTCTTCATGGGCTTGGCTGTCGGTTCTTCACGGGCTGACCACATTGCATTTAACCCATCGCGACATAAGTATTAGGTCAAGTTACACATAACGCTCTTCATGGGCTTGGCTGTCGTTTCTTCATGCACTGACCACATTGCATTAAAACCATCGCAACAGAAGTATTAGATCATATTACACGGGCCGCTCTTCATGGGTTCGGCTGTTGGTTCTTCACGGGCTGACCACATTGCATTTAAACCATCGCGACATAAATATTAGGTAATATTACACGTGCCGCTCTTCATGGGCTTGGCTGTCGGTTCTTCACGGGCTGACCATATTGCATTTAAACCATAGCGACATAAGTATTAGGTCATATTAAGTGTGCCGCTCTTCTTGGGCTTGGCTGTCGGTTCTTCACGGGCTGATCACATTGCATTTAAACCATCGCTACATAACTATTATGTAATATTAAACGTGCCGCTCTTCATGGGCATGGCTGTCGGTTCTTCACGGGCTGACCACATTGCATTTGAACCATTGCGACATAATTATTAGGTCATATTACATGTGCCGCCCTTCATGGGATTGGCTGTCAGTTCTTAACAGACTAATCACATCGCATTTAAACCATCGCAATGACATAATTATTAGGTCATATTACACGTGCCGCTCTTCATGGGCTTGGCTGTCGTTTCTTCATGGATGGACCACATTGCATTTAAACCATCGCGACATAAGTATTAGGTCATATTACACGTGCCGCTCTTCATGGGCTTGGCTGTCGGTTCTTCACGGGCTGACCACATTGTATTTAAACCATCGCGACATAAGTATTAGGTGATATTACACGTGCTGCTCTTCATGGGCTTGGCTGTCGGTTCTTCACGGGCTGACTACGTTGCATTTAAACCATCGCGACATAAGTATTAGGTCATATTACACATGCCGCACTTCATGGGCTTGGCTGTCGGTACTTCAAGGACTGACCACATTGCATTTAAACCATCGCGACATAAGTATTAAGTCATATTAGACATGCCGCTCCTCATGGTCTTGGCTGTTGCTTCTTGATAGGTTGACCACATTGCATTTAAACCATAGCGACATAAGTATCAGGTCATATTACACGTGCCGCTCTTCGTGGGTTTGGCTGTCAGTTCTTCTCAGGATGACCACATTGTATTAAAACCATCGCGACATAAGTATTAGGTCATATTAATCGTGCCACTCTTCATGGGCTTGGCTGTCGGTTCTTCACGGGCTGACCACATTGCATTTAAACTATCGCTACATAGGTATTAGGTCATATTACACGTGCTGCTCTTCATGGGTTTGGCTGTCGGTTCTTCGCAGGCTGACTACATTGCATTTAAACCATTGCGACATAAGTATTAGGTCATATTACACATGCCGCTCTTCATGGGCTTGGCTGTCGGCTCTTCCCGGGCTGACCACATTGCATTTAAAACATCGCGACATAAGTATTAGGTCATATTACACGTGCCGCTCTTCATGTGCTTGACTCTCGGTTCTTCATCGGCTGATCACATTGCATTTCAACCATCGCAAAAAAAGTATTAGGTCATATTACATGTGCCAATCTTCATGGGCTTGGCTGTCGGTTCTTCACGGGCTGACCACATTGCATTTACCCCATCGCGACATAAGTATTAGGTCATATTACAAGTGCCGCTCTTCATGGGCTTGACACTTGGTTCTGTATGGGCTGATCACATTGCATTTCAACCATCGCGACATAAGTATTAGGTCATATTAGAAGTGCCGCTGTTCATGGGCTTGGGTGTTCGTTCTTCACGGGCTGACGATATTGCATTTAAACCATCGCGATATAAGTATTAGGTCATATTACACGTGCCGCTCTTCATGGGCTTGGCTGTCGTTTCTTCACGGGCTGACCACATTGCATTTAACCCACTGCAACATAAGTATTAGATCATATTACACATGCCGCTCTTCATGGGCTTGGCTGTGGGTTCTTCAAGGGCTGACCGCATTGCATTTAAACCATCGCGACATAAGTATTAGGTCATATTACACGTGCCGCTCTTCATGGGCTTGGCTGTCGGTTCTACACGGGCTGAGGATATTGCATTTAAACCATCGCGACATAAGTATTAGGTCATATTACACCTGCCGCTCTTCATAGGCTTGGCTGTCGGTTCTTCACGGGCTGACCACATTGCATTTGAACCATTGCGACATAAGTATTAGGTCATATTAGAACTGCTGTTCTTCATGGGTTTGGGTGTCGGTTCTTCACGGGCTGACCACTTTGCATTTAAACCATCGTAACATAAATATTAGGTCATATTTCACGTGCTGCTCTTCATGGGCTTGGCTGTCGTTTCTTAACAGACTGACCACATTGCATTTAAACCATCTCGACTTAAGTATTAGGTCATATTACACGTCCCGCTCTTCATGGGTTTGGCTGTCGGTTCTTCATGGACTGACCACATTGCATTTAAACCCTTGCAACATAAGTATTAGGTCATATTACACGTGCCACTCTTCATGGGCTTGGTTGTCGGTTATTCACGGGCTGACCACAATGCATTTAAACCATAGCGACATAAGTATTAGATCATATTACACATGCCGTTCTTCATGGGCTTGGCTGTCGGTTCTTCACGGGCTGACCACATTGTATTTAAACCATCGCAAAAAAGTATTAGGTCATATTACATGTGCCACTCTTCATGGGCTTGGCTGTCGGTTCTTCACGGGCTGACCACATTGCATTTAACCCATCGCGACATAAGTATTTGGTCATATTACACGTGCCGCTCTTCATGGGCTTGACACTCAGTTCTTCATGGGCTGACCACATTGCATTTGAAGTCGCGACATAAGTATTAGGTAATATTACACGTGCCACTCTTCATGGGCTTGGCTCTCGGCTCTTCACGGGCTGACCACATTGCATTTAAACCATCGCGACATAAGTATTAGGTCATATTACAAGTGCCGCTCTTCATGGGCTTGGCTGTTGGTTCTTCAAGGGCTGACGATATTGCATTTAAACTATCGCGACATAAGTATTAGGTCAAGTTACACATAACGCTCTTCATGGGCTTGGCTGTCATTTCTTCATGCACTGACCACATTGCATTAAAACCATCGCGACATAAGTATTAGATCATATTACACAGGCCGCTCTTCATGGGTTCGGCTGTTGGTTCTTCACGGGCTGACCACATTGCATTTAAACCATCGCGACATAAATATTAGGTCATATTACACATACCGCTCTTCATGGGCTTGGCTGTTGGTTCTTCACGGGCTGACGATATTGCATTTAAACCATCACGACATAAGTATTAGGTCATATTACACGTGCCGCTCTTCATGGGCTTGGCTGTCGGTTCTTAATGGGCTGACCACATTGTATTTAAACCATCGTGATATAAGTATTAGGTCATATTACATGTGCCGCTCTTCATGGGCTTTGGTGTCGGTTCTTCACGGGCTGACTACGTTGCATTTAAACCATCGCGACATAAGTATTAGGTCATATTACACATGCTGCTCTTCATGGGCTTGGCTGTCAGTTCTTCAAGGACTGACCACATTGCATTTAAACCATCGCGACATAACTATTAAGTCATATTACACGTGCCGCTCCTCGTGGTCTTGGCTGTTGGTTCTTGAAGGGCTGATCACATTGCATTTAAACCATAGCGACATAAGTATTAGGTCATATTACACATGCCACTCTTCATGGGCTTGGCTGTCGGTTCTTCACAGGCTGACTACATTGCATTTAAACCATCGCAACATAAGTATTAGGTCATATTACACGTGCCACTCTTCATGGGTTTGGCTGTCGGTTCTTCGCGGCTGACCACATTGCATTTAAAACATCGCGACGTAAGTATTAGGTCATATTACACGTGCCGCTCTTCATGGGCTTGGCTGTCGGTACTTCACAGGCTGACTACATTGCATTTAAACCATCGCAACATAAGTATTAGGTCATATTACACGTGCCACTCTTCATGGGTTTGGCTGTCGGTTCTTCGCGGCTGACCACATTGCATTTAAAACATCGCGACGTAAGTATTAGGTCATATTACACGTGTTGCTCTTCATGGGCTTGGCTGTCGGTTCTTCACGGACTGACCACATTGCATTTAAACCATCGCGACATAAGTATTAGTTCATATTACATGTGCCTCTCCTCATGGTCTTGGCTGTTGGTTCTTGACGGGCTGACCACATTGCATTTAAACCATAGCGACATAAGTATTATAAAATTCTGCAATTATCCCTTTGAGACTTACAGTTATCTTGACGTTCAAACATCACTGGGATTTCAGTTTCTTCAATGTTTTTCAAATGTGACCTCAAACATCGGAAAGTACCAATGACAAGATATTTTTCACGTTGGTAATCAACTGGTTGAGGGCTAGATTATTTTTGGTGGTCTGAATTGGTTATTCAAAACTTGTTTTATTACAGTTTATTGGAGATCCAACAGGCACTCTCCAATAATTTTTAATAAAACAAATTTATATAAAGAAAAAATTATATGTGTTTGACTGAATATGAAATATAACCAAGGAGAGTGTTGGTTTTTGCTCTGGTATCCTCATTTTTCTGAAATCCCTGATACTGGCTGCTAGCACTAAACTAGTTAACTGGTTGAGTGCTAGATTATTTTTGGAAGTTGGAATTTGTTCATATAGATTTGCATTATTAAAAATTATTGGAGAGTGCCTCAAGGCACTCTCCAATAATCTTTAATAATGCAAATCTATATGAACACAATTGTATTTGCTTATGACTGAATAGGAAATTTGTGTAAAGAATATGAAGACTTTAGTATGGTACCCTCATGTTTCTTGAAAGCCATGATAGTGGCTTCCAGCACTCAACCAGTTAAGAAGTCTTGACAGCAGGATTATATTAGTTATATTAGTATTTTAAAGTGCAATAACATTTGGCTAAATGGTTATCACTGAGCACTATTCTGGAGAAAATACGAATTTGATGTTAAAACTTTAAAAAATCAAAAAATAAGAACAAAACAAATGACCACAAAGAATCAACGTTCTGTTTGATTTTGTACATAATAACACATACAAAGGTATCAAAGGGTTAAACCTTAGCCATCATGAATCAGTTACATGAAGTTAGCTTTTTGGGAGCAAGTTTTCAATTACTGTCCTGTGGAAGGAAATGTTGAAACATTTATTAAATGTCTCTTGCTTGTACTTGTAGAAACTGGCTGTCATGAAATGGACATAACATCCTGAATAGAATTGTAAGTCACCCAGTCCATCAGTTTTTTCTTTCTTGCACAAGGTCTTGTCAGTGATCATGTGCAAGGTTCTTTTTGCTGTAGCTGTTCATTTGAAATGGCTAATTTTATCAGTTTCTTTGTCTACTACACTGCACAAAGCAATAGTATTTTTGGTGATATCTCATATGACCAATACCTAAAAAGGCTAAAAAAAACTTCCATTTTTTGTCAGAGAACTTTAAGACCCTTCATTGGAACATGCTTGTGAAGCTCATTTCAATGAAAAGCCATAAACTATGTTTTTGATACTCCAAAAATTAAAGTGTAATGGAATTTTATGAGTTTTTTTTAGTTTTAGTGAACTGTGAGTGTTGTACATTTCACCGAGCTTGGGTACTCTGGCTTCCTCCACCCATAAAACTGTCACCGACATGATATGACCTAGCCTGTTAAAGTGTTGTTAAACCTTAATAATTAAAATAATTAAATTATTTCACTGACTCAACAGTTTATAAATGTGATTTAAGAAAAAAATATTAGAAATGGACATATGAGCTGGTAACTCCCACATTATACTATTGTCTTGACAATTTTTCACTCCAGTTCCTTGAAGTATTGTTGGAAAGCTCTCCTGGTCCCACACCAAGTTTTTAATATTGATAGAAAATATATAGGCTATAAACTTTTGATATATCAAATATTTTAGAAAAAGCTAAGAAAAATTACCTGCTGATCTGACAAGTGCCTTTGGAAAAAAGTAGTCCTTAGGCACGTCTTGTCTGTCATTTTGGGTAAATGCCCTGTTGTCAGACACATTTTCAGGTTTATTGATTTTTTTTATTTCATTTATTGGTGTTTAAGGTCACATACTTATGCACAATGGCTAATCGTGACTGTGACAGTTTTACGGGTGGAGAAAACGGGAGATCCACTGAGCATCGATGAGCAACTGTCAGCTCCTCTAACTCTGTTTAAGCTCTGCGCAAGCAGGGTTACAGTGGTTGAAGACATGTGCACCGTCCATGTGCAGTACGCCTTAGTACACAGTGTCATCGTGCCCCCATGTAGGCAACCAGGATAAAGTACCTTGTCCAAGGACACAAAGTGGGTCATCCTGGATGGGGATTGAACTCGGGACCTCAAGCATAGAAGTCCAACAATCTACCCCTGAGCCACCGCATACCCTATTTTCAGGTAAAGTCCCACAAAGTAGCTCTTCTATTTCTCAGGCAGTTTTTTTATTTTATTTTTTATTTTTGTAATTATTTCTTTGCCATCAAAAGTTCATGTTCTTAGTTTGTTTTAGGCCTCATAATCTACAGAATAGCATGGGTTGTGTATTTCGTCCCTTGAGTACAAGAAGGCTTTGCAATGCTAAAGCATTGCAAAGCCTTCTTACACTTAAGGGACAAATTTATCAATTTTATTAACTTGAGTAAAAGATCAGACATAAACCATTTAATTTTTTTTTTTTTTAAGTTTGCATTGTTTATAAAAAGAGAGCATGCAGCAGCCAAAAGGACCATGTGGGAAGGCCTGAGAAACAAATTTTTAACTTCTTGTGGACCCAATAGCATCTGGAAATATTTTTCATCTCTGATATTTCAGTATTTTGGGATTCCCTTCATGACCGTTTACCCAAATCATGCATGATAAACTTTTTATTTTTTCAGATTTGTTGAAATGCATCAACAAAACCACATGATGTGACTTCTCTTTGGGACAAGCTCAATAAGTGCATGCCAATGAGGGGTCACATGAAAAGGATTTATTAAAAAAAATTAGAAAAATGTTGGGTTTTTTTCAGTTGAATAATTTGTAAATGTTTAAAACACACTGGTATTGGAGAGATACCAAAACTGCCCAGCTCAAGTTACATAAGTTTTTTCAGTTCTGGGAACTCAGAAATGGTTTTCACAAGTTACATAATATGATAGCAAAACCATTTCAGGGTAGAAATTAAACCACTTTTTGCCATAGAATGTATTTGCTATCAAATCCAACATGAATCCTTTGTGTAGTTTTCACAAACTTGACTGTTGAAATGTTATCTCCAACACTGTACAATTCATAAATCAGCCATTCGTGATTTAAGTGATGCAAGTGAAAGTTGGTTCATGAACACCCAGTGGAACTTCTCTTCTCCAGATGGACTAAATCAGATAACAACCAACCAATCAGTTCTGGGTGCTTTTACTTAGCCAATCAGCTTATTGTTTTACCCTGATGAGTTCCTGTATTGTTGGTATGCATTTTATAATTTGGAAAACAAGTGCAAAGAAACTGATAACACAAAAAAGAACCCTGGCTGAAAGTATCCACCTTGACGTTGGTAGCTGGGCTTCAAACAAAGAGATACTGTACTGACATTTTTCTGGTTATTACAAAGTTTTACGTGAGAATCCAAGAAGATGATTGACGGATTAGTTGCCACTCAATTAAAATAAATGCTCTGTTTATTCTATTTTAACTCATAATATCAAGTTTTGATGATAATTCATAGAAAGTTCTCCCCTAGATCCAGGGTTTTTCTATGAATGAGTGTTATAAGTTAGTAATTGTATTATCAGAGAAGACTGAGAAGAGAAGAAATGCAAGTTTTTTTCTGTGGAAAATATTTCAAATGTGTTATAGTTGATTATTTCATTATTTGGATTTTGATGTTATTTCTTCATTACTGATTAAATTTTAACAAGTTTTGTTGTCTGAACACAGACGGCATTTGCATGGATAATGTGGGTACCCTATGCCATTTCCTGATCAAAATCAATACTGGGTGTGCCCACACTGGATTTAAGTTGCTGCTCCAACTCTCCTTACCATTGACCCTATCAAGTTGTTTATGGTCCTTTGTGGAGTGTAATTCCACTCCTGAAGGGCCTGCATGAGCTGAGAGACGTTGTTTGGGATGTTGACGCACCTCCCAACCCTCCTGTCCAACTCGTCCCACAAATGCTCAATTGGGGACAAATCTGGACTGTAGGGTGGCCAATGAAGAAATGAGACACTAATTTGGTTGAGGGAGTCATGACAAACCCTAGCTATTAGCAGCCTTGCATTATCCTGCTGCAAAGTAATACACGCATGGATAAGTGGAAGGCGTGAGTCATGAGGACCTGATCCCGATATCTTACAGCTGTAAGATTGTTCTGGATGACCACGAGAGGTGTTTTCATGCCATGAGAAATTCCCTGCCCCCAAAACCATAACAGTCCCTCCCCCGAATCTGTCAATTTCCTTTACCTCAACTTTGATAGCAACGCTGATTTTCATCTGACCTGTAAAGCATGAACCAAGACTCGTCAGTGAAAAATGCACATCTCCAGTGGGCTGAGTGAAACCAATTTGGTGCATGTGCCCGCATCCATTGCAATCGATGTTGACGTTGCCTGGGTGTAACTTCTGGACCACATAGGGACCTTAAATTGAACTGCTGCAACCGATTCCTAACTGTTCTTGGACACACTCAGTGACCATGAGTGCCAACGACCCAACTCGCTGTCTCCATCGCCATCTGAAATCGGTTGTGGAGGTGTGAGAGATGTATGCCTCTATCTTGACGTGGAGAACATAACACGCTGTCTGTTCCTGGGCGGTGAGCTAATCTTGCTGTGGCTCTGAGATGACCAACTAAATGAACTATCGTCGACTCATGGGCCCAAAATTACTGGGCGATGAGACATTGCGACTGGCCCTGCATAATTAGAAGAGCAATAGCCCTACCCCTATCAACTTATGACATTCGCAGCATTTTGCTTTTCAATCGAGTTGAAATGAAATGTTGTACAATCGATGTGTACTGTTTAAAACTTCGATTTGGTATGTTTTCAAGCTCATAGCACGTGAGAGTGCCGTGCCCCTGATGCATGCTTTGTCGAAAAATCTGTTGAAAGCATGCAGCGTTGCAAGTGGTCATGGTTGACTGAATTTTAACCAAAGACTTTAGATAGTATGCTGAGGTAGCTGTTTGTCATATTTTACTGCATTTGGTCTACGGATAAAAAAATTGTATTACCAAAACTGAACTTGCATTTCTTTTTTTCTGTCAGTATACATCCAGGCAGATTTCTAACATGTTAAATAGAGAGATATGCCTTGATCTGTGTAGCAAAAGTTTTGAATAAAACTGTACAGGTTTGGATCTCAACTATGACTAGTCCGAGGAGTCAGTTGCTATGGAATATGCACACTCTATTGGCAGCAAAACCTCCAGCCTTGGGAGGTACATGGTGGTTGTCGGCTATTTCGAGAACCAAAAGTTGTCACTGGTGCTTTGGTTCAAATAAAGCTACAATGAAATCCCTTCATAATTATGATCTGTAGACTGTTCAAAATGTTTTTGGGCTTTGGGCCCCTGTAGCCATCACTCTAGACATTATATGAAGTCATCCTACCAAGTTACAATGAAATCCCTTCATAAATATGACCTGTAGACTGTGCTAAAGGTTTTCGGGCTTCGGGCTCGGGCAGCCATCATGGTTGAATGATCACAACCAAAGGGGACAATCTCATCTGGGCATCATCTGGAGTGATCCCTTTATAAATATGACCTGTAGACTGTGCTCATGATTTTCGGGCTTCAGGCACCTGTAGCCATCACAGTTGACCAAACACGACCAAAAGGGGGTGTCATCATCTAGGCATTATATGGAGTCAACCTAACAGGTTACAATGAAATCCTTCCATAAATATGACCTTTTGCCTATGCTAAAGGTTTTTGGGCTCGGGCACCCATCAAGGCTGAATGATCGGGATCAAAATGGGACGTTCTCATCTAGACATTATTTGGAGTCATCCTACCAAGTTACAATGAAATCCCTTCATAAATATGACCTGTAGAATGTGCTAATAGTTTTTGGGCTTCAGGTCCCTCTAGCCGTCACAGTTGCCCAATCATGTCCAAAAGGGGACTTTCTCATCTAGACATTATATGAAGTCAACCCACCAAGTTACAATGAAATTCCTCAATAAACATGACCTGTAGACTGTGCTAAAGGTTTTCGGGTTTTGGGCTCGGGCAGTCGTCGCGGTTGGCAGATCATGCCCAAATGGGGGAATTCTCATCTAGAGATCATAAGGAGTCATCCTACCAAGTTACAATGAAATCCCTCCATATTAAACTTGACCTGCAGACTGTGCTGAAAGTTTTGGGGTTTCGGGCTTGGGTAGCCATTACAGTTGATAGATCATGCCCAAAAGGGGACATTCTCATCTAGGCATTATACAGAGGCATCCTACCAAGTTACAATGAAATCCCTTCATAAATACGACCTGTAGACTGTGCTAATGGTTTTCGGGTTTTGGGCTCGGGCAGCCATACCGGTTGCCCGATCGCGACCAAAAGGGGACGTTCTCATTTAGACATGACCCCAAACCTGCATATGAAATTTTGAAACGATCAGACAAGAACTATGTGGTGTAGCCTGTGCTAAAGGAAAAGGTGAACAGACTCACTCACAAACAGACTCACAGACCAACAGACTTCCACACGCGTGATGGCAATAGCTTATCTTGACTTTGTCAAGTTAAGCTAAAAATGTCATTCAATACTATACCATTAATTTGCTACACCAAAATTGGAATCTCTGCAGCAATTTTTTTTGGCATGTTGGTGGGGGAGAGGGGGAGGGGGGGGGGGGGGGGTGTTCTGACCTAGATATCTTCTCCATCACCCACTCAAAAAACAATGAAACCCCTATCCTACTTGTCCCTTGGTAAATTATGCTAAAAGATAAACACAAAATCACAAACCAATTCACCCTTTGATGGAAAACCTTATTAGTATAAAGTCAAGTTGAACCACTTTAGATGATTTTCCCACCACATCCTATTTTGCCACTGAACTTGAGCTTGTATGTTTACCCCAGTAAACAAGCACTGCTCAATTTTCCTGTGCAAGGGAATGGAAAAGTGATTGTTCACTGTGATACTGAGGTCACTTCTGTTCATTGGGAACTGGGCTAAACTGGCTAAACTTACCCTTATGTTTGGGTTGAGGCAAGATACTCCAATAGATGCAGACAGTCTTGGTGACCTTCATGGTCATTGCTTTACACCAATTTAATTAGCTCATTTTTCAGTAGTAAGAAAAATTGGGGGTTGTCTCACTTTGCTGGTTGCTATTGTTTTGGGAAAATGTGTGAAGATTAGGTAGATCAAAGGGATAAGGATTATAGTTGGTTTCCAGAAAGTTTCATTACGTGTACGCTCCATTTAAAACCCCCTTTCGTCACACCCGGTGAACACCTTGTCTTCACGGGTCCACAACCCCCTTTGCGAGGCTAATTAAAGACGACGGGAAAATCCAGACATCAAAGGCGGTTCGTTTCTTGATGAAACCGAATTACTGATATCCAGTCGCATATGAAAAACATTCTGTGTTTATGCAATTAATACATCGATTCGTTTTCAAACATAATAAAAATGAATGTAGACTAATTATTATTTGTCCCCAATAGGAATCAACTATTTATTTAAACAAAAATACAGCATAAATGATGGACAACAAGTTTGTTGTGAATGCGAATTAATTTCAAGCACATTGATAACAAGAACGCCCTCATCTTAGCATTACGTGTACATTGCATACAAAATCGCACTTGTTAATTACCCCGTCATTTGTGTAGAAACAACCAGGAAAATGAAAAGCTGTTTTAGTGCGGTCATGTGAGAAGGATTACATAACCAATTAATGTTTGGCGAGAAAAATCTTTCAGAGACTTCCCTGATTAGCAATTATATTGTTCAGTCAGAAAATTTCTAAACCCTACATTTAATAAAATATTCAGATACAAATGCAATATCTTTCATTTCCAGAACTCTGTACGGCGGTTTAATATAGGAATTGAAAAAATCAGTTCGTTAATTTGTGAGATTTTCGATTTGTTTTCCTATTAAAATAAAATTTTTGCTGATATATGATTTGGATTCCCTGGAATAGAACGAGTATTTCAGTGAATAAAATGTGTTCTTGGTGTACGGTGTTTTTGAAACAACAATGTGTCAGTCTTGGCGAAACATCCTGGCATTTCGCTGCGGCAATAGCTTTTTCCGATACGGGATTATGGATTCTATACTGTGCCGAGTGCCCGAACATTTCAAAGTTAAAACCCGGTGATTTAATTTTTATTATAGTATAAGCATTTTACCGAAATAGTTTAGATGAACTAAAATGAGAATGTATTATTCATTAAAAAAATTAATCGTCCAATATGCAGGGAAAAGCATGAAAACCGCTAGCAAGCTTCTGTTTTTACCCAACGTCAACAGCCAAATTCGACCAGCACTATACACAAAAATCTCCATTCAAATTTTATTATGTTTTAAATTTTTGTTAAAAAAAAACATAGCTTATGACCTCTCATTGGAACGATCTCCATAATCGCGGTAAGGGAATGTCAACCAAGGTTTATGTTGTTTTGACCTGCGATGGAGCACTGAAAGGGAAAAAAATTCCCATTCTGATAAGGCAAGCACTTCGAAGGGGTTTCCCCGTCATGTCCTTCCATCACATCCTGGACTGCATTGACAGTAAAACTTGTTTACTAACAGAAAATTATTAGTTAAATTTACCGAAAAATGTGTCCATTTTAAAAGATACCACCCTTGAAAAAAAACATTTTGGCAGGACACGCAACATGATCAGTGACATGAAAAAAAATGAAGAAGAAAAAAATAAAAACACCGGTCAAACTTATCTCCCCTGGTCGAAACAGTTCTTTGTACTTTGTTTTCAAAAAAAGAAGTGAAATTCTAAAAAAGGACCCCGATTAAATTTTAAAGAGACTCGTGAGTATAACCAAATCACGTCTCCCAACCACAAAAAATTGTTAAAAACCCCCCAGTTAAATTATTCTCGTGTGTTTAAACAAACACATGTTGAATGGATCACTACCTCGCTCAAGAGGTGTGCTGTTTTAAATATTTGGGGGGGGGGGGGGGGGGGGGGGTTCATTGCATTTCCACAGAATTTCTTAGACAATAATGTACACTGTGATAATATTTAATAGTGCTTCCTTCCCCGTGGCAAAGGGAAGTGAAGCAGTGCTTATTTACTGTGGTAAGAAAGTTCTGCTTTACTGGTGAAATAGGACCCAGTCACCAGTGCCTGGGATGGATTTCCACTAAAATGGGCACCAAAGGGGTAAACGATCGGCTAAACTTGACTTTAGACATTTGTTGTGGTCACAATTTATTTATTTATTGGTGTTTAATGTCACTTTTCTGCAACTATGGCCAATTGCGACCGATGGGCACAATTAGCCTTAGCTGATGAAAAGTGACCTTAAACACCAATAAATAGATAAATAAATAGCTAATGCTTCTTGCAAGGTGACT
The DNA here is from genome assembly GCA_031216915.1 of Pictodentalium vernedei. Classification (NCBI taxonomy): domain Eukaryota; kingdom Metazoa; phylum Mollusca; class Scaphopoda; order Dentaliida; family Dentaliidae; genus Pictodentalium; species Pictodentalium vernedei. The sequence goes on from CM062289.1 coordinate 313,472,737, forward strand.
AGTTTGTTCACACAATTTATTTCGTGTGTGTCGATAAGTGCAGGGTGGATTACAACTAAATCACACAGAGTGAATTATCCACTCAACTTCAACTTACAGGCGCCGATAAACAGCAGACAAGCAAGCAAATTGTCTCTTGATGGATGTGTAGATAAATCTGGTGGCCCTTAAAAAATCAGTTTGTGTAAAAAATATGAGTTCTGTAAAACATTCACTTGACAAGTGATTTGGTAGTAGTCCACCTGTCACGTACTGTGTATTTTTACCCATTAGTAGTTGAGTGCTAACTCCATGGAATACTAGTAGAGATTTTCTATTCAAAAGTGCAAACAAAACCCGATCGATATTATAGTGCTTTGAAAGAGTGCTTGTGTATATATTTTATTTAAAAGATAATATATTCTGTCATTCATGTGTGCAAATGTTTATAGATACTTGTAAAGAATTAATGTCAGATATCATTAATCACAAAACCCGATCGATATTATAGTGCTTTGAAAGTGTGCTTGCGTATATATTTTTTAAAAATATAATATGGTCTGTTATTCGTGTGTGCAAATGTTTGTAGATAAAGCATTAAAGTCAGATATCATTAATAAAAAAAATTGCTTAATAAAGTATTGTTTGTTAAAATCATTTGTCCCAAAAATCAGTCAACACAGATGACTGTCCATAAGATCATCATTGACAACTGCACTTGTTATTATTGAAGTAATTACCATGGATACTAAAAAGTTCCCCTCAAAGCCAATTGGCTTATCCTATTTTTAGACACCCTATTATGCAATCGACCAGTGGAGAGGAGAGAATATTTTAAATGGACTGTACACGTAATGTTGTTCATTTAACGCAGGTTGACTTTATTACTGACAGCCAACCGGGGAGATGAGGCTAACCAAATTAACCCATAGGTGCTAAAAACTCAAAAGATGACTTTTAATAACTATTTTATGATCAACCCTTTTCGCGCCCTCAAAAAATATAAATGAATATATTTTTTGAGGGGGCGAAGAGGGTCGATCTTAAAATAGTTATCATTAGTTATAATTAACCAATAGGTACTTGACAAAGGATGGAATCTCGGAAAAGTAACATTTGATAACGATTTTAAATATAAGGATCGGTCAGAAAATAGTTATCAAATGTCATTTTTTACAAGATTTCAGCTTGTGCCGAGTACCTCTTGATACACATGTACTAAAATTTACGAACACAAATATTGAATTTATTTGCATTACACAAACAGATTAAAATGCAGTACTGTGCGAAACAGAGTCTAAGTACTCGAGTAGTCCAATTTCACCAGCTTGAAATACTCTTTTAAAATGCCCAAGTGAATTATCAATTTTCCTGTATTTTCTTTTTTCTGGGTGCCAATTTTCCTCCTGCACTCAGCTGCAGTATCGTTGATTCCTGGAATGACTGTTCTTTCTTGAGGAAGTCTATCATTTTGAATAAGTTGGGGTGTGAACCAGCGATAAATAGACTCAACTTCCTGTGCCACCCATCGATGTGGTATGTCGTACGCGACCCAATTGTGTCAAACTGGTTCCACATGAACCGCGCATGGTCACCTTCCACCCAACAAGTGGTCACATAATCAGTAAATTGTTCAACACTGGAATTGACTGGAGCCTCCTCAAGGGTTAAAAACCAAGCATCACTAACAAGATGAACAGGCACTAACAGAAGAGCAATAGCCCTACACCACACGTTGAACTTCTGCGTTATCCTGCTACAATGTTTTTAAACCACTTTTCTGTGCGTACTTCCACTTCCAAACAGCTTGTCCAAAATGAAAAAAACATCCTTTCAGAGTCACAGTGGGAAAAGTTATTTGAATCGGGTTTTGAGCTGCAGTTTCATAATCTGTAAAGACTTGTCTCGGTGCAGGGTTAATTCCAAATTGTCCAGCTCTCTCTACCACAAGTCGAAAAAATCTTTCATATGTTTGCTGGGTATTATTGGGCAATAGCCCAAACACTAAAGGACACATCTTATTTTCGACAAACGCATGAATGCTATACATCTGAAAAAACACGTTAGGGCACTTATTGAATGTTCCGTCACAGAAATAAATTTCTGCACATGATAGATGTTGAAGATTGTTTTCAGTTCCAAAGATAAGTATCTTGTTGTTGTCACCATCACATGCTATCAGAAAATCCTCTCCAGCAGCTGTCTTTGTGTAAATTTCAGGAAGGTATATATCAGAAGGTTGGCGTGGTAATGACGGCCTTGTTTTTGAACTGGAACGGTATAGTGCTGATCTCACACTGTAGAATGTGGGTATCTTGGAGATAAACTCTGGATCAAACTCTGCTCTATGGAAGCCTGTAAAAAAAAAATAGATTATTTTTTTAAAAAATTATTTAGAATACATTTTATGTAAAAGGAGTTGGTGTGATGAGTGTCAATGCAAAATCACAACACCCGTGATCAACCATCAAAACAGACAAACTTGTATGAAACAAACTATAGTTTGTTTTCTTTGCGTTCTAGCTGTTAATTACTTTCAGTCGACCGGCAAAATGAGATTAACTCCAAAATTGTTTATACAACATTATGTTACAATTTATTGAAAAGTGCCTCAGGTACTCTCTGACAAATTGCATCAAAACAAATAATTATTTACAAGGGCTTTCTAAATTAAGTCTCTGATAGAATGTGTCATGTTACAAATCATTTCTGAAAAAATAATTGCCAACAGGATTGCCCTTATGTGGGGGCTGTTATCCCTGACAGGGAGGCTAGAGTGCCTCCACGCCCACTGAACCAACCATGGTTTGGCCCGGTGGGCAAAATTTTTGTTTTTAATGGGGAAAAGTCTCAATATTTATGACTAGAGGCTTTCAGAGGCAAAATGAAACAAAAAAAATTGATTTGTCATCACATGTGTTTTTGATACTCTAGTTCCACAAACCACAAATTTAATAAGTACAATTAGCCCTTTACCTAACATGAAAAGGAGACGACACAAAATTCTTGAATAACTAATTTTTTTAATTTTTTGTCTCAAAAACATAGGCTATGACCCCTCTTTGGAACGAGCTTGTTCCAAAGAGGGTTCATAACCTATGTTTTTGAGACAAAAAATGAAAAAATAATGAAAATTAACTGGACACTTTTGTGAATAGTGATGGCCGGTTTTGACTGTTACGCTGGGTAAAGGATTAATATTAGTCACAACAGAGGCAAGAAGTGCGTCAACCAGTGATTGCGAAGAAAGTTTCTGGTATCAGACTAAAATAGAACTCTCGCAATGTAATTAACACTACCTATGTCACAGTGATTGTATCCCCATTATTATTCCTGTATACAAGTACAACATGTATTTGGCCTTCAGGAGTGCTACTAACCCCTCTGATTGGGGTCTGTAGCCTCCCCCCACAGAACCACCTCTGAAGCACTCCACCAAACGTCGGAACAGATGTGTTAAAAATGACAACAGATTAGCTGAAACAGCAGAGATAAAATGAGTTGTTGACAGGGGGGCAGAATTTTTTTGCACTGTTATTTTTACAACCCACACACCCATCCTTTTTGCACTTTTTTTCCCCATCGAGTCCATTCCATTTAGACACACCTCTTACAAAACAATTGAATTGTGGGATTTGTTTTTCTGATATAGTTTCTGACATCTCATAAACTGGACTGTGAGTCCTGCTTACACTCTTTGATGGTTCCTATTCTTTAAGACCAAATTAAATTAACTCAATACAAATCGCAGCACGTGTTGCTGAGTGTCACAGAATTTTTGAGGATGTAAAGTCCTTATTTGATTGTGATAGTCAAAAAAAAGATGCAGTGAAGATGCCGTAAAGAACAGTTTGACCCATCCGATATGGACCAGTGATTATAAATATTCTCCTGTTCATGTTGGATGGATCAGAGACTACCTCTTGTGGGTCCTATTATGTTATGTTTTTGTTTATTAGTCTGTGTGAAACACACAGACTATTGCTTTTGTATGGTTTCTTTTTCTTTTTTTTCTATTTTTTTTCTTCTTTTTCTTATTCGCCTGTTTTCTGTCTTCTATGCACTTCCTTGTCCTCACGATAACTTGAAAACGAATCGTCCTATCTCGCTTATTTTTGGCATGCTGATAGAGTCACAAGTTCTTGGCCACCTATGTTTTTCAGGTCGCTAGATTTTACTGATTTTATGGAATTTTGCCTTTTTTTGTTCAATAAATATTATAAAATGTTATTGATTAGAATCTATATATATTTACAAGCTTCTGTCCCACCCTTTATGCTTAAAATGAGATAACAGTCTCAATTGTTTGATCCTAATTCTTGAATCCGACATATTTCAACTTAGTTTAGACCATTTAAACAATTAAGAATGTTCTCTTGGGCAAAACCTATGCAAATTCCTGCAACATCCACTACATCCTGCAAAATCTGATCCGAAACACGAAAAAGTTTTTAAAAGCCTGCATAGTAAAGACCAAATATGATCAAATAGATCTGAAACAAAGGCTTTATAAAACATGAGGCCCCAAGGGGCCTCAATCTCTCACCTGATAAAATGATTCAAAGAAGATTGAGCCCAAATGTGAACCAAGGGGCTTCATTTTACCTGACCCCCACCCCCCCATGGATGCTATATACCAAATATCAAAAGATTCTGATAATTGGTTCTGGAGAGAAATGTTTTTTAAATTTTGCAAATATACTGACTGCATTTTTATTATGCCCACTACAGAACAACCCCGACGGCAATTTTTTTTACCATTCAATTCTACTGATCCTAAGGATGCTTCAGATCAAATAACAGTTCTATGTTCTGTGTTGTTTGGTAATTATGGGGTTTTGTCAATATTTCTATTTTTAGATACACAATTTTTTTTGGCTTGAGTCAAGTATTTATGGCCCAATAACAGCACATACCAAATTTGGTTCAAATCGGACCATCGGTTCAGAAAATATAAATTTTGGGCCAGGCTAAAAATCTTGCCCCTCCCATTACAAAGGGAAATATTGCTCTACAAACTTACTTTAAACAAACTTGATTCTACACCTCAAAAGGAAGCACCATACCAAAAATCAAGACAATGTATCCACTGGTTCATGAGATCTTAAACAGCTATGTTGCCTCATGAACGAAAGACATCTTGTGGCATAACAGGTATATTGCTCATGGTAAGACAAGCTATGTTGCCTTTGGTAGGAAAGATCTAATGTAATTCATGGTAGAAAGAAGCTGTATTGCCTGTGGTGTTAAAGAAATCCAGGGTGTGTGGGCAGGTATATTGCCTCTTATTAGAAAAAGCTGTATTGCCTCTGGCAGGTGGATGGTGCCATATTCACGTTGAAGTGAAATGTAGGGATGAACTCAGTTTTCCTATCAAGTGTAGATGACAACAGGTGGTATCTCAGGGAACACTGAAGAGGTTGCTAATGCTGGAAAGTGTTTATTATTATAAATGAATGTGTGGTGTTACTGGTAGTTCATCATTTTATGTTTGAAATGGTCAGTTTTAAGCTCAATCCCTAGCTCGGAAGGCTGCTTCTCTGAAAATAGTTCTTTCTGCATCACTTAGGTTATTGGTATATTTCAGACTGGAGTAGATGGATTTGGGTAATGCGGCTGGAGGGTTGCAGTATTTAGTCGCACAGGTTTATTTTTGGCACTGTTATTATCCCCGCTTTCGTCGGGGATATTGTCGTTATCTCCGTCCGTATGTACGTACATACGTCCGTCCGTCCGTCCGTCCGTCCGTCCGTCCGGTGTTACATTCACTTGCATTAATGTTTAAACTATGCTAATGTGTTCAGGTATCACCAGTACATGTGCATGAAGGTTTCGGGATTTTGATCTGGTTCCAAGTGGTTCCAGTGGAACCATTTTTATCCTTAGAAAATCTTTGTCCGCTCAAAGGTTCTTAGGGTATTGAATTCGATACGTTTAAACCATGTTAACATGTTCAGATAGCATCTGTAGATGTGCATGAAGGTTTCGGAATTTTGATTTGGGTCCAAGTGGTTCCAGTGGAACCACTTTTATCCTTAGAAAATCTTTGTCCGCTCAAAGGCTCTTAGGGTATTGAATTCGAAACTTTTAAACCATGTTAACATGTTCAGATAGCATCTGTAGATGTGCATGAAGGTTTCGGAATTTTGATTTGGGTCCAAGTGGTTCCAGTGGAACCACTTTTACTCTCAGAAAATCTTTGTCCGCTCAAAGGCTCTTAGGGTATTGAATTCGAAACATTTAAACCATGTTAACATGTTCAGATAGCATCTGTAGATGTGCATGAAGGTTTCGGAATTTTGATTTTGTTCCAGGTGGTTCCAGTGGAACCACTTTTATCCTTAGAAAATCTTTGTCCGCTCAAAGGTTCTTAGGGTATTGAATTCGAAACGTTTAAACCATGTTAACATGTTCAGATAGCATCTGTAGATGTGCATGAAGGTTTCGGAATTTTGATTTGGGTCCAAGTGGTTCCAGTGAAACCACTTTTATCCTTACAAAATCTTTGTCCGCTCAAAGGCTCTTAGGGTATTGAATTCGAAATGTTTAAACCATGTTAACATGTTCAGATAGCATCTGTAGATGTGCATGAAGGTTTTGGAATTTTCATTTGGGTCCAAGTGGTTCCAGTGGAACCACTTTTACCCTCAGAAAATCTTTGTCCGCTCAAAGGCTCTTAGGGTATTGAATTCGAAACGTTTAAACCATGTTAACATGTTCAGATAGCATCTGTAGATGTGCATGAAGGTTTCGGAATTTTTATTTGGTTCCAGGTGGTTCCAGTGGAACCACTTTTATCCTTAGAAAATCTTTGTCCACACAAAGGCTCGTAGGGTATTGAATTTGAAACGTTTAAACCATGTTAACATGTTCAGATAGCATCTGTAGATGTGCATGAAGGTTTTGGAATTTTGATTTGGGTCCAAGTGGTTCCAGTGGAACCACTTTTATCCTTAGAAAGTCTTTGTCCGCTCAAAGGCTCTTAGGGTATTGAATTCGAAACGTTTAAACCATGTTAGCATGTTCAGAGAGCATCTGTAGATGTGCATGAAGGTTTCGGAATTTTGATTTGGTTCCAGGTGGTTCCAGTGGAACCACTTTTATCCTTAGAAAATCTTTGTCCGCTCAAAGGTTCTTAGGGTATTGAATTCGAAATGTTTAAACCATGTTAACATGTTCAGATAGCATCTGTAGATGTGCATGAAGGTTTCGGAATTTTGATTTGGGTCCAAGTGGTTCCAGTGGAACCACTTTTATCCTTAGAAAATCTTTGTCCGCTCAAAGGCTCTTAGGGTATTAAATTCGAAACATTTAAACCATGTTAACATGTTCAGATAGCATCTGTAGATGTGCATGAGGGTTTCACAATTTTGATTTGGGTCCAAGTGGTTCCAGTGGAACCACTTTTACCCTCAGAAAATCTTTGTCCGCTCAAAGGCTCTTAGGGTATTGAATTCGAAACGTTTAAACCATGTTAACATGTTCAGATAGCATCTGTAGATGTGTATGAAAGTTTCAGAATTTTGATTTGGTTCCAGGTGGTTCCAGTGGAACCACTTTTATCCTTAGAAAATCTTTGTCGACTTAAAGGCTCATAGGGTATTGAATTTGAAACATTTAAACCATGTTAACATGTTCAGATAGCATCTGTAGATGTGCATGAAGGTTTTGGAATTTTGATTTGGGTCCAAGTGGTTCCAGTGGAAACACTTTTACCCTCAGAAAATCTTTGTCCGCTAAAAGGCTCGTAGGGTATTCAATTTGAAACATTTAAACCATGTTAACATGTTCAGATAGCATCTGTAGATGTGCATGAAGGTTTTGGAATTTTGATTTGGGTCCAAGTGGTTCCAGTGGAACCACTTTTATCCTTAGAAAATCTTTGTCCGCTCAAAGGCTCTTAGGGTATTGAATTCGAAACATTTAAACCATGTTAACATGTTCAGATAGCATCTGTAGATGTGCATGAAGGTTTCGGAAGTTTGATTTGATTCCAGGTGGTTTCAGTGGAACCACTTTTATCCTTAGAAAATCTTTGTCCGCTCAAAGGTTCTTAGGGTATTGAATTCGAAACGTTTAAACCATGTTAACATGTTCAGGTAGCATCTGTAGATGTGCATGAAGGTTTCGGAATTTTGATTTGGGTCCAAGTGGTTCCAGTGGAACCACTTTTATCCTTAGAAAATCTTTGTCCGCTCAAAGGCTCTTAGGGTATTGAATTTGAAACGTTTAAACCATGTTAACATGTTCATATAGCATCTGTAGATGTGCATGAAGGTTTTGGAATTTTCATTTGGGTCCAAGTGGTTCCAGTGGAACCACTTTTACCCTCAGAAAATCTTTGTCCGCTCAAAGGCTCTTAGGGTATTGAATTCGAAATGTTTAAACCATGTTAACATGTTCAGATAGCATCTGTAGATGTGCATGAAGGTTTCAGAATTTTTATTTGGTTCCAGGTGGTTCCAGTGGAACCACTTTTATCCTTAGAAAATCTTTGTCCACTCAAAGGCTCTTAGGGTAATGAATTTGAAACGTTTAAACCATGTTATCATGTTCAGATAGCATCTGTAGATGTGCATTAAGGCTTCGGAATTTCAATTTGGTTCCATGTGGTTCCAGTGGAACAACTTTTATCCACAGAAAATCTTTGTCTTCTCAAAGGCTCTTAAGGTATTGAATTCGAAATGTTTAAACCATGTTAACATGTTCAGATAGCATCTGTAGATGTGCATAAAGGTTTCGGAATTTTGATTTGGTTCCAGATGGTTCCAGTGGAACCACTTTTATCCTTAGAAAAATCTTTGTCCGCTCAAAGGCTCGTAGGGTATTGAATTTGAAACGTTTAAACCATGTTAACATGTTCAGATAGCATCTGTAGATGTGCATGAAGGTTTTGGAATTTTGATTTGGGTCCAAGTGGTTTTTCAATCATGTGACAATGATGTGATCAGAACACTACCCTTTATACATCATGTTGGGTGAAGTATCTTGTTTGAAATATTGAAGTAGTTAAAAGTGGAACCACTTTTATCCTTAGAAAAATCTTTGTCCGCTCAAAGGCTCGTAGGGTATTGAATTTGAAACGTTTAAACCATGTTAACATGTTCAGATAGCATCTGTAGATGTGCATGAAGGTTTTGGAATTTTGATTTGGGTCCAAGTGGTTTTTCAATCATGTGACAATGATGTGATCAGAACACTACCCTTTATACATCATGTTGGGTGAAGTATCTTGTTTGAAATATTGAAGTAGTTTCACATGTGAGTCTTCAGAAGGAAATTAAATACTGTTTTATCATTTTAAATCACACACATGCGTGAAGCCTTTTTATCCAAGTCTGTATCCTGCACTAACCAAAAAGGAAAGTGCAAATGCGGGGATATACTATAGTGTGCTTCGCACACAAATGGCACCATCTAGTTTATTTATTGGGATTTACTTTTGACAGCTAGAGTCACCTTGTGCCAGACAGTTTTACGGGTGAGGAAGCCAGAATACCCAGAGAGAACCACCGAGCAATGGCCAGACTGCCCAACGTACTAACTTAATTCAAGCAGCAGGGTTAGCATTGGTCGAAGACAAGTGCACCATCAAGTCAGACTGCCCAATGTACTAACTTAATTCAAGCAGCAGGGTTAGTATTGGTCGAAGACAAGTGCACCATCACCTTGCAGTATGACTTAGTACACAGTGCCACCATGCCCCCATATGGGCAAGTCGAATGAAGTGCTTTGCCCAGGGACACATCTCAGTTGTACCAAGCCATGGATCTTTCAGTTTGAAGTCCAATTCTGTAACCACTGAGCATTTGGCACTGTTGGGCAAATGAAAACACTAGTGGCTCAAATACTTTTATGTTTGAAATACATCTTCAACTAGATGAGTTACAAGAGGTTTAAATGAAGCATTTTGATTTTTGTCATATCTGCTATTGGGAAAAATGCTTTCATGTTTGTCATTTTGCATCTATGTATGATTTACAAGTTCACTACTATCAGGCATCTAGGGATGTCTTGATCCACTTATTTTAACCCTTGTATCCCCTTATTAATTTTATGATAACTACTATTTCTCCTAGTAACCATTGCAGATGTCTTAGTGTTTCTATGTCATTATTGGCTGCATGTACAAAAACAATGTCAAGATAAAGGCAGCCCACCAGAAGAGTTCTTGAGGAAGAATAAACTTGGGGCAACTTTTTCAATGCAATATAAAAGGGGCAGTTTGCGGCTATCTGGAGATTTAAAGGTTATCACTGTGGGCAATAAGAGGAAGTTAAAACTACTCCCTCACAAGTTGCTGATCAACATGCTCTCATATTTTTCAAATTACACTTTTTAATTTCAAGTTATTAAATTTGTTCAGACATAACATGGGTGTGCCAGGATTTTTCAAAAGGGGTTCGACTTTGATGAAAAAGATTAATCCACATATTGCACTGGTTAAAATTTGGACCACTGCAAGGAGGTCAAATATGAACCCCAAGGACTTGATTTCAACAAACTTGAATTTGACCCAGAATGTTTTACACCAAATATCATAAGTATTCTGACTGGTAGAGCAGCAGGGAGTGCAAGTGAACTATAAATGGAAACCTGTCCCAGACCCTATAATGCTTCCCAGCCCCTGTTCCATCAGCCAACTATATAAGTTATTTATTTTTTGGTGTCTAACGTCACATATTTCTGTACAATAGCTAATTGTGACCGCAACATGGAGATAAAGTTCAGTTCAGTCAATCGTTTATGTCCATGTAACCCATTTTAGAGGACTTCCACCCCAAGCAATGATTTCAACATTTTTTTTTATTCCTCCTATGGTATAGTATGACACTTTACCATTCGATTCTACTGCTCCTGAGAATGTTTCATACCAAATAACAGTTCCCTGTTCCATGTAGTTTTGGGAAAATATGGAAAACATTTCGTTAAAATTTTATTTATCAGGTACTTTTGACTCAAAATTACCAAATACCAAATTTGGTTCAAATTGGCTCAATGTTTCAGAAAACAGAAATTTGGTTTGGGGCCAAAAATGCTGCTTTTCCCATTATAAAGGGAAATATTGCTCCAAGAACTTTGAACAAATTTTATTCTACACCTCAAAAGGAAGCTCAGTACCAAATATCCAATCATTGTACACACTGGTTTATGAGATTTTAAAAAAATTTAGGAGCATGTTCTCCCGCCCTCTCCTTATTGGGTGGGTCAAATAAATAAAGAACAATTGCCTCAAATTTACCTGAATAGGTCCAGCATTTTTGAAGGAGAATACTACGTTTATTGATGATAGACAATGGATGGAGAGAACACTATAGCTCACCCTGACTTTCAGTCAGATGTTCCAACAATCTAATGCACAGAGTGTAAAGCCAATAAAGTGGCATTCAGCACTTTTCAGTAAAGCCCTGATAGTGCCTTCTATTACAGGCCCCTGCGAATATTTGTTTGTTCAAGTCAAAGTCAAGCCGATCAACAAATTCAAGTCGAATTTGAGTCAAAAATAAGATCCCGAATATGAAAATCGAATATAAAAAAAACAACTTATTAATAAATGTCTAGGTATACATACATTTAATACTGATTAAATTGTTAAAGCAATGTGACGAATTGAGTGTGAACGGCAAGCACATGTCGTCAACATGGAACTTACAGTGTATTACCAATGTCATTTGGAATCACATGTGTTGCGTGATTCCAAATGACAACGGTAATACACTTATATTTTACAGTGGATAAAGCCATGTCCACATACACATGGAATACATCTAAGACTTTGTACAAAACCCCAAGTGACAGAGACTACATCTCACCTCAGGTACACTTCAGAAAGAAGCATCCATCGCTTCATGATATGGAAAGATCAGACAATGTCAAGCTTAAAGTCAAGAAGGGAGTAAAGCAATCACAGGTACATACAGATTCTTTGTCTCCTATTCAACCATACATTCAAGTGTGCTGCCTTGTTAATGTACGGACTGTTGAATGTTAGCATGTGTGGATAAATCATCAGCACAATGCCCAAACAATCCTAATGTGGCTATTTAAAATTGAAAATATCGCGTATGAAATCACACTTGAACACCTGGCTTTGGCCAACTTGGTTTGAATTCTATGTTTGTTCGACTCGAACATTTTTTGGGTAAGTTCGAGTCAAAAGTCGAGTCGAAAGAAAACCCATATTTGCAGGGGCCTATTCTAGCACTCAACCAGTTAAAAATGATTTTTTTTCCTCTTTGAACAATATAAATGCTTTTCACTGTTTCATTAGATATAGGGTTAAATCAAGGAGTTTGGGGATAATTAGGTCTAAGACTGCATGCAATTGAACTTTTGATAGGTCTTGGGGGTAAGGAACCCAAACAAAAACAATACAATTTACAAATAGAAAGATGTTATATATAATTCAGAGAGTTTTGCTACAATATATTTATTTACAAAATATGCAATCTGAATACAAGATAAATAGCAGTTCTTTAAAATTCAAACATAACCATATTTATCAGTGTTATAGAGTTTGAGTACAGAAAATACACTTTTAATTCAACCTTAGACACAGGAAATATAAATTAAATAATCACATCAGATTGCCCAATATCTTGTTTTTCAAGGGTATTCAGGGAAGATGCCAATACTCAAGGATATTCCACGTCCTTTACAAGGGATTTTCCAAATTTGAGGATTTTCAAGGAACCACAGAAAGACTGATATACTTAACCCTTTACCTACCGAATCTCCCACATCTGCCCGATGAGCTCATTCCAATGAGGGGGTCACATGATATGGTTTTGTTGAAATTTGTAGAAACACAATTCAACAAATAGCAATTAAAATAATTTTGATATTCTCTGTGTTGGGTAAAGGGTTAAGGTATTTCATTTATTAGAGATCAAACTTTATCTAGATAAACACACATAGGGCTCCACGTCAAACCTACTGAAGAATTTCAATGAGTTTTCCGTTACTGTTATTATCCAGGGCTGGGGCCAGAGCACTCAGTACTCAAAGTACCAGTTATTGCCAAAGTACTCATTACTTGTACTTGTAAAATTTCAAATACTCATACTCATTACTTTCAGGTCAATACTCTTGAATTGAGTATTTTACAAGTAATTTATATGAAAAATTTAGATATAAAAATGTATTTGATCCATTTGCTGGTATACTTGGTTTTAGCTGAAGTCATCAATTCAGTGATGCATTGCAAGCCTTTTGTGGCTTTGTTTTTACCAATAATAGTTGTCAGTTGGTCAGTTGTTTTTATCTTCTTTATTTAATCTGATTAGTATATAAACATGTTCAGAATTAGCCAAACATATAAACCATCATATTAAAAAGATTTCTTATTAGTTTACCAAGTCAAACAGACTTGTTTACCAATAAGATGGTATGACCACTGATTTTGGATGTTCACTATTGTTTTGATATCATCCGAGTATTATTTTACATACATTCAATAGGGATTATTGTGAACCAAGTGCCATACTCTCAAGGGTTAACTGATTTCAATAACACCTTTCAGCTTACATGGTAAACATGCCCACTAAATTATTTACTGGTGTTTAGGATCACATATTTCTGCACAATGGCTAATTATGCCAGCAACATGGAGATAAAGCCAAGTTTAGTCAATTGTTTATACACATCTTGCCAATTTTAGAGGACTTCCACCCCAAGAATTGATGATTGGGTCCTGTTTTATCAGTAAAACAGAGCTTGTTCACCACAGTATCACAGTAAACAAGCACTGCTTCACTACACGGGGATGCCCTCTAATTAACTTATTACCCTTGAAAATGTGACGCAAGACAAAACTGGGCTGTTTTTATTCACTGGCAATATTAACTGTTTGAGAGCTAGCTTGTTTCTGGTGGTCTGAATTTGTTATTTACACAATTTGTTTTATTACAAGGGCACTCTCCAATAATATGAGATAAAACAAATTTATATAACAAAATATTATTTGCATCTGACTGAATATGATGCATGGGCAAGGAAAATGGTTTCTTCTCTGGTGCCCTCATTTTTTTTTGAAAGCCCTAATAGTGGCTTCTTGAACTCCACCAGTTAATTGGATAATTTTAATGGATATGCGATGTAATGGGGTTGCGAGTAAAAGCAGACAAATTGTAGTTTAAAGACAAAGCACCGTTACCACAGCTGATGTTTGGGTTGGTTCCATACCATGGCTCAATATTATCCATCAAATACTGGCATCTTAGTGCAAGCCAAAACAAAATGTTTATGGACTAAAACAATTATATTTGTATCAGTGGCATAGATACAGAGGATGCAAACTCAGTTTCTCCACTCCTCCCCTCAAAAGAATGTCGAACCATTTGCAGAATTGGTGGTAAATCTTTCAGATTTCTAGTCTTGGAAGTATATATGAATTAAAATGGAAAGGGAGAATGGCCAGGTACAAGTCAACTTCTACACAAGACAACCTGTACCAGTCAAGTCGTGCCCCCAAAAAAGTGAACTCATACCCACTGTTTGCAAGACGTATTGTACCCAAAATAAGTCAACTCGTACCTTATACCAAATGGGCCTTTTTTCCCTTTTTCAAACACTGTATTATTACCGGCATCTTTTCATGACCTAGTATATGTTTCTTTCACCAATCATTGTTTTGTTACTGTTATTATCAATTGTCATTGGTGTCATCCCAACAAGACGAATTCCAACAATACGAATGGGTAAAATATTCTTATAAGATGATCCCAACAAGATGAATGGGTAAAATATCCCAACAAGACGAGTCCAACAAGACAAATCCTAGGGCCCTGCGAGTCGGATATTTTAGTTTCAGTTGATTCTCAATTTGATTCTAGTTTAAAACTTGAGATCGCAGGGCCCTAACGAATCCAAACAAGTACAAAACTTTATTTATCATTAATTATAGGGGAAAATAATTTAAAAAAAAAAGTGCCACCTCTTTATGTTCTAAGTCAGAGAAGTGCCATAACTCTGCCAAAAATTATCGTACCAAGCCAACTATCAATCCCAACCTCTATAAAATAGTTATAAACAACCTGTATTATGTGGTTATAATCCTATGTACAAAATTTTGTTTCATATCATTCAGTCAAACTAAAGTTATCGTCTCGAAACCAATATTAACATGTCTTTTAAATCGGGAAAGAGCCATGACTCTTCCAAAAAATACTGGACCAAGCCCACTATCAATCCCAACCTGTATTATATGGTTATAAACCTATGTACAAAATTTTGTTTCATTCGTTCAATCAACTAAAGTTATCATCTGGAAACCAATATCAACATGGTAAAAGGGCTATAACTCAGCCAAAAAATATTGGTCTGATCTCACTATCAATCTCGATCTGTATTATGTGGTTATAAACCTACATATAAAATTTTGTTTCATTTCGATCAGTCAAACTAAGTTATCGTCCAGAAACCGTATTCGGGACAGACATTCTGACATACATATGGACAAGACTAACCCTGTCAAAATTGGCGGGGCAAAATAAAATGTTTGTATTTACACTATTTGTGGTATTTTGGGGTGATTTTTACCTTTTTTGAGCAGTTACTGAGCATTTATTATTTTTTGTCTTTTTTCATCTTGATCAGCCACAATCACTATTTAGCTAGAGCAAGAGTTTGTTTCAATAGTACAGGTAATTTCAATAGTTATATAGTTTTGTTTTGTTTTTTTCTTTACCCTTCTCATATAGTTTTGCCTAAAACCTAAAAATAAATGGGCATTACGTGTACAGTCCATTAAAGACCCAGTTTTCATCACCCCTGATTTCTAGTGCTAAACTAGGGGTGATGAACCCCTTTGCGTTACTATCTATAGCATTGGGAAAATACCAAGTGTAATCAATTAACCATGCTTTCAGTACGGCCTGACAAAAAAATCATACCTCGTGAACTAAATGTCGAACAGGCAAGATTTGAATCAATCAAAAGACAAGACGCACTGTCACGGTGCCGAAGCTGCGGCGATTTGTGCAATGCCGATGATGTTTTAAAACTCACTGGTGACAAACTCGTTGGTGACAGACCAACCGACAGACAGATTGACATTGCCACATATAGAGCTGCTTGTTGCAGCTAAAAACTATTTTGTTTGAAAATTCATAACCACAAGAAAATTATGAATTTGATGGGCCAACGTGTCGAAAAAGTGTCAATAATACAACATTTTAATCTAAATACTCTCTATTTTAATCTTTCCCAAGAGATTTGGGAAAGAAAAGTGGTGTAAAAACACCACGAAAAAATAAGCCAAAACTGGGTCGAGCGCCATCGGCGAACACCCAGTATGGGATGCTCTTCCATAGTACAAATCCACGACTACCGTAAAACAGTGCGCAGTGCGTCAATTCATCATTCTTTTGATTCCGACAACACAGGAGTTATGTGATCAGCGGGGAGGAAGGATTCTTACCCGAATAAGAAGACGGGAGGGCCTCCATGTAAACAATTGCGGTAGGTATAATAAGAAAGGAAATTTACTATAAAATTTATATTTCTTATCAACCTACCTCAATTGTTTACTACAGGCTGAATAGACAAAAGGATGGAGGGAATCACATAACCAACCCACACATAACTCAACAGCACTGGAACCGTGGACAGAGGAAGAGATCCCTAGGCCTATCAAACCATAGCATCACAAACATTAGAAAAGACAATGAAAGATGAGGCGTATGGTGAAGTGCGACGCACAGACAGAAAGGTCAGTAACAGCACAGAGCTGAAACTGACCCTGAAAAAGGTGAAAGGCTGGGATAGACAACAGCCTGAGCCAAAGAAAGAGGGCCCCAAGGACCAAGGGCCTCTATCGGCTCCTGTAACTGTCACAGATAAAAGGAGAATGTAGCATTTCTCCAGTAGGCTGCCAGTATAACATCCGTCATCCGACAACATGACAGAGTTATTAAAAGAGGAATACAATGCACGCACCTCTTGGCCGAAAAAACAATTGGGAATACAATCACCAGTAGCTAGACAAGTGGAAGCTGCACGAATAGCAAGACAAATCCATCGAGAAATGGATGCAGGAGAGATCTGGCATGTGAGAAAACACATTTTCATCCAGGATAAAGGCGCAGATGCCCCCCCCCCACCCAGAAGCAGAGAAGCGCCCAAGAAAGCGACCATCTTGGAGTAAACTGCAAAGTCCTAGGCCTTTTCAAGGAAAAGAGCTGAACAAGCTTGGAGAGGCAAGGATGAGTGTCGAAACAATGCAGTACCACATATGAAAAAAGGTCTCCAAAGCATGGACTTGTACCCATTGCTGGAGACACCCAGAAACAAACATAAACCAGAAACTCTGCAAGCGGTGTGATCGAAGGAGTGACGGAAGCAACAGAGTGATCGCACACCATCGACAGAAGAACCTTCCACCTAGCCACAGAGGCTAAACCAGTGGAGTGAGTGCCTCCTTAAAGAAGAAAAGCAACTCCACTGCGTGTCTCGAAAAACCACTACAGAGGAGACAGGACCCGATAAAAGACATGTGCGAAGGCACAATGAAGTCGGGTCAACTTGAAAGCTCATCGGGCGACTTTGGCAAAGAAAGTTGCGATGTAGAGGGAGACATGCCGGAACCGCAGCTAACAGAGAGCGGAGCAGATTGATCCACACCCACCGAGGCGACGACTGCAGGTTCATATCTGGGAGAGAACCTGAGGTGGAATCGGAACCGGCAGGAAGGCGTAACAGACAAGACCGTCCCAAAGGAGGGCCAGAGCGGCCACGGCGAAAGCCCGAGCATCTGGACACAGGGACACGAAAGTGTCCACCTGATGATTCCAACGAGCCACAAAGAGATCGATGGAACCCGCCATTTGGAGCATCCACTCGGTGGAGAAAAAACCTGCCCCATCGGGACAGGGAGTCGGCTAGGACATTCAGACGACCGGAAATGTGACGAACAACCACACTGGCATTGACATCCTGAGCGAGCAGTAGAAGATCCCGAGCCAATTCGTACATTGGAACCGAGTGCGTGCCGCCCTGGTCCCGAATGTAAGCAACCACTGTCGAATTGTCGAACAATAGAAGGACCTGACGATTCGACAGGTGAGGGATCCACTGCCTGAAACTCAGAAGAAGAGCAAGAAGCTCTGCTGGCTGATGTGTATCCTGGTCCCACATCCTGTGAAGGGAAAGACCTCGAGGATCCAATGTCGCACCCCATCCGAGATCACTGACATCTGCCGTCAGAACGCGATCGGACGTGGGTAAGTCCAACAGGACACCCAGCGTGATCCACTGAAGGTTCGTCCAGTGGAGAAGGTGAGGATAAGAGAATCTGGTAACTGAAGCACCAGATCCAGAGAATCAACATTCGGCCTCCAACGACTGAGCAGAAAGTGTTGGAGAGGTCTGACATGCAGCCGACCTAGAGGAATGAGATCCGTCACCGAACCGCAGAGACCGATCAGCCAGAGAATACTCCGTGCCGTCGCGGATGTGGACTGAGACAGAGTCAAAAGCTGAGAGAATCACAGCCTTGGCCTGGGGAACCGCCACCAAATTGAATTGGGTGCGGAAAGCCATCCCCAGATGACAAAACGACTGAGAAGGGACCAGTTCCGACCTCTCCTCGTTGACTCTGAATCCAAGCGACGTGAGCAAGCTCAACAGAGTGGCGACATCCGACTCCAGTAAGGCAGCATTGGAATGCCTCTGGAGGATATCGTCCAGATATGCCGAAGTAGTCACCCTGGACTGTGTGTGATAGAAAGCTATCACATGCGACATCAGTCAGGTGAAGGCCCAAGGAGCCAGGTTGAGGCCAAAAGGCATGGCCTTGGACTGGTAAACTCGCCCCAGAAAAGCGAACCTGAGATACTTCTGTGATGCCCGATGAATCGGAACGTGAAAGTAAGCGTCTCGCAGGTCGAAGCTGGAAGCGAAATACCCTGGTGAATTGAACGGCGGACCGGCCTGAAAGTCTCCATGCTGAACTTGGGAGCAATGATAGACTGGTTGAGGATACTCAGATCGATAACCGGTCGGAGTCGGCCATCCTTCTTCGGCACCAAGAACAGGCGGGAATAGAACCCCACTGACTGAATGTTCCTGATGACCTCGATCGCCGCCTTTGTCAGGAGATTGTCTATCTCTGTGGACAAAAGTTCCCGACGTAAAACGTCTGAAGGAACTGTGGTTGGAAGAGGCACCCTGGACAGAGCGGGGCACCTTCGGAAGGATATTCGCAGCCTGGACCAAACAACATCTAACACCCAAGGATCAGATGTAATGGTGCCCAACGGTCTACAAACTCTGCTATCCTTCCTCCAACCGGGGACGAGTCGAGGTGAGGACCTTCATTTCGAGGCCCGCGAGAGGAGAAACCACCTCCTCAACTGAATGAAGAATCCTGATACTTCCCTCTAGTCTGCCGACGCTTACCCTTACCCCTTGAGTAAAAAGTAGAAGCGGTGGCAGAAGGATCAGCCTTTTGCTTCGCAGAGGAAGCAGAAGGGTACTTGTTAGGCTTGGAACGGACCCTGCCTCCCCTAGAAGGCTGATCAAGCTGAAGAAACAGCAGCTGATCTTTGGAATGACGTAGGACGTCATCCCAGACCGTCGACCTGGAACCATGGAAAAGTTGCAGACCTGCCAAAGAAGCAGATCGAAGAGTAGCGTGCTGCTCCTCAGAAAGGGATCGGTCTATGTCCAGCACAGAGTCCCTTCGAACTAATTCAAGATTAGCCGTGTTACAGGCATGCATGTGAGTAAGATGCATGAGCGCCTTGGACAGCACACACAAAGGAGTCTGTACCTCGTCAAACTTATCTGGAGGCAGATAAGCAGCTAAAGCTGAGACGACGTGATCTGAGAGAGAAAGCATACTAAGCATCTCTCTCGATAAGCCCAACGTGGACTCCAGAGTCATCATCGGAATGACGGCAGATTTGGGCTTGGAAAGCCCGAGGGAATTGGAGTCCTGATCCAAAACCATCAAAGTCTGGCAGACTGACGGATTGGCGGAATTGTAGTAACGATAACGTGCCAGAGGCAAAAAGGTGTCAACCCTGGTGAAGAACAGAGCCTTCATAGCCTTCGAACTCAGCTTAGAGTCCAAGGCTGAAAATGCAATGCTTCAACCAACTGTACCGACTGGCACGGTCGAAGACCCCCAGAAGCAGGTTGCTCCATAGGCTGTTGGCACGCGACCGATGATCGCGGCCTGGCTGACACTGTCGGCTGGTTTGATGGTTTGAGATCCGGAAGGAACCCAAACACAAAATCAAGAGCTGCCCCCAAGTCTGAAGACTGCTGGCTCTCGACATCAAGCATGTCTGACTCTTACCCTGAGTCGGAAGACACATAGCCCATCGTGGGCAAACCAGCTGACACCTCCCATGGTGTCGGAACACCAGGGGGATCAGAAAGCGGCCTGTTTCCAATCCCGGGAGGTGGCACCATAGGGGGCGCCTGGAAACCACTTGCTGGAAGCAACGGGAAGGCTCTTTGACAGAACCTGAGTGAGTAAGGAGAGGGCCTCCCTAAGCTCACTGCGCCTACTGGCTGGTTCGACAGGGGAACGAACCGGCAAAGTGGCTTCACCTCTGACCCTCTTAACCAGCAAAGGGTCACGATCCTCCAAAACACCCGACGCGGGATGACGAGCGGCAGCTGAAACGTCTGAAGGCAGACGTGTATAGGGGTACGACCCGAGGATCAACATAGCGGGAACTCATGAGAGTCACCGCGCACCTCTGTGGGGCAGAAGGTCCAGGCTGCACAAAAGACGTTGGTCCCCCAAAACTGGTCGTGTGGCTAGAAGGAGTAGACGGAAACGCCACAGAGTTCATAGTGTCCCCACTAAGAACATCCGAATCCAATAACACAACTGTGGTGCTCGATGGCGCAGAGACTACAGTAGAGGGTCCGGCCGGCAGCCACTTCCAACTTCGCCGAGTTGAAGTCAGGGAAGGCTGAGGCCGATACCCCCACGTCTACACTCCCAGACACCGCAGCAGATCACTGCAGGTATAAAACTACTGTGCTCAACGGCTGAGAGGACACAGTAGGGGGTTCAGTCGGCAGCCACTTCCTACTTCCCAGAGTTAAAGTCGGGGAAGGCTGAGGCCGATACCCCACAACCATACTACAGACATCCCTGCAGACCTGGATAAGCCGAGGCCGGCTAAAAACGGTGCCCAATGATGTTGTAGACGGAACAGCAGTAGCAGCAGATACGACGGGAGCTGTTGGAACTGGCGGAAAAGCGGAGAGAGCCACCTAGCTCAGCCTCCAAAGGAGGAGTCACAACCCTAGTGACAGCCTCAGATGTCGACTGGAGAGGGCGCATAGTTCCGGAACCAGAAATCTCTTCACCAGAAATCCAACAGCTCCCGCAGTATCCACCATGGTAAAAAACTGCACATTCCCCATGGAAGGGGAATAACTCTCACCAGACATGGTCGAGTCGGGAAGCCCTGAAACGACAGTGTTCACCACCCCCTGCTGGTGCAGGAGGAGCTGCACATCCCCCACTGAGGGGGAGCAATTCTCACCAGACGTGGTCGAGTCGGGCGACCCCGAAACGACAACGTTCCCACCCTCCGCAGGAGCGGGAGGAGCTGCACATCCCCCATGGAGGGCGTAAAACTCACACCAGATGTGGTCGAGTTGGGGGGCCCCCGAAACAAGTCCCCCCAGCTCCCCCCCCCCCCCTTGCGAGGGCAGGAGGAGCTGCACATCCCCCATGGAGGGGGTAAACTCACACCAGACGTGGTCGAGTCGGGAGGCTCCCTAAACGACAGCATTCCACACCACCCGTGGGTGCGGCAGAAACGGCCACAAGAACGCACCAAGGCAAGGGCAAAAGGAATTGCCTTAAAGGAACCAAACTGGAAATAACAGAGGTGAGAGCAGTAGAAGAAAAAGGTGAACTCAACACAAACAGAAAGTAGAAGAACACCCTCAACTACGAGAGAAGGTGGCAGAAAAAAAACCGGTGGGTACACGACAGAACCCAGACGGTCGACAGGGACCGAAAAAACAGAAATTCAGCCCTCAACAGAGTGAAGAAATCCTGTCCAGACAGTCCCTGATTGACACCTAACTCCAATAACAATTAAATTCATCAAACGAAAAATTCATTGTCGAATCGCGTGATGTCGAAAACAAAACATTCGCGAAAACGGAATAGTAAATAATAAACAATTAGAATGTGGTTGAAAATATAAACGAGAATATATAAAACACAGTCCTGTTATTATACGATCTTCAGATCCATAATTCCAGTCACAGGAAAACCATTATTGACGAGTTAAAATATCACTGTTACGGAACAAGATGGCACACATCCATCACGTGTGCGGATAATCAAAAGAATGACGAATTGAAGCACTGCGCACTGTTTTACGGTAGTCGTGGATTTGTACCGATGGCACTCGACCCAGTTTTGGCTTATTTTTTCGTGGTGTTTTTACACCACTTTTCTTTCCCAAATCTCTTGGGAAAGATTAAAATAGAGAGTATTTTATCCGAGTTAGGTTCTTCCACTGTAGTGCAAGCCTGTAGTAAACAATTGAGGTAGGTTGATAAGAAATCTATTTTTCTCAACTGTTTTGATTTTTTTTATTCTATTTTTTATCTTCGACCTTTTTTCATTTTTAAACTTGTTCACTAATTATCATTCCCGAACTCAGGAGTATCCCAGCTAATCTTTATGAAAAACAATTGTTCTCGCCTTGCTGATATATAAATAATGTGTGCAAATACAACGGAGACAGCTCACAAAAGCATATGCTTGCTGCTGAATCCATTTTCGGTTTTTGTTCCATATATATCGTCTGTAATTTTGTTTTCTATTATTGAGTCTATTGAACTCAGATATAAATATTGATTAAACTAGAAATGTGTATCTTTAAAAAATTAATTGCTTGTGTTTGCGTTCAATGCTGTTCAATTAAATTCATTCACGTTTGTTTTTATTAAACCCATGGAAAAATATGCGTGAACGGTAAACTCTATGGAGTCGACAGTACTCATTACAATTTAAGCCCACCATGTAAAAATTTAATAAACATCATTGTAAATGACACTCAGGCAAATAAATATGGGAATACTGGTACTCTAAGTGAATTCAAAGTGCATAACGGCATGCTAAAATCTAATAGAAATAAGTTTTTCTATTATTTACTGGCTCTTGGCAAGATGCAAGCTCCCCCCCCCCCCCCCCCCCCTCACCCCTCTGGAAAAATTAGGTCTCTCCCACAAAAATTTATTTATTTATTTATTTATTGGTGTTTAAGGTCACATACTTATGCACAATGGCTAAAGTGTGACCTCCCACCAACCTTTAATACCATTGTATACCCTACCCATTTCCCCAAAGCGAGACATCACTTGTCAGAGAATCAATGAATTAAGGCTTGAATTTAATCACCCAGGTTTTGGACCCCTCATTATAATTTGTACAGATCTGTACTTGTGATGACATACTGATATCCTGTTAGCTTTCATTAACTGGAATCGAAAAATTACATTTTCCAACAATAACCCCCACACCACCCCACCCCCAAAAAGAAAGACCATGAGCAATTTTAATTATTCATTCGCCATAATATTGTTGAATACAGAAATTGTTTTAACTTAATTTAAAGTCAAAACATAGCCTGCAAGATCAACGTAGACCTTACATATCAAAGTCAATGCTCATTACATGCATTTTAGTTTGATTACCACTAAATCACTGTGGGTGTGTGGAGGTGTGGAGAGGGGGGGGGGGGGGGGGTAACTATTATTTATAAATTTAATAGTTTAGCAAAAGAGCTAGTCATCTTTCAATGGTTGTGGGTGGCTCCTAAGATTTTGTCCAGAAATTTTAAGAATTAGTCACCACAACCAGTGACATGGAAATCCTCCAATAAATAAATAATAAATAAATATCACACTCTCGTGTCTTTTGCCCCCTCCCCACCTCCACTGTTGATTTTTTCTGAAGTTTATCCCAAGATTATAAACTGAGACAGAGGTCTGAAAACTAATTTTCTCTGTTAAATAAATGTAAAGTTATTCAAATTGCCAAGTGATCCTGTTCGACTATTAATTTGAAGTTAACATGTGCAAAACAATAGGCTGCTAAGAGTCAGTGAACAAAAGAAGCTTTAAACAATGATAAGTAGTAGTTCGTAGTATGTCACTGGTTGCTAATACCCCTGTAGTGACTGTCTTATTAAAATAATAATAATTAACAATAATTTTAAAGCCTAGAATCCACACACAGTGCTCAATGACTGTACAATAATTGCATACATACATATACACACATACACATACATTCTCTCACAGATACATTGATCACTATTATCATTTATTGGTTCTCAAGTGCCACATCAGCAACCGAGGCTGTCTCGTGGAGATAAGCAACAGAACCTAAAAGAAAAAGGGTATTGAATTAAAATTTTTTTTTTAAAAATACAACTTTTCCAAAACAAGTATGTGAGTGTGTAACTTGACGAGTAATGAGACAATCCTCACTGACTCAGTCACACCCACTCACCTGGTAATGTCAGTTTATGACCAAAATTAAAAGACCACTGAAGGAAATGCCTTTCGAAAAAGGTAGGTTTTAGTACCAGACTTGAATGATTCAAATCATTTACTATTTTTTATGTCGATTGGAAGAGAATTCCAAAGCCTTGGGCCAGCAACCTATCACCAGCACTAGTAAATTCAGATACGGGCTGAACCAGATTGAGTTGACCTGATGACCTACGAGACCTAGGTGGTTTGTGGATGGTAAGCAGATCGGACAAGTAGGATGGTGCAGATCCTGAGATACACTTAAACACCAAAAGGACAATTTTAAATTGAATTAAAAGATTTATTGCCACAGGTTTTAATTAATGAACAAACAATTGTAATTCCATGTGTTTAACAAGTTCAATAGACTTTGTGAGGTGTGACTTTTGTATCCACAGCCACAGAAATGGAGGGGTCGGGTGCTGGAAGGGGGCACCACCTCACCGGGTTCCATATCGCCCACCCCCAACACACTGTTCAACACAATGTTTTTGTTTGTTTGTGTGCGTGTGTGTTTGTTTATTTATTGTTTACAATTGTTCAACATTTGCCATATGTACATGTAAATGGAAGAGTATGTACACTCACTTGTAGATCTGGCCTGAACAAATTCACAAAATACAGGAATTTGGGGGAGGGGGGGGGGGGGGGGTTTGCCATAAAAACATAGGGCCATGCAGGAGCTGAGGTTGGATTCTCAAATAGGGGGGTGGGGGGGGGGGGGGGCTGAGCAATATTAAGCGGCAGCATTGCGTAGTCATGACCCAAGGAACCAAGTCTGAGAGTTCGGTGGGCCTTGGAGATGGAGCGCCCCTCCCTGGAGTAGGGGTTCAGTGGCTATCCCACACAGAAATGTTTTTAAAAATCTAGTGTACTGAATATCTCAGATAAAATTGCTCCCAACTGGACTGGAGGTAACTGTCTGAACATTACCTAAACCGAACACTGTACAAAAGTTTTGTCTCAATAGGCTTATGGGTGTAAAATGCGATAGATAGATGAAAGTAGTTAAAATAAGGTTTGATTTGGGTGCTGCCCCCCTTCGATAGCTCCACCACTTATCGAATGTGAATTCCAATTGTCCACATACCATCTCGTTTGGAGAATATTCTTTGGTGTGATTTCTTGCTTGCCCTTGACCAAAACCAACATGTTGGCATGTATATTGGAGGACATTTTGCCATGGAAGTCAACTCCCTCCCGAATTTCTTTTTTTGTAAATATTCTTAGACATGAATTTGAGGATGGATGAGTGATTTCCCTCAATAAACAGGGCACATCTTCACGTGCATGGAAATGTCTGTTTTTTAGCAAATGAAATCTACTGGGCAAGGCACTTAATCCTGATTGCCTACATGGGGACACAGTGGCGATGTTTACTAAGGCATTATGCACGTTGATGGTGCACTTGTCACTGACCCCCTCCGATAATCTCCTCCAATGTGACATTTGGCCATCGGTAGTGGTCCTATGGGGGAGTGGGGTATTCAATATGTGATATCAGCAGTGATCAAAGATTTCATGTTGAGGGAAAGTGAACAAGTGTTTGACCACCGAGGTGGTATTAGTCCCCTACGGCGCTTTTGTGACATAAGGTGTTTTTGTCACAGAAGACACTAGAGTATATAAGCATCTTGGATTTTGAAAAAAAAATATTGAGCGTGCATAATCCCCTCACAACCCTTTATCCATATACCATATATGAAAGGCATAGCTTGAACCATGTTGGAGGGAGGGGTGGTAACATAAAATAGAGAAAAAAGCTTAAAAAACACAACAATAATAGCCGCCATTCTGCCATCTTGGATTTTGAAAAATACATATTGACTGTGCATCATCCCCTCAGAACCATTTATCCATGTACCAAATATGAAAGGTGTAGCTTGAAGCATATTAGAGGGAGAGGTAGTAACATAAAAACAGACACAGACAGACAGACAGACAGACAGACAGACAGATGGAGAGACAGACAGATTTTAGATTTTGAAAAAAAAATATTGAGCTTGCATAATCCCCTCACAATCCCTTTATCCATGTACCATATATGAAAAGTGCAGCTTGAACCATGTTGGAGGGAGCAGTGGTAACAAAAAATAGAGAAAAAAGCTTAAAAAACACAACAGAAATGGTTGCCATGGCGCCATCTTGAACTTTGGAAAACAAGTATTGAACGTGCAACATCCCATTACAACCCTCTATCCATGTGCCAGATATAAAAAGTGTAGCTTGAACCATGTTGGAGTGAGGGGTGGTAACATAAAATAGAGAAAAAAGCTTAAAAAACACAACAAAAATGGCCGCCATGCTGCCATCTTGGATTTTGAAGAAAAAATATTGAACGTGCATCATCCCCTCCCAACCCTCTATCCATGTGCCAAATATGCAAAGTGTAGCTTGAACCATATTGGTGGGAGGGGTGGTAACATGAAAATAGAGAAAAAAGCTTAAAAACACAACAAAAATGGCCGCCATTCCGCCATCTTGGATTTTTAAAAAAAAATTTTGAGCGTGCATCATCCCCTCAGAACCATTTATCCATGTACCAAATATGAAAGGTGTAGCTTGAATCATGTTGGTGGGAGGGGTGGTAACATGAAAATAGAGAAAAAAAGCTTAAAAAACACAACAAAAATGGCCGCCATTCCGCCATCTTGGATTTTGAAAAAAAAATTTTGAGCATGCATCATCCCCTCAGAACCATTTATCAATGCACCAAATATGAAAGGTGTAGCTTGAACCACGTTGGTGGGAGGGGTGGTAACATGAAAATAGAGAAAAAAAGCTTCAAAAACACAACAAAAATGGCCGCCATTCCGCCATCTTGGATTTTGAAAAAAAAATTTTGAGCGTGCATCATCCCCTCAGAATCATTTATCCATGTACCAAATATGAAAGGTGTAGCTTGAACCATTTTGGTGGGAGGGGTAATAACATGAAAATAGACAAAAAAAGCTTAAAAAACACAACAAAAATGGCCGCCATTCTGCCATCTTGGATTTTGAAAAAAAAATTTTGAGCGTGCATCATCCCCTCAGAACCATTTATCCATGTACCAAATATGAAAGGTGTAGCTTAAAGCATGTTGGAGGGAGAGGTGGTAACATAAAAAACAGACAGACTGACAGACAGACAGAGACAGATGGACGGACGGACGGATGGACGGACAGACGGACGGAGTGCAATCCTATAGTCCCCTTACGGTTCCCGTAGGGGACTAATAAAATTCAATGTTGGCTTGTATTACAATTGCTGTGGAGAATATGGACTTAATCCACAGCTACGTCACTTTTCCTTTGTTCTGTTGATGTTTTATCGTACAAATATATCGGCATAATGTACTGTAAAAGGTGATAAGCCCAGATATTTGTATCGTTTAAGATATTTGGACGGTACAAATATCTGGACAAAAGACCATTGTTTGTTGAGTTAAGTGAGATTGATTAACACAGAAAGACATTGTCGCGAGTGTTGCAAACATTGAAGAGAGGAAACTCTTCCAGTCCTGTTTATATCGCTTTATCGTTAATTTTCACACATTCAGAAAATATTTGATTCGCTCGGTTATGGGAGTGTGCGTGTGGTGAGGGGGGTGGTGAGTGATTGTTTACAACATGTGTGTAAGAAGCATTGTGCACTCGGAGGAACGGCCATAGAAGGGAACTAGCACACTGATATTCGTTATTGGTGGCTTACGAACCTCTGCGTCTGACATGGTGCCCAAAGCTATTTTTGGAACTAAAACATTCTAAAGAAAACGCATTGTTTGCTACTTTTCTGACCAATTCACCAAACAGGTGAAGATTGTTTCGTCACGGTGAAGAAACATGTTAACTCTTTGCCCAACTTAATGCCAAACACCACACAGCGCTATATCCATTACATATTCATTAAACTGTTATTATTTTTTGAATTGTTGTCTTAGAAATATAGATTATGGTCCATCATTCGAACGACCTTATTGAGCTCGTTCCAATGAGGGGCAATAAGTTATGTTTTTAAGACAAAATTTGAGAATTAGTTTAAACATCTTCTAACCGTGTTGGGTAAAGGGTTAATTATTTTGTGAATTGTTTGCACTTTTTAGATAAATCATACGAGGTATCTTTGATCATACTTTAGGAGTAAACAGCATGTGTACCCCATTTCTTCCACTATCCAAGAGCATTGTAAGCCCGCCCCCTCCCACCCCTTCCACTCACAACCCTTAAATATTATTTTGGCATGGTATCTCTCTCTCTCTCGTTCCCTCTGTCTCTGTGTGTGTCTCTCTCTCTTTTGTCGATCGTTTTGTCATTTGGCAATTGTTGAACTTGTATTTGCGAAAGTGTTAAATCGTCTATTTCATCGGTATGCCAAATTGTTTTGTTTTCAGCATCTTCTACTGCCTGACTCAATAAAAAATCTTCCCTGTCATCACCATTCCACATGATTCCACTCTTCAGATATCGAATATTTGTTAAAAATATGGGTTTAGAAATAGATACTTTAAAATTTGTGTGTACACAGTCGTTAACTCGCGAATATTATTAAATTTGCAATTGGGATATCACATTGCTCACACAATCACTCGCACGGATGACGATGTGATGCGTGTTCAGTTTATATCAATTATACTGTCACACTTACACTTAACATATCTATTGTATATTCAGTGGACGTTTCAGATAAGTAACAATGAGATATATCCATTTAATTTTGGGGGGCGATAAGTAATTGTAAAACGCATTTTGACCATATTTTCACTTAAAATAAATTAAGCCAATTTTTTTTTGTTGACATTCCTAAATAGGAAAGGGCTGTGGATTAAAATAGATATACCACACTTTTTGTGATGTATGGCGAGATAACTGTACAGTTTTCAGGAGTCCTGTGCTATTGGACTCGGCCTACGGCCTCGTCCAATACCACAGGACACCTGCAAACTGTACAATTATCTCGCCATACATCACAAAAAGTGTGGTATATCTATTACATAGTTGTTTTAATTACAGCAATAAAAGAAGATAAATGAATGGTTTGTGTTATGTTATAATACCCTCAACAATCCCAGTTTTCTGTCTGGTACAAATAATTAACATTTCCTCACTCATCTCAACACAGACAACCAGTGTGTTTATTACCATGGAGACGGAAATAGTTCCATTGCAGTCAATGATTGACAGAATCTATTTATTGGCTGACTGATCTTAATTACCCTTGATTAACAGGACTCAGTTTTTTAATGCACTGTTCACGTAATGAATATTTTAACCTGCTTGCAAAGAGTCACTCATCGAATGCTGTGAAGTGGATATCTCCGTCTAGTTATGAAAGGGTCACGATTAGATGGATTTGAACGGCAATCAATAATTGTCGGCAATGGTTGGTCAAGGAGCACAATCAGAAGCACAGACAATGTGTCAAGTAGTAATGTGTATGTGCTTCATAGAGCGCCCATAGATGCAAATCAACGCAAGATATCTGTAAGAATATACTACTTATTTACACATATACATGCATTGATATGCATAACATATGTACATATGCGCTACACACATTTTGTGATTAATGAGCTTAACAGTGCTATTTATTTTAAAGATAACTTGTCAGATTAATAGCATCGACACCAAGTAAGATTGTTGGGTTTCCTTTGTGGAAATAGGTTAGCGCCACAAACATTTCATGTGCTACAACTATTTATTGTTCACATTTCTTTTGAAATATATATTTATTACGTTTTATTCATATATTAAACAAAAAACAAAAACATTAGTTTTGTTGTTTTTGATGAAAATTCTGATCCCGACATCTCTCTCTCAGCCCCTCCATAACATGAATAATACAAACTTTGACCCAAAGTCTGTAAAATAATTCTTGATGTGTTTTGTACCACAAAGAGTAATTATATTACATATTTTGGATCGATTCCATTTATGGTACATATCGACTTTCAAGTGGTACATATCCACGTTTTAGATGGTACATATCGACTTTCTTCATGGTATATATTGACTGATGGTTGGTACATATCGAACATGGTATATATCGACCGTGGTACATATCAACCATTCCCCAGGTCCCATGGAAGACTCAGGAGCATATTCCATGGGGGAGAAATCCTACAAGAGACACTATCCGGTTTTAGGCAGCACCTGATGAACACAGGAACATGCCCCTATTGGAAAGAAGCCCTATATGAGATATCACACTCTTAGGAAAACCCAGGAAAATACCCACTGACGAGAGCACCTCCCCTAATCCTAGAACTTAATTTAAAATTACATGACTTGTGGGCAACATCTCTATATTTTCCTGTTTCACAGTGAAATGTCTGTCTTTGTGTATCAAGGGAGCTAACTACTGAGGCGAATTTAGAAAATGTACACATCTCTAATGAGCTTGCCCTTGTTCCTCCTTCACTGTGCCTGAAGTTAATTACAATAGAAGCAGTCAAACAAACTTCAATAATGCATGTCAAATGCCTTTTATTATCCAAAGGTCGATTCGGTGCAATCTATGTTCATCTTATGATAAAAGTCATAATGAAGTGAATACAACTCTGTATGTAAAATAATAGAGAGACAAAACTGACTAAAATTGGAATTATGAACAGCATAATAATAACCTTTTAGGTATCACGGAACTAAATATTTTCCCCATAGGCGACCATTATAACGTTCAGGCAAAAAAAAAAATATTATCGCATCACTTAAATTTTGGCATTCGAATATCTTTGTCAAGTATAGCCCTTCAGACAACTTTTTCTGACCCCAAAACAGGGGGTCATGCAACAAATAAAAGAGAAAAATTGACAGCAAGGGAAGTACTGGTCACATGCAGATATTATCAGGGAATTCCCTACAAAAACACACCAAACGTAAATTGTATATTTTAGGTCCAAAAGTCATCAAATCACACTCTTTTTTTATGTGGAATATTCATCAATAATGTAAAATGTCAACAGCATGCTTCAAACATTTAGTGAAACAATTTATTTTCCCAAGGCTGTTTATTTTTAGAGATTGCAACATTTCAAGGTGGGTATTTCTAATTCAAATATTTAGTTCAGTGATACCTATAATCATCCCCAGCCCTACCAAAGAGACATTTTACCACTTTCATAAGATAAAAAAATCATTGCTGCATTTGAATCCACCTTTTGGCTTCTACTGAGTTAAAAGCATGGGAAATTTGCTCTTTTAAGGAAAAGTGTCCAAACTATGTCAAATGAGCTTAAATACGGGTATTGCCTCCAAAAGATTTTTCTAGCCCATTACCTCATAAATTAGCTGAGAGGGATGAGAATTTATAGCTTTCTTATTTTTTAGAGATTGCATCACTTCTGAGTGCAACATTTCAAGGCGGGTATTTCTAATTCAAATATTTAGTTCAGTGATACCTATATTAAATGCTAAATAGCGGAAATATAGAAATCGTATCCCTAACTGTGAAGATAGATTTTTCATTTTCATGGTATCAATTAAAATGGCGGCTTTCAAAGCATCACGTCAAGGTGAATACGAGTCAAATTATCTCTGGAAATGATCAATTTGTTCTAGAAACGTATAATGAAAAGTAAATCTAAAGTTTTTGAGTGGATTCCGATCATTTCCATCAATAATTCAACACATAATCACCTTGAATTGATGCATGAAACCTGTTAGCCCAAACATGGCATGAAAGTCTTTTCAGAGTATCGATCAAATCACTTCAGAGTATCAATGATTCAATGTGCTGTTTACTTTCATGCATCAATTCATGGTTGAAATGAGGAGAATTATCAGATTCTTATAAAAAGAATATAATAAAAAAAAAATCTGGTGTTTTTGAGTGGATACCTAAAATTATCTCACTTGCGACCAAGACAAACGTTTATTTTTCGGGAGCGGTTGCGTGTCAAATGCCTTTTATTATCCGAAGGTCGATTCAGTGTAATTTATGTTCATCTTTTGATAAAAGTCATAATGAAGCGAAATACAACCTTGTATGTAATATAATAGAGGGACAAAATTGATTAAAATCAGGATTATGGACAGAGTAATAATAACCTTGTATTATGACATTAACACCTTCGGGCTAATAGTTTTTTTTTTGTAGTGCAAGCATATCAAAGCCTTTGAGGAGGGGTGACTCATGAACTAAGGAGGGCCTAATTAGTTGCTGCATATATATGTAGATATGGGTCTAACCTGGAAACACTTGGGAGCACAGGCTGCTGATGATTAGCATGTTGGACATCAATAGAAATGTCGCAGCATTTGATACTGATCAGAGGTGCTGAATGCATTAATTTATTTATGACCGCTAGACCAATTTGAGTAGACGATACCTTTTTTTTAGATGGCAGTTTGTAGTTTTTTGCATGTTGGCTGGATTTCAATGATTTCACAAAACATTTTAGAAATCTTAGTGTTGAAAATTAATAATCACTCGCAATCGATATTAGGTTTTTTAAATAAGCATTACATAGTGGAGAAATTGATGATGAATAATAAAATTGGTACTAAAAAATACTACTCGTCAGAACACTGTCGTAAATGATCCACTGTGGGGTAGTACGCTTTATGATGTAGGAAGTTCGGATGTGTGATGATGAAATGCACACATACAGACTCTTGAACACCTACAGATGCACATGTTATTACCTAGAATAATGGGGCACGGTCTTGGGACAATAGGGGACACAGCGTGACAAGACTGCAGTAATATCAAAGACCCGTACAATAGGCAAACAATAGAACAATAGGCAATTGTCTTGGAACAAAAGCCCCTTGTTAGATAAGTGACATTACTGGCAGAGTTGTAAAAAGAAAACCTCTAAAAAAAATTCCATCCACAAAACAAGATGGCGGATTTTGTATACAGTCTATGGGGAAAAGGTGTTCTATAGTGCAGGGTGGTACTACTAGTACTCTTTTTGTACAAGAGAGATACTGAAAATAATTTGGACGGTCTTCATCTTGTTGGCTCACTTCTGGCCCTGATGAGCACTAACCCACCGTGTGGTTGCTATGGATAGAATGTAATGCTTGGTAATGCGGTGTTGTAGGATATACTTGGTTAGCTCTGAGTATTACTAACCCATCTACTGCTTTATACTATTGTCTGGCTGCCATGGGTAATACATAATACGTAATGTGGTGTTGTGGGTATGTTTGGATGTCTGGTATGGTAGTACAAGTAGTATCAAAGGGCCCAGACGTGCCTATTACCTGGACTTTTTAGGGAACAGCTAGTGTTAAATTCACATATGCACCAGACTTTTGGAGAAGCAACTTTTTCCTGTGTAAAACTTTGGCTCCATCCAGCTGGATCTGGCAAGTGGTGTATGTACTGCCTATATAGTATGCTATGGTACGTGTAGTGATATTTATTATTTAGTGGTCTTTAAGGTCACATACTTATGCACAATGGCTAATCATGACCGTGACAATTATACGGGTGGAGGAAGCCGGTGTACCCGGAGAGAACCACCGAGCAATGACGAGCAGCTGCCAGCTCCCCAACTTCGTAACTCAGCACTGTAGCACACTCAGGGTTAGATTTGTTGAAGACCTGCGCACCAACGATGTGCAGTACACCTTAGTACACAGCATCATCATGCCCCCATGTGGACAATCGGGGTTAAGGACTCAACGCGGGAGTCCGAATCAATCGCTCAGACGGTCACCCATCCGATGACTAACTCGACATTGCTTAACTTCGGTGATCTGACGAGAATGTCACCACACCCCCTCATGTAGTGATATATGTAACAATCATGGCTTTGGGTATATAGTATGGGTATGTTATGAAAAGTTGGAGAAAATGGGTTTCTTGAGAAGTTTTACCCGTGAAATAGTTGACGTTACCAATGATGTCATGAAATGCTGACGGCTGTTGCTGTTCACTGTATAATCGGTACAGTGTGTGTGTCCGGCTTCTCATACTGGAATGATATTGTAGAATAGTAATGGCAAAATACCATCCCCCACACCCCACCCCCCTATTAGGTCCTATACTTGGTACTACTAATCCACCTAATGTTTTGCACTATCCTATAACTGGTATAGGTGATATGTAATGCAATGCCAGGTTGTATTGTGGGGCAGGTTGGTGGTTGTAATACATGGTCGTCTAGTGCGGTATTGCAAGATAGTCCTTGGTAATTTAAAATGATAGTAGTCTGTACCACTGTAGGCCTACTGTTGACCCTTAGGACTACTGAACCACTCGAAGTGTCACACTGCCCTACAAGTTGTATAAGTAGAGTGTAATGCTAGGCCAAGCGGTATTGCAGGGTGTGTGTGTGTGTGTCTTGGGGGGGGGGGGGGGGGGTAATGCCCAGTAGTTTAAAACAGTAGTGTATAATGGGCGGTATATACCTCTGCATGTCCCATATCAATCCTTGGTTCAATTAACCTATAGAATGCTATGTATATTCCTGTGACTGGTATAGATAGTATGTTAATCTAGGTGAAGTGGTATTGTGACATGGAGGTGGGGGCAATGCATGGTTGTCTTGTGTCGTAGTATAGGATGTACAGTATGTATATCTACTGGATCAATGTTAGCCCCTGGTACCACAGTAGAGTATAAAAAGAGTGTACAAGCCCACTAATCCCTAAGATAATTTCTCGCAATTATCAAGCTTATTTTCTCAAGCCCACTTTAGACTTTTTGCAAAATGGGCTTGTATTCCAGGAGACAACAGGCAACATTTTCGAGTCAGAAATCTCATGGGAAATTCAATCACCGATAAAGGAACTATGAGGATCTGTTCCATTTTGTCAATCAAATCTCGGAGATCAAGCGAAAATAAAAATCTTAGAAAATTTTATAAAAACTTTTTTTTTCAGAAAGGCTTGGAATCGTCCAGTTCTAGCCCAATCAAAGAATTCAGTGCATTTTTTTCGGGGATGATGGTGGAGATATGGGAGAGCATCCGAAACCGATTTTAAAACTAGACTTTATGATTCTGGAGAATCATGGCTTTTCCAGAAGAGATTCCATGATTTTTCATGACCCCAGTGTGTCTAATGAACTGTTTTTAACTGTCTCAATGAAGTTCCTTTCTTGATGTTATGAGAAAAGTGGGTATAGTAGTCTCAAATGACTCAGTTTGATAAAAAAAAAATGTTTAGGTAAAAACCATCATTAATGGTGGAGAGGGTTAATATCAATATCGTTGTCCAACAAGTTAACCCTTCACCTAACGTAACGGCCAAAACCGGCCAGTGCTATTCTCAAAAATCGCCAATTAATTTTCATATTTTTTTTCATTTTTTGTCTTAAAAACATAGGTTATTACCCCTCGTTGGAACGAGCTCATCGAGCTCGTTCCAACGAGGGGTCATAACCTATTTTTTTGAGACAAAAAATTTTAAAAATTAGTTATTCAAGAATTATTTTTGCAAGTGTCGTCTGCTTTTCAGGTTAGGTAAAGGGTTAATGACCGACAAAAGGGAATGATGTTTTTTTAACACATACCCATTAAGTGCTGTGGCTATTTGAAAATGGTCCAATTTATCTCAAATGTATCCAAGATATTGATGTCTGGCATTTTGCAGTGGGTTAACAAATTCTAACAGGAATATTTTTCCATGCAACTTGTAATGTCACACCAAGAACTGCGAATGGCCATATTTTCTTAAAAATCTATGGGATGTTGTCAGAGAAATCCAGGGAGAACATCAATTTTAAGCTTTCGATGGGTATCATTGTTTATCCAGCCCAAAACGGGTTAAGGGTTGCCCATTTTATCAAAATGTTGATGTTTGAGCACCTGCATAGAGTTAACAAATGCTTACTGGAATATTTTGTACATGCAACTTGTAATGTCACACTAAGATCTGAGAACGGCCAATTTTTCTTGAAAATCTACGAGATGTTTTTAGAGAATTCCTAGGATAACATGAATTATTAACCTTTTGAGGGGTATCGATCTGCAACCAGCCCTAATCAGGTTAATGCTTGGTTTTGTGAATACCTTCAATACCTACAAAAATGATCCTCGGTGAATTCCACTTCCAATGAAGGAGGTTATGTTTATCTCACAGGTACACATTGGGTGTTTTGGGTGCCCAAGAACAGCCCATTTTCTCAAAATGTCTATGTTTGACAGCCTCTGGAGGGTTAACAAATGCTTACCGGAATATTTTGTCCATGCAACTTGTAATGTCACTCCAAGACCTGCGAATGGTAATTTTTTCTTGAAAACTTACTAGCTTTTTTGGAGAAATCTACAGAAAACGGGAATTTTAAGCTTTTAAGAGATATATCTCCTTAACCAGTCGATAATGGGTTAAGACCTCGATTTTTGAATACCCTTACTACTTACAAAAATGTTTCTCTATCAGTTTTGTGTCCGGTAAAAGAAGTTTTGTTTCTCTGTGGCATTCCCATTTGATGTTGGAGTCCAAAAACAGAATATTTTTTTCAAAATTTTGACATTTAGCACACCAAGGAGGGTTAACAAATGCTTACCAGAATAATTTATCCATGTAACTGGTAATGTGACACCAAGACCTATCAATGGCCATTTTCTCTTGAAAACCCTACAAGATGTTTGTAAAGAAATCCAGGGAAAACATGAATTTTTAAGCTTTTGATGGGTATCGCTATTAACCACCACAAAAGGGGTTAAAGCTTGATTTTTTGAATACCCTTATTACTTACAAAAATGGTCCTCGGTGAATTCCACTTCCAACAAAGGAGATTATGTTTATTTCTCGGGTATACATTGGGTGCTGTGCCTGTCAGAAAACAGCCCATTTCAACAAAATTACAATGCTTGGCTGGCCGTAGAGGGTTAATAAATGCTCATTGGAATATTTGTCCATGCAACTTGTAATGTCACACAAAGACCTGTGAGTAGTCAATTATTCTTGAAAACCTACAAGATGTTTTTTAGAGAAATCAACAGAAAGTTAAAAAATTTATAGTAATTTATATATTTTTTATACTTACCAATGACCAAGACTTAGCTGGTGCTAACTCTTAAAATTCTGGGCGAAACACAAATTTTGCCCCCCTAATCCCCCAAATTTGCATCAAAATCCAAAATTTCAATGTCCTATGTGGTCCTCCATACTTTTATCCACTGCGTATGCGCAGTGTCAAGGAAGTCCCGAAATTGGCGCCAATTCTCATTCTTACAATCAGTGCCTGGTAAAGTATTATGTAATCAGCGGGGAGATCTGAGTTCCCAACTCATGGGAGGGCCATCCCCGTCTGGGTCATTGGTAAGTATAAAAAATATATAAATTACTATAATATTTTTAACATTTTTATACTGTACCAATGACCCAGACTTAGCTGAATAGAAACAAGAAGGACACCAACACCCTATAGCTCACCAACATTCCTCTTTGATAGTAACTTTGGCAAACACAAGAACTGTATCAAACAGGCTCGTAACAT
Organism: Pictodentalium vernedei; assembly: GCA_031216915.1. NCBI lineage: Eukaryota > Metazoa > Mollusca > Scaphopoda > Dentaliida > Dentaliidae > Pictodentalium > Pictodentalium vernedei. The sequence continues at coordinate 313,510,627 of CM062289.1, forward strand.
GCGACAAAGCTTACCTAAACACAACCTCTTAAAAGTAAAACACAGAAACTGACATAAACACTAAGTTAAACATGAAATTCTGAGCTAAACAGAAAACTAAACGCAAATAAAAATGTCAAGAAAAATGTTTAAAATGCAGGGTATGAGGGGTTAATCATGGAACAATGATACTGAGGAACATGTATGATGAATATAAGTGCCATGGGAAGAGAAGGAACACAGCAGCTGACCTAAACACTAAGTTAAACATGAAATTCCGAGTTAAACAGAAAACTAAACGCAACTAAAAATGTCAAGAAAAATGTTTAAAATGCAGGGTATGAGGGGTTAATCATGGAACAATGATACTGAGGAACATGTATAATGAATATAAGTGCCATGGGAAGAGAAGGAGCACAGCAGCTGACCTAAACACTAAGTTAAACATGAAATTTTGAGCTAAACAGAAAACTAAACGCAACTAAAAATGTCAAGAAAAATGGCTAAAATGTAGGGTATGAGGGGTTAAATCATGGTAAAATGATAATAATCATCATATAGCAGCATTATAAAAGCCACGATATGGAAATAGGGTGAATAAGTAACCTAAACAGAAACTTTAACATTATTGGACACGTACGCTGACGCCGTCCCCGACCGATCGAGCCATGCCATAAACTCACACAACTAAAGTTGGTGAGCTAAAAAGGCTGGAGGGCCTAGGACATAAAGGAAAATCCAATAGGCTCAATTACATGCCAACAGAATTATCCCCTCAAGGAGAAAAGGAGAAACAGGCTTTACATGTATCTTGCTTATTTGTATCAAAAAAGAAAGACACAATACCATTCCGTAATTGAGCAAAATAACATCAATGATCTCTATTAACATCCAGTATAACCCGTTATACTAATTTTTTAAAGGAAAGCCAATAAGTAAAGATAGTCCAGAGAATGAGACTCTTTATACTCATTAAAAGTGTCCGAGGATTGTATATTAACGCTCGTATAACACGTGACATATACAAATGCTTCACACTGAGCTACACTTTAAAAAATATTACATGAATGAGTTAAACATAAGCTTTACACTTTAAAACCATCCCGGCACCGACTCGGAATTACTGACTCCAGAGGAGGTATTCCCTTGCTTTTCACTATAAAGCAAGTGATATAAGGGAACCCCCCACCATTCCCCTTGTCCTGGGTCAGATACCGCAGAGCGAAGAGGGCAGCAGGACAGAGTCACTGCCGGAACAGAAAGCCTGCATAACTACAGTTGCAACTGTTTAGTGGACGACATTCTGAGCAACAGATAACGGACCTAAACAATGCAGGTCTCCAGAAATGGAGCACAGACTGCTGAGTTGAAGATAATTTTACATAAGCAGTACGGATAGTTAATTGAATCCACCTTGCAATAGAATGGACCGTAATGTCCCTTCTATTTGGCAGCAGAGACAGAAAGAAACGTTTACGTCCCTTTCTGATAAAATCAGATCTTACCCACACTACAATAGTGAGAATCATCAACAGATAGTGCATGAAACTCACTAACTCTTCTAGCCGAAGAGAAGGCTAAGAGAAAAGCTGTCTTATAAGATAAGAATTTGAAGTCCACCGTGTCAAGAGGCTCAAATGGCGCTTCTTTTAGCTTAAGAAGAACCCAAGCTAAATTCCACTTAGGAATTAATCTTAAGGTTCTAGGTCTATTTATCGAAAAGTTTTTCACTAACTTAGATAAAGAGACATTAGATCCAATCTGTAAGCTATCATGATGTGCATAGGTATCAGATAGCATAGACCTATAACCCTTAATGGTAACAGGCTGCAGTTTGATCTCATCAAACAGGTAGACCAGAAAATTAGCAATGTCTGGAATGGAGGGATCATAAATATCAACAGAATGATCCCTACACCACCGTGAGAAAACCTTCTACTTAGCAGCATAACTTAGCGAAGAGGAGGTCCTCCTACAGTTAGAAATTGCGTCCACTGCTTGTCCTGTAAAATGCTTGCTGTGCAAGAAGGACCGCACAACGGAAATGCGTGAAGGTTGAGACCTTGCGGGTTGTGATGCAGTGTGCGCGATTTCCCTTGAGAAAAAAGATTCTCCAGTGGAGGAAGCTTCTGCGGCATGTCCCACAACCGACACTTGAGTAGATTTATCCATGGTCTCTGGGGTGACAGAGATGCAACCAACAGAATTTGGCAGTGAGATTGCTTTATCTTGAGCAATATCTGCTGAATCAACGGTGCTGGAGGATACGCGTATCCTATCATTCCGTCCCAAGAGATCGAGAGAGCATCTACTGCAAACGCTTGAGGATCTGGGCACGGCGACACATACGTCTGCAACTGATTGTTGAGATGCGTTGCAAATAAGTCTATCATAGGACGCTCCCATTGGTAGCAAATCTGATTGAATACTCATTTGTTGAGAGTCCATTCTGACGGCAACATGCAACCCCTCCGTGAAAGGGAGTCTGCCAGAACGTCCAGACGACCCGGAATATGATGGTCCGATAGGAGAACTTGATGCTCTAGGACAAACAGAAGGATTCTTTCCGTTGAGTTGAATAACGGAATGGAATGAGTGCCTCCCTTGTTTCGAATATACGCTACTACTGTTGAATTGTCGGACAGAATTTGCACATGTGAATTCTGAATAATGTTCATCAAATGACAGAGCACAAGCCAAATTGACATCATCTCTTTGATGTTTATGTGCTTGTTTAGGAACTGCGGATCCCAAAGACCCTGGCACTTCGAATCTGTTGGGATCAATGTAGCACCCCAACCTGTTTGACTGGCATCCGTCATAATCGTAAAACTCAGATCCGGCGATTGCAGTGGAACTCCCTGAGTTAACCACTGAATATCTGCCCAAGTCTGAATCTCTTGTTTCACGTGATTTGACAAGATGATGTTCCTTTTGAGCGAATGAATCTTCACATTCCAATTCTGAGTCAGAAATATTTGGAGTGGCCGAGTATGTAGCCGCCCCATCAGAATAAGATCCGCGGCAGTTCCGCACAAACCTATCAGTCGCATGAATTCTCTCACTGTTACTATGTCTCAGTGAAGACAAAAGCAAGCGTTAACAACTGATTAATTTCGCTCTGGTTAACGGCAGATTAACGAGATTGTTGTGTGTCTCGAAGCTCATTCCCAGGTGGGTGAATGACTTGGACAGCACCAGATCCGACTTTTCGTTTACTATGAAACCGAGACGTCGGACCAGTTGAAACAGACTCTGAACATCGTACTGAAGTGTTAACTCATTGCCGTACCTCTGAATGTCATCCAGGTAGGCCGACGTTACCGCAAACGAATGAGCTCGGACATGAGTTATTACCAAGTTCATAATTCGAGTGAAAGCCCAGGGCACTAGATTCAGGCTGAAGCACATTGCTTGGATCTGATGAACGACTCCTGGGACAGCGAAGCGATGATACTTTCTGAACGCCAGATGTACCATAGCGCGAAAGTGCGCATCTTTGAGATCTATGCTCACAGCATAGTCGTTCACTTGAATGCTCGCTCTGACCAATCGAATGGTCTCCAAATAAAATTTTGGAGCCACGATCAGCTAGTTTATCCAGCTCAGATCTATGACAGGACTAAACGAGCTGTCTGGTTTTGGAACCAGAACCAGATGGCTGTAGAAACCTGGAGATTCCTGGTTTTCTACGACCTCTATCACGTTCTTCTCCAGAAAAGATTGGACTTCTGATAGAAGCGAATCTCTCTTCTGAGGATTTGACGGAAGCTGAGTCCAACGTGGACTCCGAGTTAACGGGGGTTTTCTTTTGAAGGACAGTTTTAGCCCTTCTGAAATCACCCCTCGAACCCAAGGGTCATCCGTAATTTACAACCAATTGGTTAAGAAACTTGATAGCCTTCCGCCCACTGGAACACGATAGAGGTTTACACCATCACACCTGGATCTGCAAGGCTTGTGGGAGGAGAAACCACGTCCTCCATGACCCGCACATCGCCCCGTCGACCTAGGGGTGCCTGACCGGTTGTCTCGGCCTGTATTACGACCCCTACCTGAGTCGCTACCCTGACAGTCTCTGGAGTAAGACCTAGAGGTCTTTTTAGAACCTCTATAGGAACTTCCATTGGACGTACTTGCCCCAGAAGTGCCTGCCTTACTCTTCTCTGCTGAATCCGACTATTAGAAGCGGATTTAAACAGCAGAGAGTCTGAAGCTTTCTTAGTAATCTGATCATAGATTATGGAAAGCATGCCGTTGAAGAGAAGCTCTCCGGAGACCAGAGCGACTTGAAGAGAGTTTTTTCACCTTACGATCCACTCTAGTGGATGCATCCAGGGCAGCATCACGTCTAACTCCAGATTTGCCACTGAAAAGGCGGAGTTATATGTAGAGTATGCTATGGCCCTCGAAAGAACTCTTAAGGAAGTTTGTACATCCTGGAATTCTTTTCCTTCAAGACGTGATGATAACGCTCTGGTAAGGTGATCTGCATACGATAATGCGTCTAAGCTGATCCTGTTAGACGAGATTGTCGTTTCCAACGTACTGGATGGAATAGACATAGACGACGGCAAAGAAAATTTAAGGTCTTCAACCTGGTCGTCCAGACACAGAGGAACTCTCGGAATGCCCTGTCCTGCTGTTTCAAATTTATTTCTTGAATTGATGAAAGGCAGCTGTAGAGCATTGGAAGATAAGAAACCGGACTTACCCAACTTAGAGGCTAGTTTGAATATAGCGTCATTCAAAAGTTCAAATGTCCGTGTGACATTTCTGTACTGGGTCGGAAATTCAGGCCCCATGTCCCTAATCCGACCGAAGAAATCGGTGTCCAGTGATGCTATCAGTCTCTTATCCGGCAACGCAGCATTTTGGTCTGGAGGAACAACATCAGGAAGGTATTGACGGATAAAATCTGCGGCTACCTTATGTTGTTCAGAAAGGGAAAATTCCAGCTCCGCTGAATCCCTTTCGCCATCTGGCTGGACCACTTGGTAATCTTGGTCGTCCCTCTCTAACTCTGCAGGGGAACGATCCGACCCAGCTTCCTCAGACAATTCCTGATCCGAAAAAGTTTCTGATGGCTGCTGGGATGCTGCGATGAGTTGAGCTATCTGCGATAGCAAGTCCGTCGTAGAGGCCTGTGGAGCCGTGGTCTTACGTGACATAGCCGCTGAAAACTCCTGGGACGTTGAATCCTGCATACCTCTTTTATGCGAACATCCCAACTGTAAAGGCCTTGTATCCCTGGCTACCGGATGGCGTGACCTGGTCGACATGAAATCCCTGATCGGCAAAGCCGGCTGGCTATCAGCGGTCATGTAGCCAAGGTGCGGTCATGTGTGTTGCCGTGAGGATGAGGAAGCGCCGGACTGTCTATGCGACAGAGCGCCCGATCAGGAGGAGTGGACGTATGCTCTGACTGACGAACGTTACGTACAACAACATCTGGGCCTAGATGTTGCTGTAAGAGAGAGGGTCCTCTCTTGCTCAGGCTCCGGGTAGACCTGGATGAGCTAGTTACCGGACTGACAGGCTTCCTCCGTTCTATCCTCCGATCCGTTGTCGCTGGGTGTGCACATTCTATGTTTATAGTGCTCGCAACACCCGATCTCCTTTCCTGGACCGCAATGGACGAACCCGGTGTCACAACCATTTCGTGAATGATTGCTTCACCAGGCGAGCTAGCAGGTGACAAAGCCATCGATCCTACTTGGGACCTCTTAGGCAATTGTCATATTTCCTTGAGCACTTTGGCCACTAGCTCTTCTTTAGACTGCGACGACGGATGCACACTTTTTGAAGACATCACGGGAAACATCACCCTGTTCTTGTTCCTCTGAAAAAGAGACTGAATGAAAGTGTCAATGACACTGTAGCTTAACTTGTGTGTTGTGTTGATGAAAAGGATAATGTTCAATGTTTATGAAAGGATTATGAAATAAGACAAGAATTGTGATAATTGGGAATATATTCATTTCTGTTCCCTGTATGCTATGTTTTTGATAAAAAATAATATATGAGGTGCATACTGTACTAAAGAGCTGAGGGGTGGGTTAATATGACCTCACAGTTAATGTATGTGGCCCTCACAGTTAATGTATATCAACGAAAGTTACCAAGTTACAGTGAAATTATTCCAAAACAAGTCATCCTATCAAGTATACATTGAAATCCCTTCATAAATATGGCCTGTAGACTGTGCTGCTAAAGATTTTCGTGCTTCGGGCCCCTGTAGCCATCAGTTTCCCAATTGCGTCCAAAGGGGACATTCTCATCTAGACATTATATGAAGTCAACCTACCAAGTTACAATGAAATCCCTTCATAAATATGACCTGTAGACTGTGCTCAACATTTTCGGGCCTCGGGCACCTGTAGCCATCACAGTTGACCAATCACAACCAAAAGGGGATGTCATCATCTAGGCATTATATGGAGTCAACCTAACAAATTACAATGAAATCCTTCGATAAATATGACCTATAGACTATGCTAAAGGTTTTTGGGCTCGGGCAGCCATCAAGGCTGAATGATCGCGACCAAAAGGGGGCGTTCTCATCTAGACATTATTTGGAGTCATCCTACCAAGCTACAATGAAATCTCCTCATAATTATGACCTGTAGACTGTTCTAAATTTTTTCGAGCTTTGGGCCCTGTACCTGTCACAGTTGCCCAATCGTGTCCAAAAGGGGACGTTCTCATCTAGACATTATATAAAGTCAAACCTACCAAGTTACAATGAAATCCCTTCATAAATATGACCTGTAGAGTGTGCTAAAGGTATTTGACCTTCGGGCTCGGCCAGCCATAATGGTTGAATGATCGCAACCAAAAGGTGACATTCTCATCTGGGCATCATCTGGAGTGATCCTATGAAGTTACAATGAAATCCCTTCATAAATATGACCTGTAGACTGTGCTCAAGATTTTCGGGCTTCGGGCACCTGTAGCCATCACAGCTGACCAATCATGACCAAAAGGGGATGTCATCATCTAGGCATTATATGGAGTCAACCTAACAAGTTACAATGAAATCCTTCCATAAATATGACCTATAGACTATGCTAAAGATCTTTGGGCTCGGGCAGCCATAAAGGCTGAATGATCGCAACCAAAGGGGACAATCTCATCTGGGCATCATCTGGAGTGATCCTACAAAGTTACACTGAAATCCCTTTATAAATATGACCTGTAGACTGTGCTCATGGTTTTCGGGCTTCGGGCACCTGTAGCCATCACAGTTGACCAATCATGACCAAAAGGGGATGTCATCACCTAGGCATTATATGGAGTCAACCTAACAGGTTACAATGAAATCCTTCCATAAATATGACCTTTTGCCTATGCTAAAGGTTTTTGGGCTCAGGCACCCATCAAGGGTGAATGATCGCGATCAAAATGGGATGTTCTCATCTGGACATTATTTGGAGTCATCCTACCAAGTTACAATGAAATCCCTTCATAAATATGACCTGTAGACTGTGCTAAAGGTTTTCGAGCTTCAGGCCCCTGTAGCCATCACAGTTGCCCAATCAGGATCAAAAGAGGACTTTCTCATCTAGACATTGTATGAAGTCAACCCAAGTTACAATGAAATTCCTCAATAAATATGATCTGTAGACTGTGTTAAAGGTTTTCGGGTTTTGGGCTAGAGCAGTTGTCACAGTTGGCAGATCACGCCCAAATGGGGAAATTCTCATCTAGACATCATAAGGAGTCATCCTACCAAGTTACAATGAAATCCCTCCATATTAAACATGACCTGCAGACTGTGCTAAAAGTTTTTGGGTTTTGGGCTTGGGTAGCCATGATGGTCGATAGATCATGCCCAAAAGGGGACGTTCTCATCTAGGCATTATACGGAGGCATCCTATCAAGTTACAATGAAATCCCTTCATAAATACGACCTGTAGACTGTGCTAATGGTCTTAGGTTTTGGGCTTGGGCAGCCATACCGGTTGCCCGATCGCGACCAAAAGGAGGCGTTCTCATCTAGACATGACCCCAAACCTGCATATGAAATTTCGTGACGATCAGACAAGAACTGCGGGGTGTAGCCCATGCTAAAGGAAAATGTGAACAGACTCACAGATTCACAAACTAACAGACTTCCACATGCGTGATGGCAATAGCTTATCTTGACTATGTCAAGTTAAGCTAAAACTAGAGTGACCTTGCGAAGAGAGGCCCGGCATGGACCTCTCACCGCTAACAATATACCGTGACACACGTCTCCAATGTTTGTCATCCCAATTGGCACACACAGAGCAAGAATTAGTGCAAGTACACTGACTACATGAAACACAATGAACATGAGAATCAGAGGAAGACTTCCTCGAATTACAATTTGAACAATATTCTTTCATCATGAAAGAATATAAACAGTCATAGTACTCACACTAGCCCTTGAAAACAAAGATACATGATATAATATAATCTATTACAACATTCCGAAAAAATAATTCAAAAGAAAAACTTTTTCGAAAAATTTTATGAGAGCCCAAGTTCCCAATGGGAACAATGAGCCCAAATGGATCCCCAAAAAAGCCTAAGTGTGGACAAAAATTTTAAAACATATTTAAAAATTAATGTAACACTTACAGATAATATTAATGTATTTGGCTATGAGCAGAACAAAATAGAAGACAAGTAATCACTATCAGAAGTAACCGTTGTCAACGTAAACAAAAGTGTTTAAAAAATGGAAACAATTTAAGACTCCAGGCACTGTAAACATGGCCCAAAATCAGTTACCAATTTAAACACTATCCGATGTAGAACAGAGACTTCCAGAGAAGAAACTGAAGTACATCGGATGGTAGATGCATGACCAAAACGCCTAACCACCCTAGGGTGAGGATGTAACCATGGGGAAAAACAGAATAATCATTCTGTTACCAAGCCAAAAACTCCCAAGAAATTTTAGTAAAAAAATTACAAAAATTATGCCAAAAGCATGGGAGAATAGCAAGGGGGGAATCAAGAAAAGGGAGAGAGGAAACACTGAACAAACAATGGTAATTTCATAGCAAGAATGACAACATCAGGTCCATGCCCCGAAATTAGGGAATATGAAATAATTTTGTAAAAAAATTATAAGTTACGGCCCTGAACACATCCTGCCACTGTTTCTTCCTTGCATCCTTTTATTTTATCCTTAGACCCACCATTTCTTTCATGATTATGTGTGCATCATTTTAACTGAGATTTACAAGCACAAATATCAGTGAGATGTTACTGATTTTAGGGCCAAACAAAGAATGAGATTTGGCGCCAATTTCGGGACTTTCTTGAGACTGCGCATGCGCAGTGGATAAAAGTATGGAGGACCACATACGACATTGAAATTTCGGATTTTGATGCAAATTTTGGGGATTGGGGGGCAAAATTTGTGTTTGGCCCTAGAATTTTAGGAGTTTGCACCAGCTTAGTCTGGGTCATTGGTACAGTATAAAAATATGGGAATTATCAGCTTTTAAGGGGTATCTCTCTTTAGCCTGCCCAAAATGGGTTGAGACTCGACTTTTGAATACCCTTACTACTTATAAAAATGTTTCTGTATAAACTGTGCACTCCATAGAAGAAGGCACTTTTCTTTGTGGAGTACCCATTGGCTGCTGTTGGTGTCCAAAAACAGCCCATTTTATCACAATTTTATCACAAGACCAGCACATGGACAATTTTTCTTGAAAATCTACAACACTCATTTTGAGAAAACCACAAAAAACATCCATTTTTGAGCTTTTGAGGGGTATTGCAGTTTACCAGCTCAAAACAGGTTAATGCTTGGTTTTTTGAAGACCCTTATTACTTAAAAACATTTATTGGAAGTGGTGAATCCCACTTCCAATAAATGAAGTTATGTTTATCTCTTGTGTATTGTTTGGGTGCTTTAGGGGCCTGTGGAGGGTTCAAATACATTGCCTAATATCTCTTGTATATGAATGGTCATGTCACAGACATGTCTAACAACAATGAATGTTTAAAAAAAATCTACAAGACATGTTTCGAGAAAGTGCCTATAAACCCTAATTTTGATTGTTTTTTGCCAATTCTGGCGAAATAAGGTTTAAATCGAAAATTTCGCTTTGGTACATTTTTAGATTTTCTGCCCTTCTATGCATGTGCAAAATCGTGTGAAATTGTTTCGAAAATGGCTTCTGAAACGTACAGACAAAATGTGTGGAAAAAGATCCCCCCCCCCTCCCTTAAAAAACTAGAGCGCACTGTCACAGTGCCAAAGCTGCGACAATTCGTGCAACGCCAATGATGTTTTAAAAAACTCGTTGGTGACAAAAAAACTTGTTGGTGACAAAAAAAATTTGTTGGTGACAAATCCAGAATGTGACAGAAATTATCCGAATGACATGCACTATTGTGAGGGTGTAGACATCATGAAGATACACTTGCATGCCAAATATGGTGTCATTCCATCAAGTATTTTAGGAGTTATGGTGTTTTTTAAACTCGTTGCTGACAGACTGACCAACAGACCGACCGACAGACAGACAGACCTACATTGGCACATATAGAGCTGCTCGTCGCAGCTAAAAATAATAATCCAATAGGAGGGAAAAGACTAATGACAGATGTTTCACAAAAAATCAACTTGGGGTTCAAATGTCCTCTGTTGTCTCGTGACATATCAGTCCACTTCTGGTGAGAAATCTAAAGTGGGTGAATGCAAATAACACACCGGAAAAAATATGAAAACATATTTTTCTCATTTTTTTAAGTGTCTCTTTAACAGATTTCATCGATTCTGCAGGAATCTCTCATATTTCAAACCTTACAAATCATTGGAAAAATGCAAAAATCAGTATTTCTCCATTGGTTTTGCAGCATCACTTTGACGAATGCTATTGATTCAGCAGAGGTCTCTTGGATGAGAGAGATTTTGATCTCATGATACCTGGCTTTTTCAATCAGTCTATCTGTCTGCGATAGAGAATTTTTATTTTTCTAAGATAAAAAAAAAAATATATATATACTAGCGGGTGTTACCCGGCGTTGCACGGGAGAAGATGGTTCAGATATGATCGTCTCAGCCATTTTTGAAATAGGTCAAGGTCACCAATTCCAAGGTCAAGGTCTCCCTGCACAGGCACCCTGATTAAGTCAAAATGATTGATGGATCACTATACCTGCACATATGAAATTTTATCCCGATCGTCCCAGCCATTTTCGAAATAAAAGGTCACGGTCACCAATTTCAAGGTCAAGGTCACCCCATAAGGGCACCTCGATAAAGTCAAAATGATCGATGGGCCAATATACCCGCACATATGAAATGTGTGTCCGATCAGCCCAGCCGTTTTCAAAATAAAAGGTCATCAATTTCAAGGTCAAGGTCACCCCGCATAGTACTGCACCCACCCCATGTTACTCACAGGGACGAATTACCCCTGTGTATAAAATATGAAATCAATTGGTCGAGAAATGGAGGAGTTCACCCGGAACAAAGATAGAGAGATAGAGAGATACAGATATTCGCATTTATATATTAGATTATTAAATATAGAAAAAATAGAAATATTAAAATATTAAAAATAAAAAAAAATAAAAAAAAAATACTTAAAAAGTATGAGAAGTTTCTCAGAGATGTCTTCTACAATGTGTGGGCCCATCTCGTGGATTTAAACATTCCTAGAATGATGTGTGAGAGATGTCCTAGTTGCATCTCGGAGGGATTGATTAACCCTTAAGCCCCCATATAGCCCCAAACCGCCACTTTTATATTGCATTGAAGCAGGTGCTCCCTTGTGTAATCTTTTTTATTACTCTTGTGTGTAGACTGAATTTTCCCTGGCAGTGGTTCTACATCACTGCTGGCTGCCTGTATTGGCAGACAGCAGTGATGTAGAACCACTGCCAAGTCATCAGTAACTATGTAAGCAGAAAAAGGCCATAAATACTTTAAAATTAATCTGAGGACTTAAGGGTTAAGCACACACCTGTTACACTGTGGAACACAAAGATGCCATAACACCATCTTTGGCATCTGTGTTGGAAAAGCTTAACGAGAACGAGGTAATGTATTGATGGAAGAACTTGATCGAGTGTCGAGGGCAACCAAGCAATTTTAGAAACTGCTGAGAGATCTCATTAACTGCGATTAAGGAGGTATTTTGCATTTATTAGTGGATAAAGAATATCTGACTCTTGTGAAGGGAAAAAAATGAAAATAATTATTATACAGGAAAACAAAACAAATTATATTATATATAAATTTGAAAAAAAAAATGGATAGATTTGAAGATGAAATGAAAACAAATCGAAAGGGAGAAGATTATCACAAATTTCTCCAAGATGTGTTTTATAGAATGTTTGTCCATCTTGTGAGAGAAAAGATGCCCAGAGCATTGGAGAGATGCACCAGTTGTGAGTTCGGCTGCAACTACGGACATGACTGTCAAGACATGGAATACAAAGACACGATTGTCATGTGGTTCATGCTGGCATCAACTGTGAGTGCTATGTGATCAAAATTTGGATGGAGACGGTCTTGAACATGGGAAAACCAAGACCTACTGAATTAGAATGTCAGACTTTTTGAATGCGAGTGAATCATCTCACGACCGAATGTCGATAGAGTATTTTGCATTTGTTTCTGGATAGGGAATATCTGACTCGGATCTTGTGAAGGAGAGGACAAAAAATCACTAAAATTAAAATAGGAAAAAATGGATTATTCAAAATATGATAAATATCACAATATCATGATGGAATATTATGGGAAAAGAATAAAATAAGATCTTCCTAATCAACGGAAAAATATTTTACCGAGACTTCTAAATGTATTTGCATAAATAAATGTGATGATACTTATCATCACAACAGACTTTTATTAGTTAATGAAAGAAGAGAGATTGGAATGATTTTGCATCCAATTTGTGAGACAATAGAGAGACAAAAAACTAAAAAACATTTTTTTAAAAGAAATTGAAAAAAATAAAAGAAAAATTTCAATATTTATAAACATTTATTTATGAAATAAAAAAGGAAATTTAACATTTTCTTTTAAAATTTTTTTTACATTTATTTTTTTTTCTTCTATTTTAAATAATAAAAATATATATATATTTTTTTAAGGGAGAAAAAAAAATTATTTCCAAAGTTATATCTTTTATTTGTATGCGAGCTGTCACTTTCTCCACTACATTTTTGTGTAGATGCTTGATGACCATGTCTACTTTCATTTACTCTTCCACATTTTTGAGAGCTTCTTCTTTGAGGCGATCTACAACACCTCTGTCAGTTTTCGGATATATCTTGTTTTTGTAGTATATCAAAGTAAATTCCTTGAAATTTGTCTCTTCTTCCTTCAGAAGCTTGCCATGCAAATTTCCCAAATCTGAAAATAATTTGACTTGATCTTCGTTCAGTATTAATCCCACATTGTGATTCTCGTATTTATATTTAAATTTTGTTATTACTTTCAGTTGGATTGGATTAGGTTTCAAATAAAAAGTTTTACTACCATTGTTTGAAGCAATTCTTTTCAATTTGATTTTTCTTACCGTTGCCATTCGATTTTTTGTGTTTGTGATTAAATTTTAAATGTTAGTAATTTTTTTGAAAAAAACAAGATTGTCACTCGGAAGTGACTATGCCCCCGATGTGGCAAGGACCTTGATCTGTGACCTTGACCTCCACTGAATCCTCCAAAAATGTGTATGTGACACACTGTCTCCCCATAAGCAACATGTATCCCAGGTTTCAACAAAATCCAATGAAGCATCTGAGTTATAGAACGAACATGAAAATCTTCCAGGCAGACAAACAGACAGACAGATGGATGGAAATGACAAAAGCTATATGCCCCCGAAAAATGTTTTTGGAGGCATAAAAATGCTAAAGGTTTTCAATTTTCTTTTAGAATGCCATTAAATTATACTTGTTATATATATGTAAAATTTCAAATTTTTTTTGGATTAATCAACTTTGTTTTCCATTTCTTATAAAGTGAAGTTCATTTATAAAGTTTTTAAGATAAAAAATTGAAAATTTCTATAAAACTGAAGTTTGCAAATCGTTTAGAAAGTTTTTAAGAAAAAAAAAATGAAAATTTCTATAAAATTAAAGTTAGAAAGTTTCATTTAGAAAGTTTTGAAGAAAAAAGATTGGAAAATTTCTATGAAATTGAAAGTTTGCAAATCATTTAGAAAGTTTTTAAGGAAAAGAAATTTAAATTTTATAGTAAATTTCCTTTCTTACACCTACCGCAATTCTTCACAACAGGCTTGCACTACAGTGGAAGACCCTAACTCATAAAATATACTCTCTATTTTGATCTTTTTCAAGAAATTTGGAAAAGAAAAGTGGTGCAAAAGCACCACAAAAAAATAAGCACCATCGGCACACACCCAGTAGGGGACGCTCTTCTCTTAGTACAATTCCATGACTTCCGTAAACCAGTGTGCAAAGCAGTCACCAATGAATCATTCTTTTGAGTCTGCCAACATAGGAGTTATGTGATCAGAGGGGAAGAAAGATTCTTACCTGAATAAGAAGATTGGAGAGCCTCTATATAAACAACTGCGGTAGGTATAAGAAAGGAAATTTACTATAAAATTTAAATTTCTTATCAACCTACCTTACAACTGTTTACTACAGGCTGAATAGACAATAGGATGGAAGGAATCACATAAGCAACCCACACATAACCCAACTGCACTGGAACCATGGACAGAGGAAGAGGTCCCTAGGCCTATTAAACCATAGCATCACAAACATTAGTAAAAGACAATGAGAGATGAGGCGTATGGTTATGTGCAATGCACAGATAGAAAGGGCAGTAACAGCAAAGAGCTGGAACTGACCTAGTACGAAGTCGAATGGCTGGGGTAGGCAACAGCCTGAGCAGAGGAAAGAAGGCCTGTAGTACAAAGGTCCTCTGCCTGCTCCTGCAACTGTTGCAGATAAGTGGAGAAAGTAGCATTTCTCCAGTAGGCTGCCAGCATAACTTCCAACAACATGACGGAGTTAGTATATGCCCCAAGAGTAGACAATGCTCGCACCTCAAGGCAGAACTACAATTGGTAATATAATCGCCAGTCATTAGTCGAGCAGAAGCTACATGAATAGCAAGACAAATCCATCGAGAAATGGATTCAGGAGAAATCTTTTGTCTACCAGGAATAAGAGACAGAAAATCACTCCTACCCTTCCTAATGAACAGCGTCTGATTGAAATAAAAGCGAACTGCACGAACCGGACAGAGCAAAGGGTAGTTACCCTCAACAGAAGGAAGAGTCCCGATACAGATAGGAGGCGGAGTAGTTTCTGTTATCTGATTCTTGGCCAGAAAGGAGCAATCACTGGTAAACATAACACTGGTGGGAGAGCTCGCGAAAAAGGCCAGGCAATCAAGAGGGAGTGAAGCTCACTAACCCGTCTGGTTGAGGCAAAAGCCATCAGAAAAACCGTCATGTATGTGAGCAAATGCATATCCACCTGGGATAAAGGCTTGAACGGCACCCCCATGCAGAGTAGCACCCAAGAAAGATTCCATCTTGGGGTAAGCTGCAAAGTCATAGGCGTTGTCAAGGAAAAGGGCTGAACAAGCTTGGAGAGGCATGGATTAGGACCAATACGATGCTGTCCCACATACGAAAATGTCTCCGAAGCGTGGCCCTGTACCCATTGATGGTAACAGGTTGGAGACCCCCAGAAGCAAACATATACCAGAAACTCCACAATCTGTATGATCAAAGGAGTGACAGAATCAACTGAGTGATCCGCATACAATTGACAGAAGAGCTTCCACTTAGCCGCATAGGCTAAACCAGTGGAGTGCCTCCTTAAAGAAGAAAGGCAACTCCACTGCTCGTCTCGAAAAAAACACTACGGAGACAGGACCTGACAAAAAATATGTGCGAAGGCACAATGAAGTCGGGTAGACATGAAACCTCCTCGGGCGACTTGGCAAAGAAGGTCGTGACATAGAGGGAGATGTACCAGAACCGCCGCCAACAGAGAGCGGAGCAGACTGATCCACATCCACTGAAGCGACAGGGTTGCGATCGAAATGATTTGACAACTGTAGGTTCGTATCTTGGATAGAACCTGAGGCAGAATCGGAACCTGCAGGAAGGCGTACCTGACAAGACTTTTCCAAAGGAGGGATAGAGCGGCCACGGCAAAAGCCAGAGCTAATGGTTCCAACGAGTCACAAAGAGATCGATGTGGGGATGACCCCCAGAGATGGCAAAGTGACAGGAACACCACCATGTGAAGCATCCACTCGGTGGAAAAGAACCTGCCCCATCGGGACACGGAGCCGGCTAGGATGTTCAGATGACTGGGAATGTGACGAACCACCACTCCGGTGTTGACATTCTGAGCGAGCAGTAGAAGATCCCAAACCAATTCGTACATGGGAACCGAGTGCGTGCCACCCTGGTTCCGAATGTAAGCAACCACTGTAGAATTGTCAGACAACAGAAGGACCTGACAATTCGAAAGGTGGGGATCCACTGCCAGAAACTCAGAAGAAGAGCAAGAAAAGCTCCTTCTGGTTGACATGACGAGCCGCTGATCCTGGTCCCATGACCCGTGAAGGGGAAAGACCAAAAGGATCCAACGTCACACCCCATCCGAGATCGCTGGGGACTGCCGTCAGAACACAATCAGACGTCCAACGGAACTCCCTGCATAATCCACTGAACATCTGTCAGGGGAGACGGTGCCGAGAAAGATACTACAGTAACTGAAGCACCAGATCCAGAGGATTGACATTCGGCCTCCGACGACTGAGCAGAAAGTGTTGGAGAGATCTGACATGCAGCCGACCTAGAGGAATGAGATCCGTCACCGAACAGCAGAGACCAAGCAGTCGGGAAAGACTCCAAGCTGTTGCGAACGTGGACTGGGACAGAGTCAGGGCAAAAGGCTGAGAAAATCACAGCCCTTGCCCGGGAAAACCGCCACCGTATCCAGCTCAGTATGGAAGCCCATCCCTAGATGACAGAATGACTGAGAAGGGACCAGGTCCGACCTCTCCTCGTTGACTCTGAACCCTAGTGATATGAGCAGGCTCAACAGTGTGTCGACATCTGACTCCAGAAAGGCAGCATTGGAATGCCTCTGGAGGATATCGACTAGATATGCCAAAGAAGACACCCTAGACTGTGTGTGATGTAAGACTAACACAGCGACATCAGGTGGGTGAAGGCCCAAGGGTCCAGGTTGAGGCCAAAGGGAATGGCCTTGAACTGGAAAACTCCCGGGTGAATGAAGTGGCGAACCGACCTGGAAGCCTCCATGCTGAACTTAGGAGCAATGATAGACTGGTTCAGGATACTCAGATCGATAACTTGTCGGAGTCAGCCATCCTTCTTCAGCACCAAGGACAGGAGGGAATAAAATCCCAATAAATGAATGTTTCTGGTGACGTCGATTGCCCCCTTTGACTAGAGATTGCCTAGCGCCGTGATCAAAAGTTCCCAACATGTAACGTTGAAAGGGACCTGTGTTGGAAGAGGCACTCTCGACTGAGTTGGATGCCTCAACCTGGGACGAATCGAGGAGACTACTGCCGATGCCTACCCTTACGCTGTGAGTAAGCAGAAGCGGCGGCAGGAGGATCAGCCCTTGGCTTTGCAAAGGAAGCAGAAGGGTACTTGTTAGGCATTGGATGGTCCCTGCCTTGCAACAGAGGGCTGATCAAGCTGACGAAGCAGCAGCTGATCTATGGAATGATAAAGGGAGTCATCCCGGACTGTCACCACGGAATCATGGAATAGTTGCGGACCCGTCAATCGAAGAGCAGGGTGGCTGTCCCTCAAGAAGGGAACAGCTGTGTCCAGCACAGCGACCCTGCGAACTAATTCCAAGATATCTGTGTTACAGGCATGAGTGTGTGAAGATACATGAGCACCCTGGACAGCACACACAAAAGAGCTTGTACGTCGTCAAACTTATCTCGGGGCAGATAAGCAGCAAAGCAGAGACGACATGATAGGAGAGAGAAAGCATTCCAGCATCACTCTCGATAAGCCCAACACAGACTCCAGAGTCTCCATAAAAAAAATGGCCGGATTGGGAGTTGGAGTCCTGATACAAGACCGTCAAAGCCTGGCAGACCGACGGATTGGCGGAATCGTAGGAACGATAATGCACCGGAGGCAAAAAAGTGTCAAACCTGATGAAGAACGACGTCTTCATAGCCTTGGAACTCAGCTTAAGAGTCCAAAGCTGTAAATGCTTCAACCACCTGTACCGACAGACACGGTCAAAGGCGCCCATAAAACAGGGTGCTCCACAGGCTGTAGGCGTGTGACCAATGATCGCGGCCGGACTGACATTGTCGGCTGGTTTGACGGTTTGAAATCTGGAAGGAACCCAAACACAAAGTCAAGAGCTGCCCCCAAGTCAGAAGACTGTTGGCTCTCGAAGTAAGGTATGTCGGACTCAGCCCCTGAGTGGGAAGACACATTGCCCATCATGGGCAAACCAGCCGACGCCTCCCATGGTGTAGGCACACCAGAGGGGTCAGAAAGTGGCCTGTTTCCAATCCCGGGAGGCGGTGCCGCAGGGTGTGCCCAGAAACCACTCGTATCCTCGCTGCAAGAAATGGAAAAGGCTGTTGGACAGAACCTAAGTGAGCAAGGAGAGGGCCTCCCTAAGCTCACTGACTGAATCGGCCAGATCGATGTGGGAACGAACTGACAAAGTGGCTTCACTCCTGACCCATTTAACCAGCGAAGGGTCCCGATCCTCAAAAACACCTGACACAGGGCGACGGGCTGCAGCCGAAACATCTGAAGGCAGATGTGTATTGGGTTATGACATACCCCAAGGAACTACAGAGCAGAAGGTCCAGGCTGCACAAAAAGTGTTGGTCCCACAAAACTGGCCATGGGACCAGAGTGCGAGGATGGAAACATCACAGAGTTCATGGTGACCCCACCATGAACATTTGAATCCCCCCCCCCCCCCCCCCATGAGAAAAACTGCAGTACTCAACGGCTGAGAGTCCACAGTAGAGGGTTCGGCCGGCTGCCCCTTCCGACTTCTTCAAGTTAAAGTCTGGGAAGGCTGAGGCCGATACCCCATGTCTCCCCAGACCCCTGCAAGGATAAAACTGCTGTGCTCAACGCCTGAGAGGACACAACAGGGGGTTCGGTCAGCAGCCACCTCCGACATCGCCGAGTCGTAGTCAGGGAAGGCTGAGGCCGGTACCCCAAGTCTACACTACCAGACATCTCTGCAGAACCTCTGCAGGGATAAAACTGGCGTGCTCAATGGCTGAGAGGACACAGCAGGGGTTCGGTCGGCAGCCACTTCCGATTTTGCCGAGTTGACGGTGACTGATGACGTTGTAGACGGAACAGCAGTAGCAGCAGATACGACAGGAGCTGTTGAAACTGGCAGAAAAAGGGGGAGAGCAACCGAGCTCGGCCTCCAAAGGGGGAGTCACAACCCTAGTGACAGCCTCAGATGTTGACTGGAGAGGGACCATAGTCCCGGAACCAGGCATATCTTCACCAGACAACTCCACAGCTCCTGCAGTATCCACCATGGTAAAAAAACTACACATCCCCCACGGAGGGGGTATAACTCTCACCAGATGTGGTCGTGTCGGGAGGCCCCAAAACGACAGCGTTCCCCCCTCCCCCCAAGTGCGGGAGGACCGGCCACGAGAATGCACCAAAGCGAAGGCAAAAAGCATTGCCCTAAATGAACCGTACTCGACATAACAGAGGTGAGAGCAGTAGAAGAAAAAGGTGAACTCAACAGATATAGACAGGAGAACAACACCCCAACTACGAGAGAATAAAATTTATCAACCGAAAAATTTTATGTACGAACCGCACGGTATGCGAAAATCGCGCGCAACAGGCAAAATATATAAAATACAATGAAAATGTGGTTGAAAATAATAACGAGAATATATAAAACACAGTCCTGTTATTATACGATCCTCAGATCCATAATTCCAGTCACAGGAAACCATTATCAACGAGTTGAATTATCACTGTTTCTGAATGTGAAAAATGGCGTCCTGCTTAACCAGGCTGGACGAAAGAAGAATGATTCATTGGTGACTGCTTTGCGCACTGGTTTACGGAAGTCAAGGAATTGTACTAAGAGAAAAGCATCCCCTACTGGGTGTGCGCCGATGGCGATCGACCCAGTTTTGGCTTATTTTTTCGTGGTGCTTTTGCACCACTTTTCTTTTCCAAATCTCTTGGAAAAGATCAAAACAGAGAGTATATTTTCCGAGTTAGGGTCTCCACAGTAGTGCAAGCCTGTAGTAAACAATTGTAAGGTAGGTTGATAAGAAATTGAAAATTTCTATAAAATTGAAGTTAGAAAGTTTCATTTAGAAAGTTTTGAAGAAAAAAAATTGGAAAATTTCTATAAAATTGAAAGTTTCCAAATCATTTAGAAGGTTTTGAAGAAAAAAATGAAAGTGTCAATGACACTGTAGCTCAACTTGATGAACTTGAACTAACTTGGTAAGTTATAAGTGAAATGGCAAAATTGAAGATCATTGGTACCAACGTTATTTGGTAAAATTTCAACATAACAGCATTGTGTGTGCACAACGTCAGAGTAAATCCATGCATTTTTAAATGTAAACTTAAGACTGGCTAAAGGAAGAATGTTGATACACAAATGCAGAAAGTTCAGAGGTTATTGTAAATGGCAACTTTTTTCACGTTAATGTTAATCAATAGCTCTTATCTAAAGGTCTCGCCTAATGAGCACACCAAGTTGAAAAACAAGAGGCCCCACGGGGCCTGAAGCGCTCATCTTGAACAAAACACAATTTAAACAGTCCAAGAATGAGTCTACATTAAGCAAGCCATCTCCATAGGCTACACTGTCAATCCTGGAGACCCTCAGGAGAGACAAAAATAATCTGGGCATCATGCCTTTTCTTCAGTTCATCATAAATTAAAATGTAGAGCTCCCCTATGAAGCCCCTTGATACAACAACTGGATTAATCTCAGTTACACACCTCTATAGGGTACTGAATACAAAATTTTTAATTCTTCAGCAAAATGGCCAATTCCGCCTCCATAGAGAGCCCAAATATTAACCCAGGCTCTCGATTTGAACACAGTTGAATCTGACTTCCCAAGAGATGTTGTGTACCGAATATGAAAGCATTCTGACTGTTGGATCTGAAGAAGAGAAATTGTAAAGAAATTTCTTCGAATTGCACTAAGTTCAAATTTGGGCCACCATAGCGAGCCCAAATATTAACCTATGGATCTGATTTGAACAAACTTGAACCTGACCCCCCTAGAGATGTTGTATACCAAATGTGAAAGCATTCTGATGAGTGGATCTGAAGAAGAAGATTTTTGAAGAAATTCCCTCATATTGTACTAAGTCAAATTTCATGTTCCCATATGGAGCTTAAATTTTAACCTAGGCACTCGAATTGAACAACCTGGAACCTGACCCCCCCCCCCCCCCCCCTCCCCTAGAGATGTTGTATACCAAATATAAAAGCATTCCGACTGGTTGATCTGAAGAAGAAGATTTCCTCATATTGCACTAAGTAAACATTTGGGCTACTATAGTGAGCCCAAATATATACCTAGGGATCTGATTTGAACAAACTTGAATCTGACCCCCTTAGATATGTTGCATACCAAATATGAAAGTATTCTGACTGGTGGATATGAAGAAGAAGATTTTTTTGTAAATTACCCTCCATGTTGAACAAAGATAAAATTTGGGCTTCCGTAGGAAGCCCAAATATTAACCTAGGGACTTGATTTGAACAATCTTAAATCTGACCCTCATAAAAATGATGTATACCAAACATTAAAAGATTCCAACTGGTGGTTCTGAAGAAGAAGATTTTTAAAGAATATTCCCCATATTACCCCATGTTAAAACTTCGGGCTCCTATAGAGAGCCCAAATGTGAACCAATGAGCTTTATTTCAACATACTTTTATCTGACCCCCCTATAAATGCTTTATACCAAAATATCAAAAGATTCTGATGATTGGTTCTGGAGAAAAGATTTTTTTAAATTTTTGCAAATATGCTGACTCAGCATTTTTTCGATGCCCATTACAAAACACCCTAACATAACCAATGGCAATTTTTTTTTACCAATCAATTCTACTGGTCCTAAGGATACTTCATACCAAATAACAGCTCTCTGTTCAGTGTGGTTTGGGAAATATGGGTGTTCGAAAATATTTCTATTTTTAGCTTCCAGGGTTCCCATGGGAATGCGGGAATTTTTATTTTTGCATGGGTCAAGTACTTATGACCCAATAATACCACAAACCAAATTTGGTTCATACCGGACCATCGGTTCAGAAAATAGAAATTTTGGGCGGGGCCAAAAATTTTACCCCTCCTATTACAAAGCCAAATATTACTTCACGAACTTCGTTTGAACAAACTTGATTCTACACCTCATATGGAAGCTCCATAGCAAATATCAAGTCATTGTACACACTGGTTCTTGAGAAGAAGATTTTAAAAATATTTTCTCCCACTCCCTCCCTCCCTATGGGGCTGGGCATGTTGAGTCGAACAAAAATGAAATGCCCCTTTGGGACCATCACTCACACAAACTTTCACTTGAATTGGCCCAGTGGCTTTGGAGGAGAAGACCAAAACATGGTGTTGACGGACGACGGACGGAGAGCGATGAGATTAGCTCAGCTTGATTTTGTCAAGATGAGCTAACAATCCTATGATAAATGTGGCCTGTAGGGACATGTCAAAGAGGAATGTTTATGCAAAAATGCAATAAATTGAAAGATTGTTGCTAACGGCAAAAGTTTTGGATGGAAAAGAAAAGAAACTCAATAGTTCCTATCTTTGTCAACCTGCAAAAGCATACAAAATTTCAAAACAACCTGTTAATGAATTCGCCCTCTGAGGCATGCCAAAGGAAGGTGTTAATGCACAAAGGCACTAAGTTTGAAGATCATTGCTTGTGGCAATGTTTTTTTCCTCTCTTTTTTATGGAGATTCATAAATATACTCTGCAGAAAGTGCAAAAGGGATAAGTTGCTGCACAAATGCAGTAAGTTCAAAGGCTGGTGGCAACAACAATAATTTTTTATGGAAATGAAAAAAAATCAATACCTCACATCTAGAGGCCACCACAAACACGTATACCAAGTTTCAGAGTGATCCGATCATAAATGTGTGCTGAAGGGTGTGCCAAAGGGAAATATTGAAGCCTGACTAAACTAAGTTCAAAGGTCATTGCCAGCAGCAACATTTTTTTACAGAAATGGAAGAAAATTGATAACTCCCATATACATATCACCCCACATAAGCATACAAAGTTTTCAAGTGACTCAATCATAAATGTGCCCTGCAGAGTGTGTCAAAGGGAAATATTGATGCATAACTGCACTTAGTTTTTACTAAGTTCATAAGAGGTCATTGTCAATGGCAACTATTTTTGACAGAAATGGAAGAAAATCGATAGCACCAATCTAGAGGTCATCCCAAACAAGCACACCAAGCGTCAAAGCAATCTGGTCAAAAATGTGGACTGCTGGCTGCGATAAAGGGAAATATTGAAGCAGTTCATCAAAGGTCGTTGCCAGCGGCAACATTTTTTGACAGAAATTGAAGAAAATCGATAGCCCCCATCTAGAGGTCACCCCAAACAAGCATGCCAGGTTTCAAAACAATTTGATCATAAATGTGCCCTGTAGGGTGCGCCAAAGGAAAATATCGAGGTCTGACTTAACTAATTTCTAAGAACCTTGCCAGCGGCAAGATTTTTTGACAGAAATTGAAGAAAATCGATAGCCCCCATCTAGAGGTCACCCCAAACAAGCATGCCAGGTTTCAAAACAATTTGATCATAAATGTGCCCTGTAGGGTGCGCCAAAGGAAAATATCGAGGTCTGACTTAACTAATTTCTAAGAACCTTGCCAGCGGCAAGATTTTTTGACAGAAATGGAAGAAAATCAACAGCTCCCATCAATACCAAGTTTCACAGTGATCTGGTCAAAAATGTATACTGCAGGGTGTGCCAAAGGGAAATATTGATGCATAACTGCACAAATCTAATTGAAGGTCGTTGCCAACAGCAACACTTTTTGATGGAAATCAAAGAAAATCGATAGCTCCAATCTAGAGGTAACACCAAACAAGCATACAAAGTTTCAAACCAATCTGATCATAAATGTGCCCTGTAGGGCATGCCAAAGGAATATACTATGCCTGACTAAACTAAGTTCAAAGGTCATTGCCAGCGGCAACATTTCTTAATGGAAATGGAAGAAAATCAATAGCTCCCATCTAGAGGTCACTCCAAACAAGCATGCCAGATGTCAAAGCAATCTGATCATAAATGTGCCCTGTAGGGTGTGCCGAAGGGAAATATTGAGGTCTGACTAAATTGAGTTCTAAGAACATTGCCAGTGGCAACATTTTATGATGGAAATGGAAGAAAATCAAAAGCTCCCATCAAGAGTTCACCCCAAACAAACATACCACATTTCAAAGCGATCTGATAATAAATGTGCCCTGCAGGGTGTGCCAAGGGGAAATTTTGATGCATATTTATTATTTATTGGTATTTAAGGTCACATACTTATGCACAATGGCTAATCGTGACCATGACAGTTTTATGGGTGGAGAAAGCCAGAGTACCCTGAGAGAACCACTGAGCATCGATGAGTAACTGTCAGCTCTTCAACATTCTAACTCTGTTCAAGCTCCGCTCAAGCAGGGTTACAGTGGTTGAAGACATGTGCACTATCAGCGTGCAGTAAGCCTTAGTACACAGCATCACCGTGCCCTCATGTAGGCAACCAGGATAAAGTGCCTTGCACATGGCCACAATGCAGGTCATCCCAGATGGGGATCGAACTCGGGACCTCTAGCATAGAAGTCCAACAGTCTACCATTGAGCCACCGCTTTCTCTTTTGACATACGCCAACGGACGAGAAGTGATGGCAATAGCTCAGCCTGACTTTGTCAAGTTGAGCTAAAAATGAAAATCTGCAAAAAAATGAAAGTTTGCAAATCATTTAGAAAGTTTTGAAGAAAAAAAATTGAAAATTTCGAAAAAATTGAAAGTTTGCAAATCATTTAGAAAGTTTTAAAAAAAAAAATTGAAAATTTTTATAAAAGAAAAGTTTGCAAATCATTTAGAACATTTGAAGAAAACAATATTGAATTTTTTTTATAAAACTGAAAATATATAAATACAAAAAAAAATTTGGAAAGTTTGTAAAATATTTTTTGAAGTTAATAAAAAATGAAAGTTTCAATGACACTGTAGCTCAATTTGCGTAAGACATGTACATGTATAGTATGAGACACAGCAATGACAAGCATCTAGGTAATGACCTGATAACAAAGGTACATATAAAGTATTGCAATGGTCTGAACATAAATGCTGACCGTAGCCTGTAACAAACGCATAGGTAAAGTATTGTAAAGGTGGGCGACAGTTCGATGCTAAACTAGAAAAGAAATCTTTGAGTCCCAGAGTGAGACTGACTGAACCCCAAAATATTTGTTCTCATAGCACAGTGATAACAAAGGCACCCAAAATCACACGTTCTTGTCCCAAGATGATAACAAAGGTACCCAATAAGTTTTGTGGAGATCGGTTCATAAATACACCCTCTAGCCTGAGCCGTATAGAAGTTGTGTACAAAAAACTGATTTGACCTAATTTCGGTACAAAATGACCACTGGCAGCAATCTTGAATTTTGGACCTCACCTAGAAACACTCGTTCTCATCCCAAGGTGGTAACAAAGGTACCCAAGAAGTTTCGTGAAGATCGGTTCATAAATACAGCCTCTAGCCCGAGCCGTATTGACATGTGAATATTTATTTATTTATTGGTGTTTAAGGTCACATATTTCTGCACAATGGCTAACCATGACCGTGACAATTTTACTGGGTGGAGGAAGCCGGAGTACCTGGAGAGAACCACCGAGCAATGGCGAGCAACTATCAGCTCCCCAACATACCAACTCCACACAAACAGGGTTAGCATTGGTTGAAGACAGGTGCACCATCGATATGCAGTACGCCTCAGTACACAGCGTCACCATGCCCCCCCCCCCCCCCCCATGTGGCCAATGGAGGTGAAGTGTCTTGCCCAAGGACACAACACGATTGCCCAGGTGGGATTCGAACCGAGGACCTCTCGGCTTGCAGCCTGCATCTCTACCAACTAAGCCACCGCCCCCCCCTCCCCCCCCCATTGACATGTGAACTTACTGTGTATAAGTAGCACTGAATAAATCAAGTTCATCAAATTTGCATAATTTCTGTACGAGAAAAAAAAACCCGTATTATATGTGTTATATTCCATGTTACTAAACATTCATTCAAAAATTTATTCAAATCAGAACCTTCATATAGAAGTTGTGTACCAAAAACTGATTGTACCTAATTTTGGTACAAAATGGTCGGCAGCAACCATCCTGAATTTCGGACCACACCCAAAAACACTCATTCTCATCCCACGGTGATAACATAGGTATTCAAGAAGTTTCGTAAAGATCGGTTCCTAAATATATGGCCTCTAGCCTGAGCCGTATAGAAGTTGTGTACAAAAAACTGATTGGACATAATTTCGGTACAAAATGGCCACTGGCAGCCATCTTGAATTTTGGACAGCACCCAGAAACACTTGTTCTTGTCCCAAGGTGATAACAAAGGTACCTAAGAAGTTTAGTGAAGATCGGTTCATAAATACAGCCCCTAGCCCGATCCGTATTGACATGTGTACTTACTGTGTGTAAGTAGCACTGAAAAAATCAAAGTTCATCTAATTTGCATAATTTCTGCAAGAGAAAAAAAAACGTATTATATGTGATGTATTCTATGTTACTAAACATTCATACAAAAATTTATTCGATTTATTCGAATCAGAACTTTAATACAGAAGTTCTGTACAAAAAACTGATTGCACTAACTAAAGTACAAAATGGCTGCTGGTGGCCATCTTGAATTTCAGACCGAACCCAAAAACACTTGTTCTCATCCCACGGTGATTACAAAGGTACTCAAGAAGTTTCGTAAAGATCGGTTCATAAATATGGCCTCTAGCCCGAGCCTTATTGAATTGTTGACGGACAGATGGAGACGGACGGACGACGGGCCATGGCATAACCTCAAATTTGACTTACGTTAAAGTTGAGATAAAAATGTCATTTTCATTAGAAGCGTGCAATTGAGCTCAAATGAAAAGTTATGTTAAGAATCTTGGAAAGCGAAATCGTTTAATTACCTTGGCTATATATCCCAGATGGAAATCACTACAGGGTAAATGCACTAGACTACTGTAGACTACTGTATACAGACACTACACAATCTAGAACTGGTTATCAGGAATTATCTTGGCTATATCCCAGGTGGTAATCAGTATAGGATAAGAGTACTAAACTACTGCATACCAACACTACACAATCTAGTACTGGTTACCAGGATTTATATTGGCTATATCCAAGGTGGTAATCAGTATAGCATAAGTGTACAAGACTGGTTATCGGGAATTTTTCAATTCAATTCAATTCATCTTTATTTACAGTATATCAATTACATATAAAGTACATTAGGTAAACTAAACAATTCATTTTAACAAACTGATCATAATGATCTTGGCTATATCCCAGGTGGTTAATCAGTATTGGATAAGAGTACTTAACTACTGCATGCAGTCACTACACAATCTAGTACTGGTTATTAGGAATTATCTTGGCCATATCCCAGGTGGTTAATCAGTATAGGATAAGTGTACTAGACTACTGCGCACTGACACTACACAATCTAGTACTGGTTATCAGGAATTATCTTGGCTATATCCCAGGTTGTAAATCAGTATAGGATAAGTGTACAAGACAACTGCACACAAACACTGCACAATCTAGTACTGGTTATCAGGAATTATCTTGGCTATATCTCAGGTGGTTAATCAGTATAGGATAAGAGTACTAGACTACAGCATACAGACACTACACAGTAGCATTCTAGAAATATTAAATACAGCCTGGTATATAAGCAACTACATCACCCTATACAATGCCTTTAGAATATTGCAGAGATTTATACGCTTTATGAATATCACAACAGAATTTCGAATTAAATCAATAAGTGAAAGGATTTAAAATTAAATTGAATTGAATCATGAAGGATCATAGGCCCTAACATAAAATACTAGTTAGACTTAATTCTTTGCATGCTGTTGGCCAATATTTCTGCCCAGCACAGGGTTTCTCTTGTCGCTGGTATAAGTATAATTTGGGCATATTTAAACATATTTTCCTCTTTAAATTGAATGGATTTTTTCACCAGTGATTTCTTGTTATATTTAGATTAATTTTTCATCAACTCTAGTCATGGCTGCTTTACAGCACCCATGAATAGATTTGATGAAAAAATATCTTGAAAATGCTCATCGGGTTAAGAGTTAATAAAGGTAAAAATATGTTTCTCAGTCCTTCTCCTTTATCATTTTGGCTGCTGCAAGCTCTCTTTCTGACCAATTGCAACTTATTTTCAATGTTCCACATTAGTCATGATTACAAATCATGATCAAATGCAAAGTGGTAGAAGGACACACTCACAAACAGTTTCCAGTGTGATAGGGCCCTGCGAATCGGGAAATTTATGTTCAAATCGAATCTCGGATCGAATCGGGACTGATGTCGACATCGAATTGAATCGGGATAAACTCGAGAATTAACTATAACTGGCATTATCTTGTGCAGAAATGTCCGGAAAGAACTGCGAGAAGAGATCATTGACATAACTTGACAACTTGGCATTGTTTTAATTTTCTTTCTCGTTTAATGGCATTCAGATGTTCACTTGGCCCGCCAATAAATTCAAGACATAAATATGGACAGAAATTAAGGTGTTACTGCCCATAGACATTTGAGACAAACCATTAAATTGAAACATGAGAATTAAAAGCACAAATGTAATACAAGTGGCACATTAATTCCCATGAGTTGAAGTCGGCTACAGTCGCTAACTTCACGCATGTTAGCGTGGCTAAATACATGTACACCTTATAGGAACCTCATTATTGTAATGTTTGGTTGTTTTTGTATTATCAGGATTCGGGTCTTGTAGATTTCGGTCCTTTCTCAACTCAATAACTCAGTATACATCAAAAGCAGCGAAGGCATTAAACTGTGTTAGTTTCTGCATTAGTTAACTCGAATATTGACGCAGTGCTCATTCACACAAATTGCTTTTACTTCATTCCAACTTCCAAGTACCATGCTGAACAATGCAAAGAAACTAAAGAGGTTTTCCTCCCACAGTTTTCTAACATAATAATGGGAGCGCTCCAGGCGACATGCCCCCATTATTGTGTTAGAAGATTCTGGGACTGGAAGTGGACCTTAGGCCCACAGCTGGATATTTCGGTTGTATAGATGGGGCATGAACAGGTTAGAAATTAAAACAGCTCCAATTGGCAAAAGTCACAAAACAAACGTTTAATTTCCCGTTCTAAAAACTCAAAATGTACATTGTTGAACACTGATTCGTTTTCCTCGAAGCTTCGTTTGACTATCGAATCGGCAAACTATTCAAGATCGATATACAAATACCAAAGCGATGTCAACATCGAATCAACTCCTCGAAGCTTCACAGGGCCCTACAGTGTGACTAACTACTCATATATAGAAACTACCACTCATCATTTAACCCTCGACTGCATGTTGGATCATTTGTTTTGTTGCAGTAAAAACAGATTGAAAGTCGGAATTAGACCTTTAAGGTTTGAACTCTCTTTGGGCATAAGTAGTCATGCCATATATATCCTCTAAAAAACAAGAGGCCCCAAGGGGCCTTAATTGCTCACCTGCCAAAGTGGTTCAAAGCAGTATTTGGGGTCACATTCAGTTCATCAACATTACAAAGGAATGAAATCATGAGACGCAAACGTTATGGAAAAACACTAAGAAAAAGATTTGAACAAACCTGAACCTAACATCCCCCCCCCCTGCCACCAGCACCCCACCCCTGCCCATAGAGCCTAAACATTAAGCTAGGGACTCAAATTGAACAAACTTAAATCTGATCCCATTTGAGATGTCATACACCAAATATGAAAGAATTCTGACTGGTGGATTTTTAAAGAAATCACCTCACATTGCATTAAGTTAAACTTTGGGCTCAAATAGGGAGCCAAAATATTAACCCAAGAGCCCAATTTGAACAAACTTGAATCTGATCCACCTAGAAATGATGTATACCAAATATGAAGAAGATTCTAAAAGAAATTCCCTCATATTGCACTTAGTTAAAATTCAGGCTCCCATAGGCAGCCCAAATTAATAACCCAGGGACCAGATTTGAACAAACTTGAGTCTTACCCTCCTAGAGATGTTGTATACCAAATATGAAACCATTCTGACTACAGGGTCTAAAGAAGGTTTTAAAAACGTCGGAACCGGACCCCAAATTTTCAGGCTATAATATTTTTTTTTTCTCCGTCTCAAAATTGAACAAAATGCATAAAAACCGGAAATTTGTTTTCCATATTTTGGTCTAAAATTTCCAAGTCTGAACCGGACCCAAAATTTTCAGGTTAAAATTTTTTTTTTGTCTCAAAATTGAACAAAATGCATAAAAATTTTTTAAAGAAATTTCCTCATATTGCACTAAGTTAAAATTAGGGCTCCCATAGGAACTGGATTTGAACAAACTTGAATCTACCCCCCCCCCCCCCCCCCCCCCCCAAGAGATGATGTATACCAAATATGAGAGGATGCTGACTGGTGAATCTAAAAAAGATTTTTAAAGAATATTCTACGTATTGCACAAAGCTAAAATTTGGGCTCTCTATAGATGCTGTATACCAAACATGAAAGGATTCTGACTGGTGGATCTGAAGAAGATTTTTAAAGAAATTTCCTCAAATTCCACCAAGTTAAACTTTGGGATCCAACAGAGAGTCCAAATTCTAACCCAGGGACCCGATTTGAACAATCTTGAGTCTACCTCTCCCCCCCCCCCTAGAGATGTTGTTTACCAAATATGAATGTATTCTGACTGGTAGATCTGAAGAAGATTTTTAAAGAATATTCCTCATATTTTACTAAGTTAAAATTTGGGCTCCTCAGGAAGCCCAATTATTAACCCAGGGACTTGATTTGAGCAGTCTTAAATCTGCCCCCTCCCCCCCCCTACTGATGTTGGAAACCAAACATGAAAGGATTTAGACTGCTGGATCTGAAGAAGAAGATTTTTAGCTCAACTTTGACGAAGTCAAATTTGAGCTATTGTCATGGCCCGTCGTCCGTCGGTCCGTCCGTCTGTCCATCTGTCCGTACGTCAACAATTGGCTATGGCTCGGGCTAGAGGTCGTATTTATGAACCGATCTTTACGAAACTTCTTGTGTACCTTTGTTATGACCCTGGGATGGGAACGAGTGTTTTTAGGTGTGGTCCGAAATTCAAGATGGCTGCCAGTGGCCATTTTGTACCGATTATGCAAAAATTAGTTTTTTGTACAGAACTTCTGTATGAAAGTTCTGATTTGAATAAAGTTTTGTATAAATGTTTAGTACCATGGGATACATCACATATAATACGGGTTTTTTTCTCGTGCGTAAATTATGCAAATTAGACTGACTTTGATTTATTTAGTGTTACTTTCAGAGCTGGAAGTGCCAAGCTGCTATGGCTCGGGCTAGAGGCCGTATTTATGAACCGATCTTTACAAAACTTCTTGGGTACCTTTGTTATGACCGTGGGACGAGAACGAGTGCTTTTGGGTGCGGTCCAAAATTCAAGATGGCTGCCAGCCGCCATTTTGTACCGATGATGCAGAAATCTGTTTTTTGTACAGAACTTCCATATGAAAGCTCTGATTTGAATAATTTTTTGTATGAATGTTTAGTACCATGGGATACATCACATATAATACGGGTTTTTTTCTCGTGCGTAAATTGTGCAAATTAGACTAATTTTGATGTTTTGGGTGTTACTTTCAGCACTGTAAGTGCAAATGCCAATACGGCTCGGGCTAGAGGCCGTATTTATGAACCGATCTTTACGAAACTTCTTGGGTACCTTTGGTATCTCCGTGGGACGAGAACGAGTGTTTTTGGGTCCGGTCCGAAATTCAAGATGGCCGATGGCAGCCATTTTGTACGAAATTTGGTGCAATCAGATTTTTGCACAGAACTTCCACATGAAAGTGCTGATTTGAATAATTTTTTGTGTGAATGTTCAGTACCATGGGATACATCACATATAATACAGGTTTTTTTCTCGTGCAGAAATTATGCAAATTAGATGAACTTTGATTTTTTCAGTGCAACTTACACACAGTAAGTACACATGTCAATATGGCTCAGACTAGAGTCTGTATTTATGAACTCATCTTCACGAAATGTCTTGGGTACCTTTGTTATCACCTTGGGACGAGAACGAGTGTTTCTGGTTACGGTCTAAAATTCAAGATGGCTGCCAGTGGCCATTTTGTACCGAAATTAGGTCTAATCAGTTTTTTGTACACAACTTCTATACAGCTCAGACTAGAGGCCATATTTATGAACCAATCTTTACGAAACTTCTTGGGTACCTTTGTTATCACCGTGGGATGAGAGTGAGTGTTTTTGGGTGTGGTCCGAAATTCAAGATGGCCACCAGCAGCCATTTTGTACCAAAATTAGTGCAATCAGTCTTTTGTACAGTACTTCTGTATGAAAGTTCTGATTTGAATAAATTTTTGTATGAATGTTTAGTAAAATGGAATACATCACATATTGTAAGGGTTTTTTTTTTCATGCAGAAATTATGCAAATTAGATGAACTTTGATTTATTCAGTGCTACTTACACAATGTGTGTCAATACGGCTCAGGGTAGAGGCTGTATTTATGAACCGATCTTCACAAAACTTCTTGGGTACCTTTGTTATCACCTTGGGCCGAGAATGAGTGTTTCTGGGTACTGTTCAAAATTCAAGATGGCTACCAGTGGCCATTTTGTACCAAAATTAGGTCCAATCAGTTTTTTGTCACAAGTTCTATACAGCTCGTATTTATGAATTGATCTTCACAAAACTTCTTGGGTACCTTTGTTTTCACCTTGGGACAGGAACAAGTGTGTTTTGGGATGCCTTTGTTATCACTGTGCTATGAGAACAAATATTTTGGGGTTCAGTCAGACCCACTCTGGGACTCAAAGTTTTCTTTTCTAGTTTAGCATCTGTCTGTTACCCACCTTTACAATACTTTACCTTTTCCATTTGTTACAGGCAACGGTCAGTATTTATGTACAGACCGTTACAATACTTTATATGTACCTTTGTTATCAGGTCATTACCTAGATGTTTGTCATTGCTGTGTCACATACTACACATGCATGTCTTTGTCTTGACAAGTTGAGCTACAGTGTCATTGACACTTTCATTTAAAGAAATTCCTCAAATTGCACCATGTTAAACTTTGGGCTCCAAAAGTGACTGGTGGATCTAAAGAAGACATTTTTTTTGAATTTTTGAAAAAATTTATGAGTGCTATCAGAGTTATGCCCCTTGTGTTGCCCCTGTGGGCACAGCGTGTTTATTAGAACAAACATGAATTGACATATGACAAGGAACATGCACACCAAATTTGGTTCAATTTGGTCAAGTGGTTTGTGAGGAGAAGTTGATAATGTAAAGCTCACGATGGACGATGATGGACGACGACAGACGGCAAGTGATAAGTTAAGATCCCTTCAGTGAGCTAATAAAAAAAAACATCAACAAGAAAATAAATAATGGAGGATTCTGAATTGTTATACCAAGCTAGTCATTTCTCGGTTTAGCAAATTCAGGTCAAACATACAAAGAACATTTCAAGTAAAGAAAATAATGTCATTATTTTCTGATTTTAAACAGATCAACGTTCCTCGAATATTAATTTGTATGGCTTTGGAGCCAAACCCAGTAACACAATGTTATCTGTCATGTCTGGTGAATCTCCATCTGGGAACCTCACTTTGAATTTCTGCATGAAACATGACAGTAACAACACCAGCTCTGGTTTTACTACAGATTCCCCAAGGCAAACTCTTCTTCCAGCGCTGAAAGGTAACCAGCTTTGTGGCTTTGGTGCCATTTTCCCATTATCGTCTAGAAACCGGTCTGGGAGGAATTCTTCAACAAGCTCCCACTGTTCGTTGTCATGATGTAAGGCCCAGAGGTTTATGAACACTTGTGTGTCTCTTGGAATGTCATATCCTCCTTTAAGTAAAATATTTTTAATCAGTAAGACAAGAAGAAA
Organism: Pictodentalium vernedei; assembly: GCA_031216915.1. Lineage (NCBI taxonomy): Eukaryota > Metazoa > Mollusca > Scaphopoda > Dentaliida > Dentaliidae > Pictodentalium > Pictodentalium vernedei. The sequence continues at coordinate 313,544,831 of CM062289.1, forward strand.
CACTGATACATGCTCAGGTAAAATATAACTGCATGGAATCTTCTGCCCTCTTTGGAAAAGGTCGGGGACCCAAGCAGTTGGGAAAGTCTACATCATGAAGCCTCCAATTTGGAATTTATTTGGAAAAAACACACACAGAATAAAATATGTTACCTTCATAGTGAACTGAGAACATTAATATAGAAGCTACTACATGTATAGTACATGTAGTAAGTTTTATAAAAAAAAACAACAAAAAACAGTTGCATGAAATAATGATGATCAGTCTCTGTAATCTCTATTAAATAAATTGTTCTTATACTATTAAATAAAGAAATTATTTATGCATTTTGCTATCCTTCAACAATCGACATTTTATGACTTTGCAGTTGAGTCTAGGCAAGTCTTGGCTGCCTATATGGACAGCCAAGACTTACCCAGAGACAACTGACAAGGTTCTTGGGATGTAACTTGCAAACATATCTAAAAACTGCCTGTTGAGGTAATTGTTTTGTTGCAGTAAAAATGATGAAAGTCAAAATTAGGCCTTCAAGAGTGAAAGAAGGATTAAATTTTTATTTGAATGAGGACTGAGATTGGGAAATTTTGGGTTTGAATTGGGAAAAATCAAGCCAAAATATCATTGGGAATGGGGCCCATATTCAGCCCCGGTAGAAAACCAAAAGAATGCCTGAACTGGAAAAAGGTAAAAAATCTATGATGCCCAAAATCATGATGAGTCACCAATGAAAAAGAATGAGGCCATTGTAAAACATTTGCAGGAAAGTATGCTGTTTTTTTTGCAACTGCCCATTTGGGGGACCTACCAATCTCTGTATTGAAAAATGTTTTTAGACCTTACCACTAAGGACCCACCCCCAAATTTTGTGCTGTTCAGTATGCAAAATGCATGTCCTAACTATGGAGTTCCTATCCTTGGACAGTGATTCACATTAGCCTTCATGTAAGTCTTAGCTGAAGGCACAGCCAAATAATTAAGCTTTCCCAAACCCAGTTTGGGAAAGACTCTTGTTATTCTTCTTTTTCAAAATTTTTCTTCTCTATTTTTTTTTTTTTTTATTTTTTTTTTTATTTTTTATTTTTATTTTTTTTTTCCTCACTGAATTTTGTCTGTTGAACTGCTAGAAAACAAGCTGTACAATTTTGACCAAATTAGGCACACTTATGTAATGACATAAAATCTAGTGAAATGCGGTATTGTCATATCTGTGAAAACGCGAATACTCAAAATATCCTGCCAAAACCTTCAAAATTGCACCATTTTTCGAATGTCTCAAAATTGTTTACAGTTATTTAGCTCAAATTTTGTAAAGTTTAACGCCACCCCGTCTCAGATGCATAAAGATTGGTGGCGTCGAAAAAAAAACTCTCATTTTTTCAGAATTCCTTAGGTTTAAGTGACAATTTACTCTATTCCTAATTCATTGAGCACTGAATGTTTTCTATGCCTGCCTGCAGCAAGCATAGCATGACAACTTCTGTTTTATACGTTATTATCAAAAGTTAACCCTTGTCTTATTTAGGAGTTTCGATGTGGGTATAGTCGGAATAATTGTTATTTTCATAAAATCAATCCCTGAATATATTGGTAACCATGCAGTGGCCTTTCGGAGGTGCTACATGAAGCCGCAAATAGTTAAGGTTGAAAAGTTCATCAAATAGACAGATATAATGCCTAACTCAACCGGTGACAGGTAAATAATGAATGGAAAAGTCGTTGAATTGAGAATAAAGTAGGGACGAATCGTGCCCTCGGTTTCCACCTGATACACGGTATTTCCATGTGGTCTTGGCACTTGATAAAGATACTAAACTGTCGGGCAGGGGCAGTAGAAAACATTCTGAGAATTTCAAGCTGCTGCCTTGCATGGTCGGGACATAATTGGCATATATCCGACATTGTATCTGTCCAATTTGAATGTCAAATTAGTCAGATGACGGCTTTTTCTCCACCGGATCGAGTTTTCAGTTTCTGCCGGGATGGTCTAAAATAAGCAGTTTAACTCAAAACTTTCTTTTAAAGCTGAACAGTTCATCAAATAGAAAGAAATAATGCCAAACTCAACCGGTGATATGTAAATAGTGAATGGAATCGGCATTGCATTGGGAATATGGAAGGAACGAATCACCCCCGCGGTTTCCACGCGATCCACGTTGTTCCCACGTGTTCACGCCACTTGACAAAGATACTGTCCTGTCGAGCAGGGATAGTAGAACAACTTCTGAAGATTTCATATATCTGCCTTCACGGGTCTGGACGCAGTGGGCGTATGAGCGACACTGCTGTCTGTTCAATTTTAATGTCAAATTAGCCAAATTACCGCCTTTTCACCATTAACCCATGCACGATTTCTGTCCACTTTTCATTTTTGGCAACTATCTAACTGTTATCCAAGAACAATTTTGCTGTTATATGTTTTATTCCAAGTTTTAACCCTCACCCAGTTGTCAGGCCTTGAATTGGAGTACCCTCAACTTGAACATGTTCATTCAAATAGCAAGATTCAAGATTAATCCATGTCTCTTTTCAGACACTCAGTCTGTGATTGATGTTCACACATTAAGAGCATAATATTATACACTAAAATCACCACACAAATATTTCAAAATTAACCCCTATTGGCCACAATTTTGGAAAGGGTTAATTCTAACCACTTTGTTTTGCTATAGGTAGAGATGCCTAATGAACAAATCCTCTGCTGTAAGTTATGCTTTGGGACATGTAAATAATAGTACTGTCTGAAAAAAAGATTTCCAGTGAATTTTGCAAACATCTGTACTCATTTCCTCTAATTGCAAGGTTGTTGTAGCAATTATTTTGGTATGGATAGATGCAACAATGATTGTAGAAGAAAGTTACTGTTTACTTTTTAATCTCAAGATTTAACCCCCAAGCAAAATGAGGGCGTGAAAAAGAGCACCATGAGAGAATGGCAAAATTAGCCAACTTTGGATGCTTTTTGCCTATCATTTTGGAAATGGTTAATTTCAAACACTATGCTTTGCTATATGTAGTCTGCATTTTCACATTGGAAAGTTGGGAAAGCCCGTAATTTGTCCAACAAATTACAATTCTCTAGTTATCTTTGAATGCTTTTTCTGTCAATGGAAGTGAGTGATCTATGATGGTCACCTAATGTCTTTACTTATTGCGTCATGGACATTATTCCATAGTTTTGTTTGTAGAAACCATGGAAACAACAGGCTTTGTTGAGTAAAGAAAACACTCAATTATCATTGACTGTTCCTGGTAAATCAATCATCATCCAGTGCATCAACTAACAGTGTCAACTAATAAAAAATTGATTGCCCATCTGAGTTCACTGGACATTCAATGATAGCACAGCTGATTGGCAGGATAATGATGCTCTTGGACTTGGATACTATTTGCATACTGGGATGTCATGAACTTGTCCATCATAGTTCAATAATTTTTTTAATGTGGTCACAAAAGCATAACCTGATTGCCAACAGCATCAACAAATTTTTTTTGAAAACCTAAAATTTCCCTCCAGATCAGTCCAGATACCTCTAGTTCAAGTTTATATTTGTGTAATTACACTGATTCTTGAGCCCTCCGTTTCAAACACAAAGTGATCTAAATTTGTCAAGGTTTTCATATATCTAAATTTAATGTCTTAGCCAGTGTCTACAGTTAAAGCAAGAAGTCCTGTCATGAACTGTGCGCTCATCTGGGCTTAACTGAGCATAGGAATTGCACGCAACTGCCATACAGAATGACATCCAAAGCATGGCAGGTTCACCTGCTTACTCATAGCAAACACAGGCAATGTTTCTGCCAATGGACCTCTGGGTAATTGGCTAAAACATTGCTTGTGCACATGCCACATGTACAGAATTTTATAGCCTTACTATGGTCATAACACATAGATTAATGCGCAGATCAGCGTGCTATTTGTGCACATTTCATGACAGGACTTCTAGTTTTAACTGTAAGTGTATTTCTAATGTCTGTCTAAACCTCCTATAAAAAGAGGAGCCATCTCCCTGAACTTCATTTTTTCTTTGAAAAATGGATGTCTAAAAGGTTAATTGATTCCTGATTCTAATTAAATAATATATTCTGTCTAAATGTGAAAAAAACAGACAGTGTTCAAGCGAGACCAAAACTGTCTGGTAGCACATTTTTAACAATTCTCATGATTTTAGTGCCTAATATAGTGGTTTGGTCCCAAAATGCTAATGAGTGGGGAGGGGAAGGGATGAACTTCGTTGTCTGATCCAAATAAAATGATTAAGTTTTAAAAAATGAAGTGGCAATTATTTCAAGATTGAATGAACAATTTCTCATGGAAATAATTCAACAGAACACAAAAGTTCTGACTGAGTCGGTACATATACCTGCTGTAGCACTTAGATGATAACAGATTAATCAATTAATTACTATTCATCCACTGGGCCTATAGCGGGTCTTGATTCTTTACAAAAGGCAGTGCAGTAGAATTCTCTTAACTGAATATCCAATTTGCGAGTGAAAATTATTCAATAAACAGGAGTATACAATTAACAGGGATTTGGTCAGTTTCCTGTGTTCTGGAGGTAAACTGAGCATTTATTCTATTATATCTTGTTTGACAGAGCTCATAGAGCTCTGTCAAACAAGATATAATAGAATAAATGTCTGTATTGGATGTATGAGGCCAAAAAGTTTGATAAATAAGGGGAATTTGGAGCATGTCATAGTAACTTTTTCGACATATTACGAAAATTTATATACAATTAACAGGAGTTTACTCTACAACCCATATGCAATTAACAGATCAAATTTGTACTGAAAGTATGGTAAATGGTTTATATTCAATTAACAGGGATATACAATTAAGAGATATCCAATTAACTGGGCTCCACTGTATTTAATTAGACAAATACTTCATGCTGTCGCGAGTCACTCACTGACAATTAAAGTTAAAAGCTTTTCCAAACACAATTTTCACACCTTATTGACAAAAGAAGATATAACATACTTTTTTTGTTTGTTTTATCAATGATTGTGCTCTTTACAGTAGTAATGGCTTTCCTTCAAAGGTGAAAGAAACTTTTTTGGTGCAAAAATTTTAGTTAACAAGGATTTTTTGTGCCAAATCCAAATTTTTAGTGCAATTGCCTAAATTGGAACCCAGCAGTGTGAACACTCGTGATAGAATTCACAATTTCTGATGTAAGTTTGTAGGGTGCAGCCTCATCCCACAGTTACACACTCTCTCTACTAACAGCACAGAGAGCAAGAATCAATACATTTTCAGGGTTTTACATACAGAAATGATCAGTATGTTTATTGCTGTGTGGAAGGAAATCAGTAATGTGCTCTATCTACTTTATTACACATCCACTGAACTTTAAACCCTTGTATTTAACAGAATTGCCACTATGACATAAATGTTTCTGTATTCAGATGGTGATGTACAAGCCAGAACATTTTTACCAGCACCGTTTATACTAGTTCCTTTCCCATCATGTCATTAGTTATGCTTTGAACAGTTTCCAAATTTTATTATACAATTAACGATCGTCTGTCATGTAGTGTGGAAATGAAAATGTGCAAAGCAAAATAAAGTTGGTTCACAAACAAGAGGCCCCAAGGAGCCTTAATCGCTCACCGGCCAAAGTGGTTCAAAGAAGTATTTGAGGGTCACATTCAGTTAGACATGGTTTATCAACACTACAAAGGAATGAAGTCATGAGAGACAAATTTTATGGAACTAGGCCCATGGGTTGAACAAACTTGAATCTTACCCCCCTAAGGATGTTGCATACCAAATATCAAAAGCATTCATCTGCTGGATCTGAAGAAGAAGATTTTTAAAGAAAATTCCTCATTTTGAACTAAGTTATCATTCGGGCTCCCACAATGAGCCCAAATATGGACCCAGGGACTTGGCTTTAACAAACTTGAATCTCACCCCCCTAAGGATGCTACACACCACATTATCAAAACATTCTGACTGCTGGATCTGAAGAAGAAGATTTTTTAAGAAAATTCCTCATTTCGAACTAAGTTACAATTCAAGCTCCCACAGTGAGCCCAAATATGGACCTAGGGACATGGCTTGAACAAACTTGAATCTCACCCCCTAAGGATGCTGCATACCAAATATCAAAACATTCCGACTGCTGGATCTGAAGAAGAAGATTTTTAAAGAAAATTCCTCATTTTGAACTGAGTTATAATTCGGGCTACCACAGTGAGCTCAAATATGAACCCAGGAACTTGGCTTGAACAAACTTGAATCTCACTCCCCTAAGCATGCTGCATACCCAATATCAAAAGATTCTGCCTGCTGGATCTTGAGAAGAAGATTTTTAAAGAAATTTGCCTGAAATGCACTAAGTTCAAATTGAGCTCCTATACGGAGCCCAAATATCAACCCAGGGGGACGATTTGAACAAACTCGAATCAGATCCATCCCACAACGTTGCATACCAAATATCAAAAGATTCTGCTTGCTGAATCTGGAGAAGAAGATTTTTTAAGAAATTTGCCTGAAATGCACTAAGTTCGATTTTCAAGCTTCTGTAGTGAGCCCAAATATGAATCCAGGGAGTCGATTTGAACAAACTTGAATCAGATCTACCCCACAATGTCGCATACTAAATATCAAAAGATTCTGCCTGCTGGATCAGGAGACGAAGAAGATTTTTTAAGAAATTTGCCTGAAATGCACTAAGTTCAAATTCGGGCTTCTATACTGAGCCCAAATGTGAATCCAGGGTGGCCGATTTGAACAAACTTGAATCAGATCCACCTCACAATGTTGCATACCAAATATCAAAAGATTCTGCCTGCTTGATCTGGAGAAGAAGATTTTTTAAGAAATTTGCCTGAAATGCACTAAGTTCGAATTTGGGCTTCTATAGTGAGCTCAAATATGAATCCAGGGGGCCGATTTGAACAAACTTGAATCAGACCCATACCATGATGCTGCATACCAAGTATCAAAAGATTCTGCCCACTCGTTCTGGAGAAGAAGATTTTTTAATAATTTCTCTATAATTCATACGGTGCTATCAGAGTTATGCCCCATACAGAGCCCCCAAGGGACGTGGCCATTTCATTTGAACAAATGTGAATTGACATATGGTAATAATCATCCATACCAAGTTTCGAGCAAATTGACCTAGCGGTTTCAGAGGAGAAGTCGTTTGAAAAATGTTCACGGTGCTGGACGGACGACGAATGGCAAGTGATAAGTTTAGCTCCCTTCGATGAGCTAAAAAATTAGTTAACCAAAAAAGAGATAATATTAAAAAAAATCATTTCCAACCACAACATTAACCCAGTCCCATGGTTGTCTCTACAGATCCTGTTATATCTAATTTGGTCAACTTTATTTCGGTAAATCTTCGGACATCTTGACATGCTTCAAACTTCTTTCAAAAAAGTTTCTCCCAGCAATTTTGCAGATCGGCCCAAATTTGTATTTATATTTTTACTGACAGAAAGAGCTGCCAAATAGTTAGGTGTGAATGGACACCAGTCGAAAAGAAACAGTGATACAAATTTCAACAAACATGCCCAATAGAAAAGATAACGAATTTAGACTGGTTCCCAAAAAGTTGTTTTGATTTTTTATCAGTCCATTTGATTAGTACAGTTTCAAACAAAACAAACAGACTCTTTAACTTTATGTTTAAACATCGGAATAAAAATTTGTTTATTCAAACGAATTTTAATGCATGGGATATGTAATAAACACAGAATGCCATGTGATTTTGAATTGGTGTGTGTTTTACATAACTCAATGGAATGGCATAGTCATATTTTGTGAGAGCCTATGGCTCTTGCAAAATTTGACTACACCATTCCAACTCGTTATGTGAAACACCCACCAATTCAAACACACATCGCGTTCTGTCTATTTATTCTTGCAAAAAAAAGGACTTTCTGTGAAAACAATAAGGACTCATGATCCTGAGTCTCTACCACACACTTTCAGGATCAAGTGGTGATTTTTCAACCATATCCGAATACATTCCATTCATGCTGACAGAAGTTTCGTACTTTAAACAAGCTGTCATATGGTCATGGTTTGTTAATCCTTTATCTAACCTGAAATGCAGACGACACTTGGAAACAAAATTCTTGAATAACTAACTTTTCCCCTTTTTTGCATCAAAAACATGCTTATGACTCCTCATTGGAATGAGCAAAATGAGCTCATGCCAATGAGGGATCATAAACTATGTTTTGGGCACAAAACATTAGACATATAAAAAAAAATTGTTGTTTCTCAAGCAATTTTTCCTCAAGTTTACGATGAGGGAGGGAGACATTTTTTTTCTTTATTTACATAACAGTTCTGAAAACAGTTGGAAACAGAAATTTAACTTCTTACACTATTATGTGGCCAACCAATGTTTTCTGCAGTGGAAATTTCCCATAACGTAGTTGAAAATTTAATCTACTATGTCTTGTTTGACAGAACTCAGTGCTCTGTCAAACAAGGTGTACTTGGTTAAAAAGATGTCCTACAAGTGCAAAATAGTGTCATAGAAGAGATTTCCAGGTGAAAAAAAAGGTGATGAGGCAGATTTTCTGTGACGAGAGAGGTGCCTGAAAAACAAATATTTTTTTTTTACCTCTTGGAACCCGAAAGGCCTCTTTTCCAACCCAGAATCATGATACAACCTCAAATCATAAAGTAAATAAATGCTCAGTGAATTTATGTGAGAGACAAAATTTTGATTGGTCTCCTCCTATTAACGAATACAGTCTCTACTGGATGGTGTTTCTGAACAGGAATAGAATATACCATTAGGGTTCAAAGGGTTAAGACCATTATTAAAGTTATGAAAAAGACCATTATTAAAGTAATGAAAACTGAATGGTGAGTTTTGTGAATTGCACTCACTGGTTTGGGCCATTGCATCAGGTAAAGGGTTAATGCTCTAGATCACTTTCATGTACGTATGAATGTCTATATTGTGATAACTATACAAAAATTAAGTTAAGTTTAGCTGATCATTTGAAATTATGCAGCTGTCTCTTTAAAGACCACTTATCCCACAGGCCATAACATTTGAGAGGAAAGATTTTATTGATCCTCTGGTGGTTATCTAAATGAAAAGACAGATAACTGAAAAGTTGTTCGTCTGGAACTACGAACAGTTCGTCAAAAAGTTGTGTCTTATCACCTTATTTGATAGCTCTGCTTTAATATGTTTCTGTGGGAAAACCCCTCTCTTCAGTGCTAAACCTCCCTAAGACAGCTGACACCCCCTGGTCTTGCCGCAGATGCATTCATAAATCTGTGAACTGACATTCCGTATGGCCATCGTGGATGGGTCAAATCCATGGGTTGTCATTTTTTCCACACATATAATTCAGAGATGATCCGCTAAGACAAGTAGCAAAATTTCCACCAATTTCGCTAGGTGTCATAGCCCATCATCTCTGAATTATATGAGTGGAAAAATGCCCACCCATAGATTTTGAACCGTCCACGATGACTGTACTGTAATCGGTCCTCTTTATTATATCCAGATGAACGGTAGATAGGTTATCTAAAAATTCTAGATTTTATTCTCTGGTCCCAGGCATTGGTTTCCTGATCATACTATATCAGTAAAGTAGAAAAGGTACACCCAGTAAATAAGCACTCTTTCACTTTCAAACAAGCTATCAACTGAAATTGTAATTCATCAGTTAAATTCAACCTCGTTGTTTTTTCTGAACCCGTACTTTGATTGGCTGAGAGCCAGTCAGCTCTATGATCTAATCTCAGGTAAATTCACTCTTATCATGCTCTAATTGCTGGAGAAGACGGGTCAATTAGAACATGTCTGTGTCTACACTACATGTGAGCATCGGTGCAAAACTGCTCATATCACAGATCAAACATACTCCAGGGTTGTTTTCTATGGCAATGGTTGACAGCATCCATGCTTCAGAGAGCACCTAGTAAATTCGATCATGGCAAATAGATCGAAAATTACATTTTTTTGTTTTTCTTCAAATAAAATGGGTTTGGAGAATTTTTCACTTCTAACGATGATAGGAATTACAATGAAGATAAACGTCTCTTGTTTTGTTAAGACATTCGGGAATTTGAACTATGGAAAACCATTTGTTAACTCACCCCTTCAGGGCTCGTTAATGAAGATTCCAGAGTCAAATTCCCAAATATCTAACTCAACAAGAGACATTTATCTCCTAATGAATATATTTTCATTTTTTAAAACACTAAAAAATGGTTTCCAGAATCCATTCCAATGAGGGGCCATAAAGCTGAGTTTAAATGCTTCTTGAGAATATTATTGGCTGGTTTGAGTCATTACATTGGATAAAATGTTGCTATAGATGAGATTTATATGAAGGCTGTTCAGTGCACAGGGTTAGTTACTCAGTTAATAATGAAAATTTTTATTAGCTGAAAGTGTGACTTACCCTGTACAGTGCACAAGGTTAGTGATAATTTCTAGTTACAAAAAACTGGTAACTGTCAGGTCACATACTACATGAAAATGTACACTAATTATGGTTGTGCAATGCACAGGGTTAGTCACATAAAAGTGATGATCTTTTTTATCCACGGCCAAAACATTAAAGAGATAATCTTTTTTATTCCTTGTCAAAATTATGTTTTGGGGAGAGAGTGAAATGGGTTCTGTCCACCTACCCACTCATCCATCCACCACCCACTTTTTTTGCGAATACAGTAACTCGAACAAATATTATTGGATTGATGAAACTTGGTATGGGGACTAGCTATGAGAATATCTCGAATATCAATTGTAAAAGTTTGCACCTTTTTTCATAATTCTGTTTTTGGAAATTAATGATCTTGTGAATGTGATAATTCAAATATTATCAGATTTTGTTGAAACTTGGAATGGGCTCTCACTGTGATAATATCTGAAATGAGTTTGAGATTCAAAGAATTTTGTTTATTTTTGTGTGAATTATACTGCTTTTTCCATAATTCTGGGTGTTTGGAAATTAATAATCTGGTGAATGCAATAACTTGAACAAATATTATTTGATTTTGATAAAACTTGGTATGGGCACTCACTATCAAATGAGTTCGATATTCAGTGAATTTTGTGAGTTATGCCCCTTTTTTCCAAAATTCTATGTGTTTGGAACTAAGTGATCTTGTGAATCCGATAACTCGGACAAATTAAATGAAACTTGGTATGAACACTCATTCTGTGAATATCTTGGATGAGTTCAATATTCGGTAAATTCCACCCATTTTTGTGAGAGCTGTGACCATTTATTTTTTATAATTCTTGGTGTTCATAAATTGATAATTTTGTGAACGTAGTTAGCTGGTTCCAGCAACTTTCTACATAACAGCTTTTTTTAGTGTTCTGATTTTTGCTTTGTTGATATTTTGTTTTATACAAACAGCTTGTTTTGTTATTTTGTTTTTAAAAAAATTTATATGGACATTTTGATCCACTTCTCTCTTTGGGTGGAATGAGATTTTGCCATCTTGTCACATATGCTTGTTATAACCAGACAGAAAAAAGAGTGACTAATCCTGTGCATTGCACAGTTAGTTGGCAAGCTAAAAAACATACATAGGCTGACCATAGGCATTGCACGTTATTAGCAGATAGGCTGCCATATCATATACTGCATGAAAATATGCACTGATTAAGGCTGTAAAAAACCCACAAGGTTAGTCGGTTACATATTACTTGAGGTGCACAATTCAAGAAACTAATGGAAATACTTATACTGGATGTGGAAATATTTATAATGTACATCCCAAAAAAAGAAAATATACAAGATTGAATTTGTTAAATTCCTTGTGGCATTATTGAAAAAATATGCAGATCAAAATTTTGTGTACAAAGAATTATTCGAGGCTCTGAGATTGGTGTACTAGCAAACAGGAAATACCAGTATGAAAGAGAGAGATAATATTAGTTTTCAAACTATCATGTAAATACTGTTCTTTTGAACACATGATAACCAAAAATATACTTCTCAAAGTTTACTAAGCACCAAGTACATCCAACTACCTGTTTTACGTTTTAGTTGAAATATAGTAATGAAAAGTATATATATTTTTTATTTAATTATATCTTTAATGATTTAAGCACAGAAATTAAGATTTTATTTGTGTTTGACATTATTTTTTAGCTTTTGAATACGATAACCATGGGAAATGGATATTTTTGGTAAAAGAGGAAATTTTTCAATATGCCAAAAAGTTGAGGGTGCGAACTGGTATGGCTCCAATATCGAGTATGAGACCCATTCCTGTTAATTACAGCTTGACAACACCTTGTCATGCTCCCAGTCAGGTTCCTAGTGGTCCTTTGTGGGATGTTGTTCCATTCTTGGACCAGCATGGCACCAAGCTCCTGGTCACTTCTTCACTGGACTGGATGCGCTGAAATTGCAAGCTGCAACTCATTCCAGACATGTTTGATTGGATTGAGGTCAGGGGATCTTGCTGGCCAGTCCATACGCTCAATCCCCTCTCTCTGTCGGCACTCCCCGACAGCATGGGCAACATGAGGACGGGCATTATCGTCCATCAGAATGAATCTATCACCAACTGCACCTGCATACAATCTGATAGGGACATCCAGGATCTCATCAATATACCATTGTGTAGTCAATGAACCACATTCAAAGACACAGAGCTTTGTACGTCCATCCCTGCTGATGCCGCCCCAGACCATGATTGACCCTCCACCATAGCAGTCACGCTCAGCAATGTTGGCTGCATGGAATCGCTCTCCTGGTCTTCTCCATATCCTAGAATGCCTATATGTGTGGTCAAGGCAGTACCTGGACTCATCTGTAGAAAGGACAGGCTGCCAATCTTCTCTGGTCCATCCAACTTGGTCCATGGCCCATTCATATCATGCCTGGTGGTGGTTCTGTGACAGCAGAATGCGAATACATGGTCTTCTCGATCAAAGACCACCTTTGTGCAACCTTGTCCGGATAGTCTGCATTGAAACATTTACCCCTGATGCATTTTGAAGGTCACTGTGAAGCTGGGTTGCTGTGGAAAAGCGGTGCCTACAGGCCTGAATGATCAAAAACCGGTCTCCAGCTACAGATGTTGCCCTGTCTCTGCCACCACCATGCCATCTTACTGGTGTGCCATACTGCTGAAAGCTTGCCCAGGCTCTGATGATCACTGTATGATGCACACCAAGGGCTTCACCAACCGGACGATGGGTAGCCACTTGCTTCACCATCCCTATAGCCCGCCACATTTCTGCTTCAGACAAATGTCTTCTTTTATTTGCATTACATTACATTACATCATTACATCAGACATTTAGTATAGCGCTCAAATTTGTACAGCTGCCCCAAATAATTAAGGACAGGGCCACATTCTATGGTGCTTCACAGAAACATATAATACACATTTAACATATTTAAACATTACACATACATATTTAAAGGATGATAAAAGAAGTATTCAGTTAACAGAAGTGTGGTGAATTTTGAAAACTTTCTTACCATATTCAATAATTAAACCACAAGGGTTTGTGTTGAAAAGAAGATTGAATACCCTACAAGTCATGTACATGTAGACAGTACACGAAAACATCGAGAAAATGATAAATTCATAGTAATTTGTATATTTTTATACTTACCACTGGCCCAGATATAGCTGGTGCTAACTCTAAAATATCCAGGGCCAAAGACAAATTTTGTCCCCCAATCCCCCAAATTTGCATAAAACAAACAAAAATTTCATGTCCTATGTGACCCTCCATACAGTTGACATCTGCGCATGCGCAATGTCCAGGAAGTACTGAAATTGCCGCCAAATATCATTCTACAGTGCCTGCTAAAAGTTATAATCAGCGGGGAGGTATGAATGCCCACTCATGGGAGGGCCGTCCCTTCTGTGCTATTGGTAAGTATAAAAATATACAAATTACTATGAATTTATCATATTTTTACACAGTAACCAATGGCCCAGACATAGCTGAATGGTAAATAGGTTGGAGGGCGTAGGTCATAGAGGAAAATCCAGTTACTCAATCACTTCAAAAAGAATATCTCCTACAGGAGAATAGGAGAGAACGGAATTACATATGTCTTTATTTATATTTATTTATTTATTGGCCTTTAAGGTCACATATTTCTGCACAATGGCTAACTATGACCGTGACAGTTTTACGGGGTGGAGGAAGCTGGAGTACCCGGAGAGAACCACCAAGCAATGGCGATCAACTGTCAGCTCCCCAACATACCAACTCCACACAAGCAGGGTTAGCATTGGTTGAAAACAGGTGCACCATTGACGTGCAGTACGCCTTAGTACACAACGTCACAGTGCCCCCACGTGGACAATGGGGGTGAAGTGTCGTGCCCAAGGACACAACGCAGTTGACATATGTCATTCATATTTATTCAAATAAGAAAGACATAACACCAACAATGTAATTGAGCATTACTCAATATATAATTCTCCATTTTAATGCCAACATAACCCATTATGCTAATTCCATTTAAAAGTGTCCGAGGATTGTATATTAACACTCGTTTGACATGTGACATATAGAAATGCTTCACACCGACCTACACTTTAAAAATATTACATATATGACATCATAATTGCTTCCACTGAGCTACACATTAATACCATCCCAGTACCTACTCGGAACTACTGACACCGGAGGAGGTCTTTCCTTGCTTTTCACTATAAAGCCAGATGATATTAAGGGAAAACCGCCCCACCTCCCCTTGTTCTGGGTCACATAACTGCAGAACGAAGAGAGCAAGCCTAAATAACTATAGCTGTAATCCTTTAGTGGACGACATTCTGAGCAACAGATAAAGGACCTAAACATCTAAGGTCACCGGAGATGGACTCTATATGTCTAAGGTAAAACTTAGTGAATGTAGAAGGCTGTGTCCAGTACACAGCTTTCATGAGATCAGTAATAGCTACACTGCTAGAATAGGCACAAGAAGTTAACAGCGCTCTAACTTCATGCGCTGAAATCTTATTAACAGAACACTGATCTGGAGATAGATTATCATAGGCAATACGTATTGCCAATTGAATCCATCTAGCAATGGACTGAACAGAAATATCTTTTCTGTTAGGCATTAATGATAGAAAGAAGCATTTCCTTCCTTCCCTAATAAATTCTGATCGGCGTTTATATATGCGCATAGCCCTGAATGGACACAGCAAAGGTCTCTGGTTGTCCGTAGATGGCAGAGCCTTTATAATAGGCTCAGGCCAAACATTAGGTATGAACTTGACTCTTAGCCAAAAATCCCACTTGTGTAGTTAAAATGATGGTATTCCCAACACTACGATAGAGAGATTCGTCAACTGATAGAGCATGGAGTTCACTAACTCTTCTATCAGAAGCAAAGGCTAAGAGAAATGCTGTTTTATAGGTCAAGAATTTGAACTCTACAATGTCTAATGGCTCAAATGGAGCTTCTTTGAGCTTCAATAGAACCCAAGCTAAATTCCACTTCGGAATTAATCTGAGATTTCTAGGTTTATTAATAGAGAAATTCTAACTAGTTTGGGTAAAGAAGTATTGGATCCAATATCCAAATTACCATGATGTGTGTAAGTGTCTGACAGCACAGACCAAAAGCCCTTAATAGTATTGGGCTGCAGTTTGAGAACGTTACACAAGTAGACCAGAAAATTTGCAATGTCTGGTATGGATGGATCATAAACGTCTACTGACTGATCCTTAAACCAACGGAAGAAAATCCTTCACTTTGCTCCATAATTCAGCAAAAAGGAGGACCTCCTACAGTTAGAAATTGCATCCACTGCTCGTCCTGTAAAACGCTTGTCGTGCAAGAAGGACCGCACAACGGAAATACGTGTAGGTTGAGACCTTGCGGATTGTGATGCAGTGCGCGTTACTTCTCCTGATAAAGAAGGTCCTCCCGTGGAGGAATCTTCCGGGGATCGTCCCATAACAGTCACCTGAGAAGATTTATCCATGGTTTCTATGCCGACAGAGATGCTACTAACAGAATCTCGCAATGAGATTGCTTGATCTTTAACAAGAGCTGTTGAATTAAGAGAGAGTGTCTACTGTGTACGCTCAAGGATCTGGGCATGGCGACACGTAAGTCTGCAACTGATTGTTGAGGTGTGTTGCGAATAAGTCTATCATAAGTTGATCCCACTGGTAGAAAATCTGTTTGAACACTAGCTTGTTGAGAGTCCATTCTGAAGGCAACAGGCGATCTTTCGAGAGAGCGCGTCTGCTAGTACGTTCAGCTGACCCGGAATATGACAGATTGATAGTTGAACTTGATGTTCCAAGACAAATAGAAAGATTCTTTCCGTTAGTTCGCATAACGGAATCGAATGCGTGCCTCTCTTTATCCTTATGTACGCTACGACTATCGAGTTGTCCGACAATATTTGAACATGAGCATTGTGAATCCATTGTTGTAGTGCTAGCCATATTGACATCATTTCCTTGATGATTATGTGCTTTACTAGGAACTCTGAGTCCCAAAGACCCTGGCATTTCAAGTCTGTCGCATTCAAGGTCGCGCCCCAACCTGTTTTGACTCGCATCCGTCATAATTGTGAAAACCGGATCCGGCAGTTGCAGCGGAACTCCCTGAGTTAACCACTGAATATCTGCCCAAAGCTGAACCTTTTGTTTACTTGGTCCGTTAAAACAATATTGGTCTCGAGTGAATGCATCTTCACACTGCAGTTCTGAGTAAAGAATATCTGGAGAGGACGTGTGCGTAAGAGACCCATCAGAATGAGATCCACGGCCGCTCCGCACAGCCTCATCAGTCGCATAAATTCCCTCGCTGTTAATGCATCTGAGTGTAGACAAAAGCGAGCATAACAACTGACTAATTTCTCTCTGGGTAACAGCAGATGAACCAAATTGTTGTGAGTCTCTAAGCTCATCCCCAAGTGAATGAATGACTTGGCCAGAGCTAGATCTGACTTCTTCTCGTTTATGATGAAACCGAGACGTCGGAGTAGTAAAAGCAGACTCTGAACATCGTTCTGAAGAGTATCTTTGCTGCCATATCTCTGAAGAATGTCATCCAAGTAAGCCGATGTTACCGAAGATGAATGAGCTTGGAAATAAGACATTACTGAGTTCATTATTCGAGTGAACGCCCAAGGAGCTAGATTCAGGCCGAAGCACATTGTTCGGAACTGATATACCGTCCCTTGAACAGTGAACCATAAGTACTTTCTGAATGCCGGATGTTCCATGACATGAAAGTACACATCTTTTAAATCTATGCTTGCCGCATAGTCGTTCACTCGTATGCTCGCCCTCACTGACCAAATGGTCTCCATTTAGAACTTTGGAGCTACGATAAGCTTGTTTGTCCAGCTCAAGTTTATTACTGGTCGGATTGAGCCGTCTGGCTTCGGTAAGAGGAACAGGTGACTAAAAACCTAGTGACTCCTGGTTGTCTACGACCTCTATTGCATCCTTTTCTAGGAGAGACCTTACCTCCTAGAGGAGAGACTTTCTTTTTGTATGATTTGGTGGAAGTTGAGTCCATTGCGGACTTCGTGTTAGCAGTGGTTTGGCTCGGAACGACAGCTTTAGGTATCGCGGAACTAAATATTTAGTTTAGAGTGATCTGCCTTGAAATGTTGCACTCGGATATTGCAGCATAGTCTAAAATAAGACTCCTAGAAAACAACTTATTGCTTGAGAAAACTGTTAAAGCATTTTATTAGGTTTTTACAACAATTCTGAATATTTCACAAGAAAAAAGAGATTTTCTAAATATTTCCTGGGTCTATAAAATTCAATTAACTATTTGTGTATTTTTGTTGGGAATTTCCAGAAAAAACTGAGTTCAAGGACGGTACTTCACTTCCTGATGCATTTTCTCTCTTATTTGTTGCATGACCCCATGTTTTCTGGCTAGAGAAAGTTGTGTGAAGGTCTGTACTTTATGTAGGTATTTAAATATTTAATTTAAAGTGATGCGATCATATTTTTTTCCACATAAGTGTTATAATGGTCGCCTATGGGAAAATATTTAGTTCTGTGAGACCTATAGAAATGCTGTTTTTCTGCATATCCTTGGTGATTGTTGCTAACAGAATAAAGATGCACTTGCATTATTGTCTACTTTCAAGAATGGCATCATTTTTTGACAAGCTCAAAGAAAGAATTATGTTTAGATCATCAAAGGAGGGGGGTGGGCCTACTTGTTTGTTGTGGAGGGGGCAAAAAACAGCCGAGGATATGGCTTAATTAGAGTAACATGGGGAGATTCTAATAATTCACTGGAATATGTACACAGAACCATGTACATGACTGTCAATGCACTGATGAAGGATAAGATAAAATGCCACATTTTGGTGCAAATGGACAGCAGCTAGATGTTAGCCACTTGTGTCATCAGAAGCATTGTGTTGAGCCTGGGCACCGAGTTTTGGAGAGCCATTCTACCAATGAATACAGAAAATTGTGTCTCTAAATTGGTATTTGTTCGAATGAACATACCCCTGCATGTATTTTATAGGTTATTACATACATTTATAAATAATTATTAATATATGGCCAATTTCAGCAGCTAGGGCTATATCTTCAGAAAAAGTGTGAATTCTATGGCAAATTTCATGGCCGATTGACTATCCACTTGAAAAAAGTATTCAGACTGGCGAAATTAATCCAGGCTACTCATTTAGTTCAGTTAATACTTGTTAAAGTATTTCATTTTGTTTTAAAGTGTCACACTATGTTCCAAGTGGACAGGATAGGAAGAGTGTGGGGAGGGGGGGGGGCGGCAGGCAGGCAGGCAGGCAGGCAGACCTACCCATCTCCGTCCATCCGCCTGCCCGCCCGCCCGCCCGCCCACCCACCCACCCACCTGCCTGCTTGTCTGCCTGCCTATCTGCGTGCCTGCAGGAAGGCAAGCAGGCAGGCATGTATGTTTGTATGTCTTGATAACTATCCATATGATTATTTACCATTTTTTATCTATTTTCTCATTGCAGATGTCGAGCTCAGATTTTAATCTTGACAATGGGCGTAAGAGTTTGAAGGTCTTCCCAGGCTCTTCTATTGCTGCTGTCACTGGAAGTGGATTTGAAGTAACCATATCATGTTTTTCTTGTTTGAGTCTTACATATTTTACTACATTTTCAGGTTCTGCACTTGTAGATGCCACACAGTTGGAAATATTGCAAGGCGGATGATATTATGGAAATGCAAATTTTCTCAGATGTGTCCTGCGATTAAATTTTAATTTTCTTGCACTCATTTCGAGAAAGAATTGAAAAATATGCTTAATAAATTCTAAAAATCAGGTAGACTTCTCAGGAATTGTATTACTCAAGAACTGTTACACATAATAGTTGTGTTTCAAGTGTGATTTGGTAGCTTGAACTCAGCATGTGATTTTCTGTGAAACATCCTCACATCTGTTGAGACATTAATCACCAACCCATCGGGTGGTATACCTTTCCATTTTAGTAAATAGATAAAGTATACATAAATTATGATATTTGGAAAGTTTTTAGATGAAAATTGTACTTTTGAACAGCTTTTTATGAATGATACCTGTGTAAATGTTCTCTCTCAGACATAAATTTACAGCTATTTGACACATAAATCACCATTTTCTTCTCATATTGAGTTCTTCTATACAGATTTTGGACTTTTATCAGGTAAACTGGCTTAATTCCAGTAAAAAACATCAATTGGTGAACTGCTCTGTCAAATAGATTGGCAGCAGAATCAAGATAAGTAATGAAAGCGGTATACTGAAATTTCCAAATTTTTTGGCCTTTTTTTTCACAATTTAACAACTTTTTTAAAAAAGCTATTTTTTTAATCTTATTGGATGAATAGAAGCCAAATCTTGTATTTTACTGTAGAAATGATTGTTTTATCACATAAAATAGGAAAAATAAAATTAGGGCATGGGTGAGGAGTATTATAGGTATCGCGGAACTAAATATTTAGTTTAGAGTGATCTGCCTTGAAATGTTGCACTCGGATATTGCATCATAGTCTAAAATAAGACTCCTAGAAAGCAACTTATTGCTTGAGAAAACAAAATGTTAAAGCATTTTATTAGGTTTTTACAACAATACTGAATATTTTACAAGAAAAAAGAGATTTTCTAAGTATTTTCTGGGTCGATAAAATTCAATTAACTATTTGTGTATTTTTGTTGGGAATTTCCAGAAAAAACTGAGTTCAAGGATGGTACTTCACTTCCTGGTGCATTTTCTCTCTTATTTGTTGCATGACCCCATGTTTTCTGGCCAGAGAAAGTTGTGTGAAGGTCTTTATGTAGGTATTTAAATATTTAATTTAAAGTGATGCGATCATATTTTTTTCCACATAAGTGTTATAATGGTCGCCTATGGGAAAATATTTAGTTCTGTGAGACCTTTAGTCCTTCCGAGACCACACTTCTCACCCACGATCTTCCGATATAGTTATCCAGTTTCTCCCAAATCTTGATGACCTTCCGACAACTGAAACGCAATAGAGGTCCTGACCATCACCTGTAGGACCTGCAAGGCCTGCGGGAGGAGAAACCACATCCTCCCCGTGATGAGCCTCGACCCGCCGGCTTGGGGCCGTCTGACCAGTTGCCACAGGCAGACCTACGCCCCCGGCCTGAGTCGCTAAATTGACGATTTTGTGAGTAATTATAAGAGGATCTTCTAACTCCTCGCAAGGAGTTTCCGCTGAATGATCTTTGTCCAGAACCTCCTGCCTTACTCTTCTCTGCAGGTGTGGGTTTACTTGACACAGACTTTAAAAGCAGAGTATTTGACGCTTTCTTTGTAGCTTGGTCATAGACCAAAGAAAGCTTATTGTTGACAATATCATGTCCTGATACAGGAGTGACTCTAAGAGAGTTTTTCACCCTGTCATCTATCAAAGATGACGACGCAAGGGCTCGGTCATGACTAACTAACTCCAAATTAGCCACTATAAGGGCGGAGTTATACATGGTAAACATTATAGCCCTGGAAAGAACTCGTAAAGAGGTCCTCAAATTCCTTCCCATTGAGACGTTGCACCACAGCTCTCGTCAGGTGATCTGCATAAGACATAGCGTCGAAATTCGCTCTATTAGATGAAATTACCCTCTCAATAGTATCTGAGTAAACTGAAAATGTTGGAGGTAAGGCCATATCTAGATCCTTAGCCTGCTCATCTAAGTGCAGAGGAACTCTCTGTACACCTTCCCCAACCGTTTTAAATGGACGCAGTCCAATAGACAGTATAAGTACGGAAGATGAAGATAAAAAGTTGCCTTTTTTCTTTCCACTTGAAAGATTGAATATAGCGTCGTTAAGGAGAGCAAAGGTCTGTGACACTTGTTTTGATTGCAACGGAAAGGAAAGGACATCCTCCCTTCACCGGATATAGTCTGTGTCTAACAAAGCTAGCAGCTTCTTATGAACAGTCGCAGCAGTCTGATTCTCTGGAACAAAATCAGGAAAGTATTGATGGATAAAATCCATCACTACCAGGTGTTGTTCCGAAAGGGAAGGGTCTGTATCCTCCATTTCCCTTTCACCATCCGATGGAATCAGATTATCCTCACGGTCTTCTGCATCTGAGAGCGCAGATGACTGGATCGATCCAGCATCATCGGACAGCTCATGTTCCGAGGCTGTCGTAGTTTGCTCTTGACTTTGATGGGATGCTGGGATGAGCTGCGCAATTTGCGACAGCAAGTCCGTTACTGAGGCCTGGGGAGCAGCAGTCTTTTGTTGCTTGGCTGCTGGCTGCTCCTGGGACCATGTGTCTGAGACAGCTCTTTTCTGCGGATGTCCTGTCAAATGAGGTCTCGTTTCCTTGGCTCCCGAATGATGTGACTTTTTGCGGAAGAGCAGTCCTTTCTCGGCAATTCCTTCAGGATATCCGATATCACATAGCCAAGGTGCGGTCATGTGTGCTCAATAGTTTCAGAGGAAGCCACTATCAGACCTTGCCGAGCTGACCATCGTTCTTGTGACTTCCTCCTTTCCGTCGTCGCTGGGTGAGCCTGTTTAGATATTATAGCTCTACCCTTTTTCCTCTCCTCCACCACAACGGACACACCCGGTGTCGCAGTGCCCACTACTTCACCTGTCAAGCTTGCTTGCGACAGGGCTTTGTAACCACCAGCACATGGTTTATTGCCCTGTTTAATATTTAGGAGTTCTTTTGCCACTAGCTCTGACTATCAATATGCGACGACGGATGAACACTATTGGAAGGAGTCTCAAAACCATCACCATCTTCTTGTTCCTATGAAATGGAAACTGAAAAGCTAGAGTGACTCTGTGGCGAGAGGACCGCTATTGTCCTCTCGCCACTAACAACATACCGTGACACACGTCTCCAACGTTTGTCATCCCAAATGACACAAGTTGCACAGGAATTAGTGCAAGTACACTGACTACAAGAAACACAATAATCATGTGAATCTGAGGAAGACTTCCTCGAATTACAATTTGAGCAAAAAAGCTTTCATTTTAAATAAACATGAAAGTCAACAGTACTTGCACTAACTCTCAATAATAATTGAAAAAGATATATCAAAACATTAATCAAAACAATGATTCGAAAAAGATTTTAAAAAGATAAAAAAAGTTTTAAAAAAATGGGAACTATGAGCCCAAATGGATCCCGATAGAGCCCAAGTGTGGACAAAATTTTTTTTTCACTTCCAAAAATTAAGGCTACACTACTGGAATACAATATGTATCTTTTATTAGGCCTAACATGATTTATTCATAGGAAAATTACATGTATAAGGAAGCGTTGTCAATGTAAACGGAAAAACCACAAACAAGACTCCAGGCACTAAAAAATATGGCCCCAAGTCATTAACAGATTTAAAACTATCCGATGCAAAGCAAGATCTTCATAAGAAGAAAATACAATACATCAGATGGATAATGCATGACCATGCATGACCACAAACACCTAAACACCCCTAGGGTGAGGACATAACCATGGGGATAAACAGAATAAACATTCTGTGAAAAACGCTAAACTCCCAGGAAATTTAATAAAAAAAATTCAATAAACAAGTAAATTCAGAGAATTCATGTCTCCCGATGGGCAGCAGTTTCAAGGGGAATTTATGCATCCAGTGGAATATAGTTGAGTTGCAAGTGGAAGTTATTTAGAAGAGACAGAACAGACAGTGCTTCAGACAGTGGTTATAAGATTTATTTTCACAGAGGTCGCTGTCAAAGCAAGTGAAGTGATGTGGAGTATAACTGTGAAATCACTAAGAATTAAGACTGTATGATAAGACATATTACATCAAACTGATGTGAAAAGTAATCCATATATGAAATTTCATTGAAATCGATTAACTCTAAAGGATGTTAGAGTCTGGAAACCATCAGCCAATCAAATTTCAGCAACCTAATTAAATATGCACAGAAAATGTCCATATTCGAACTTGGTCTCAATTGATGAAAGTGATCTACTACCCAAATTTAATCGAAATCGGCTGATTGTAAGGAAAGTTAGAGGCTGGAAACGAAAAACATGGAAGGTGTGCACTTACTGTGTATTAGTAGTAGCACTGAATAAAACAAAGTTTCCATAATTTGCATAATTTTTGCACGAGAACAAAACCTGTATTATATGTGATGTATTGCATGTTACTAAACATTCATACAAAAATTTATTCAAATCCAAACTTTCATATAGAAGTTCTGTACAAAAAACTGATTACACCCAATTTTGAACAAAATGGCCACTGGTGGCCATCTTGAATTTTGGACCAAACCCCAAAACATATATTCTGGTCTCACAATGATAACAAAGATACCCAAGAAGTTCCGTGAAGATCGGTTCATAAACATGGCTTTTAGTACAAGGTGTGTTGACGCACATGGCAGACGGACAGGCAGATGGACAGATTTTCGGTACAAAATTTCCAACATTCGAACTTGACCTAGGTATTGATAAAAGTAATCCATATATGAAATTTCATCGAAATTGGTTGAATTTAAGGAAAGTTAGAGTCTGGAAATGGTCAGCCAATCAAATTTCAGCAACCTAATTAAATATGCGTGGAAAATGCCCATATTCGAACTTGGTCCCACAATTGATGAAAGTGATCTACTACCCAAATTTCATCTGCACGGGGCAGCCAGACAGATTTTCAGTACAAAATTTCCCAAATTCGAACTTGACCTAGGTATTGATAAAAGTAATCCATATATGAAATTTCTTCAAAATCGGTTGATTTTAAGGAAAGTTAGAGTCTGCAAACCGTTAGCCAATCAAATTTCAGCAACCTAATTAAAAATGCACGGAAAATGCCCATATTTGAACTTGGACCCACTATTGATGAAAGTGATCTACTACCCAAGTGACTGTAAGGAATGTGTTAGAGTCTGGAAACGAAAAACATGGAAGGTGTGCACTTACTGTGTATTAATCGTAGCACTGAATAAATCAAAGTTTCCCTAATTTGCATAATTTTTGCACGAGAACAAAACCTGTATTATATGTGATGTATGTTACTAAACATTCATACAAAAATTTATTCAAATTTGAACTTTCATATAGAAGTTCTGTACAAAAAACTGATTACACTCAATTTCAAAACAAAATGGCCGCTGGTGGCCATCTTGAATTTTGGACCACACCCCAAAACACTTATTCTGGTCTCACAATAATAACAAAGATACCCAAGAATTTTTGTGTGGATCGGTTCATAAATTCGGCTTTTAGTCTGAGGTGCATTGACGCACGGGGCAGACGGACAGATTTTCGGTACAAAATTTCCCACATTCAAACTTGACCTAGGTATTGATAAAATTAATCCATATATGAAATTTCATCGAAATCGGTTGATTTTAAGGAAAGTTAGAGTCTGGAAACCGTCAGTCAACCAAACTTCAGCAACCTAATTAAATATGCGCGGAAAATGCCCATATTTGAACTTAGATCCACAATTTACGAAAGTGATCTACTACCCAAATTTCATCGAAATCCGGTCACTGTAAGGAAAGTTAGAGTCTGGAAACGAAAAACACGGACGGACGGAAGGACACCCCGAATTTAATATCTCCCGCTTTTTAAAAAAAGCCGGAGACAAAAAGCCAAAAAGCATGGGAATTCAAGGAAGGACAGGGAAGGAACACTTAACAAACAGTGGCAAAATCATTAGGAAGAATGATGATATCAGGCCATGCACCAAAAAATGGGAAGCAAGAAATAATTTCATCAAAAAAAAGTTACAGCCCTGAACATAAAAAACACTGTTTCTTCCTCCCATTATTCTATTCTATCCTCTGATCCACCATAATCATCATTGATCTGTGTCTGGCATCATTAAAACTGAGATTTAAAAGCACAAAAGTCAGTTGGTTGTTATCTGACAGAGGGCTAAACAAGGAATGATATTTGGCGGCAATTTTGGTACTTCCTGGACACTGCACATGCGCAGATGCCAAATGTATGGAGGGCCACTAAGACATGAAATTTTCATTTTTTTATGCAAATTTGGGGGATAGGGGGGCAAAATTTGTGTTTGGCCCTGGATATTTTAGAGTTAGCACCAGCTATGTCTGGGCCATTGGTTGCTGTGTAAAAATATCAAGGGGTACATGCTTTCCATGTCGGACACGAAAAGTCTGCCTGTCAAGAGAGCTAATGTAAACACTGGGACCATCTCAATACATTCCTCAACCATAGACACCAAAAATATCACAAATATGTCACAAGCAAATTTCACAATGATGTATCAAATATTTGGTGCTTAGTAAACTTTGTGTAGAATACCAAGGAATATATTCACAGTGATGAATATGAAAGTTGAAAATCTGTTTCTCAGGTTGCTGCTTGCTCTCTTTTTATAACCAAAGCAAACTTAAAAAAAAGAAAATGAAATGATTTATGTCTGATATTGTACAGAAGTTAATAAAACTGATAAATTTGTCCCTTAATTAGCATTGCAAAGCCTTTTTGCACTCAAGATACGAAATACATTAGGACTCATGCTCTTCTGTAGATTCTGAGACCTAAAACATATAAAACAAACTAAGAACATGAACTTTTGATGGCAAAGAAATAATTACAAAAATATACAAATACAAATCTCCATAGGATACATTGTCAATCCTTGAGCCCCTCAGGAGTGACAAAAATAGTCCAAGCATCATGCCTTTTCTTCAGTTGATAATAATGTAAAATGTGCAGATCCCCTATGAAGCCTCTTGATACAACCTATGAGGATTAATCTTAGTTACACACCTCTAGAGGGTACTGAATACAAAATTTCTTAATTCTTCAGCTACATGGTCAATTCCGGCCCTGTATGGAGCCCAAATATTAACTCAGGCTCTCAATTTGAACAAAGTTGAATCTGGCCTCCCTAGAGATGTTGTATACAAAATATGAAAGCATTGTGACTGCTGGATCTGAAGAAGCAAAATTTTAAAGAAATTTCTTCATTGTGCACTAAGTTGAAATTTGGGCTACCACAGCGAGACCAAATATTAACCTATGAATTTGCTTTGAACACACTTGAATCTGACCCTCTACAGATGTTGTATACCAAATATAAAAGCATTCTGACTAGTGGATCTGAAGAAGAAGAATTTTAAAGAAATTTCCTCGTATTGCACTAAGTTAAAATTTGGGCTACCATAGCGAGCCCAAATAAATATATAGGGACCCGATTTGACTAAATTTGAATCTCACCCCCACCTAGAGATGTTGTATACCAAATATGAAAGCATTCTGCCTGGTGGATCTGAAGAGAGCGATGAGATTAGCTCAACTTGACTTTGTCTTTGACTTTTTACAAAATGGCCTGAGAAACAGAAGATCTACTTTGTTGGGCTTAAATGTCACAATTATGGCCATGCATTTATTGATCAATAACCCAAGTAATACAGAGGGAACTATGCTTACTGTCATGTAGATGGTGGGTGACCTTGAGGGCCTCAGAAGCTCTCCAGAAAGGGTAGTCCAGACACATAACCAGGTATTCACACCTGAGAAAACACAAGATTCTTCCTGCATCTGGGGAGGATGTCTGGGTCAAAGAACTTTTTTATCAAAATAATCAAATGGAGTGAGGTATCAAGATGATGTACCTCTCACATTGGTGGGGTGGTATACTTTTTAAAAATTTCTCTGGGGGAGATCCACGGCTGGTCCTTTTTTAAAGAATAGACCCCAAAATGGTGCTATTTTGAGGCTCATAAAGAAGTCAAGCATGGAATACTATTTGTAATTTCATTGGATGGTGCCCTATAAGATCGCAGAATTCAAGTTTTTTTTTGAGGGGGCAGCGAAGATTGGCTGGGGCAAAGCCACCGGGGAACTCACTACAAATCTTGCAGAAGTATAGGTGGCCAGACCACCTTTGTTTTTTTGTACACAACTCAAAGAGATTCCAGGGTTTTTTTAAACTATAGGAGAAATTGAGTCACTGATGATCACATTAGTCCCTAGATAATTTTTATCACTTACCAACAGATGTGTCACACATGGTTTTATGTGGTGCAGCAAGTGGTGCTATTGGATGCAATCTTAGTATTTCATGTATTACAGCATCCGTATATGGTAAGTTTTCTTTGTCAGAAATCCTAGGAAGTCTATCAGAATCTGCAAAGATGAACAAAAATTATAATTCTCCTTTACTGAAAAGATGGTTGATAGTCATACCATACCTTGTTTTAGACAGAATATATCTGGTATCAAATAAAAGGCCACTCAGGCTCACGTTCCTCGAAAAAAAGTGTACAGTTCCAGGTATTTGAAAAAAATTGAATTTTTCAGTCATAAAAGGGACAAAACTTGGCAAAAAATTTCAGACCAAACCTCCATTTGAACTTGACCTGAATTTTATGTTGATACATCTACATACCAAATTTTATTCGATTCAGTCAACAACAACTAAAGTTATCATCGGGAAACAAAAAGAAATGAATTTTAGAAGTCAAAAAGGGGCATAACTCTGACCAAAAAATTGTTGGAGTGTTTGGCAAGCCGCAATCGGAGGCCCACAGCACTCTCTCGTTATTGTTAGATGCCTGTGCCAATAAAGTTTCCATTGCTGACACCCCGGGTCCTTCAAGAGGGTCGAGTCGACCGGCCACCACAATAATGATGGATCAAGATGGGGACATTTTTCGGCAACTTGCTTCAGCGATCACGGGCCTTTGGGAAACTTTTGAAACTAAGTTTGATTCTTTGACTACGCACAACAGATCCTCCCAATCACTGAAGCAACCCCGATGCGACAATGATGATACTTCCACGCACTCTGATGGACAGTCACCGGATGAGGACGAATTGACTCAACAACAAATCAACAACTTTCTTTGACCCCAAAAACATATGAAAGACGGCTCTCAGGACAGACAGTTGGAGAAGGACAATGATTAGCTTGCTTCCCTCTATAAGGATATGGAGTTTGAGGAGGAAATGGGACCTGCACTTAGTGACAAGCTGGCCAAAATTGTTACCAGTCTGATGAACAGGGGCCTCAATGAGGAGACACATAAACTGATTCTGTCCAAGTATGCCAGGTCACACGATGTGCCATATCTCGTCGTCCCAAAGAAATCAGGTCGAAATTGAAACCAGCCTCCAGATCCAGAGATGTATGCCTGCAGTATGCCAAGCAAAAACTTGACAGGGGCACCTATGCCACCTTGCAGTGCCTCAATAATCTTGTGCAATCACAGGGGCACGGGGCAGACTCCACTTCGGAAACTAACATCAAATTCTTGTTGATGCAGTGAGCTTGAACATTTCAGCCCATCATGAACTTAACATGCGATGCAAAGAATTGTTTCGTGGGGACCTTAACAACAGATATGCCCAGCTCGGCTCTGTGGCCAACCATGATTCTGACATGCTCTTTGGGAATGATTTAGCGAAAACCATTAAAGACTTGAATGAAACTGATCATGTTGGCCAGGTCACCACTCAACAACCCCATCGGTACTCCCACACTTTTAAGGGACACAGCACGTTTGCAGGCAAAGGAAAGTTTTTTCGGCGTGCCGGGCCTGCTACCGGGAAATGGAAGCCACATCAACCGACACACAAATTCCAGAGGCATATTAGTCTCCACCAATACTTCTTCAGCCACCATGACGACGACAACGCACGCCTTAGGACCAATGATTTCACACACTGCAGGACACACACGGGTAAGTGCTAGCACATATCCCCAGAATATTGATTCAGCTGGTTGGGAATGCTACTTGCAAGCTCTTAACACCCATCTCCGCAATTTAGTTAAAAATTTCAAAGCCGGTCAACTGCAATATCATGTCCACAATTGGCAGCAGTGTACCTCAGACAGTGGGTATTGAGCACTATTCAAGGCTTAAAGCTGGAATCTGACACAATGCCGAGACTGCTACACATTCCCTACCAGCAAAGATTCAATGAGACTAAATGCAATGTTCTTAGCTCAGAGATAGCCAAATTATTAGAAAAAGAAGTTATTACCATTGCGTCTGGTAATTTTGAAACCAAATACGTCTCTCCATTTTTTCTACGCACAAAAAAAGATGGTACTTATCGGCAAATTCTCAGTTTGAAACATTTCGATGACAATATTGAAAAACACCATTTTAAAATGCAAAGTCTGCAATCAGCATTGAATTTAATAACGCCGAATTGTTTTATGGCATCAGTTGATTGGAAAGATGCATATTATTCCTTAACCATTCATGAAAATTATCATAAGTTTCTTCGCTTTCAGTGGGAGGGGTGAAATGCCAGTTTCATGCCCTTCCCAATGGGTTGCCATCTGGACCACTCATTTTCACAAAAATCACAAAAGCTTTATTTGCTCACCTTCTTGCCGCCGGCCACTTGAATACCTCATACATTGATGACTCCTTTCTTGTGGGAGAGGATTTTGATGACTGTACAACTAATGTAATCGAGACAGTCAACTTAGGCCAGTGAGCTGGGTTTATAATTCATCCCGAAAAATTTCAGTTACAACCCACCCAAAAACTTGCCTATCTTGGGTTTCTACTTGATTCGTCAACTATGACCGTTTCCCTAACCTCTGAAAAGGCACTTGACATTCAGGAAACATGCAAAACTCCATTCAGGAAGTTGCAGAATTAGTGGGGAAAATGGTAGTCAGTTTTCCCAGTTTTCCATTTGCGAAACTATTCTACAAGAATTTGGACAATGCTAAAAAAAGGGCCCTCATGGAGAGAAAAAAAGGAATTTCAGCCAGCTCATGACCCTCTCAGACTCCGCCCTTATTGTTCGGCCTACCCCAGACCTTGTTATACAAACCGATGCATCCGATTTTGCACTGGGAGGTGTTTGAGCTGAAAAGAAGACTGGGGGGTCTGTGGTCTTCCGATGAAATGCAGATGCACATAAACGTTAAGGAACTCACTGCTGCAGTCCTTACACTAAAATCATTTTGTACCTCCTTTCACGACAAGCATATTCTCATTAAGTGTGTCAACACATCTGCCGTAAGTTATGTCAACCACATGGGAGGTACAAAGGAGACATGTAATAAAATCACACAACATATGAGGTGCTGGGCAATGGACAGGAACTTGTGGTTGTCTGCAACACATATACCAGGAGCTTCAGCATGATAACACCGAATGGCAATTAAATCCAACTTTGTTTGCCCAACTGGTCTCCATTTGGGGCTTGCCATCCATTGATCTATTTGCATCATGACTCAACTACCAACCAACTTCAGCTCTATGTTTCTTGGAAAGCGGACCCGGGGCCAGTGCTATTGACGCCTTTACATTACCCTGGGCACATGACCTTCATTATATTTTTCCACCATTCAGTTTACTTGGTAGGGTGTTACAAAAACTTGAGCATGATCACGCCGAGGCTGTGATTATTGTCCCCCCTGTGGGACACACAGGCTTGGTTTTCAAAATTAACTAGAATGCTTATGGACTGCCCTTTTCTTTCACCTAGGGGACAACTCACTCTACCCCTACATTTTCAAAGACACAATACATCCCTTGAGAAAGATGCGACTGATGGCATGCAGATTGTCCGGGAAAGGCTCCAGGGCCAGCAGATTTCGTTAGGAGCTACTAAGATCCTTATGTCCTCATGGAGACCGGCTACACGAAAGCAATACACAACATGCATATCTTAATGGCAAAAATTTTGTGGTGAAAAGGGTGTCAATACACTCTCACCTTCTGTAGCCCTGGTCCTTGAATTTTCAACTAAATTACTTGAATCTGGATTGAAATATAGTGCTATCAACATGGCTAGAAGTGCTCTTTCGACATTTATAATCACAGATAATGGACAGACCATTGGCAGCAACCCTCTCATCATTTGGTTTTTGAAAGGGGTGTTTAATCTCCGGCCCGCTTTACCAAGACAATCAGTTGTGTGGGACCTTGCACCTATGTTGGAATCGATACGGGACACCTACAACCCTAACAGTTCCTTTAAACTCATTACCATTCGGCTTGCTGTTTTCCTGGCTCTTTTAACTAGTCAACGAGAGCAAACACTCCATTTATTAAAATTTGAAAATCTTACCAAAATGCCAGAGTCTTTCATCCTTTCCATTACAGACTTATTAAAGCAAACTTGTCCAGGAAAAAACCTACAACCTCTCACACTCCAAAAATTTTCCGATGATCACCGATTGTGTGTCTACACTGCTTTGAGCACTACTTACAGAAAACTGAAGCTTTTCAGCAGCAAACCTCAGTTATTTATCAGTTTCACTAAACCCCATAATGCAGTCTCCAAGTGTAAAAATTCTCGATGGATTAAGACCGGCCTTGCAATGGCAGGCATTGATATGAAACAGTTTACACCCCATAGTACATGGGCCGCTGCATCCTCCAAAGCATTCCACACAGTCCCCATCACAACTATCTTGTCTACAGGAGGCTGGTTCTGTGAATACACCTTTACAAAATTCTATCACAAACCAATTCAGCCTCAACGTTACTTTGCAACATCTCTCCTGCACTTCTTAAACCAATAACCTTTGTTAATTACTTGTACAAACTGTATATATATATATATAAGAAAAAAATATTAAAGTTCAAAACAAATACAACGACATCACTGACTATATTCCTGCTAGCGCTTTCACCGCTCTGTATGCGGATCTTCTGGCATTTTTATTTTTATAAAATACATTATACAAATATTTACAAAATAACGTTATGACGTAAACCACTGGGTGTGGTGTATCGATTTTGGAGACGTTGTTCCAGAAACTGCATATGCAATAATTATTTCATACATTTGAACAGAGGCGTGTTGATCCTTTATCGAAAGAAATTATAACGAAATTAACATAACAAATAAAATAATGATGTTTCTTTTATCCTAGAAATTAAGTTATAAAGGTTGTGGGCTCCAAAAAAAAACGGTATATTTATTTCCCACAGATGCTTCCCACTCCAACTCTCTATATATTACTATGTTGGTAATACCCATATTTCTGCATAATGTAAGGGAATGAACTCCTTACTCCCGACTCTAGCTCGAACCCCCGAGAGTGTTTGTCATTCTCGGGGAGTCGAGCCGGACTCGGGGCAAGCGCCACTGTACATGTAACTCTCTGGCTAAGGGAGAAGAAAAGGTTGGGTAAGTAGGGGGCTATACACAAAGACTCACTGTGCCAATCGTGTTATTTCTATGAAACATAACATATAATACTATGATATGGCCTTTATACTAGAAGTAAAGTTTATGAACTCAGAATATATGTGTTTTTCCACGAATTTTCCTATGTTAACCATCTATTTATATTTATTTTCACGATACCAATATTTCCGCATAATTTAAATTAATGGCTGTGAGCGCCTTACTCAGACTCCAGCTCGACACCTCCTGGAGTCGAGCTGGATCCGATGCAAGCGTTCTTGAACAGAGAACTAATCCGACGTAAACGGAGTCAAGCATGATATTCCGATAAATAAAGTCAAGTTATCCGTAGAGAGACTATACTTTTGTACCTCCGTGGTTTAATCCCCCCCCCCCCCCCCCCCTGGGAATCCGTAGCCATTATGCGTCCCGTTGACGCCACTCCTGTAATAAGGAAAAATTGTACGATCAGATGAATTAAAATAGGAATTATAAGGATGAACAAATAAATACTTCTTAATGAGCTGGTCATCCAACCCACCCACCCCCTCCCGTCACCCCCTACACCAAACTAATGCTTACAATCATCCCCATTATATTACATTACTTAAACTCATCCTCAGTCTCAACAAAGGAAGTCCCCCCCCCCTCCCCCCCCCCCCCCCCCCAAGTGAACATGGACAAAAGCCTTATAAAAACAAGCAGGTGTAGGTAATTACTATTATAACTAGAACTATCACTGAAGGTGATTAATACCCCCGCTTTGGGTTTTTAGAGGAATGCACTTCTGATCATGTAGGCGAAGGCCATAAGGAAATGTATACATAAAGATCATTTTTTGTTGTTGAAATTTGTATTTGCATGTGGCCTTCCACAGAACAGCACTGAATACTTAAAGAGCCCACAGATATATGGTTTACATTTGGAAAAACACATTTACAATGTGCAACATGTATTCAAAATCGGTTCATTAATGTAGGAGGAGTTGCGCACACAAGAATTTGTTCGAACGGAAAGACATAATAAATCTAAGTCAAAGGGAGATAACCTGGTTAAAATTGTCGTAGATCAAAAATCTTGGAATATGCGCATGTTCACTTAGTATTGATGATGTGTGAAAAGTTTTGTCCAAATTGATTGATAAATGTAGGAGGAGTTGCACGCACAAGAATTTCATGTAGAAACCCATAATAAATCTAAGTTAAAGGGAGATAACCTAGTTAGAAGTGCCACAGCTCAAAAATTTTGGAATATGCGCATGTTCACTTAGTAGTGATGATGTCTGTAAACTTTCGTCCAAATTGATTGATAAATGTAGGAGGAGTTGCGCACACAAGAATTTCATGCAGAAACCCATATTAAATCAAAGTTCAAGAGAGATAACCTGGTTAAAATTGTCGCAGATCAAAAAGTTTGGAATATGCACATGTTCACTTAGTAGAGATGATGTTTGAAAGGTTTCATCAAAATCGGTTCATTAATGTGGGAGGAGTTGCGCACACAAGAATTTGTTCGAACGGAAAGACATAATAAATCTAAGTCAAAGGGAGATAACCTGGTTAAAATTGTCGCAGATCAAAAATCTTGGAATATGCGCATGTTCACTTAGTAGTGATGATGTCTGAAAAGTTTTGTCCAAATTGATTGATAAATGTAGGAGGAGTTGCGCGCACAAGAATTTCATGTAGAAACCCATAATAAATCTAAGTTAAAGGGAGATAACCTAGTTAAAATTGCCAAAGCTCAAAAATTTTGGAATATGCGCATGTTCACTTAGTAGTGATGATGTCTGTCAACTTTCGTCCAAATTGATTGATAAATGTAGGAGGAGTTGCGCACACAAGAATTTCATGCAGAAACCCATATTAAATCAAAGTTCAAGAGAGATAACCTAGTTAAAATTGTCGCAGATCAAAAAGTTTGGAATATGCACATGTTCACTTAGTAGAGATGATGTTTGAAAGGTTTCATCAAAATCGGTTCATTAATGTAGGAGGAGTTGACCACACAAGAATTTGTTCGAACGGAAAGACATAATAAATCTAAGTCAAAGGGAGATAACCTGGTTAAAATTGTCGCAGATCAAAAATCTTGGAATATGCGCATGTTCACTTAGTAGTGATGATGTCTGAAAAGTTTTGTCCAAATTGATTGATAAATGTAGGAGGAGTTGCGCACACAAGAATTTCATGTAGAAACCCATATTAAATCAAAGTTCAAGAGAGATAACCTGGTTAAAATTGTCGCAGATTAAAAAGTTTGGAATATGCACATGTTCACTTAGTAGAGATGATGTTTGAAAGGTTTCATCAAAATTGGTTCATTAATGTAGGAGGAGTTGCGCACACAAGAATTTGTTCGGATAGAAAGACACAATAAATCTAAGTCAAAGGGAGATAGCCTGGTTAAAATTGTCGCAGATCAAAAATCTTGGAATATGCGCATGTTCACTTAGTAGTGATGATGTCTGAAAAGTTTTGTCCAAATTGATTGATAAATGTAGGAGGAGTTGCGCACACAAGAATTTCATGTCCGGAAAGACGTACGGACGGACGTACGGACGGAGGGACGGACGTACGGACGGAGGGACGGACGGACGGACGTACGGACGTACAGGGCGATTCCTATATAGCCCCCACTTCTTCGAAGCGGGGGTATAAAAAGAGCCATCCCAAACGATTTAAAATGGATTAATTATCTATACCCCCCCCCCCCCCCCCTCTCCAAAGTTAAGACTATAAAAATAATAATATAGCGCATAATTTGAAAACCTTGGGTGCCCACCCTACTACCACCACCACCCATCTAAAGCTTTAAACTACAGGCATTACATTACGTTTGGATTGTAATAGCGCCACCCAGTAGCATTAAATTGACCGTTGCATGAATGAGCCCAAACCGTAAATTCACGGGAGATACGAACAACGGCCGAGCCACATAGATCGACATCACGTGCATGAGTTAAATTAAGGCTGTAGACTGCGTATAAAAAATAATAATAATTCCTTCTCGTCACCTAAGATATAATTATATGTGAACAATTGATATAGTTGGCTGTTTATGCAATGTAATTCGTTTTCGCAATTAGATTTTAGTTTGGCCGATATAGAAATATTTGATTTTGTCTCAAAATAAAGGTATATACGACCATGGTTTTAAGAAACCTCATAAAACAAATTCATATCCCCCCCCCCTCCCCCCCAAACCTAATACTTTTATACAATACAGGCTTTAAAGTGCTGCTCGGTGTAAACAGTAAAATCCCTTACTCCCAAGCGAACATCGAGAATATCTTGATGAAAACACGCTGGTATTACTAATCACTAGTATAAATTAACATAATATATAAAAAATAATGCGGTTTCCTTTATCCTAGAAATTAAATTAAAAAAGGTTGTGGGCTCTGAAAATACTCGGTATATTTGTTTCCCCACATATCCTTCCCACGCCAAATCTCTGTATATTTGTATGCTGATAATACCCATATTTCTGCATAATGTTTGGGAATGAACTCCTCACTCCGACTCCAACTCGAACCCTCGAGAGTGTTTATCATTCCCGCGGAGTCGAGCCGGACTCGGGGCAAGCGTCATTGTTCATGTAAGAAAAGGTTGGGTAAGTAGGGGTCTATACACAAAGACTTACTGTGCCGATAGTGTTATTTCTATGAAACATAACATATAAAATAATGATGTCGCCTTCATACTAGAATTAAAGTCTATGGACTCTGAATATATGTGTTTTTTCACGAATGTTTCCTTATTATCTTCACGATACCAATATTTCTACATAATTTAAATTTATGGCTGTGAGCGCCTTACTCAGACTCCAGCTCGACACCACGAGATTTTTTACTCAGTTCCACGTGGAGTCGAGTCGGACCCGGTGCAAGCGTTCTATAACAGATAACTTATGCGACGCAAACTGAGGCGAGCATGATCTTCCGATAAATAAATTCAAGTTATTAGTAGGTATGCAACTGTCGATGGCGCAGGAGGCAAATCGGAGAGTGTCACCGAGCTGACCACGGAGAAACTCTCAACGAAAACAGCTGCCTCGAGGGTAACATGAGAAGCTAAAGAGACCACAGTCTCCACTTCAGACATCACAGCTCCAGCACCGTCAACAGTTGCAGAGGAACTTGCTACAGAAAGAGACTGATCAAGATCCTGCATGAGAGAGTCACCACGTGCACTCCCAGAAATGTCTGAAGAGGCACGGCTACCCTTATCCTGAGAACGAGGGGTTCTAGCCGTAGAGAGAACCACCTTATTCACGGATGCCCAGAATTTAGAGGACCAAACCCCACAAATACCACAGGAATGGGCCTGTGTGCAATTGTTGCAAGTGACTCATGTAGCATGAGAATCGTCTACATGTTTCATCTGCAAACAAAAGGTACAAGGAATTGTTTTAGGCATAATTTCAATTGGGAAAAATCCCCAAAAAGATCATAGAAATCAAGTTCCTGCCGACGGAAATCCAAACAACAATGGTTGCATTTACACGCTGGGGAAAAGTAAGAATATGTATGAGAAGACAAGCAAAAATGAGCATAAATATTCTGAAATAATAATCAATTTAGAGCTTGATAAAGGATACAGTTCACTTGCACATGAATTGACAAGAAGCACATACAAAATTAAGTTGTTCACGAAGATAATAGCAAATAATCAGCACGAGTCACAAAATTTCCGACTATATCACAATGGCAGAAATAAAAGGAATTGACGTCACGGTTGTTGCGCATGCGCTCAGTAAATGCAAGAGGTGTGCAGAAAGAGTACCTGTAATGTCGAGCGCCGGTCTCACTCGACCCTTTTTCAATCTTTTTCGTGCT
This sequence comes from Pictodentalium vernedei, assembly GCA_031216915.1. Taxonomy (NCBI): domain Eukaryota; kingdom Metazoa; phylum Mollusca; class Scaphopoda; order Dentaliida; family Dentaliidae; genus Pictodentalium; species Pictodentalium vernedei. The sequence continues at coordinate 313,582,200 of CM062289.1, forward strand.
TTTGCACTCTTTCACTTTCCAACTTGTTTGGAAAAGTTTCTTATCTTGAGTTAGTTCTGATGTAGGGCTTGAACCAACGTTACAGCCAATTGTAAACAATTGTGAGTAGGTTGAGAAGAAACATATAAAACTTATATGGGTCAAAGTGAGAAGCAGTGGCTGTATACATTATTATTATGTCAGCTTTTGGGATCAACCAACCAGCGTGGATAAATGATGGCATCCTATGAAGCCGTATTAGGTTGATGATGATGTCAACTGTGACCCCATATAAAATTAATATTAGGTGTGCGCCCCCCCCCTCCTCCCCCCCATTTTGTTTTTAGAAATAAAATACAACCGCCTCGTCTCAAAAATGGCAATCTTACAGCAAATGTTCTGAGTCATTCATTGAATGTGATTATAGTTTCATTAAACTCACTTGCACAAAAAGAAATAATCTGTTTATGTGTCCCAAATTGAGAAACTTATTTCAATCGATAACCCCATCCGATAGCTCAATGTAAATCGAAACATGCCCAAAATTCACAACAGGTTAATTGTACCGGTCGATAATCACTTCAGCATGAAATGATTGCTAGATACAGTTACTTCCCTTAAATTGTAAACTTACATCTGTTTGTTTACATTATCACAAGTACCATACACCAAAACAATTCAAATCATAACAATGAAACGTTTTGGTTCTTCTTTAAAATAAATTACCAGGCCTATTAATTAAAGGAACATGATGGATTTTGTCCACTGTCATAATAAATATATTACGGGACATTTAGTGGTAGGATATGGTGATATGTGAGGTTCAGTGAGATCAATAGTTGTGTGAAGCTAATGCCTCGACTAATATTGATCTCACTTCGCCTCACATGACACAATATTCGAACACTAAACATCTCATAACTTATATAGGCAGTATTTGCAAAATACAGGAAAACAAAAACATATTTACAATAACTATGATGGAATTATAAAAAATTGAATTCAATACATGGCACAGGCATGACAAGGACAGTGAGTCAGTGGATGCAGAAAACATTGTTCAAAAGATGAGTACATTATGTTGCATGGTAACTAGTAAGAAGAGAAATCCCATGAGATGGATAATTCCCCACCACTCAAGTCCAATAAGGGAAATAAACTTGCAAAAAATACTTGGACACAGCTGCTTTGCAATCCCCTTCATGGTGTTATCATCAAAAAGCTATATATTAAATTAGGAAAATGAATCTTGAAAGGATATTTTTGAATGAAAGTGTCAATGACACTGTAGCTCAACTTGTTAAGACATGTACATGTATAGTATGTGACACAGCAATGACAAACATCTAGGTAATGACCTGATAACAAAGGTACATATAAAGTATTGTAATGGTCTGTACATAAATACTGACCATAGCCTGTAACAAATGTATAGGTAAAGTATTGTAAAGGTGGGTGACAGTCAGATGCTAAACTAGAAAAGAAATCTTTGAGTCCCAGAGTGGGTCTGACTGAACCCCAAAATATTTGTTCTCATAGCACAGTGATAACAAAGGCACCCCAAAACACACTCATTCCTGTCCCAAGGTGAAAACAAAGGTACCCAAGAAGTTACGTGAAGATCAGTTCATAAATACGAGCTGTATAGAAGTTGTGACAAAAAATTGATTGGACCTAATATCGGTACAAAATGGCCACTGGCAGCCATCTTGAATTTAGGACCACACTCAGAAACACTTGTTCTCGTCCCAAGGTGATAACAAAGGTACCCAAGAAGTTTCGTGAAGATCGGTTGATAAATACAGCCTCTAGCCCGAGCCGTATTGACATGTGCACTTACAGTGTATAAGTAGCACTAAATAAATCAAAATTATCTAATTTGCATAATTTCTGCACGAGAAAAAAAAACGTACTGTATGTGATGTATTCCATTTTACTAAACATTCATACAAAAATTTATTCAAATCAGAACTTTCATACAGAAGTTCTGTACAAAAGACTGATTGCACTAATTTTGGTACAAAATGGCTGCTGGTGGCCATCTTGAATTTCAGACCACACCCAAAAAAACCCGTTCTCATCCCACGGTGATAACAGAGGTACCCAAGAAGTTTCGTAAAGATCGGTTCATAAATAAGGCCTCTAGCCTGAGCCGTATAGAAGTTGTGTACAAAAAACTGATTAGACCTAATTTCGGTACAAAATGGCCACTGGCAGCCATCTTGAATTTTGGACCGCACTCAGAAACACTCGTTCTTGTCCCAAGGTGATAACAGAGGTACCCAAGAAGTTTCGTGAAGATCGGTTGATAAATACAGCCTCTAGCCCGAGCCGCATTGACATGTGCACTTACTGTGAGTAAGTAGCACTGAAAAAATCAAAGTTCATCTAATTTGCATAATTTCTGCACGAGAAAAAAACCTGTATTATATGTGATGTATCCCATGGTACTAAACATTCACATAAAAAATTTTTCAAAAAAAATCTGATTGCACCTAATTTTGTACAAAATGGCTGCCATCAGCCATCTTGAATTTCGGACCGCACCCAAAAACACTCGTTCTCGTTCCACGGTGATACCAAAGGTATCCAAGAAGTTTCGTAAAGATCGGTTTATAAATACGGCCTCTAGCCCGAGCCGTATTGGCATTTGCACTTACAGTGCTGAAAGTAACACTAAATACATCAAAGTTAGTCTAATTTGCATAATTTACGTACGAGAAAAAAACCTGTATTATATGTGATGTATCTCATGGTACTAAACATTCATACAAAAAATTATTCAAATCAGCGCTTTCATATGGAAGTTCTGCACAAAAATCTGATTTCACCTAAGTCTGTACAAAATGGCTGCCAGCGGCAAACTTGAATTTCGGATCGGACCCAAAAACACTCGTACTCGTGCCACAGTCATAACAAAGGTACCCAAGAAGTTTCGTAAAGATCGGTTCATAAATACGGCCTCTAGCCAGAGTCGTATTGAATTGTTGACGGACAGATGGACACTCCAACATTTTGGGTTTATGGGCTACTAAAAAAACTTTTTGTATGTCCAAAACCTTATTTTACCCAGAACCCCACCCTCCACCCTAGAACTTATATTTAACCCTAACCCCACCCCTCCTCCTAAAAAACACACCCTAACCCTACCCCACCCTGACCCTAAACCCTAAAAGCCCACACCAGACCCTAACACCCACCCACCCCCAGGACCTAACCCCCCAACCTTAAGCCCTACTCTGGGGCTACCCCTAACCCCCACCCCACCCCTGACCCAACCCCACCCTAGCCAAACCAATAGGATTAGCTATTTTTTGGTTTAGGGGCAATTAAAACTAAAACCCCACCCCTGACGCCAACCCTACCTCCCCCCCCAGGACCTAACCCTCCCCAACCTTAAGCCCTCCTCTGGGGCTACCCCTAACCCCACCCCACTCCTAACTCTAACACTACCTTAATTTGTAGGTAGCCCCTAATAATAATATCCCCTAAACCCCCAATGTTGGCTCGGACGGACGGACGACTGGCCATGGCATAAGCTCAATATGATTATAAGAAATTTTAAGTCCATCAAGGGCAAAAAATCTTTAAACAAAACTTACTCGTGGCTGGTTTGAAAACCCATTCATGATACTATCACTAAACAAAAAGCTATATATTAAATTTGGAAAAAAAACTTGGAACATTTATCTTTGAAATGTGGTGAGAAGAAATGGTAATGAAATGACAATAAATTCTAAGTATGCTATGACAAGAGCAATAACTCTTGGAGAAAAACTTAAACATGGCTGGTTTGGAAACTCATTCATGATATTAACACCAAAAAGCTATATATTAAATTTGGAAAAAAAATCTTGTAACATTTATCTTTTAAATGTGGTGAGAAGAAATGGTAATGAAATCACAATAAATTTTAAGTATAATATAACAAGAGCAGTAACTCTTGGAGAAAAACTTATACATGGCTCGTTTGCTATTGAATTCATAATATTATCACCAAAAAGCTTTTTATTAAATTTGGAAATAAATCTTCAATGGCTTTCTTTGAAATGGGATGACAAAAAAGTGCAATAACTCTTGAAGAAATACTTGGACACAGGTGGTTTGTAATCTTATTAGTGGTATTATCACCAAAAAGCTCTAAATTTGGGAAAACTATTTTAAATGGTTTTCATTTAATGACAGAAATGGATGGATGGATAAATGGATGGTGGATGAATGAATGGTGGATGGATGGAGATGGATGGATGGATAGATAGAACCCATTCCCATATCATCCTCCAGTATGTGATGGGGGATACTGAAAAGAAATGGAAAATCATTGTCATATGCCAGATATTTGCAAAGAAATTTTATAGTAAACTTCCTTTCTTATTATACCTTCTGCAATTGTTTACAACAGTCTTGCACTACAGTGGAAGTCCCTAACTCAGAAAAATACTCTCTATTTTCTTCTTTCCCAAGCGATTTGGGAAAGAAAAGTGGTGCAAAAGCAACAAGAAAAAATATGCCAAAACTACCAACATTGGAGTAATGTGATTAGCGGGGAGGGCCTCCATGTAAACAATTGCGGTAGGTATAATAAGAAAGGGAATTTACTATAAAATTTAAATTTCTTATAAACCTGCCTTACAATTATTTACAACAGGCTGAATAGACAACAGGAGGAAGGAATCATATAACCAACCCCCACATAACCAGACTGCACTGAAAACGTGGACAGAAGAAAAGTTCCCTACATCTATAAAACCATAGAAACACAACCATTAGTAAATACAACGATAGATGAGGTGTATGGGTCTGTGTGACACACAGACAGAAAGGACAGTACCAAGAACAGGGCCAGAACTGACCTTGCAAGAACCCTAATGGGTAGGGTTGATAACAGCCAGAGCAGAAGAAAAGAGGACCTGAAGAAAAAAGGTCCTCAGACTGCTCCTGCAACTGATGCAGACAGGTGGAGAAAGTCGAAACATTTCTCCAGTAGTCTGCCTGCATAACATCCGACAAATGACAGAGTTAAAATAAGCCCAGGAGATAGACAATGCTCGCATCTCGTGGGCAGAAAAACGATTGGTAATACAATTGTCAGTTGCTAGACAAGTGGATGACGCACGAATAGCAAGACAAATCCATCTAGAAATTGAATGAGGAGAGATCTTCTGTCAACCAGGGATAAGAGACAGAATATATCTGTTCCCGTCTTTCCTAATGAACAGCATCTGGTTGAAGTAACTGCGAATTGCACGAACCAGACAGAGTAAAAGATCAGTACCCTCAGCAGAAGGAAGAGCCCTGATGCAGATAGGAGGTGGAGTTGTTCCTGGTATCTGATTCTTGACCAGAAAGGAGCAATCAGTGGTAAAAGTAACTGTTGGTGGAGCTCCTGAAAAAGGCCAGATCAACCGAGAGGGAGTGAAGCTCACAAACCCATCTGGCTAAGGCAAAAGCCATTAGAAAAGCCATCTTGTATGTGAGAAAATGCATATTCACCTGGGATGAAGGTTCGAATGGTGCCCCCTCCCCCCCAGCAAAGCAGCACCCAATAAATATTCCATCTTGAGGTAAGCTGCAAAAACCTAGGCCTTTTCAAAGAAAAGTGCCGAATAAGCTTGAGGAGGTATGGATTAGTTCCGATACGACACTTTCCCACATCTGCCATCTGATTCTTGGCCAGAAAGGAGCAATCAGTGGTAAAGTAACACTGTCGGCAGAGCTCCTGAAAAGGCCGGATCAACAGAGAGGGCATGGAGCCCACTAACCCTTCCGGATGAGACAAAGACCATTAGACAAAGTGGTCTAATATTTGAGAAAAAGCATATCCACCTAGCTTAAAGGCTCGAATGGTGCCCCTTGCCCCTCCCCACCCCCTCCCTCAGCAATGCAGCAACCAAGAAAAATACCATCTTGGGGTAAGCTGCAAACTCCTAGGCCTTTTCAAAGAAAAGTGCCGAATAAGATTGGAGAAGGACAGATTAATGCTGATACAATGCTTTCCCACAAGCGAAGAGGTCTACAAAAGCATGAACTTTTACCCTTAGATGGTAACAGGTTGGAGACCCTGAAAATCAAACAGATATACCAGAAACTCTGCAATCTGTGTTATTGAAGGATTGCCATAATCAACAGAGTGATTAGCACACCATCGACAGAAGACCTTCCATTTAGCCACATAGGCGAAACCAGTGAGTGCCACCTTGAAGAAGAAAAGCACTCCATTGCTCATCTCGAAAAACCTCTATGGAGACAAAAAATATGTGTGAAGGCACAATGAAGTTGGGTTGACATGAAACCTCCGTGTGATCTTGTAAAAAAAGTCGTGAGAGGGAGACCAGAACTGCCGCCAACAGAGAGCGGAGCTGACTGGATCCACACCCGCTGAAGTGACAGGGCTACAGCCATGAATGTTCTTGACAACCTCAATACTCCAAGCTGACATGGACGTGGACTAGGTCAGAGTCCGGGCAAAAGCCGAGAGAATCACAGCCCTTGCCTGGGGAACCGTCACCATATTCAGATGTGTATGGAAGTCCATCCCCAGATGTCAAAACGACTAAGAAGGGACCAGGTCCAACTTCTCCTCGTTGACTCTGAACCCTAGCAATGTGATCAAGCTCAACAATGTACCGACATCTGACTCCAGAAGAGCAGCATTGGAGTGCCTCTGGAGGATAAGCGTCCAGATATGCCAGAGTAGTCACCCTGGACTGTGTGCGATGGAAGGCTATCACATGCGACATCAGTTGGGTGAAGGCCTAAGAGCAGGTCGATGCCGAAAGGCATGGCCTTGAACTGGTAAACTCATTCCAGAAAAGCAAACCGGAGATACTTTCGCAATGTCCGATGAATCGGAACGTGAAAGTAAGCGTCAGGCAGGTCGATGCTGGAAGCAAAATCTCCCTGGTAAATGGAGCGGTTGAACCGACCTGAAAGTCTCCATGCTGAACTTGGAAGCAATGGGAGACTGGTTCAGGATATTCAGATCGATAACCGGTCTGAGTCGGCCATCCCCCTTCGGCACCAAGCTACAGGCATGAATGTTCTTGACAACCTCAATCGCCCCCTTTGACAGGAGAATGTCTATCTCCCTGATCAAAAGTTTCCAACGTGAAACGTCGAAAGAAACTTGGGTTAGAAGAGGCACACTCAACAGAGTGGGGTGCCTCAGAAAAGATATCCGCAGACTGAACCGAACATCTAACACCCAAGGACGGATGTGATCGTGGCCCAACAGTCTGCAAACTCGGATATCCCTTCTCCAACCTGGGACAAATCGAGGTGGGGACCTTCATTTCAAGCCCCGATGAGGCCTGTGAGAGGAAAAACCACCTCCTCTGCCAGATGAAGGATCCTGAGATCTCCTTCAGGCCTGCCGGTGCTTACCCTTACCATGTGAGTAAGAGGAGGAAGCGGCGGCAGGAGGATCAGCCCTGTGCTTCACAGAGGAAGCAAAAAGGCGTTTGTGGGCTTGGAATGGCCCGGCCTTCAGGCTGGCGAAACAGCAGCTGATCTTTGGAATGATGCAGGACATCATCTCAGACCATCGCCACGGAATCATGGAATAGTCGCGGACCCACCAAAGAAGCGGATCGAAGAGCAGTGCCCTGCCTTCAGGAAGGGGACGGCTTGTGTCCAACACAGCATCCTGGCAAACTAAATCCAAATTAGCTGTGTCACAAGCATGCATGTGAGTAAGATGTATGAGTGTCTTAGACATGACATGCAAAAGAGCCTGTAAATGGTCAAACTTATCTGGAGGCAGATAAGCAGCCAAGTCAGAGACAACATGATCCAAGAGAGAAAGCATGCCTTGTCCCAAGCATCTCTCTGGATAAGCCAACATGGACTACAAAGTTGCCATAGGAATAAAGGCCTGTTACAACCGATAATGTTACAACGCCGCATAATGTTACACCAACGCATAATGTTACAAAAAATGTTGTAAACAACCGATAATGTTATAAACTCCGCATAATGTTATAACTTTTTTCAACCCGTTATGTTATAAAAATCAACGCATAATGTTATAACTTTTTTCAACCAGTTATGTTACAACAAATTAACCGATAATGTTATAACTTCAAATAAACATATCTTTGGTAATTTATACTGTCATGGCATCAGTTTCAGGTGGAGACCGTCGGTCTGTACTTGATGAAACTTTTCAGATCTCCGTGTAGAATTGGACCATTCTGACTTTAAATAATATATACCATTATTGTAATAAACCCTTTTCTGTGATAAATTACGCGTCCATTATTTGGTCGGTCATTAGGTAAAGATACTATCCTATATTTTAAGGATACTAAACACACAGAATCCCCCTTTTCGGCGAATGAAGCAATGAAAGCTATGGAAATGTGCACGGTGCACGCAAAATCATACGTCTCAAAATGAAAGCTATGAAAATGAGCGCAATGAGTACCTCTTCACACGTCTCACACCCTCATTAAGGATACTATCTTACCTTTATTTGGGAGTGTTTTCGGGAGTGTTTGGGTCAGTTTTCAGAAGATTGTCGGGTTGTTTGGATTAATTCGATATCTATTGTCGGGTTGTTAGGGGTGAGACGGAGCACGTGTCCCCATAACAACACGTGATGCGCATACGCACTCCTACCACCTATTATCATGATAATGACGTCACAACATGGCCACCCACGTCCACTATCATGACAACACAACATGACCGCCCAGTCACGTGACATGACGGTCCTGGTCCGGGGTCTTACAAAATGGCTCATTTTCAACATACATCGCTACTCTACACCATCACCAACACCACCACAACGCCAACATCAACACAACTCCTCCCCCACACCCTCCGCCTTCTCCCTATACTGCCTGTTCTAGTGATTCCGCCTTTTCCAGAACCTGTAATCCCAAATCCATCACTTCCACTTCTTCCAACATCCCCACCATCGATATTATCATACCGTCTAGCACTACTCCCTTATAGCATTCTCAGATAGCTTTCTCTGCACAATCACCCCGGTGTACTAATCCACGACCTCCTCTCTTTCTCAGCCTAATCCCTGCCAACCCCTTTCAATCCTCCTAAACCCCATTCCTCTTCCTACCCAGTTTCGCATCTTATTCTTGTTCCGTGCGACACTACCAACCTGCCACATCCACCATATGTACCTCGCTCCATCCAACTTTTTGACCTCATTTTAACTCCACCTCATTTTTGTTCACTGTTAGTTGATAAAATGTCAAATTAATGAACAATAAGATATTCTTATAATTAAGAAATATGCGACAAATGAGTTTTAGATGCCCAAAACAAGAAGAAACAGAGGCACTTGCCCATCCTCAAAGGCGTCAGGGGACTATGGTACACTACATGTCTGGAAGCGGAGACTACACATGTTGGTAAACATACCAACCGGATAAAATAGCACCCCTCCCCAACCACCCCCGCCTTCACCATGTTTGGTACTGGATGATCATGGTAATGACGTCACACGATTGAGTTACCAGGATAATCGGCGTCTATGTAACGTGACTGGGTCATTCTATGATAAATCCCCGGGAGTTGGGGGGGAGGGGTGTCTCCTCGCCTTAACCAGAGCAAAAACCTTTAGTATAAATATTTCATACCTTTATGAGGCAATAAATGGCAAGTGGTAAAGTTCATCTACAATAGCTGTAACTGGAATTAGTATACAAAAGTTATAACATTATCGGGTAATTTGTTGTAACATAACGGGTTGAAAAAAGTTATAACATTATGCGTCGATTTTTATAACATAACGGGTTGAAAAAAGTTATAACATTATGCAGAGTTTATAACATTATCGGTTGTTTACTACATTTTTTGTAACATTAAGCGTTGGTGTAACATTATGCGGCGCTGTAACATTATCGGTTGTAACAAGGCCGACTCAGCGTGTAGTACTGGCAGAATCGTAGGAACGATAACGAACAGGGGGCAAAAAGATATCAGCCTAGTGAAGAATGAAGTCTTCATAGTCATGGAACTCAGCTTTGAGTCCAATGCTGCAAAAACTTCAACCACTTGTACCGACTGGTACAGTCGAAGGTGCTCAGAAGCAGGATGCTTCACAGGCTGTAGGTGCACGACCGATGATCATGGCCTGGCTGAAACTTCTGGCTGGTCTGACAGTTTGAAGAAATTCAATCAGAAAGTCAAGAGCCCCCCCCCCCCCCCCTCCCCCGCAAGTCAGAAGACTGATGGCGCTCAACGTAAGGTATGTCTGACCTATCGCCTGAGTCAGAAGACACATAGCCCATGCCGAGCATACCAGCCATTGCCTCCCATGATGTAGGAACACCGGGGGATCAGAAAGCAGTGCCCTGCTTCCAATCCCGGGAGGTGGCACCATGGAGGGCACCTGGAAGTCGCAAAAAGCCTTGCTGGAGGCAACAGGAAAGCTCTTGAAAGAACCAAGTGAGCAAAGAGGGGCCTCCTTAAGCTTACAACCCGTATCTGCCGGGATATGACATGGGAACAGCCCTGCAAAGTGACTTTGCATCTTACCCTCTAAACCAGGAAAGGGGCACGATCTTCTAGAACACCCGATGCAGGGCGACCGCTTATAGGGGTATGAAATACCCCGAGGATCTGAAATGCGGGAACTCAGGAAAGTCACCGTGGACCTATGAGGAACAGAAGGTCCAGGCTACACAAAAAATGTGCCAGTCCCGCAAAACTGACCAATGGACCACAGTGCATGGACGGAAGTGCAACAGAATCCACGGTGACACCACCATGGACATCTGACTCCAAATCAAAACCTGCTGGGCTCGATGGCAGAGAAACCACAGCAGAGGGATTGGCCGCAACCACTTCCGACTCTGTCGAGTTGAAGCCAGGCAAGGTTGAGGCCGATATCCCCACTTCCATGAAGCAGAAAGCCCTGTAGACCCCTGGAGGGATAAGCCGAGGCTGGCTGAAACAGAGACCAATGATGTCACTGACAGAGTAGCAGCAGGAGTGGATACATCAGTAGCTGTTGACAAAGGCAGAAAAGCAGAGAGAGCAACCGAGCTCAACTCCAAAAGAGGATTCACAACCCTAGTGACAGTCTCAGATGTCGATTGGAGGGGACAGTAGTCCCGGAACCAAGCATCTCTTTGCCAGGAAGTCAGCAGCTACTGTGGTATCCATGCCATAAAAAGATTGTAAAACCCCCAGGAGGGGGTATAACTCTCTCCAAACAGAGTCGAATCGCAAGGCCCCCAAACGACTGTGTTCCCCTTCCCATGGGTACGGGAGGAAAACACCACGTGCCCGAATTACACAATAGATGGAAGCCCAAAAGGTGGAAGACCACCCAGCCCACAGGGTCTTTCAATAGAACACCCAAATAAAGTGGAGCATAAATAATGGAAAACTTCAACATGCTAAGACAACGAAATGGACAGCAAGGTATCATCCGTGGCATATCTGGTGAGAGCAATGTAGATGGAAAGGTGAACCCAAGGACACCCCCAGCTACCATAGTAAGGTGGCAGGAGACAAAGGCCAGACAGGAACAGTACCCCATCAGCCATAAGGGAACTGGCAGAAATTTTACCCTCAACAGAGGGGAGAAAAACTACCACAACCTCCCCCAGCTGACACCTAACTCAGATAAAAGCAGAGCCCAAAGGGTTGGCATTAATGAACAAAGGACCAAAATGGCACGGTACGTGAAAATCGCAGGCGAAATCGGTTTAGAGATTTATCACAAAAAATACAGTGAATAATCGAGAGAATATATAAAAACACAGCCTTATATATCTGGATAATGAAGAAACGGCTATGAAACCACATAACAGAACAAGAAACATCGTTAACACTAAGTCAAAAGTTATTACTGTTCAAGAGAGAGATGATCCACCATCCTGCTAAGATGGCGGAGAAAAAATAGAATGACATGTTGATTATACGTCTGCGCACTGGTCCCGGAAGCCGTGAATTAGTACATGGATAGGAGTGTCACCTACTGGGTGTGCACTGGTTCCACTCGACACAGTTTTGGCTTACTTTTTCTTGGTGCTTTTGCACCACTTTTCTTTCCCAAATCGCTTGGGAATGAAGACAAGAGGACCCAGGGGGCCTGAGGGTGCTCGCCTGACATGGTAGTCTGAATATCAAACCAGGGACTTGACTTGAATAAGAAAAGCATATACCAACTGGATGAAGCGATTGTGCATACACAATACACATAATTTTTATTTTTTCTATTTGTAGCTCCTGCGGATCCTAAGAGGCGATGGGAAAAAAAAATTGGGCATAAATTAAGTACTTATGACTCAATAAGCCCTCATACCAAATTTGGTTCAAATCTGCCTCTCAGGTTGGAAAAAAGAAATTTTGGGTGGGTCAAAAATTCTTGACACTCCCATAACGACGGCAATTATAGCCCCCACAAACTTCTCTTGAACAGATAAAAATCTGAATCTACACCTCAAAAGGAAGCTGCACACCTAATATCAAGTCTCTGCTACTGCTGGTTCATGAGAAGAAGATTTTTTAAGATTTAGGCACACTTTTTGGGCATGGCCCAACAAGGGGCAAGGCAACTTGATTTGAACAAAATCAAATTGTGATGTCATAATAAACTATTATCTCAAATATCAATTAAATTGGGTCAGCGGTTTGGGAGGAGAAGATGCAAACACCATGTTCATGGATGCCTGACGCTTGATGACGGACAGTGAGTGATCACAATAGCTCTCCTGGCTGAAAGTCAGGTGAGCTAAAAATAGAGAGTATTTTTCCGAGTTAGGAACTTCCACTGTAGTGCAAGCCTATTGTAAACAATTGTAAGGTAGGTTGAAAGAAATGAATATATCAGCACTCACATCAAGTACATACCACACCCACATACAATGTGTTGCAAGGTGAGTAACAATTATTCTAATAATGCTAAATATTTGGTAAGAGAGGACTTTTCAACACACACAAAAAACACAACAACATGCCTGAATTGACAGGGTTGTCAAGACTGGAAACATTCAAAAATGTATTTTGTCTTTGTAATTTTGTCACTTTGGTTTGCACAGCCTCACTGTGAGGAACACATTTAAGTCCTCAGAAGGATGGTAAAAAACAGCTGTCTATCTGCAGGCTCCAAAGCATGGAAGAGGTCAAAAAAAGCTTTTAGAATTGTCTGAGTCCTCACAAAGCGATAAGACCCAATATTGCTGATTATCTAGACATTGCATGTAATTTGGGTACAACAACTCATCTACCAAATCATACACATTGCTACAACTGACTGCACGTGGTAACTTGAAACATGCCTTGGTATCATATGTTTGTGTAAGTCTTGACTGTGTGTCTATTATCACTCTTGTTTTATACATAGTTCCAAGTTTTTATAACATAAAATAGTCTTGAAATATACATACTGATTCAGAAAAACAAAATATGTTGGTAAATAAATAAAATGAAGTACATTGAAGTACATTACACAAAATGTAAAGATCAAGGTATATGATTTTAGACTCAAATATTGATTGGCGGGTCTAGAGAAGATTATTTTGAACATATACCGACTCAGCATTTCTTTTAAATTCCCCTCATGGTACATTATGACACAACTGATTGAAATTCTTTGCTTGATACTAAATAACAGTTCTCTGTTCTGAGCAGTTTGAGAAATGTGGGCATTCGAAAATATTTATATTTTTAGCTCCTGGCGTTCTCATGGGGATGTAATAGTTTGAATATTTTTTTTTTTATGAATCAAGTACTTATGGCTCTATAATACCAAACAAATCTGGTTTAAATCAGATTGTTGAGTCCAAAATTTGGGGTGGGGTAAAAGTCTTGCTTGTCCCATTACAAAGGTAAATATTTCCCTGCAAACCTTGTTTGAACAAATTTTAATCTACACCTCAAAAGGAAGCTCAGTTTCAAATATCAAGTGTCAAATATCAATCTGTTCATGAGACTTCTGCTCCCCTTACCTATGGGGTGGGGTAACGTGATATGAATAAAATAAAAATCGCGACATCGACGCCGTAGCTGCGACAGGTGGTTCAATCTCACAAAATTCTAAGTTCATCAAGGGCCATAACTCCAAGAAAAATATTTGGAACAACACATGCATTGAACAGTGGCTAGACATCAATAAGATACACTTACATGCCAAATATAAAGTCATTCCATCAAGTATTTCAAAAGTTATTGAGTTTTGAAACTCGTTGGTCACAGATAGACCGACATGAAACTCGTTGGTCACAGACAGACCGACCGACCGACAGACAGACCGACAGACAGACCGACATTGCCACTTACAGAGCTGCTAGTCGCAGCTAAAAATACAATGTCATAACAAACAATTACCTCAAATGTCTCTGAAATCATTTCAGTGCCTTTGGAGCAGAAGTTGTGAATAACAACTTCGTGGATGACAATCAGCAGATAAAGTGCGAACAAAATTCAAATCCATGGATCCACTGGCTCAAAATTTACTTGTGCTTTTCACAGGATTGGAGTTACTGATTAAGTTGAACACTGGAGACATGGAGTGCAGTGATTCAGTGGTTAACCCCCTGCACACTGATGTCAAAATATCCAGATTTGAAGTAGCCATTATTCCCATAATGCAACTGGGAATTTAACCAATTCAATCTTGTTTGACAGAGCTCATTGAGCTCTGTCAAACACGATTGAATTGGTTAAATTTCTAGTTGCATTATGGAAAATATTTGCACCCTGAACTTCAGATATTTTGACATCAGTGTGCAGGGAGTTAAATCATCAAACTTCAAACCAAGAAGTCCAGAGTTCAATTCAGGCCAGCAGCAATTGCAGGCATGCTGTTTTCAAAATTTTGCGTAACCCATTTATCGTTCACCAGGTTTAAGCTTTGGTAACCTATCATTCGTTCCCTGTACTTGATTCAGATAACCCATTAGGTAACTCAAACATATATGTATCACAACTTTGCTGATATATACACCTGGAAATTAATTAAGCATCACTGTTTTTTTTTTTTTTTTGCAGTGGTGGTAACAGAAATTGTCATTACTTTCGTACTATCTTTCAGATGGTCAAAAGTGATTATTTGTGGAAAGAATGGTCTATCAACAAATGGAAGATAACACAATGATGAAAATATGCAGTATTTTAATGGCGTTAATTACACATATCTGTCTCTAATGTTTTTGATAAGAAAATGTTCTTTCAACAAGTATGGTGCTGGAAGGGTCCATGATGAAACAATGCCGGTAATTACTGACCAAAAATTTATCGTGTGACTGGCATACAGAGCCCAAATATTAATCCAGGGATTCAATTTGAACAAACTTGAATCTGACATCCCTAGAGATGTCACCACCAAATAGGAAAAGATTCTAACTGGTGGATCTGAAGAAGAAGATTTTTCAAGAAATTTTCTCTCATTGCACTGAGTTAAACTATGGACTCCAATAAGAAGACCAGATATTAACTCAAGGGCCCGATTTGAACAAACTTAAATCTTCTCATATTGCACTAAGTTAAACTTTGGGCTCCAATAAAGAGCCCAAATATTAATATTTTCAGATTTCAGAATCAAAGAGCTCTACCCATGTCAAAGCCCATTCCCCAAGTTTCAAATTGGCTAAAATGTCAATTTCGGGTGAGTGAAATGAAAATAGGTGACTTGTTGTAACATTCTACTTACCAAATCAAGACTGGATATTGGAGTTTTTATTTTTGGAGTGACTTTTTTTTAGCTTTTATTTGATAAACTTTGTAAATAAAAAATATATACTGGTAAATGGAGATCGAAAAGAATGAGTCTTTTTACTGGTTGAGTGTTAAAAGTCACAATCAGGCCTTTCAAAAACATGAGGGTACCAGTGCAAAAGCCAACATTTTCCTTACTCATGTTTTGTATTCAGACAAACGTAAATTTTAGTTTGTTTATATACCAATTTATTGGAGAGTGTCTACTGGCACTCTCCAATAATTCGTAATAAAACAATTTACAATGAACGAATTCAGACCACCAAAACTAATCTAGCCCTCAAAGAGTTAAATAAATATTTATTTTGAACATACATAAGAGAATCGTGTCACATTTCGCGAAAAGAATAACAATACTGTACTAATGCATTTGACATATTGCATCGAAGTGATACCACTAAAATCATACCCTATGATAGTTTCATACATTTTAAATTTTGCCTCTGAAATATAAACGAATGCGCCACTCCATGAGAATCAAAAGATTAATTTTCTTTAGCCTAACAGGAGTTTTCAGTTAGTAGGGATTTGGTCTCTTTCCTGTATACTAGAGATAAACTGAGCTTTTTTTCAGTTATATCTTGTATGATAGAGCTCTTGGAGGTCTGCCATACAAGATATGACAGATTAAATACTTATATTGGCTGTTCTAAGGTCATGCTGCTCTGTACACAATGGGAATTCAGTCACAGTAATTCTTTGACAGATCACAAGATTTTTCATTCAATTAACAGGAGATTACTATACAAGTGTTTGACCACCGAGGTGGTTGGTATTAGTCCCCTACGGCACTTTTGTGACATAAGGTGTTTCTGTCACAGAAGACACTAGAGTATATAAGCATCTTGAATTTTGAAAAAAAAATATTGAGCGTGCATAATCCCCTCACAACCCTTTATCCATGTACCATATATGAAAGGCGTAGCTTGAACCATGTTGGAGGGAGGGTAGTAACATAAAATGCAGAAAAAAGCTTGAAAAACACAACAAAAATGGCCGCTATTCTGCCATCTTGGATTTTGAAAAATAAATATTGACTGTGCATCATCCCCTCAGAACCATTTATCCATGGACCAAATATGAAAGGTGTAGCCTGAAGCATATTAGAGGGAGAGGTGGTAACATAAAAACAGACAGACAGACAGACAGATGGACAGCCAGACAGATGTTAGATTTTGAAAAAAAAATATTGAGCGTGCATAATCCCCTCACAACCTCTTTATCTATGTATCATATATGAAAAGTGCAGTTTGAACCATGTTGGAGGGAGCAGTGGTAACATAAAATAGAGAAAAAAGCTTAAAAAACACAACAGAAATGGTTGCCATGGCGCCATCTTGAATTTTGGAAAAAAAAATATTGAACGTGCAACATCCCATTACAACCCTCTATCCATGTGCCAGATATAAAAAGTGTAGCTTGAACCATGTTGGAGTGAGGGGTGGTAACATAAAATAAAGAAAAAAGCTTAAAAAACACAACAAAAATGGCCGCCATGTTGCCATCTTAGATTTTGAAGAAAAAATATTGAACGTGCATCATCCCCTCCCAACCCTCTATCCATGTTCCAAATATGCAAAGTGTAGCTTGAACCATGTTGGTGGGAGGGGTGGTAACATGAAAATAGAGAAAAAAAGCTTAAAAAACACAACAAAAATGGCCGCCATTCCGCCATCTTGGATTTTGAAAAAAGAATTTTGAGCGTGCATCATCCCCTCAGAACCATTTATCCATGTACCAAATATGAAAGATGTAGCTTGAACCATGTTGGTGGGAGGGGTGGTAACATGAAAATAGAGAAAAAAAGCTTAAAAAACACAACAAGTTCCCGTAGGGGACTAATAACCTACATGCAATTTTTAAGTTAAATTTGTACTTGAGGTAGGTCAAATAGCTTGGTGTTTATATGCATTTTAACAGGGTTATTCAATAACAAAGTATCCAATTAAATGGCCTCCACTGTAATCCACCTGTCATCCACTATACACCTTTCTTCAAGTTTACATGGTGTCTTTCCGCCTTACAAACTTATGTTTAACACTTACTTGCCAAGTATTTTCTTCAATTTCTCATGAACCCAGGTGATGGCAGCTTTATAGCAGCCATGACTTGATTTGATGAAAAACTTAATAGGATTTGGTGTCACAAAATCATATTTGGGTGGGGGTTGGGGTGGTTAATGACACTTCTGACAGCCTGGGTCACATGTCGGACAGTTTTGCAGGGGGAAGGAAGCTGGAATACCACTAAGCAATGGGGAACAACTGTCAGACTCCCCAATGTACTAACTCTGCACAAGCATTGGTTGAAGGCAGGTGCACCCTCAATGTGCAGTATAACTTAATATTCTGTGTCACCATGCTACCACCAGGCCTGGCATTCTGAAAAATGCAGGAGGGCAAAAAATCGCTCTCCTCAATCAGCTTAGGAGAGCAATTAGCTTTACACAGCATTTTAAGTATCCAGTTGAACGAACTCATTGAAACTGAAACCAACAGACTACATCAGTGATTTTATTAACTTTACTAAGGTAAAGCAAAATCTCTTAGACATCTAGATGTCTCACTCAACAACCGAACACACACTTGACAAGACCTGTGTGTGTACCCAGACCTGTTGTCCAAGAAAGTCATACGCCTACCACTACCACCTTCAACCCCCCCAAGGGGGGTTGAAGGTGGTAGTGGTAGGCGTATGACTTTCTTTCAACCCCCCAAGGGGGGTTGAAGGTGGTAGTGGTAGGCGTATGACTTTCTTGGACAACAGGTCTGCTTGAATCTACAGTCACATCCTGGTGCAAGTGCTTCAAGTGACAGGATAGTAGTTTGTTTGTTTGTTGGTGGTTAACGTCACATATTTATGCACTATGGCTAATCGTGACACAACATGGAGATGAAGTCAAGTGTAGTCAATCGTTGATCAACATGTTGCCCATTTTAGAGGACTTTCACCCCAAGCATTGGTGACTGGGTCCTATTTTACTAGTAAAGCAGAACTGGTTTACCACAGTAAACAAGTGCTGCTTACTTCCCGGGGTTCCCACGGGGAACAGGATAGTAGTAATGGTAGTATATTATAGAGTCAATATTCCTTGAATAATTACCCCTCAAACTGTGATGTCAGTTGTTGAACTTGAAACTGAGAGAAAAAAAAATATTGCTGTGACCCATTTTGCTTCAAATGACTGCAACTGTGTTTGGGTATGGTTGCAGCCATTACCTTTTACCACTAAAGCACTTTCAAAATGAAATTACGTGATGTTATGTGACTTCGAAGTTAAATTACATTTTTGCTTTACAACAAAAATTTAATGTGAGCATAAAACATGTAATCTCAATCATCCCAGAACAAAATATTTAGGAGAGCAATTTTTCGCTCTCCTTAATTCTTTCAGGAGGGCAGTAAGGAGAGCTAAAAAATCGCTCTCCTGAAATTGCCAGGCCTGTACCACAAAGGTGCATTGGGATTAAATACCTTGCGCAATGACACAATGCAGTTTTGCTGGTCAGGATGGAACCATAGACCTTTCGGTTTGAAGTTCAATGCTCTAACTACTGAGCAATTGTGTTCCCTTCCAAGTTTAAATACCTTTTCAAGTTGACCTAAGGGTATATCACTAAGCAGGGAAATCCTCCTAGAGTGGCAGGGAGTTAACCATGCATGAAATTTACAATCTTCTCTTGGATGACAGGGCTAAAAAATTAAGGTATGATCATCCTTATCTGGTATCTTTTGAAACTTGTTCCCACATAAAGAATGAATTTGAACATTTATCTTAAATTTATATACATGCAAAGACTTTAAAATATTTTATAATCATGAGAACATATACAGGCCTGGCATTATTTAGGGATGCAGGAGCGCTGCACGCCTACCACACACCTAGAAAAAATTGAGGAGGGCATTTTTTGCACCCCTTCATTTTCTGGAATGCCAGACCTGTTTAGGGACTGCCTTTAACATCTATTATAATTTTGTCCCCTTTCTAATGAGTTCTATGTGCCCATTGGCATTGATTCGTAATAATTCATGACCCATTCTGTGTTGCATTTCGATACATTTTGAGTACAGACTACAGCCACACATAAATAAATTGATTAATAAGATGTGTGTGCAAATTTTTCCCACTATGCAGCTGAATATTGTACAATTTTTCAGTCAAAATATTAATACCTTGAAGCGAATATAACCAAAATTGCATAGGAGTTTTTGCATTGAAAATTTCTGGTGCAATTGCACTCCCTAGCAATCTGAGGAGGGCAATTGTTTTGCACCCCTTGATTTTCTAGATTGCCAGGCCTGCATATACAGTAATGGTTTTATGTTGATACACAGAGCATTTTTTCCAAGATTCCATTCAGGCACATAGTGGTGGTGGGAAAGGGTGAGGTGATGGGGTGGGGTGGGGGTTTGGGGTTATGGTCTAGATTTTAGTTTTGTGTATACACGTAACTGAATGTTTTATTACAATTTACTTGAGTGGCTATTGTCATTCTCCCAAAAGGTGTTTCATAATAATTTTTTATAAACATTACTTTTCACCTGTTGAGCAAATGGGCTAATGCACCCAAGTAAAGCCACTAAGGTAGTTTCCAGCACCTTTCAAGGGGGCCATGATAGTGATTTCTGGTTCTCAATCAGAGGCCAATACTATAAAACTTTTACATTTGTATTTTTCAGAATTGTATTTTCTAATTATGAAAATAAGTATATGAAATAAACCATTAGCATTTTCAAAGATGTGCCAGCAGGCAAATTGCCATATCTTTAGAAATGCTAATGATTCATTTCTGTCATTTATATTTACTTGTAGAAAATATTATTCGTGAAAATCAGTCGTAAAAGTTTTATAGTATTGGCCCTTGTTTAAGATTTCAATACAAAGACAGGCTATCATTGAAGAAATACACTTCCACTCATAAAAAGTTACATAACCTGAAGGAACTTGCGCTTGTAATGCTTCTGCATGTATAATACTGGCTCCATGACACAACTAGAGGCTCTACAGAGCCTGTAATTGGTCACCTGGAAATACATATAAAAATGTGATTTCCCAAAGGCTTTCCATGGTAACTATGAGCTGCAATTGTGACGATGTTTGCAACATTACATCAAAATTACATGAAGATCATTGGTAGAAGGTGTCCCAGTCTTCAATCACGTGAAGTTTCAAAACATTTGAATCCATCAAACAGAATCATAGAATGTCTCTGGTGGCCATATTTTCCAGCCAATGGGAACAAAAAGAGGATCGTTTGTAGAGGACCTCCTATAGACCATTGTTGCCAAGTTTTGGTTCACGTCAGCTCAATAGTTTCAGAGAGAAGATGAAAATGTGATTTCCTATAGGTTTTTTTTCTGTAGTAACTATAAACCGCAATTGTGGCCATGTTTGCAAAACGATCAACATTAAAATGAGGAATGTTGTTGGAGGGTGTCCCAGTTATCAACCATGCAAAATTTCAAAACATTTGGCCCTGTGGTTTCAGAGGAGAAGAGTTTTCAAAATTGACCAATCAGAATCAAAGAATGCTTCTGGCGGCCACGTTTTTTCACCCAGCAGGAATAAAATAAGTAACAGTTGTAGAGAACCTCTCATAGACAATGCCTGCCAAGTCTGGTTCACATTGGCTCAGTGAAGATGATGAAAATGTGATTTCCTATAGGGTTTCTATAGTAACTATAAGCCACAATTTCAGCCATAATTGCAACCCGATGAAGATTAAAATAAGGATCATTGGTAGAGGAGGTTACAGTCATCAGACACATTAAGTTTTTTCAAACCATTTGGCCTTGTAGTTTCAAAGAAGATTTTCTTGAAAATGCACACAATTATGAATTCTGTTTCAATAAAAAAAATCAGTAAAAAAGGGTTACAATATTTTGAAAATTACAATTTTTCAGACAGTATTCTCTTTCAAAATAGCTTTTGGACAGGTAAAGGGTTACAGGAATCTTAAAAGATATACAATAAGTACTGTCATCTGAGCTGACATGATTGCAAGATAATAAAGAGAATTTACAATGTAACCTAGATTTTTCTAAACAATTTAACATGTGTCAAACATAATTAGATTACAGCTGAAGATATCAACCTACAGTTGCACTTGTTTTACAGTACAAGTCAAAATAAGTTGTGTAGGATAATCCTAAAAACTATGTATCTTTTCTCTTCCTACACTGTTAAGACCAGAAGCTGACATCATTTTCTGCAAAGCTCTCACTGATAGCTTTTCCAGAAAAATGTCAGATTCTGATCTTGTCAGGGCAGAAGCTGCAGTCTACTTAGTTTATTGCAGTTATGCTACAGCTTATTTTGACTTGTACTGTATACACAATATTTTGTTGTTTTTTTTCCCAGTTCTCAGTGGAGAAAAAACTGGGACCAACCCTTACCAGATTCTCAAAAAACTAGTATTTTGCTGACAGTACCGATCTTTTGTGCAGACAGGAGGGGCACTGGGTTAAGCATTAGGATATAGCCTCTGGTGGCCACATATTTCCATCCTCTCATAGACCATTCCTGCGAAGTGTGGTTTACGTTGGCTCAGTAGTTTCAGAGAAGAAGATGAAAATGTGATTTCCCATAGGGTTTCTATAGTAACAATAAGCCACATTTGTGGCCATGTTTACAACCCGATCAACAATAAATGATGATCATTGGGAGAGGGGGTCCCAGTCATTACTTATGTGAAGTATCAAAACATTTGACCCGGCAGTTTCAGAGCAGAAAATTTTTGAAAATCCACCTATCAGAATCATAGACTGCCTCTGGCAGCCATGTTTTTCAACCCTCGGGAACAAAATGAGGATAGTTTGTAGAGGACCTCCTATAGACTATCCCTGCCAGGTTTGGTTCATGTCAGCTCAGTAGTTCCGGAGAAGAAGATGAAAATGTGATTTCCCATAGGTTTCTACAGTAACTATAAGCCGCAACTGTGGCTATGTTTGCAACCCGATCAACATTAAATGAGGATCGTTGGTAGAAGGGGTCCCAGTCATCGTTTATGTGAAGTATCAAAACAGTTCGCCTTGCAGTTTCATAGGAGAAGATTTTTGAAAATCTACCAATCAAAATCAAAGAATGCCTCTGGCGGCCATGTTTTTCAACCCACGGGAACAAAATGAGGATCATTATTAAAGGACCTCCCACAGACTATCCCTGCCAGGTTTGTGTTCACGTCGCCTCGGTTTTTCCAGAGGAGAAGAGGAAAATGTGATTTCCCATAGGGTTTCTACAGTAACTATAAGCCGCAATTGTGGCCATGTTTGTACCCCAGTCATCATTAAATGAGGATCCTTGGTAGAGGGGGTCCCTGTCATCATTTATGTGAAGTTTCAAAACATTTGGCCTGGCAGTTTCAAAGGAGAAGATTTTTGAAAATCCACCAACCAGAATCAAAGAATGCCTCTGGAAGCCATGTTTTTCATCCAATGGGAACAAAATGAGGATCAATTGTAGAGGACAAGTTTGGTTCACACCAGCTCAGCGGTTACAGAGAAGATGATGAAAATGTGAAAAATTTACGGATACCGGACAACGGACGACAACCAACGACGGATGCCAAGTGATAAGAAAAGCTCACATGGCCTTTTAGGCCAGGTGAGCTAAAAATGAGTGTCAGACACAAGCCTAGAAATAAGCAACCTGTCATCTGCAGAATGAGGTCCTCAGAGGGTGAATTTAAATCAAGGTCTAAGGCTGAAATAGAAAGATATACCAGGAGGATGAATTGAGGGATTCTACCCCACTGTATGGGATAGCATCAGCAAATTCACCCTGAGGGGACCTCATTCTGCAAATGACAGATAACTTATTTCCAGGTTTGGTCAGACAATGGTATTTTGGGGCAGAATATTAAAAGAAAATTATTTCTGTTTATCCCTGCTTATCCTAGAATTTGTTTCATATGTAAGTGCAATTTTTATGTCAGTGTATTTTGACATATTGTCTTTAACTCCCTGCACACTGATGTTGAAAAATCTAAACTTATGGGTGCAAATTTTTTCCATAATGCAACTAGAAATTTAACCAATACAGTCTTGTTTGACAGAGCTCATTGAGTTCTGTCAAACAAAATTGAATTTGTTAAATTTCCAGTTGCATTATGGGAAAAAAATGGCGACTTGAAATTTGGATATTTTGCCATCAGGGTGAAGAGAGTTAATGAGAGGGGTACCTTACACCATGTTTTGTTGATAGTTGTTCTGACTATCTGTTTTTCTATCAACATAGTCTGTGATCAACCCTTTACCTAACGTAACTGCCATACAACACTGGGTACTATTCACAACCAGAGGCGAACCTAAAACAAAGGGTAGTAGTGTTGAGGGAACAGAAAGATGGAGGCAAAAAGGAAATGTCAACTTGTACATGTGTGCATACTGCACTGACTATCACCAAAAAAGCTATGAAAAGTTATGTCGGTTTTTCAACCCCCGCTCTCCACTTGCACTGACAACCACCAAAAGAGCTCTGAAAAATAATGTCTTGTGTTTCAACCCCCACTCCCCACTTCTAATACAGATGGGAGGAGGTACCGAATCAAGAAGTTGATTCTTGGCCAGATAAGAGCAATCAGTAGTGAAGGTGA
Source organism: Pictodentalium vernedei (assembly GCA_031216915.1). Classification (NCBI taxonomy): domain Eukaryota; kingdom Metazoa; phylum Mollusca; class Scaphopoda; order Dentaliida; family Dentaliidae; genus Pictodentalium; species Pictodentalium vernedei. Next base: position 313,606,466 of record CM062289.1, read on the forward strand.
CATTGTTAGCCTCATTTCTGAAGAAAGCAGAATCAACAGATAGCTCACTGACTCGTCGAGCAGAAGCAAACGCAAAGGAAAGCCGTCTTATAGGTGAGAAAACCCATATCGGTCTCAGATAAAGGCTCGAATGGCGCCCCCTTCAAAAAGTGCAACACCCATGCCAAGTTCCACTTGGGTTTAAGATGCAAAACTCAAGGCCTCTTCAAAGAAAAGTGCTGAATGAGTTTGGAAAGAAAAAGATTATGACCAATGCACCGCTTTCCCACATAAGAGAAAGTATCAGACAGCATGGACCGATAGCCCTTAATCGTAATAGGCTGGAGGCCCTTGGAGTCAAAAAGAAAAACCAGAAAATCCGCAATTTGAGCGATTGACGGATCACGGTAATCCACATTGTGATCTGAACACCAGCAGCAGAAAACCTTCCACTTCGCAGCATAAGTCATGCCAGTGGAATGTTGCCGCGATGCAGAAATACACTCCACGGTTCATCTCGAAAAACCTCTACGTTAGAGACAGCACCTGATAAAAGACAGGCATGAAGGGACAGGCTCGCCAGGTTTTTGTGATACTTCCTGGGATGACCCTGGGAAAGAAGATCACGACGTAGAGGTAGACGGATCGGCCGATCTGCCATCAGAGGCAGCAGCAGATTGATCCACACCCTCTGTGGAGACAGAGGTGCGATCAGAATGATCCTGCAACTGCAAGCATGAATCTTCGCTAATACGTGAGGAAGAATCGGTGCAGGAGGGAAGGCACAGCCGATCCAACATGTCCAGTCCAGAGGCAGGACTTCTACCGCAAATGCCAGAGGAACTGGAAAATGGGAGACAAAAAAAGGTCTCTACCTAATGATTCCAGCGAGTGGCAAAAAGGTCGACCTGAGGACGACCCCACTGCTCGCAAATCACCTGAAACACCGACTGATGAAGCATCCATTTGGTTGGAAGGACACTGTCGCGTCGGGACAGGGAGTCTGCTAAGACGTTGAGATGCCTGGGAATATGTCGAATGGACACCCAAGCGTTTACATCCCGCGCCAACAGAAGAAGATCCCAAAACAGCCGATACATGGGAATCGAATGTGTGCCTCCTTGATTCCGTATGTAGGCCACTAATGTCGAATTGTCCAAATGAAGTAGGACAATATGGTCCGACAGGTGAGGGATCCGAAGCCAAAAACTCAACATAAGAGCAAGGAGCTCCTTCTGGTTGATACGAGGGCCCACCTGCTCACTGTCCCACTCACCGTGAGTAGACAGACCGAGAGGATCCAACATCGCACCCCAGCCCCGATCGCTGGCATCAGCAGTAAGGATGCAATCGGTCAAAGGAAGATCCAACGGAACACCCTGTGTCAGCCAGGAAACATCGTCCCTAGGGTGGAGGTGACAAAGCAGGGACCGAGGAATAGGAAGTTCCAAGTCCAGCGGATCTACATTCTGAGGCCAATGATCCAACAGGAAGTGTTGGAGAGGTCGTACAAGCAAGCAACTGAGTGGAATGAGATCTGTCACCGAACCGCAAAGGCCCAACATCCGAATGAAATTCCTGGCCGAGACCGAGGAAGATTAAAGCAGGTTCCGAGTCAAGGCGGAAAGAATCGTCGCCCGAGCACTGGGGATGGACACCACATTGTGAAGAGTGTCGAAATCCATCCCCAAATGATGAAATTGCTGAGAAGGAAGGAGATCTGACTAGCTAGCAGGCAAAGAAACTGCCGGACATCTAACTCCAGAACAGCAGCATCATGGTGCCGTTGGAGGAATCATCCAGGTTGGCTAACGAAGTCACAGCCAACTGAGTACGGTGGAAAGCAAGCACATGTGACATCAGTCGGGTGAAGGCCCAAGGAGCCAGGTTCAAACCAAATGGGAGAGCTCTGAATTGATAGACTCGATCCCGAAACGAGAACCAAAGGTATTTCCGTGACGCCAGATGAATGGGTACATGGAAGTAGGCATCCTGCAGGTCGATACTAGCAGAAAGTCGCCCTGATGAACTGAACGTCGAACCGACTGGAAAGTCTCCATACTGAAACAAGGAGCTATTATGTACTCGTTCAGGAAACTGAGATCGATAACAGGACGAAATTGGCCGTTTTTCTTTGACACCAAGAAAAGTCTTGAGTAAAACCCCGGTGAAAGGGTGTTCCGGACCACCTCGATCGCCCCTTTGGAGAGGAGATTGTCGATCTCCTGCACTGGAAGGTCCCGACGTAGAGAATCGGATGGGACCAGAGTTGGGAGGGGCACCTGAGATAAACTGGGGAGCCGATGGAAGGACAGTCGCAGAATGGATTGTATGACGTCGAGGACCCAAGTGTCCGACGTTATCTCAGTCCAACGGTCGTAAAACAGCGACAGCCTTCCCCGACTGGAGGCGAATCAAGGTGAGAACCTTCACTTGCGGCCTCGATGAGGCCCCTGAGAGGAGAAACCATCACCTCGGGAAGTGACAGAGTCCTGAGACTTTCCTGCCAGAGGTTGCCAGCGAGCCTGGCTGCGTTGGCGCTTCTGAGCGCAAGGATCAGAAAAAGCCGAAGGCATAGCCGACGTCGCCGACGAGGCAGATGCAGCAGGACGCTTCGTGGGCCTGGAACAACCACCACCTGCAGCAGCAGGTTGGTCCAACTGTCGCAGCAAAAGCTGGTCCTTCGAATGACGAAGAACCTCTCCAAGGACAGCTTCCATGGAACCATGGAACAACAGAGGTCCAACCAAAGAGGCAGCCCTCAGACAAGCACGCTGCTCAGAAGGAAGGGATGGAGAAGAATCCAACACCGCATCCCGGCATGCCAGCTCCAAATTAGCCATGTTACAGGCATGAGCATGTGTCAAGTTTATGAGAGCCTGTGACAAAACGCGAAAAGGTGCCTGAGCATCATCAAACTCCACTGGTGGAAAATATGCAGCCAGGGCAGCGACGACATGCTCCGCGAGAGATAACATACCCTGGATCTCTCGGGACAGGCCCACCATAGATTCAACTACCGACATCGGGTGAACTGCAATTTAGGCTTAGTTAACCTGAGGGAAGAAGAATCCTCATCCACAGTAGTCATCCCTTGAAAGACTGGTGGACAGACAGAATCGTAAACATGAAACCGCGATGGAGACAGAAAGGCATCAGCTCTAGAAAAGAGAGAACCCTTGCTGGCCTTAGAATGCATTTTTGGCGTCTAAGCCCTGGAAGGATTCAACAACCTGAGCCGATTGCAGAGGATGCAAAGCCCCAGAGCTAGAAGGCTCCACAGAGGACCGCAGCCGGACAGTCACAGATGGCTGTTCTAAAGGTTGAATGTCCGGCAATAAGCCAAAGACAAAATCCAAAGCCTGCCCCAAGACTGACAAGGGGGCCCACTACTTTCAAAAAATTGTCATCCTCTGCTGCAGAGGAGACATAGCCCAGCTCGGGCTGACCAGCAGAAACCTCCTGTGAATACTGCACAGTATCCAAGGGGCCAGGTGAGACATCCGACCGACCAAAGGAGGTTGTGCCTCAGGAGGCACAGGGTGAATGCCAAAACGGCCTGACGCAGGTCACCCTGAGAATTCGTCGCAGCAGCATTGCCCGACGGAGTGTCCTCCCAATGGAACCTTCTGGTAGAAGAACCCAAATCCTCAGAAGAGACCGACATGGAACGTCGATAGGCAGACAGAATAGGGAGACGGTGAGAAGACACCGGAGGATAGTCCTGATTGTGATGCCCATGGGCAATCACTAACCTCTGCAGAGCAGAAGGTCCTGTCTGCAGATCTCTAAAGAGACCGACGCCGTACATCAATTGGTAGTGGAACCTGGGACACAGTGAGAAGACACCGGAGGATTGTCCCAAGACTGATTGGATCCTGCCATTGGCCTCTGCATGGCAGAAGGCCCCAACTGCCCATCCTCTGAGACCGACAGCAAGCATCGATCGTCATCCAGACTCGGAACACAGTGAGGAATCACCGGAGGAAGGTTCCAAGAGTGACAGCTAACCGGGACTGTCATTGACTTCTGCCAAACAGCAGGCCCTGGATACAAATGTCCCAACCTCATCCTGCTAGTCAGCACACTAGCAGGGAAAGGAGGAACAATAAACGATTCACTTGTGGTGCAAGGAATCACTGTCTAAGCGACCGAACAGCTCAACCGTCTAGGAGCAAACTTAGCCAGATGAGACGGAGCAGACAGCAAACCCGCACAGCTTTGCTGCGAAGCCAGGGGAAGCTGAGAGCTCACAAACAGACCCTTTTTCAATCTTTTTCGTGCTTTTGCACTCTATTACTTTTCCAGCTTGTTTGGAAAAGTTTCTAAAAGCTTGAGTTAGTTCTGAAGTAGGGCTTGCACTTACGTTACAGCCAACTGTAAACAATTGTGAGTAGGTTGAAAAGAAACAGACGCCTCAAGAGTGATACCAGAAGACAATGAGACTACGGTCTCCACATCAGGTATCACTGCACTAGCACCGTCAACAGTTGCAGAGGAACTTGCCACAGAAAAAGACAGATCAGCATCCTGTGTGATAGAGTCACCATGCGCACTCACAGAAATGTCTGATAAGGCACGCAGAGTCATCCACATGTTTCGCCTGCAAGCAAGAGGTACAAGGAATAGTCTTAGGCATAATATGAATATGATAAATGAAATCAAGCTTCCCGCCGACGGAAAACAGAACAATGGTTGTGTTTACAACGCGGGGGAAAAACAAGACCAAGTGTGAAGAAACAAGCAAAAATGATCAAAAATAGCATTAATTAATAACAATCTTGAAAGCTTGAAAAAGGATACAATCCACTTGCACACAATCAGATGAAAAAAGCACATATAAAGAAGTTGTTCATGAAGATAACAGGTAAGAATAGCACGAGTCACAAAAATTTCCAACCATGTACAATGGTGGAAATAAAAGGAATTGACGTCACGGTTGTTGCGTATGCACTCGGTAAATGCAAGAGAAGTGCAGAGAAAGTACCTGTAATTTTGAGCACTGGTCTCGCTCAACCCTTTTTCGTGCTTTTGCACTCTATTAATTACTTTTCCAACTTGTTTGGAAAAGTTTCTTAAAAGCTTGAGTTAGTTCCGAAGTAGGTCTTGCACTTATGTTACAGCCAATTGTAAATAATTGTTAGTAGGTTGAAAAGAATCTAAATTTCATAGTAAATTTCCTTTCTTATTATACCTACCACAATTGTTTACTACAGGCTTGCACTACAGTGGAAGTCCCTAACTCAAAAAATATACTCTCTATTTTGATCTTTCCCAAGGAATTTGGGAAAGAAAAATGGTGCAAAAGGACAAAGAATAAAAAAGCCAAACTGGGTCGAGTGCTACTGGCACACACCCATAAGGGGGTGCTTTTCTCCTAGTAGATCCATGGCGTCCAGTACCAGTGCACAGCCAGTAACTAATGAATCATTCCTTTGAATCCGAAAACATTGGTGTTATGTGATCAGCGGGGAGGAAGGATTCTTACCCGAATAAGAATGACAGGAGGGCCTCCATGTAAACAATTGTGGTAGGTATAATAAGAAAGGAAATTTACTATAAAATTTAGATTTCTTATTAACCTAGCCTACAATTGTTCACTACAGGCTGAATAGACAACAGGAGGAGGGAATCACATAACCAACCCCCACATAACCCGACTGCACTGGAACTGTGGACAGAAGAAGAATTCCTAAGGGCTATCAAACCATAGCATCACAAACATTAGTAAAAGACAGTGAGAGATGAGGCGTATGGCACTGCATGACGCACAGACAGAAATGACAGTAAAACAGCACAGGGCTGGAACTGACCTTAAAGAAGCCTAGTGGCTAGGGTAGACAAGTCTGAACAGAAGAAAGAGGGCCCAAAGAAAAAACGTCCTTGACTTCTCCTGCAACTGACGCAGATAGAAGGTGGAGAAAGTAGAAGCATTTGTCCAGTAGGCTGCCTGCATAACATCTGATAACTTGACGGAGTTAGCATAAGCCCAGGAGGTAGACAAGGCACGCACCTCATGGGCAGAAATACGATTGGTAATACAACCATCAGTCGCTAGACAAGCATAAGCCGCATAAAAACCAAGACAAATCCATCGAGAAATGGATTGATGAGAGATCCTCTGTCGACCAGGAATAAGAGACAGAAAGAATCGTTTCCTGCCTTTCCTAATGAACTGCATCCGGTTGAGATACATGCGAACTGCATGAACCGGACAAAGCAAAGGGCGATCACCCTCAGCCAAAGGTAGAGCCCTGATACAGATAGGAGGTGGAGTTATTCCTGGTATCTGATTCTTGACCAGAAATGAGCAATCAATAGTAAAAGTAACACTGTTGGTGGAGCTCCTGAAAAAGGCTGGATCAATCGAGAGGGAGTGAAGCTCACTAACTCATCTGGCTGAGGCAAAAAGCATCAGAAAATCCAACTTGTATGCGAGAAAACTCATATCCACCTGGGATAAAGGTTCGAATGGTGCCCCCCCCTCCCCCCCCCCCCCCCCCCCCCCCCCCCAAGCAAACCAGCATCCATGAAAGATTCCATCTTGAGGTAAGCTGCAAAAACCTAGGCCTTTTCAAAGAAAAGTTCCGAATAAGCTTGGAGAGGTATGGATTAGTGCCGATGCGACGCTTTCCCACATACGAAAAGATCTCCAAAAGCGTGGACCTGTACCCTTTGATGGTAACAGGCTGGAGACCCGAGAATCCGAGACCCTGAGAATCAAACATATTTACCCAAAACTCCACAATCTGTGTTATCGAAGGATTGGCATAATCAACAGACTGATTAGCACACCATCAACAGAAGACCTTCCACTAAGCTGCATAGGCTAAACCAGTGGAGTGCCGTTTTGATGAAGAAATGTACTGCAATACTCATCTCAAAAAACCTCTATGGAGTAGGCAGGACCTGACAAAAGATATGCGTGAAGACACAATGAAGTTGGGCCGACATGAAACCTCCTCGGGTGACCTTAGCAAAGAAGGTTGCGACGTAGAGGAAGACGTGCCGGAACTGCCGGTAAAAGAGAGCAAAGCTGATTGATCCACACCCGTTTAGGCGACAGGGAGCGATCAGAATGATTCGACAACTGCAGGTTCTGATCTTGGCCAGAACCTGAGGCAGAATTGGAACCGGCGGGAAGGCATAGCCGACTAGATCATTCCAATCGGGTGACAGAGCATCCACGGCGGAAGCCAGGGGGGACATGGGGACACGAAAGTGTCCATCTGATGGTTCCAACACGTCGGAAAAAGATTGATGTGGGAACGACCCCAAAGATCCCAAAGCAACTGGAACACTGCCCTGTGAAGCATCCACTCGGTGGAAAAGACCCTGCCCCATCAGGACAGGGAGTCGGCTAGGACGTTCAGATGACCGGGAATGTGTAGAACAACCACTCCGGTGCCAACATCCTGAGCTAGCAGTAGAAGATCCCGCGCCAAATCGTACCTGGGAACCGAGTGCATGCCACCCTGGTTCCGAATGTAGGCGACCACTGTTGAACACCAGAAGGACCTGACGATTCGAAAGGTGGGGATCCACTGCCAGAAACTCAGAAGAGCAAGAAGCTCCTTCTGGTTGATGTGAAGAGCTGCTTGATCCTGGTCCCATACACTGTGAAGGGAGAGACCTAGAGGATCCAACATAGCACCCCACCTGAGTTTGCTGGCATTTGCCATCAAAACACAATCAGACGTGGGCAAGTCCAACAAAACTCCCTGCATAATCCACTGAACATCCGTCCAGGGAAGAAGGTGATGATGAAGAGAGTCTGGTAACTGAAGCACCAGATCCAAAGGATCCAGAGGATCGACATTCGGCCTCCAACAAGTGAGCAAAAGCATTGGAGAGGTCTGACATGCAGCCGACCGAGAGGAATGAGTTCCGTCACCGAACCACAGAGACCAAGCAGCCGGAGAATACTCCCTGTCGCGGACTGGACTGGGACAGAGTCAGGCTGAAAGCTGAGAGATTCACAGCTCTAGCCCGGGGAACAGCCAACGTATTCAGCTGAGTACGGAAGTCCATCCCCAGATGCCAAAACGACTAGAGGGGACCAGATCCAACTTCTCCTCGTTGACTCTGAACCCTAGCAATGTCAGCAAGCTCAACAATGTACCGACATCTGACTCCACAAGAGCAGCATTGGAGTGCCTCTGGAGGATGTCGTCCAGATATGCCGAAGTACTCACCCTGGATTGTGTGCGATGGTAGGCTAATACATGCGACATCAGTCGGGTGAAGGCCCAAGGAGTCAGGTTGAGGGTGAAAGGCATGACCTTGAACTGGTAAACTCGTTCCAGAAAAGCGATACTTTCGAGATGTCCGATGAATCGGAACGTGAAAGTAAGAGTCAGGCAGGTGGATACTGGATGCAAAATCTCCCTGGTGAATGGAGCGGCGAACCATCCAAGTCTCCATGCTGAACTTGGGAGCAATGATAGAATGGTTCAGGATACTCAGATCGATAACCAGTCAGAGTTGGCCGTCCTTCTTCGGCACAAAGAACAGGCGGGAATAAAATCCCACTGAATGTTCTTGATGACCTTGATCGCCTCCTTTGACAGGAGATTGTCTATCTCTGTGATCAAAAGCTCCCGATGTGAAACGTCTGAAGGAACTTGTGTTGGAAGAGGCACTCTCGATAGAGTTGGGTGCCACTTCCGGAAGGATATTTGCAGCCCGGACCGAACAACGTGAAACACCCAAGGATCGGAGGTGACGGTGGCGCAATGGTCTGCGAACCCTGGTATCCTTCCTCCACCCTGGGACGAATCGAGGTGAGGAACTTCATCTCGAGCCCCGGCGAGTCCACAAGAGCAGAAACCACATCCTCCATTAGATGAATGATCCTGAGTCCTCCCTCTGGTCTGCCAATGCCTACCCTTCTCACATGAGTAAGAAAAAGCGGCGGCAGGAGGATCAGTCCTTGGCTTCACAGAGAAAGCATAAAGCACGATTGTTAGGCTTTGAATGGCCTCTGCCTACAACAGAAGGCTGATCAAGCTGGCGAAGCAGCAGCTGATCTTTGGAATGATGCAGGATGTCATTCCGGACCGTCACCATGGAACCATGGAAAAGTCATGGACCCTGCAATGAAGCAGAATTAAGAGCAGTGCACTACCCTCAGGAAGAGAATGGCTTGTGTCCCACACAGCATCCCAGCAAATTAGTTCCAAGTTAGCCGTGTTACGGGCATGCGTGTGAGTAAGATGCATGAGTGCCTTGGAAATCACATGCAAAGGAGCCTGTATGTTGTCAAACTTATCTGGAGGCACATAAGCAACCAAAGCAGAGACGACATCATCTGCATCTGCGGGAGAAAGCATGCCCAGCATCTCTCTCAATAAGCCCAACAGGGACTCCATAGTCGCCATAGGATAACGGCCGACTTGGGCTTGGAAAGACCGTCAAAGTCTGGCAGTCTGATGGATTGGAGAAATCATAGGAACGATAATGCACTGGAGGCAAAAAGGTGTCAGCCCTGGCGAAGAATGAAGTTTTCATAGCCATGGAACTCAGCTTAGAGTCCAAAGCTGCAAACGCTTCAACCACCTGTACCGACTGGCGCGGTCAAAGTTGCCCAGAAGCGGGATGCTCCACAGGCTGAAAGCCGATGATCACAGCCTGGCTGACTCCGTCGGCTGGTCTGACAGTTTGAGATCTGGAAGGAACTCAACACAAAGTCAAGAGCTGTCCCCAAGTCAGAAGACTGTTGGCCCTCAATGCCAGATATGTCTGTCCCATCCTCTGACTCAGAAGACACATAGCCCATCATGGGCAAACCAGGCTTTTCCTCCCATGGTGTAGGCACACCAGGGGGATTAGAAAGAGGCCTGCTTCCAATTCTGCAAAGCGACGCCACGGGGGCACCTGGAACCACTAGTAGTCTCGCTAGAGGTAATAGGGAGGCCCATGGAAAGAACCTGAGTGAGCAAGGACAGCAGCTCCGTAAGCTCACGGCACATGGCAGCCAGTTCGACGTAGGAACGAACCAGCAAAGTGGCTTCACTCCTGACCCTCTGAACCAGTGAAGGGTCAATGATCCTCCAGAACATTCAACGCAAGGCAACGGGTGGCAGCCGAAACATCTGCAGGCAGATGCTGATAGGGGTATACCAGACCCTGAGGATCAACAGTGCGGGAACTCAGGAGAGTCACCGCAGACCATTGAGGGACAGAAGGTCCAGGCTGCACAAAAAGCATTGGTCCTGCAAAACTGGCTGTCGGACCAGAGTGCGTGGACGGAAACGCAAGAGTCCATGGTGACCCCACCAAGAACATCCGAATCCAAGGAGAAGGCTGCTGGGCTTGATGGCTGAGAGACCACAGCAGAAGGGTTCGCCAGCAGCCCCTTCCGACTTCGCTGTGTTGAAGTCAGGGAAGGCCGAGGCAAATATCCCAGGTGTACACTCCAGACCCCTGCAGAGAATAGCCGAGGACGGCTGATACAGTGACCTATGATGTTGCAGATGGAACAGCAGTAGCAGCAGATACGATGGGAGCTGTTGAAACCAGTGCAAAAGAGGAGAGAGCAACCGAGCTTGGCTCCAAAGGAGGAGTCACAACCACTGTGACAGCCTCAGATGTCAAATGCAGAGGGGCCACAGTCGCGGAACCAGGCATCTCTTCACCAGACAATTCAAAAGCTCCTGCTTTATCCGCCACAGTTGAAGACTGCACATCCCCCTGGAGAGGGTATAACTCTCACCAGACGTGGTCGTGTCGGGAGGCCCCGAACAGCAGCGTTCCATGGGTGCAGGAGGAACGGTCACGAGAACGCTCCACGTGCTTGGGCAAAAGGTATTGCCCTCAAGGAACAGTCCTTGGCATAACAGAGGTGAGAGCAGTAGAAGAATACCCCCAACTATGAGAGAAAGGTGACAGAAAATAAAGGACCGGCGGGAACATAACTGAATCAGAGATGTTAAGTCTCACTATTGCAGAGGGAGACTCACTATTTTCCAGAAAATATTTCTCTTAAATGAGCCTAAAATTTAAAGTTTTGACAGAATCTAACTATAAATGTTACTCTTTGGGCCATGTAAAAATCAAAATCTCAATATTTTTGCTCAGAAGTCTCACTATTTTACAATTCATCAGCTTAACATGTCTGAACTGAACCCAGGGACCCAAAAAACAGAAATTCTGCCCTCAACAGAGAGGAGAAATCCTGTCCATACAGCCCCCCAATGACACCTAACTCCAATAATAATAATAATATCCAAAAGGATAACATAAATTTATCAACCAAGAAATTTTATGTCCAATCCGCATGGTATGCGAAAGTCACGCGTGAACACGGATAATATATAAAATACAATGAAAATTATAAATTCATAGTAATTTGAAGATTTTTATACTTACCAATGGCCCAGACTAGCTGGTGCTTAACTCAAAGTTATTTAGGGACAAACACAAATTTTGAACCCCTCCAACCCCCCAAATTTGCTTGCAAAACCGAAAATTGAAAGTCCTATCTGGACCTCCATACATTTACTTTCCGTGCATGTGCAGACGTCAGGAAGTGACCGGAAGTGGTGCCAACATCATTCTTTGTAGAAGAGAGTACTACATAAAAATTCAGCAGGGAGGAATGAGTGCCCCCTCATGGGATGGCCATCTCCATCTGGGCCATAAATAAGTATAAAAATATACAAATTACTATGAATTTATAATATTTTTACACTGTAAACCAATGGCCCAGACTAGCTGAATCATAAAAAGGTGGAGGGCCAAGGATTTCAGAATTAGTATATCAACATAGTTCCAATCCTGTAATCCAAGGTGAAAGGAAATTAAAATTATTAGGAATTACATGTATTTCTCTCTGTACAGTAATAGAGAAGACATATCACACAAAAGGAGCCCAGTTCAAGTAATTTTGTATACTTAGCATGAAGACTATGCTAATTGGATGTTCCCAATTTCTAAGGTTAGCCCAGACTAAGCCACAAAAATTAGGATGGCGTATTTGAGAATGAGCGAATATCCCCCACAAACATACGCCATACACAATAAAACACCAGCTGTATGCAGGATATAATTATGGACAAAACAGCTTCCCTCATAGTTACATACCTATCAAGCCGGAGGAGAGGAAAAAAATCCCCCCCACCTCCCCCCACACTTATCTTTTGAATGAATCTTCAAAAAGAAAGAGAGGAGCGCTCTAGAATCAGTAAAAGCAGTACCCAAAAACAATATAAATATTCGTCGAACAGGCACTAAGGTATTAACTTAGTATTAATAAATGGTGCTTAACACCACTTCAGAAGTTAAGGCTATAGCAACAATCCTGGTAATTAATATTGCCCGCTATATAACGTACACTGAAGGTGGCATACGCAGAGAGGTCGAAAAGCAGTGATATAATATATAATGTACACATGTTCAATCGAACCACTATGAACGATCTCTGGAGAGTAAACACACTTCCGAGGTAACCCACAGGCGACCCCATTGAGGTGTACAATAAATTCCAGTAACAACACTCCCTGACGTGTACTATCCGATATCTATGACACTATAAACGTGGGAACACACAAGTTGAGTACCAACATTCACAGAAACCTGGATCTAGAAATGGAGGTAGGTATGAATAACAGGCTCCGACACGGACCACCCCCGAAATAATTCATAATTTCAAAGATCCATAACATACAATAAAGCATCAGCCTACTAATTATTATGCATGTGAGCATTAAAATCCTTCATGTAATCATCTGAATACCAGTTAACTGGTTATGCAGCCTCCGAGGTACCCAAAGACTAGAAATTTAATTATGATGAAATATGCGCTCGTATATGACATATAGACGAATAATCACAGAAAACCAATCCAGCTAACATGAGGTCGACATAGAACATGACCCAGTCGCCAATCGAGAAGTAAAAAAATGCATGTATGTATTTAAACTTATACGAGGCTTGCGGGAAGAAAACTACATCTTGCCCGGTAATCACCTCTAAACACATTGGCGGTGTGTGTGGGGGAGGGGGAGATTCGAAGTCATATCAAACCCTCCTCACCCGCATTACTTTTAATCATTCTTGTGTTAGTCATAAAATAATTTAGAAACCGCAATGGTTCCCTCACGTCTAACCGACTCCATTATGCCACTATGGCAGAGAAGGACGTGAAGAACAAAACCTTCCCCTGATAAAAAAGGTCCTCCCGTGGAGGAAGCTTCCGGGGAACGTCCCATAACAGACACTTGAGAAGACTGATTCAAGGTTTCTGTGACGACAGAGGTGCTACCAGTAGGATTCACAACAAGACTGTTTGATCTTAAACATAATCTACTGAATAAAATGAATTGGAGGATACGCGAATCCTATCATCCATCCTCATGAGAGCGTCTACTGCATAGGCTCAATGGTCTGGGCATGGGACACAAACGACGGTAACGAATTGTTCTGGTGCGTCGCAAACGGATCTATCATGGGGCAATCCCTCTGGCAGCAAAACTGTCCAAATACTCGTTTGCTGAGCATCCATTCCAATTGCAACAGGCAACCTTTCCGAGAGAGCGAGTCTGTTAGTACGTTCAGACGACCCAGTATATGACGGATGAAAAGATGAACATGATGATTCATGGCATATTAGGAAACTCTTCTCTGATAATGGGCATAACGGAAATGAATAGGTGCCGCCCTGGTTCCTGATGTAGGCTACTACTGTCGAGTTGTCCGACCAAATTGAACATGGATGTCCATTATTATGTGAATCCAATCTTGTAGCGCTAGCTAATTAACATCATCTTGTTGATGTTTATGTGTTTCTCCTGCAACCGAGGGTCCCAAAGACCCTGACACCTCAAGACTGCAGGACTTAAGGTCGCTCCCCAACCCATCTGACTCACATCCATCATAATCATGAAAGCCGGATCCGGCAGTTGCAGCGTAACTCCCTGAGTTAACCACTGAATATCTGCCCAATTTGTTTTACTAGGTCTGTTAAAACAATACTGGCGCAAGCGAAAGTGTCTTCATTCTCCAGTTCTGAGTGAAAAATATCTGGAGGGAATGTGCGCGCAGATGGCCCATTGGAATGAGATCCACAGCCGCTCCGCACAGCTCCAGCATCGCATGAATTCCCTCACTATTAATGTGTCTGAGTGTAAACAAAAGTGAGCATAACAACTGATTAATTTCGCTCTGGGTAACGGCAGGTGAACCACCAGATTGTTGTGAGTCTCAAAGCTCAATCCCCAGTGAATAGACGACTTGGACGGAGCTAAATCCGACTTTTTCTCATTTACAATGAAACCGAGACGTCGGAGTAATAGAAAGAGACTCTGAACATCGTTCTGAAGAATAATTCTGTTGCCGTATCCCTGCAGAAGGTCGTCCAAGTAAGCCGACGTTACTGCAGACAATGAGCTCGTAAGTAAGACATTACCGAGTTCATTATTCGAGTGAAATGCCCAGAGGGCCAGATTCAGACCATAGCATATTGTTCTGAACTGATACACCTTCCCTTGTATGGTGGACTGCAGGTACTTTTAGAATGCTGGATGTACCAGGACATGAAAGTACAGATCCTTAGATCTATGCTTGCCGCATAGTCGATCACTCGAATGTTCACTTTTACCGACTGAATGATTTCCATAAATAAACTTTTAGAGCCATGATAAACTTGTTATCCAGCTCAAGTCTATTACCAGTCGTAATGAGCCGTCTGGCTTGGTACGAGGAACAGGTGACTGTAAAAATCTTGAGAATCCTGATTCTCGATGACCTGCATTGCTTCCTTTGATAAGAGAGTTTATACCTCCAGTAGGAGAAACTCTCTTATGCAAGAATTTAATGGAACATTTGTCCAACGCGGACAACTTGTTAGTGGGGTTTTACTTGGAATGATAGCCATAAGCCGTCCGAGACTACACTTCTCATCCACTGATCTTCTGTGATTATTATCCAGTTTTTTGCGGAGCTTGATAACCTTCCGCCAACTAGCCAGAAATAGAAGTCTAAACCATCACCTGTTTGACCTGCGAGGCTTACGGGAGGAGGAACCACGTCCTCCCCACGAAAAACCTTGTCTCGTTGGCCTAGGGCATCTGACCTCTAGTCATGATCAGACCTACACCCCTTTTCCGAGTCACTATACTGACGATCTCCAGAGTAATTATAAGAGGGTTTCTTGTACCCTCGTGAGGAGTTTCCTTTTGCTGATATTTTTTTGGGAACGCTCTCCTTTACTCTTCCTTGCTGAAACGGGTCGTTTATACGCCAACTTTAAAAGCAGAGCACTAGACGCTTTCTTAGTAGCCTGTTCATAGACTAACGAAAGCTAGTCGTCAAAAATAAAATGTCCGGTTACCGGAGTGACCTTTTTCACCTTGTCATCTTATCAGTGATGATGACACAAGGGCAGCATCACGTCTGATTAACTCCAGATTAGCCATTGCCAGGGCAGAGTTATACGTGGTATACATAATTACCTTGGAAATAACTCTAAGAGAGGTACGAACATGCTCAAAATTCCTTTCCCTTGAGATGGTGCGCCATATCTCTTGTAAGGTGATCTGCGCAAGACATAACATCCAAATTTGCTCTATTTGAAGAAATTGCTGTCTCAATTGCATCTAAGTGAACAGTGAATGATACAGGTAAGGATACCTCTAGACCCCTGTCCTGCTCATCCAAACACAGCAGAACTCTCTGAACATCTTCCCTGACCCTTTTGTAACTGGTAGAGTGTTACAATTCTCACAATGTGCTATTGAAACATGTAGGTTTTTGGGGGGAAATAGTTTGAGTTTTACATACTGGTTGTTCTACATATTTATCTGTAATTTTTTTTATTTAACTCTTGAAAATGTGTACATTTTTGAAGAAGTCTGAATTTATATTCATTACATTATGTGACATTTTTTTCAACTCTGAATCCTATTTTTACAGGTAACACAGGTAAATTAATCAGAAAACAGGTAAAAAAAAATTAAGATGAAGGTATTATGCCATCAAAGCATCAGTATTCCCAGTGCAAAACATAACTGAGGTTCAGTAATTACAAACTGTATCATAACAGGTCACAAATGAGTTGTTTTGGGGTTGTATGACAGGTAAAAAGGTAGTTAATTAGGATCACCTTTGATCATTTACAAGTAAAAATGTATTAAAACTACAAATTGTACTGGCTTCTTTTCTTTGCATTTCAAAGGTTGGATTTTTTCCTCTTTATCACCAAATACATTCATATATGGTACATTTTCTATTGGGACCTTTCCTTTAAATTTTCACAGGTAACACAGGTATGTTAATAAGACAGGTGAAAATTATAAAATAGTGGCAATGCATCAATATGTGAAATACTTCATGCTCACTACACCTCCCAAAATATTGCAATAATGCAATGTGACACACAAATGACAGGTGATTATGACACAAATGAAAGACAGGTAAAACAGGTAGTTAACGAGTGTCACCTTTGATCATTTTCAGGTAATTAAAAAATACTGAAGAATTGAAAAATGGGGATTTGATTTTCAGTGTCTTTTTTTGCCTACCTAATTTCACCCTTATATATCCTATCAGTACACTTATGCATGAGCAATTGTGTGCCTATTCTATTGACTTTCACTGCCCAGGTATACCAGGTAAGTAAAAATTAAACCCCTTTTTCATCATTTCAGGTATTTAATGAAATAAACAAATCAACTGGGAATTATATTTTGTTGTGTTGTCTTTCAATATAATTTTCTTTTCCCAACCCATCAGCCCCACAAAAACAAAGAACACTCTCAGCTACTGCCCCTCCTTGCAAAGCAGACAGGACACAGTGTGACTGGTGACAGAGAATGTCAGGTACGTATTCAAGCTTTGAAGTTAAATATCATTTTGAAAATAGATTTGAAATACAAAATGTTAATGACCAATTTTTTATGTCTGAAGTTTGATTTTTACCACCAAAATCTTTCGTATAAAATGGAAATATGTCAACAGAACTAAGTTTGTTTGGATGTGATCAAGCAGCAGGTAATACAGGTATGTTGGGCCGAATAAGAAAATATCTGTTTCTCGGGCCTTCGCCCCCCCCCCCCCCCCCCCCCACCCCGTCACGCATTGTAATTTTTGCAGCCGCATGCTCTGTTTTTATTACCAATGCAAAGATGAAAGAAGTAATAAATAACTGGTTTATGTCAGATACATTTCCAAAAGTTAATCCAAGTACCTTGGCAGTTGTTCCTAAGCAAGTTTTGGCTGCCTATATAGGCAGCTAAAAGTTGTCTAGAAACAACTGCAAAGTCATAATACAATGGAGTCTGTCTTGAGAGACTGCCCTTGTTGCCAAGCCCTTGTTATAAGGGAACGAGCTAATGACCACATGATGGAAAGAGCAGGAGGGGGTGAAGTGGGGGGGGGGGGGGGAGGGGCAACTGGCTAAATACCTATGAAAACTTGAGGGGGAGGGTGGTGTACTAAAACACTTGTGTTGTTCTGCACACAATGCAAACCACCATAGGAGTACCCCAAGGAACCATTCTAGCACCATGCACCTCGTACAATAACACCAACATGACTTCTTGTCATACCCCTAGTCATATTATCAATTACTAATCAAATATCTGGGTTGTAATTATTATTTTTTTTTTTCATTTCAATCGTCACGTCCTCATTTCTAAAGACTCGTTTTTTGGTGGCCTGTTCAGAACAAGCCAGTCGTATAGCAGGAGGGTCAATTTAGAACAAAACCAATCGGTGCATTGGGAATCCAGTCATTCAAGGCAGGTGGTCACCCAAGAGAGAGGTCATCCAAGAGAGGTTCCATTGTATATACACTGTGAAACAGGGACCAGCCTAGGGGGGAATTTTAGGGAGACTTCAAGTCTCCCTCCAGAAAAAATAGGGAGACTGCAGAGTCATGTAGGGAGACTTCATATGCAAGTGGGGAAAATTAAGAATATTCATGTACCACCCCCGCCGCCCCTTCATATTTTCAATTTATGGTCCTCCATTAATGTACAAATAATCCAGGTCCAGTTGTCTATGATGCATCTGTGCCAGGTTGAAAAATCACAATGTAATTATTGACTGAAAATCCCCCACTGCTACCTTCTCCTTCATGACCCCTCACCTCTTCTTCGTGCCAATCCCCCATCACCCTCCTGTGGTTGCCTTTCAACAAAGTCTACTAAGCTAATAATTTCCTAAGTCTGAAAGTGTGAACAGGACCAGATGTAAGAAGGTTGCTTGGGAGGTACTTTGTTAGTTAATAAACAAAATACATTCTGGGGTCGAGTATTTTGTAAAAGAAATGTCATTCCGCATCATTTTTATGGCATTCCGCGTCATTTCATGTCATTCCGATGTTTAGGAGGACCCTTTTTCAAGATCGTCCACATGCACACTTGTGTCCTGTACAAAGCTTTTCTTGACATCACTAAAGCTTTTTTTCATGTGTTTCAATTCCATTCGTGTTTTTCTGGGAATAGACAGCCCAACAGTTAACAGTCGTCAGCAAATCGAAATGAAAATAATGTGTTATAAAATACGTCCGTTGTGTATATATTTTCGGCATCCTAAGCGACGTAACCTACTTTCAAACTGGGTTGTTTTGTGGAGTCGCGTAAGTCACTTATTTTCGTTTCGACACTTGAAGCTCCGACTGGAACGCAACAAAATAGAAATAAAAAAAATCCGCCGAAAGCGACAATGGACAATTGCTTGTCGTGTGATTTCAAATAAATGGACGTTTATTTGACGAATTAAAATGCCCATTTATCACACTCGAGCACATTCGATTTTTGAAAATACTCGTTTTCATGTAAACCTCGCATCACTCAGTTCAGCCTTTTCTCATTTTGGCCAATTTTTGGAGGGCGACTTGTAATCGCCCCGACTATTTTTCTAGGTGACTTTGGGCTTAGAAGGGCAACTTAATCGCCCTAGTCGCCCTCACGGCTGGTCCCTGCTGTGAAATGTATCAAACACTCAAAAAAATCTTCACCTCTTGTAGGGTTATAAAAAAAAGAAGAAGAAGAAAACCCTCGCACTGGCCTGAGAAACAGAAAATCTTCTTGGGATGGCCTTAGGGTTTTTTTCATACCACTGAAATAGAATGGTGCCTTACATTAAAAAAAAAAATTCCAAATTAATCTGCTGTCTCTTATTCCATTTTTTTCAACAACAACAACAACAACATCAACAATTAAAAGCTGCAACAAAAAACTCCAATCATTGGATAGATTCTCAACTAATCATCCAGGAGAAAAATAAACAATTGAAACGTAAACTGTTTTCGAATTTTGAATGGAGAATTATTTGAAACATTTTTTGGTGTGATACGACACCCAACAGTCTCCCAGATGCAATGCAACACCACAGAGCGTGCATTCATAGCCTGTTCTTTGTCGTTTGCCAGTCTTTAAATTTGTGCAAGCGGTGCAATTACGTCTTTTTCCATCAGGTATTTTATTCGCATTCATGTGTTCTGCCAGATTGAAAAGGCGACTTTCTGTTGTGGCCATGGGTCTTCCAGTTGGCTTTCTCTCCATTTTGAAATTACCTACTAGTCCCTTTATGCACTCAACTAAAAAATGTCTACGGTCAAGTATTTTTATTGACTTTGGTTTCTGGGCCTGGTAAATTTTATATGCATTGCATGTTGTGCCTGCATGTTGGTATAAAATGTAGGCGTTCAGGGAAAGTCTACCAAACATGAAAAAGAATACTTTTCTATTCCATTTCAAAGTTCTTCTTTCATCGAGAAACATGTATGCTCTCATATCGGCCAAGTCCACCCCTCCCATGAATTTATTGTACTGAACGATCACTGACGGCACACCTTTGTGCATGCGACCACGGTTCAAAATGTACTCAACAGGTGTCGCAGTTTCCTTAGTTGATAAAATAAATACAGGTTTTCTGTTGTGATAATTAGCAATCAAGATAGGCCCTTTCCGAGCTGCCGTTACTTTCCCTTTCTCTTGATGAACTTTGAGGCTTTCTGGTACACCCCTTCTGCTAGACCTAAGAGTTCCAGTCAAGTATGTTTTAACCGAGAACAAATATTCTGCAAGTTGGACACTAGTAAAATAAATGTCCACAAACAAATGGTAGCCTTTTAGGAGATAAGGTGAGATGAGTTTTTTACAAACATCAAATGTTAGACCATGTTCAGTTTGATCTCCTTTACCAGGGTATGGGCTTGATGCCAGAGTGTAACCAGTTGAACTTTCGCACAAGTTCCAAAGTTTTATTCCAAATATGTGGTGGTGCTTGTTGGGAATGTACTGAATCGCAGCCGTAAGACCTTGGAAACCAATGAGCGATTCGTCAATTGCAAGTTCACGGTTTGGACAGTAGTACTTTTGAAATTGTGTGTTGAAGTGGTTGATAAAATACATTACTTTTTGCATGCGGCCTGGAAGATCTGTTGAAAGTTCAGGAACATGAAACATAGACAGAAGAAGAAGAAATCGATCTCTTGTGAAAATAGACGTGAAGAAGGGTGTGGCTTGTGTGGGATCAGTGCTCCAGTATTCTCATATATTAGCTTTTTGAATTAGACCCATGTTCAAAATAAGATCCAGAAAGGCTTTAATCTCATCAACAGTCGTGTCGTACCATCTGTGAAATCGGGATCGGGGCATATCAGTATTTTTCAATTTCTGATCTTTTTTTCATTTCACCATATTTATTTGTAGAATTAACTATTTCTTCTAAAAAGTGCAACCCAAATAAAAGAAGTATAAAGTCACAAGGGTTGACGCAGTCTGGTGGTATGTGCTTGCAGCCAACTGTAGTGGGCAGAAAGTTGAAACAGTCATGACCTGAATCGTCTGCCAAACAAGTTACCGGCTCCCATTTATCATTTTTAAAATTTGATTTATCACTGGCCGGGAAATATTCGTCATCACTTTCAGAATCAGAGAGTTTTTTTTTACATGACTGGTCAAAATAACCATCGAACAAATCGTCACATTCATCATCAGACTGAAATATTGTGTCATCTGAATCGAAATCGCAAAGATTTTCATTCGCCATTTTGTTACTCGTGAAGTGTCACATGACAATAACAAAAAATTTGTAAACAAGTGCTTGAAGCAAGGGAATTGAATTTGCGATGAAAACGTTTCCAAATACCCCATAGTTTACCAAAGGTGGGACATAACTATAAAACAAAATATTCTGAATTTATTTCATGTGAAACCAGTCAGAGGGGACGGCTGGTTGTAAAAAAAATACCATTTGATCAAGTGTGAAGCGAATGTGAATTGACATATTTTCAGAGCACGTGTTTTGCGGTTTTCCGGTGAGGTCGAATTAAACCTATTTTTTACATGCAAACTTCAATTTACTTACTTTTTCATAACAGCAGAAATATTTTATCACATATGATGTACAAGAAATAATACAATTATACACATGTGTCGTCGATTTTATTAAATATAATGTTCAATTTCCATTCGAAGTGAATGTACACGAGAAAGACAAAATGGCCATTGTGTTGACTTCAGCTCTGTTTCGTCACGCATAAATTAATATATTAAACTTTGCCCTTATTTATCAACCAAACACAATCTTTTGCATAAATAATTTACCAATCCGTCAGCAATCAACACAAAATCACTTGAAAACCACATTAAACACGTGTACCATATTATTTACATCTTTTTGACTGAGCACAACAAGGTCCACATGACTCCAACTCGCAAAGCTCGAAAACGGGCTTCCCACACTTTACCATAGAGCCTGAAATCGGGCTTCCTGCACCCAACCAGTTAAATGAAGGTGGTCCAAAAAAAGGAAGATGAAGATAAGAAACCGCCTCCTTCCTTGCAATCAGTAGGATAAATACAGTGTCGTCTATATGGCCGAAGGCATGCGACACCTGCATAAACTGAACCAGAAAAGAAAGGACTTCCTGCTTTGACCAGATAAAGTCTGCGCCTAACAACGCCAGCGGTTTCTCTCATCATCACAGCATTCTGATTCAGCCGAACAAAAGCAGGGTAGTATTGATGGATGAAAGCCATCGCAACCATGTACTGTTCCAAAATGGAAGGTGTAATCCTCTTCCTTATCCCTTTCACCATCCGAGAGAATCAGTTGCGAATCTCGGTCCATTGCATCTGCGCGAACAGACAACTGGACCGACCCAGCCCCGTCCGACAGCTCAGATTCTGAGTCTGAGGGAGGCTGCATCTGCACTTGCTGGGATGCTGCAATTAGCTGCACAATCTGCGACAGCAAGTCCGTCATCGAAGCCTGAGGAGCAGTGGATTTCCGTTCCTTAGCCGCATGCTGCTCCTAGGATGGCATGTCGGAAACGGATCCTTTTTTCAAGTGTACCAGTGATCAAGGCCTCATCTTCCTAGCTACTGGATGGTCTGACTTCACGGCAAAGAGTGGTTCCTTCATCATGCAGCAGGCTGGATATCCGAAGTCGGGTAGCTAGGATGTGGTCGTGTGTGCTTAAATAATGTAGCGGAGGAAGCCGTGACTGAAGCCAACCCTAGCTGCAGACTAGACGGAGCATCCCGGGTGGCAGACGGACATGTGCTCCGTCTCATGCAAGTTTCCAACCAGACAAGAGGCCCCAGGGGGCCTGAGGGCGCTCACCTGACATGGTAGCCTAAATATCAACCCAGAGAATTGATTTCCACAAGTTGCATCTGCTCCTCCTAATGAAAGCTGAAACCAAATATCCAAATATTCTGACCAGTGGATCTAAAAAAAGATTTTTAAAGAATATTCCTCATATTGAACTAAGTCATAATTCGGGCTCCCACAGGGAGCCCATATATGAACCCAGGAACTTGGCTTTAACAAACCTGAATCTCACACCCCTAAGGATTCTGCACACCAAATATCAAAACATTCCGACTGCTGGATCTGAAGAAGAAGATTTTTAAAGAAAATTCCTCATTTTGAACCAAGTTACAATTCAAGCTCCCACAATCAGCCCAAATATGGACCTAGGGACATGGCTTGAACAAACTTGAATCTTACCCCCTAAGGATGCTGCATAAAAAATATCAAAAGCATTCATCTGCTGGATCTGAAGATTTTTAAAGAAAATTCCTCATTTTGAACTAAGTTGTCATTCAGGCTCCCATAGTGAGCCCAAATATGAACCAAGGGACTTGACTTGAACAAACTTGAATCTCAGCCCCCTAAGGTTGCTCCATGCCAAATATCAAAACATTCCAACTGCTGAATCTGAAGAAGAAGATTTTTAAAGAAAAATTCCTCATATTGATTAAGTTATAATTTGAGCTCCCACAGGGAGCCCAAATATGGACCCATGGACTTGGCTTTAACACACTTGAATCCCCCCCTCCCCCCAAGGATGCTACTCACCACATATCAAACCATTCCGACTGCTGGATCTAAAGAAGAAGATTTTTTTAAGAAAATTCCTCATTTCAAACAAAGTTACAATTCAAGCTCCCACAGTGAGCCCAAATATGGACCTAGGGACATGGCTTGAACAAACTTGAATCTCACCCCCCTAAGGATGTTGCATACCAAATATCACAAGATTCTGCCTGCTGGATCTTGAGAAGAAGATTTTCAAAGAAATTTGCCTGAAATGCACTAAGTTCGAATTTGGGCTTCTATAGTGAGCCCAAATATGAATCCAGGTGGCCGATTTGAACAAACTGGAATCAGATCCACCCCACAATGTTGCATACCAAATATCAAAAGATTCTGCCTGCAGGATCTGGAGAAGAAGATTTTTGAAGAAATTTGCCTGAAATGCACTAAGTTCAAATTCAAGCTTCTATAGTGAGCCCAAATATGAATCTAGGGAGCCGATTTGAACAAAATAGAATCAGATCCACCCCACGATGTTGTATACCAAATATCAAAAGATTCTGCCTGCTGGATCTGGAGAAGAAGATTTTTCAAGAAATTTGCCTGAAAAGCACTAAGTTCAAATTTGGGCTCCAATACTGAGCCCAAATATAAACCCAGGGAGCCGATTTGAACAAACTTGAATCAGATCCACCCCACAATGTTGCATACCCAATATCAAAAGATTCTGACTGCTGGATCTTGAGAAGAAGATTTTCAAAGAAATTTGCCTGAAATGCACTAAGTTCAAATTTGGGCTCCTATACTGAGCCCAAATATAAACCCAAGGGGCCGATTTGAACAAACTTGAATCAGATCCACCCCACAATGTTGCATACCAAATATCAAAAGATTTTGCCTGCTGGATCTGGAGAAGAAGATTTTCAAAGAAATTTGCCTGAAATGCAGTAAGTTCAAATTTGGGCTCCTATACTGAGCCCAAATATAAACCCAGGGGGCCGATTTGAACAGACTCGAATCAGATCCACCCCACAATGTTGCATACCAAATATGAAAAGATTCTGCCTGCTGGATCTGGAGAAGAAGATTTTTGAAGAAATTTGCCTGAAATGCACTAAGTTCGAAATCGAGCTCCTATACTGAGCCCAAATATGAACCCAGGGGGCCGATTTGAACAAACTTGAATCAGATCCACCCTCCAATGTTGCATACCAAATATCAAAAGATTCTGCCTGCTGGATCTGGAGAAGAAGATTTTTTAATGTTTTTCCCATTGCCTACAGTGTTAAAAAGTGCTGACTCAACACTTTTTCAAAGTCCCGAAACTGTACCCTATGATAAAACCGATGGCAATTGTTTTTTACCAATTCTTTCTGTTGGTCCTAAGGAAGCTTCACACCAAATAAAAATTCTCAGTGCCGTGCAGTTTTGGAGATATGGGCGTTTTAATTTTTTTCTATTTTTAGCTCCTGCGGTTCCCATGGGGCTACGGGAAAAGAAAATCAGCATAAATTAGGTACTTATGACCCAATAAGCCCTCACATAAAGTTTGGTTCAAATCAGCCTCTCGGTTTGGAAAATAGAAATTTTGGGCGGGGCCAAAAATTTTGCCCCTCCCATAATGACGTCAAGTATAGCCCCACAAACTTCTCTTGAACAAATCTGAGTCTACACCTCAAAAGGAAGCTGCACACCAAATATCAAGTCTCTGCTACTGCTGGTTCATGAGAAGAAGATTTTTTAAGATTTCAGCACACTTTTTGGGTGTGGCCCTACCCACGGGTGGGGCAACTTGATTTGAACAAAATCAAATTGTGATGTCATACCAAACTATTATCTCAAATATCAATTAAATTGATTCAGCGGTTTGGGAGGAGAAGACGCAAACACCATGTTCACGGACGACGGACGACGGACGGTGAGTGATCACTATAGCTCTCCTGACTGAAAGTCAGGTGAGCTAAAAACTTCATTTCGGCCTTGTGAAACGAAGCAGAGGAAGCCTTGACTAAAGCCAATCCCAGCTGCAGACTAAACAGAGCGTCTGGAGTGGAGGGCGGACATATGCTCCGGCTTGTGCAAGTTTCTCAAAACAACATCTGTCCCAAGTCGCTGCTATATTAGAGAGGGGGGGCCTCTCCCACTCGCGGTCTATCAGACCTCGCCGAGTACAAGAACTTGCAGACTTCCTCCCTATTTTCGTCGTCGCTGGGTGAGCTATTTATATTATAGTGCTCACTCTACCCAATCCACCTCTTAGACTGCAACAGACTTACCTGGCGTCACAGCACCCACGGATGGAGTACTGCTTCACCGGTCAAGCTAGCTGCTTGCAAGAGATTAAAACCTTTTTCAAAGGCCCTAACACGTGCAATAATGAGCACTGCAGCTAGCTCTATATGCTCTACGGAGCACGATGATGGTAGCACTCTTGGATGGGTGTCAGAAATCATCACCATGTTCATGTTCCTCTGAAATAGAAACTGACAGAATGAATTAAAACGTGGTAAGAGGCTCTGATCCTCAGAACCTCACCGCCAACAATGTACTGCGGCACCCGACTCCAACATAAGTCATCCCAGTGCAACACAAGAATGACAATAGTCTGCAGGAGTGTATCAACTAAAGTCGATATCAGTCCTCCAAACTCCACAACAATATATATATATATAACTGAGATACATGAATAATAGCAATCATAATTAAATTCAAAATATATTTTGAAAATAAAAAAAAAATGTTGAAAAACAACCAGGTTCCCAAAGGGAACATGAAGAGCCCAAGGGCATCCCGATAGAGCCTGTGTGGACAAAATCCAAACTTTTTGAGCTACTCTACCGGAATAATAATCCATGTATTCTACAGTATATTACAGTAATAGAATATAAGAAACTACCTATATATGAGGATGTTGATAATGTAAACAACGTCAATGTAAACAAGACATCAGGCACACAAAATGGCCCAAAATCAGAACCAATTGAAATGCTATCAAATGCAAAGCTAGATCTTCATACGAATAAAAAATGATACATTGAATAGAAGATGCAAGACTAAACAGCCTACACCCCTACGGTGAGGACGTAACCCTGGGGAAGAAACCGAATAATATTCTGTAATAAATGTTATACTCTCAAGAAATTTAATAAAAAATTTCAACAAAAAATAGCCAAATAGCTTAAGAGTTTAACAGGAAGGGTTCATGGAAGGATAGGGAAGAAATACTTAACACACAGTGGAATAATCATTTTTTTAAATTATGACGTCAGGCAAGTGTCCCGAAATTGGGAAACATAAACTAATTTTATAAATATTATAAAGTTACAGCCCTGAACGTCCAAAACCACCGTTGAACACTTCCTTCATCCAATAACAACCTTGTATCCACCAATTCTTGCATTGATTTGTGTCTGGCATCCTCAAAAAAGGAGCTTGTAAAGCACAGATGTCATTTCATTGTTGATGACTTTTAGGGCCAAACAAAGAATGATGTTGGCATCAATTCCGGTCACTTGCTGATGTCTGCACATGCATGGAGAATAAATGTATGGAGGGCCAGATAGGACTTTTAATATTCGGTTTTGCAAGCAAATTTGGGGGATTGGGGGGGAGGGGGGGGGGGGGGTTCAAAATTTGTGTTTGACCCTTAATAACTTTGAGTTAAGCACCAGCTAGTCTGGGCTATTGGTTTACAGTGAAAAAATATGTTTTTGAAATTAATAATATATAAAACACAGTCCTGTTATTATACGATCCGCAGATACATAATTCCAGTCACAGGTAACCATTATCAATGAGTTGAATTATCACTGTTTCTTAATGCAAATGGATGTCTCGCCACATCGGCATACGAAAAATGAATGATTCATTAGTTACTGACTGCGCACTGGTACCGGAAGCTGTGGATCTGTACTAGAAGAGCGTCCTCTACTGGGTGTGTGCCGCTAGCACTCGACCCAGTTTTGGCTTATTTTTTCTTGGTGCTTTATCACCACTTTTCTTTCCCAAATTCCTTGGGAAAGTTCAAAACAGAGAGTATATTTTCTGAGTTAGGGACTTCCACTGATAAGAAATGACAAAGTCTTCCCTCTGAAAAGACCCTCTACGTTGGTTAAAATTTGCAGCAGAAATTCAGCTGTGTGAAGAAATGGAATGAAATTGGCAGTCAAAATGGACATCATTGGGACAGGTTGGAATTTTTTTGGACAAATTCTGGTTGTGTGTCATTACACACTTACAAACTGATGCAATCATTAATGAAAACAAACAGACTGAAATAAAATTTGTTTTCTTACCAAATATCTCAAGATTCTGTCTGGTGGATCTGAAGAACTTTGAAGAATATTCCTCATATTGCAGTAAGTTAAAATTTATGCTCCAAGGGGAGCCAGAATATGAACCCTTGGACTTGCTTTGAACATACTTGAATCTGCCCTCAAAAGTATGGTGTATACCAAATATGAAAAGTTTCTGCCCGGTGGATCCGAAGAAGACTTTTAAGGCATTTTCTTCATACTGCACTGAGTTAAAATTTGGGTTCCCATAAGGAGCCAAAATATGAACCCATGGACTTGGTTTTGATAAACTTGAATCGGGCCCCATATGAGGAAGTTGTATACCAGCAATCAGAAGATTCTGACTATATATTACAATTTGGGCTATAGGGAGCCCAAATATGAAACCATGGACTTGATTTGACCAATGTTGAATCAATTATGATATTATAATAAATAGTTGGCCATAACACTAAGGATGCTGTATGCCAAATGTGAAAATATTCTGACTGATGAATCTGAAGAATTTTAAATAATTTTCCTCATAATGCTAAAATTCGGGTTCCCATAAGAGGCTGAAATATAAACCTAAGAACTTAATCTGAACAAACTTGAAACTGAGCTCTATCAAATATCAAATATCAAAAGATTCTGAATGGGAAATCATCAGAAGATTTTTAAAGACCATTTCTCAAACTAAACTAACTTATAATTCAGGCCCCATAGGGAGTCTAAACAGCAAACCAAGGAGTTGGTTTGAACAAATCTGAATTTGCTCCCACTAGTAATGCTGGATACTAAATATGATAAATGTCTTCCAAGTGGATCTCATGAAGATGATTTTCAAAATATAGAACTTTAGTGAGCTCGCTCACATACCCCACGCGCCCCGATATTTCAGGCTCGGAAATCTGTAATTTTTAGGAAAATGACCCGGAAATCTGTTACTTGTATTTTTCAGAGTCCATGGCACGTAATTTCCACAAAAATCAGCCGAGCAGAACGAAATGCAAACTTGATCTGTAAGTCATTGTGGTAGACGCACATACTAAAATGGCCGTAATTTTGATAATATCTGAAAGCGTGTAGAAAAAAAAGTCTGGAAAACTGTAATTTTGATGAAATTTTCAAAGTTCAAGGGCCGTAATTTCGGTAAAAATCAGTGGAGCAGAACAAAATGCAAACTTGATCTGTAGGCCACCATGTTAGACAAACACACCAAAAATCAGCTCAATATCTGGAAGCATGTAGAGAAAAAGCCCGGAAAACTGTAATTTTGATAAACTTTTCAAAGTCTATGTGGGGCCGTAATTTTGGTAAAAATCAGTGGAGAGGAACAAAACCCAAACTTGTTCTGTAGGCCACCATGTTAGACTAACATACCAAAAATCAGCTCAATATCTGGAAGTGTGTAGAAAAAAAGTCCGGAAAACTGTAATTTTGATGAATTTTTCAGAGTCCAAGGGCTGTAATTTGGGTAAAAATCAGTGGAGTGGAACAAAATGCAAACTTGATCTGTAGGCCACCATGTTAGACTCACATACCAAAAATCAGCTCAAAATCTGGAAGCGTGTAGTAAAAAAAGTCCGGAAAACAAGTAGGACAGACTGACAGACTGACGGACTGACAGACTGACGGACTGACGGACGGACTAGTCAAAAACATTATACCCCCGCAACTTCGTTGCGTGGAGTATAATAATTTTTCTCAAATTGCACTTAAGTTAAAGTCTGGATTCCCATTAGGAACTAACTTATTAACCTAAAGAAGTGATTTTATCAAATCTGAATAAAGCCCCCTGTAAGGATGATGAAAATCAAATATCAAAGGATTCTGAGTGATGGATCTCAAGCACAAGATTTTTAAATGATATTTCTTATATTGCAGAAAGTTTAAATTTAGGCTTGAACTCAGATATGAACCCCAGATTTGATTTGAACAAACTTAAACTGAGATCCCTGTATGCTGTGTACCAAAAATGAAAAGATTCTGACTGATGGATCTTCTGAAGACTATTGTTAACCCTTTACCTAACATGAAAAGTGGACGACACTTGCAAACAAAATTCTTGAATAACTATTTTTTTTCATATTTTGTCTCAAAAACATAGATTATGACCCCTCATTGGAACGAGCTTGATAAAGAGGGGTCATAACCTATGTTTTGGGGACAAAAATAACCTATGTTTTGGGGACAAAAAAATAATGAAAATTAATTGGCCACTTCGGTGAATAGCGCTGGTCGGTTTTAGCCATTATGTTGGTTAAAGAGTTAAAGAATATTCCTCATATTTCACCAAGTTGAAATTAGTGCTCCCATAGCTGATCTGAAGAAGATTTTAAAGAATGTTCCTCATATTCCATTTAGTTAAAATTTGTAACTCTCATGAGTCCAAAGATGAACCAAAGGACTTAATTTGAACAGAGTTGAGTTTGACCACCCCTCCCCCACTCCCCCCCCCCCCCCCCCCCCCCATCCCAGGAATGGTGTATATCAAATATCCTACTGATGAATCTGAAGAAGATTTTTAAAGATTTTTCCTCATATTGCACCAAGTTATAAATTGGGTTTCCACAGGGATCCCAAATACGAACTTGGACTTGATTAGTGCGATCTTGAATCGGATCCTCCTAGGGATATTGTATACCACATATATAAAGATTCTGATTGGTAATTCCAGAGTCAGAATTTTTTTTGATTTTTCAAAATTGCTGACTCAATATTTTTCCATTACCCGGCCCTCCCCCTCCCCCCCCCCCCACCCCCCATATAGCACCCCGGGAAACAACTGACTGAGATTCTTCAAACCAAATTGATTTCACTGGTCCTCAAGATGCTGTATACCAAATAACATTTCTTTGTTGTGCAGTTGAGGAAATATATGCAATTTTATTTTTTTTTTTATTTTGCATAAATCATGATGATGTCCCATAACACAATTGCATACCAAATTTGCTCCAAATTGGCCCACCGGTTCAAAAAATATAAATTTTAAGCAAGGCCAAAAATACTGAACCGAGAGCACAAGCCCAAAGAACCTGAGAAAGTTTCTTTGATGAATCTTGATGAATCTTGAGCATTTAACAAACTTACAAGCAAAATTTTAAAGCACACTGACGGGTTGATGAGAAGTTTTTGAAGAATTTTATGTTTTTCAGGCACTACTTCCAGGTTATTCGGCTCAGCTACTTCCATTGAACAATTCTGGAAGGTTATCCACAAAGATAATTCATGACAAATTTGGTTGGGTTTGGTCCAGAGCTTCGGAAGAAGACTGATATGTGAAGTTAATGGACGATGAACGACTAATGATGGCATTAGCTCACCCAGACTTCAGTCAGGTGAGATAAAAATCATCATTCAAATTTAATTATTTTTCAATTTTTGTCTCAACTGACATCATTCCAATGAGGGATCATAAGCTATGTTTCTGAGGCAAAAATGCTAAATGGATATACTCATTAAGAAATTTTCTTGAAGGGGATTATCTTATAAGTTAAGTGTTAATATAGTCTTTAACTAGCAGAGTGCGGGAAGCCCATATTTGGACTTGATTTATTATTTTAAATATTTTTTTAAATTTTTCCAAAAATTTCAACAAAACCATATCATGTGACCACTCAAAGAGGGGTCACATGATATGGTTTTGTTGAAATTTTTGGAAAAATAGGGTTTTTTTCAGCAGAATTTGCATATTACGTTGGCGGATGTGGCCAATTTGTTGGGTAAGGGTTAAAGGCTTCAGTGGATGTTCTACATATCACCACTGAAGTGAAATTATTCAATCTGTGAGGATTTGCCTTGTTACAGTTTACAAGAGAGAGTCTAGCGGCACTCTCCTATAAATTATAAAAGGCAAAGATAGATGAGAACAAATTTTGATGACCAAAAATGATTCAGCACCCTACCAGTTAAATGCTACAGAATACTCTACTATTCTTAATACCAGACCATAGATAAAAGGATGCCAGAGGGATAACTCTGCCCCCCCCCCCCCCCACCCACCCTCCTCACCACCACCACCACACACTGTTTACACTCCGAAAACTATGTAAGAATGTTTGCAGTGTTGCTGCACAACCAGAAAAATATTTATGCCAGTGACTCTTACTAATTTTGAAATGCAAAGATAAAAAAGATCACTTGTTATATTGAATTATATAGAGTTGTATTCTGATAAGCTGAGAGAAAAAAGGCTACAATTGAGAGTAAAGTAATACTACTGAAACAATGACCACTAAACATTAAGTCAGGAAGAAATGTAAAAACGGATGGAGTTTTTCTATACAGTTTTCAAAAACATACCTACAACCCTATTTATTTCTTCTTGCACCTTTGTCTGTATGTCTGGATATGCTGCCATATATCTTAAGGCATACATAATGGTCAGCCTTGTTGAATCTACGCCAGCTTAATACATGAAAAAGATTTACAGATTATTAGTTATGGAATAATTAAATAATAAAATACATGGACCGCAGACATGGACAATGGATTGTTCCGCCACAATAGATGAGGCATCTGCATATTGGATGAAGAAGCAGTTAGCACACAATGACCCTTTACCCAACATAACAGCCCAAACAAATCAGCTATTCACAAAAATTTCCATTCAATTTTCATTATTTATTCATTTTTATGTGTCAAAAAAATAGCCTATTACCCCTCATTGAAACAAGCTCAATGATGGGCCATAAGCTATGTTTTTAATGCAAAAAATGACAAAAATTAGTTATTCAAAAATTTTGTTTGCAAGTGTCTCTGCTTTTCATGATTGATAAAGGGTTAACCAAATACTGATTTTGTTTAACTGTATTTCAGAAGTAACATGAACATCAAGTACATTTTCAAAACGAGCTCCTAGTATTGATTCGACTAATCACTAGCCATAGAGTTGATTTGGAGTCAACTAATCATTTCTCTGTATGTACAGTATAATCTGAGTGAAGATCATGTGTGGTATGATCAGTCATGCTAACAACTGCGAATTGGCTGGGATAATATCTGAATACCTCCTGGATTGACATAAGTTTCAGCTAAAAATCCTGGAAAATCTAGCATCAAATTTTTTTTTCAGTTTCGTTGTTGACGTTAAGTGTCAATTTGTAACCATAAGACAAAAATAGATGACTTATGCTCATATTATTTTAAATTCCGCCTCCATTTAAATTGATTTTCCTACTGAATAAAACATATGAAAGGCATTTAATTATATATATTCATTTACTATTTCCCTATTTTTTTTCTTATTGTCAACATAATCCACAACACATATGGACAGGTCAAAAATTGATTATGAATTGTACACAGTAATTCGCATGCTTCCACAGAAGGGGAAGGGGAGGGGGCAAAAACCTATGACAGTACAACTGACACAATACACAACAGATGCATTTTTTAATAGCCACTAACAATGCATTTCATTCATTATATCTGTGATGATTCATAGTAGGGGTGGGGGGGGGGGGGGGGGTGGTGTTGGAAAAACTTGAATTGAAATGGAACAGTTTTTAAAAAAACGTTAAAAAATTTATAGTAATTTATATATTTTTTATACTTAAGAATGACCCAGACTTAGCTGGTGCTAACTCTTAAAATTCTAGGGCCAAACACAAATTTTGCCCCCCAATTCCCCAAATTTGCATCAAAATCCAAAAATTCAATGTCCTATGTGGTCCTCCATACTTTTATCCGCTGGTATTCCCTTGTTTTTCACTATAAAACTAGGTAATGACCTGATAACAAAGGTACATATAAAGTATTGTAACGGTCTGTACATAAATACTGACCGTAGCCTGTAATAAATGTACAGGTAAAGTATTGTAAAGGTGGGTGACAGTCAGATGCTAAACTAGAAAAGAAAACTTTGAGTCCCAGAGTGGGTCTGACTGAACCCCAAAATATTTGTTCTCATAGCACAGGGATAACAAAGGCACCCCAAAACACACTCATTCCTGTCCCAAGGTGAAAACAAAGGTACTCAAGAAGTTTCGTGAAGATCAGTTCATAAATACGAGCTGTATAGACGTTGTGACAGAAAACTGACTGGACCTAATTTTGGTACGAAATGGCCACTGGCAGCCATCTTGAATTTTGGACCGCACACTCGTTCTCGTCCCAAGGTGATAACAAAGGTACCCAAGAAGTTTTGTGAAGATCGGTTGATAAATACAGCCTCTAGCCCGAGCCGTATTGACATGTGCACTTACAGTGTATAAGTAGCACTAAATAAATCAAAATTTATCTAATTTGCATAATTTCTGCAGGAGAAAAAAACCCGTACTGTATGTTATGTATTCCATTTTACTAAACATTCATACAAAAATTTATTCAAATCAGAACTTTAATACAGAAGTTCTGTACAAAAGACTGATTGCACTAATTTTGGGACAAAATGACTGCTGGTGGCCATCTTGAATTTCGGACCACACCCGAAAACACTCGTTCTCATCCCACGGTGATAACAAAGGTACCCAAGAAGTTTCGTAAAGATCGGTTCATAAAAACGGCCTCTAGCCTGAGCCGTATAGAAGTTGTGTACAAAAAACTGATTAGACCTAATTTCGGTACAAAATGGCTATTGGCAGCCATCTTGAATTTTGGACCACACTCAGAAACACTCGTTCTCGTCCCAAAGTGATAACAGAGGTACTCAGGAAGTTTCGTGAAGATCGGTTGATAAATACAGCCCCTAGCCCGAGCCGCATTAACATGTGTACTTACTGTGTGTAAGCAGCACTGAAAAAATCAAAGTTCATCTAATTTGCATAATTTCTGCACGAGAAAAAAACCCGTATTATATGTGATGTATCCCATGGTACTAAACATTCATTCAAAAAATTATTCAAATCAGCGCTTTCATATGGAAGTTCTGCGCAAAAATCTGATTTCACCTAAGTCTGTACAAAATGGTCGCCAGCGGCCAACTTGAATTTCGGATCGGACCCCA
Source organism: Pictodentalium vernedei (assembly GCA_031216915.1). NCBI lineage: Eukaryota > Metazoa > Mollusca > Scaphopoda > Dentaliida > Dentaliidae > Pictodentalium > Pictodentalium vernedei. Next base: position 313,640,945 of record CM062289.1, read on the forward strand.
AAACACTCGTTCAAACAAAGGTACCGAAGAAGTTTCGTAAAGATCGGTTCATAAATACGGCCTCTAGCCCGAGCCGTATTGAATTGCTGACGGACAGATGGACGACTGGCCATGTCATAAGCTCAAATTTGGCTTCGCCAAAGTTGAGCTAAAAATATATAAATTACTATAAATTTTTTAACATTTTTATACTGTACCAATGATCCAGACTTAGCTGAATAGATAAAAGGCTGGAGGGCCAACGACATAAAGGAAAATCCAATAGACTCAATTACAAGTAAACAGAATTATCCCCTCAAGGAGAAAAGGAGAACAGGCTTTACATGTATCTTTCTAGTTTATATAAAAAAAAAAGACACAATACCATTCCGTAATTGATCACAATAACATCAATGATCTTTATTAACATCCAGTATAACCCATTATTCTAATTTTTTAAAGGAACGCCAATAAATAAAGATAGTCCAGAGAATGAGACTCTTTAAACTCATTTAAAAGTGTCTGAGGATTGGATATTAACGCTCGTATGACACGTGACATATACAAATGCTTCACACCGTGCTACACTTTAAAAATATTACATAAATGAGATAAACATTAGCTTTACACTTTAAAACCATCCCGGTACCGACTCGGAATTACTGACTCCAGAGGAGGTATTCCCTTGTTTTTCACTATAAAACAGATTATATAAGGGAACACCATCCCCCCCCCCCCACCCTTCCCCTTGCTCTGGGTCATATACCCCAGAGCGAAGAGGGCAGCGGGACAGAGTCACTGCCGGAACAGAAAGCCTGCATAGCTATAGTTGCAACTGTTTAGTGGATGACATTCTGAGCAACAGATAACGGACCTGAACAATGCAGGTTGCCAGAAATGGACTCAATATTTCTAAGATAAAAATTTGTGAATGTGGAAGGCTAAGACCAATATGCAGCCTTCATCAAATCAGTAATAGCAACACTATTACCATAAGCCCAAGATGTAGACAGCGCTCTTACTTCATGCACCGAAATCTTAAGCACAGACTGCTGGGTTGAAGATAATTTTTCATAAGCAGTACGGATAGTTAATTGAAACCACCTTGCAATGGAATGGACCGTAATGTCCCTTCTATTAGGTAACGGAGACAGAAAGAAACATTTACTTCCCTTTCTGATAAACTCAGATCTATGTAAATACGCATATCTCTAACTGGACAGAGCAAAGGCCTATGACCGTCTGAAGACAGAAGAGCCTTAATTACAATAGGTTCACGGTACTTATTAGGAGCCTGATTCTTAGCCAAAAATCCAACATTAGTAGTCAAAGTAATAGTATTACCAACACTACGATAGTGAGAATCATCAACAGATAGTGCATGAAGCTCACTAACTCTTCTGGCAGAAGAGAAGGCTAAGAGAAAAGCTGTCTTATAAGATAAGAATTTGAAGTCCACTGTATCAAGAGGCTCAAATGGCGCTTCTTTTAGCTTTAGAAGAACCCAAGCTAAATTCCACTTAGGAATTAACCTAAGGGTTCTAGGTCTATTTATCGAAAAGTTTTTCACTAAAGAGACATTAGATCCAATTTGTAAGCTATCATGATGCGCATAGGTATGCGATAGCACAGACCTATAACCCTTAATAGTTACTGGCTGCAGTTTGATCTCATCAAACAAGTAGACCAGAAAATTAGCAATGTCTGGAATGGAGGGATCATAAATATCAACAGAATGATCCCTACACCACCGAGAGAAAACCTTCCACTTAGCAGCATAATTTAGTGAAGAGGAGGTCCTCCTACAGTTAGAAATTGCATCCACTGCTTGTCCTGTAAAATGCTTGCCGTGAAAGAAGAACCGCACAATGGAAATACGTGAAGGTTGAGACCTTGCAGGTTATGATGCAGTGTGCGCGATTTCCCCTGCGAAAGAAGATCCTCCTGTGGAGGAAGCTTCCGAAGCATGTCCCACAACAGACACCTGAGTAGATTTATTCATGGTCTCTGGGGTGACAGAGATGCTACCAACAGAATCTTGCAGTGAGATCGCTTTATTTTTAGCAATATCTGCTGAATCAACAGAGCAGAGGATACGCGTATCCTATCATTCCGTCCCAAGAGATCGAGAGGGCGTCTAAAGCAAAGGCTCGAGGAACTGGGCATGGCAACACATACGTCTGCAACTGATTGTTGAGATGCATCGCAAATAAGTCTATCATAGGATGCTCCCATTGGTAGCAAATCTGACTGAATACTCGTTTGTTGAGAGTCCATTCTGACGGCAACATACAACCTTCCCGAGAAAGGGAGTCTGCAAGAACGTTCATACGATCCGGAATATGACAGACCGATAGGAGAACTTGATGCTCTAGGACAAACAGAAGGATTCTTTCCATTAAGTTGAACAATGGAATGGAATGAGTGCCTCCCTGGTTCCGAATATATGCTACTACTGTCGAATTGTCGGACAGAATTTGAACATGTGAATTCTGAATAATGTTCATCCAATGAAGTAGCGCAAGCCAAACTGACATCATCTCTTTGATGTTTATGTGCTTGTTTAGGAACTGCGGATCCCATAGACACTAGCACCTCAAATCTGTTGGGGTCATTGTTGTGCCCCAACCTGTTTGACTGGCACTCGTCATAATCGTAAAACTCGGATCTGGCAATTGCAGTGGTACTCCCTGAGTTAACCATGAATATCTGCCCACTGAATCTCTTGTTTCACTTGATTCGACAAGACGATGTTCGTTTCGAGCGAATGAATCTTCACACTCCAATTCTGAGTCAGAAATATTTGGAGTGGCCGAGTACGTAGCTGCCCCATCAGAATAAGATCCACGGCGGTTCCACACAAACCTATCAGTCGCATGAATTCTCTCGCTGTTACTACATTTGAGAGAAGACAAAAGCGTGCGTAACAACTGATTAATTTCGCTCTCGTTAACGGCAGACGAACGAGATTGTTGTGTGTCTCGAAGCTCATTCCCAGGTGGTGAATGACTTGGATGGCACTAGATCCGACTTCTTTTCATTTACAATGAAACCGAGATGTCAGAGCAGTTGAAGCAGACTCTGAACATCGTTCTGAAGCGTTAACTCATTGCCGTACCTCTGAAGAATGTCGTCCAGGTAGGCCGACGTTACCGCAGACGAATGAGCTGGAAATTAGTCATTACCGAGTTCATTATTTGAGTGAAAGCCCAGGGCACTAGATTCAGACTGAAGCACATTGCTCGGAACTGATAAACAACTCCCGGGACAGCGAAGCGAAGATACTTTCTGAACGCCGGATGTACCATGACGTGAAAGTACGCATCCTTGAGATCTATGCTCGCAGCATAATCGTTCACTCGAATGCTCACTCTCACCGATCGAATGGTTTCCATATAAAATTTTGGAGCCACGATCAGCTTGTTTATCCAGCTCAGATCTATGACTGGACGAAACGAGCTGCCTGGTTTTGGAACCAGGAACAGATCACTGTAAAAACCTGGAAGATTCCTGGTTTTCTACGACCTCTATCGCATTCTTCTCCAGAAGATATTGGACTTCTGATAGAACCGAATCTCTCTTCTGAGGATTTGATGGAAGCTGAGTCCATCGTGGACTTCGAGTTAACAAGGGTTTTCCTTTGAAGGACAGTTTTAGACCTTTGGAAATCACCCCTCGTACCCATGGGTTGTCCGTAATTGACAACCAATTGGTTAAGAATCTCAATAGCCTTCCCACCACTGGAATGCAACAGAGGTTTAGACAATCACCTCCTGGATCTGCGAGGCTTGCGGGAGGAGAAACCATGTCCTCCATGACCCGCACCTCGTCCCGTCGACCTAGGGGCGTCTTACCGGTTATCTCAGCCAGTATTATGACCCCTACCTGAGTCGCTACCCTGACGGTCTTTTGAGTAAGACCTAGAGGTTTTCTTAGATCCTCTATAGGAACTTCCCCTGGACGTACTTGCCCCAGAAGTGCCTGCCTTACTCCTCTCTGCTGAATCCGACTTTTTTGAAGCAGATTTAAAAAGCAGAGAATCCAAAGCTTTCTTAGTAATCTGATCATAGATTATAGAAAGCTTTCCGTTGAAGAGAATCTCTCCGGAGACCAGAGCGACTCAAAGAGAGTTTTTCACCTTACTATCCACTCTAGTGGATGCAGCCAGGGCAGCATCACATCTAACTAACTCCAGATTTGCCACTGAAAGGGCAGAGTTATACATAGAGTATGCTATGGCCCTCGAAAGAACTCTTAAGGAAGTTTGAACATCCTGGAATTCTTTTCCTTCGAGACGTAATGATAATACTCTGGTAAGGTGATCTGCGTACGATAATGCGTCTAAACTGATTCTGTTAGACGAGATTATCATCTCCAGCATACCGCATTGAATCAACATAGATGACAGCAAAGACAATTCTAGGTCTTCTGCCTGGTCGTCCAGATGCAGAGGAACTCTCGGCATGCCGTCCTGCCATCTCAATTTATTTCTATTATTGATGAAAGGCAGCTGTAGAGCATGAGGTGATAAGAAACCAGACTTACCCGTCTTAGAGGCTAGTTTGAATATAGCGTCGTTTAGAAGTTCAAATGAACGGAATTGGCACACACTGAGCAAGAATTAGTGCGAGTACACTGACTACATGAAACACAATGAACATGAGAATCAGAGGAAGACTTCCTCGATTTACAATTTGAACAATATTCTTTCATACTGAAAAAATATAAACAGTCATAATACTCGCACTAACCCTTGAAAACAAAGATACATGATAATAATATAATCCATTACAACATTTCGAAAAAATAATTAAAAGAAAAAATTTTTTGAAAAATTTTCAAAGTGAACCCAAGTTCCCAATGAGCCCAAATGGATCCCAAAAAAGCCTTAGTGTGGACAAAAATTTTAAAACATATTTAAAAATTAATGTTACACTTATGGACAATATTAATGTTTCTGGCTATGAGCAGAACTAAACAGAAGACAAGGAATCACTATCAGAAGTAACCGTTGTTAACGTAAACAAAAGTGTATAAAAACCGGAAACAAGACTCCAGGCCCTGAAAAAATGGCCCGAAATCAGTCACCAATTTAAACACTATCCGATGTAAAACAGAGGCTTCCAGAGAAGAAACTGCAGTACATGGGATGGCAGATGCATGACCAAAATGTCTAACCACCCTAGGGTGAGGACATAAGCATGGGAAAAACAGAATAAACATTCTGTTGTTTGTTTGTTTGTTTGTTGGTGGTTAACGTCACATATTTATGCACCATGGCTAATCATGACACAACATGGAGATGAAGTCAAGTTTAGTCAATCGTTGATCAACATGTTGCCCATTTTAGAGGACTTTCACCCCAAGCATTGGTGACTGGGTCCTACTTTACTAGTAAAGCGGAACTGGTTTACCACAGTAAACAAGTGCTGCTTACTTCCCGGGGTTCCCACGGGGAAAACATTCTGTTACCAAGCCAAAACTCCCAAGAAATTTTAGTAAAAAAATTACAAAAATTATGCCAAAAGCATGGGAGAATAGCAAGGGGGAATCAAGGAAAGGGAGAGAGGAAACACTGAACAAACAATGGAAATTCCATAGCAAGAATGAAAACATCAGGCCCATGCCCCGAAATTAGAGAACATGAAATAATTTCATATAAAAATTATAAGTTACAGCCCTGAACACATCCTTCCACTGCTTCTTTCTCTCATCCTTTTATTTCATCCTTAGATCCACCATTTCTTTCATGATTATGTGACTGGCATCATTTTAACTGAGATTTACAAGCACAAATATCAGTGAGATGTTACTGATTTCAGGGCCAAACAAAGAATGAGGACTGGTGCCGATTTCGGTACTTCCTTGACACGGCGCATGCGCAGTGGATAAAAGAATGGAGGACCACATAGGACATTGAATTTTTGGATTTTGATGCAAATTTGGGGGATTGTGGGGCAAAATTTCTGTTTGGTCCTAGAATTTTAAGAGTTAGCACCAGCTAAGTCTGGGTCATTGGTACAGTATAAAAATACTAATGTTTCACAAATGACAACCAATCCTAGAAATCCACACACAAGCTAGCCAAACACTATTTTTAGAATGTTCACATAAAACATGACCAACATTGAATTTTCAATCCCTGACTGTCAAAGCAAACAGCTGGTCAGTGGTTAGTGTGTTCCATGGTGATTTTATTATTGTTTTAGTATAGTTTTGACAGTGATTAAAGATTAATTAGGTAACATGCTTGTTGGCAAATAAACTGCTGTTGGTGACAAAATAGCTCACAAAAGACGAAATGTGCTGGTCACGTACTGCAACTTGTATGTTAACAAGAGCACCGCCTAGCGGGGCAACATACGCTCGTCAAAATTGGAACATGCACAAGTTTCTCTGGGGTTAAGTTTGAAATTTTTATTGACTTGACTATGTCTGTCTCCCCCTCCCCCCCATTACCCATACCCCTGTTCTGTCTGGGGTAAAGGGTTTCAAATTGTATGCTTGTGTGCACACATTTCATATTGTTTTTGTGAAATTTCAGTATGCAGAATGAAAATGCAAACAATTTTTAGGTGTAGAAGATTCTCCTCGCCGTTTACAATGGTAGCGTCCATTCATTGACAGGTTAACTTCATTGATAACGAGCGATGATAGGTGTCGCCAAGGAAAAGGACATTTTGAGGATCATAATAGCTATAAATGGCGAGAATTCTCGTCGCTTAAAAATAGTATGTAGTTATCTGCTCCTGTCACATGCACAATGACAACTGATGATCAACATGGGTGCAAAGTTTGAACAATAAAGCAAGTAAAATGTTGAAGGAGTAGGCGAGTTTCAAGTACTAAAAGGAGGCATAACTCTGGAAATGCAAAACTGAGTTACCTGCTCTTGTCACGTGCACAACGGTAATTGGTGATCAACATTTGTGCAAAGTTTGAACATTACAGCATGTAAAATGTTGAAGGAGAAGTCAGCATAATAGTATAATGTTTCAAGTACTAAAAGGGGACATAACTCTGGAAATACAAAACTGAGTTACCTGCTCTTGTCTCATGCACAACAGCAATTGGTGATCAACATGTGTGCAAAGTTTGAACAATATAGCATGTAATATGTTGAAGGAGAAGGCGACACAATAGTGTAATGTTTTAAGTACTAAAAGGGGCATAACTCTGGAAATACAAAATGCTCGTCATATGCACAACGGCAAATGGTGATCACCATATGTGCAAAGATTGAATAATATAGCATGTAAAATGTTGAAGGAGTAGGTGACACAATACTGTGATGTTTCAAGTACTAAAAGGGGGCATAACTCTGGAAATACAGAACATAGTTACCTGCTCTTGATACATGCACAAGGACAAATGGTGATCAACATGTGTGCAAAGTTTGAACAAGATAGCATGTAAAATGTTGAAGGAGTAGGCGACACAATACTGTAATGTTTTAAGTACTAAAAAGGAAACATAACTCAGGAAATACAAAACAGAATTGCCTGCTCGTGTCACATGCACAATGGCAATTGGTGATCAACATGTGTGCAATGTTTGAACAATATAGCATGTAAAATGTTGAAGGTGTAGGAGACACAATACTGTAATGTTTTTAGTACTAAAAGGGGGGACATAACTCTGGAAATACAAAACAGAATTAGCTGCTCTTGTCACATGCACAACGGCAATTACTGATCAACATGTTTGTAAAGTTTAACAATATAGCATGTAAAGCTTTGGAGCAGTAGGCGACACAAAAATTGTTTATGGATGGACGGACAGACAGACAGACAGACAGACAGACAGACAGACAGACAGACAGACAGACAGACAATGCCATAATATAATGCGTCCGTCAAAAAGTATAAATTTTATAGTAAATTTCCTTTCTTATTATGCCTACCGAAATTGTTTACAACAGGCTTGCACTACAGTGGAAGAACCTAACCCGGATAAAATACTCTCTATTTTAATCTTTCCCAAGATTTGGGAAAGAAAAGTGGTGTAAAAAACACCACGAAAAAATAAGCCAAAACTGGGCCGAGCGCCATCGGCGCACACCCAGTATGGGACGCTCTTCCATAGTACAAATCCATAACTTCCGTCACAGCGCACAATGCATTAATTCGTCATTCTTTTGATTCCGAACAGCACAGGAGTTATGTGATCAGCGGGGAGGAAGGATTCTTACCCGAATAAGAAGACGGGAGGGCCTCCATGTAAACAATTTCGGTAGGTATAATAAGAAAGGAAATTTATTATAAAATTTATACTTCTTATCAACCTACCTCAATTGTTTACAACAGGCTGAATAGACAAAAGGCTGGAGGGAATCACATAACCAACCCACACATAACTCAATAGCACTGGGACCATGGACAGAGGAAGAGATCCCTAGGCCTATCAAACCATAGCATCACAAACATTAGAAAAGCCAATGAAAGATGAGGCGTATGGTGAAGTGCGACGCACAGACAGAAAGGGCAGTAACAGCACAAAGCTGGAACCGACCTAGAAAAAAGCTGAAAAGCTTGGATAGACAACATCCTGAGCCGAAAAAAGAGGGCCCCAAGGGTCTCTGTCGGCTCCTGCAACTGTCGCAGAGAAAAGGAGAATGTAGCATTTCTCCAGAAGGCTGCCAGTATAACATCAGTCATCCGACAACATGACAGAGTTATTAAAAGAGGAAGACAATGCACGCACCTCCTGGCAGAAAAAACAATTGGTAATACAAACACCAGTAGCTAGACGAGCGAAAGCTGCACGAATAGCAAGACAAGGCCATCAAGAAATGGATGCAGGAGAGATCTGGCATGTGGGAAAACGCATATTCATCCAGGATAAAGGCGTGAACGCCCCCACCCCCAAGCAGAGCAGCGCCCAAGAAAGTGACCATCTTGGAGAAAACTGCAAAGTCCTAGGCCTTTTCAAGGAAAAGAGCTGAACAAGCTTGGAGAGGCAAGGATGAGTGTCGAAACAATGCGGTATCACATAGGAAAAAATGTCTCCGAAGCATGGACAAGTACACATAGCTGGAGACTCCCAGAAACAAACATAAACCAGAAAACTCCGCAAGCAGTGTGATCGAAGGAGTGACAGAATCAACAGAGTGATCACACACCATCGACAGAAGAACCTTCCACTTAGCCACAGAGGCTAAACCAGTGGAGTGAGTGCCTCCTTGAAGAAAAGCAACTCCACTGCGTGTCTCGAAAAACCACTACGGAGGAGACAGGATCCGATAAAAGACATGTGCGAAGGCACAATGAAGTCGGGTCAACTTGAAAACCTCCCGGGCGACTTTGGCAAAGAAAGTCGAGAGGTAGAGGGAGACATGCCGGAACCGCCGCTAACAGAGAGCGGAGCAGAATGATCCACACCCACCGAAGCGACAGGTGTGATTAAAAGGATTCGATGACTGCAGGTTCATATCTGGGTGAGAACCTGAGGCAGAATCGGAACCGGTAGGAAGGTGTAGCCGACAAGACCATCCCAAAGGAGGGCCAGAGCGTCCACGGCGAAAGCCAGAGCATCTGGACACGGGGACACGAAAGTGTCCACCTGATGGTTCCAACTAGTCACAAGAGATCGATGGAACCCGCCATGTGGAGCATCCACCTGGTGGAAATGACCCTGCCCCAACGGGACAGGGAGTCGGCTAGGACGTTCAGACGACCGGGAATGTGACGAACAGCCACCCCGGCGCGGACATCCTGAGCGAGCAGTATAAGATCCCAAGCCAAATGTACATTGGAACAGAGTGCGTGCCGCCCTGGTTCCGAATGTAAGAAACCACCATCGAATGGCCGGACAACAGAAGGACCAGGCGATTCGATAGGTGAGGGATCCACTGCCTGAAACGCAGAAGAAGAGCAAGAAGCTCCTTCTGGTTGATGTGTAGAACTGCATGATCCTGGTCCACCATCCCGTGAATGGAAAGACCTAGAGGATCCAACGTCGCACCCCATCCGAGATCGCTGGCATCTGCCGTCAGAATGCGATCGGACATGGGGAAGTCCAACGGAACACCCTGCGAAAGCCACTGGACATCCGTCCAGAGGAGAAGGTGAGGATAAAGATAGTCTGGAAACTGAAGCACCAGATCCAGAAAATCTACATTCGGCCTCCAACGACTGAGCAGAAAGTGTTGGAGAGGTCTGACACGCAGCCGACCTAGAGGAATGAGATCCGTCACCAAACAGCAGAGACCGATTAGCCGGAGAAATCTCCGAGCCGTCGCAGATATGGACTGGGACAGAGTCGGAGCAAAAGCTGAGAGAATCACAGCCTTGGCCTGGGGAAACCGCCACCAAATTGAATTGTGTGCGGAAAGCCATCCCCAGATGATAAAACGACTGAGAAGGGACCAGGTCCGACTTCTCCTCGTTGACTCTGAAACGTAGCGACGTGAGCAAGCTCAACAGAGTGGAGACATCCGACTCCAGGAAGGCAGCATTGGGATGCCCCTGGAGGATATCGTCCAGATATGCCGAAGTAGTCACCCTGGACTGTATGCGATGGAAAGCTATCACATGCGACATCAGTCTGGTGAAAGACCAAAGAACCAGGTTGAGGCCGAAAGGTCCTGAACTGGTAAACTCGCCCCAGAAAAAGAACCTGAGATACTTCCGTAACGCCCAATGAATCGGAACGTGAAAGTAAGCGTCTCGCAGGTCGAAGCTGGAAGCGAAATCTCCCTGGTGAATAGAACGGAGGACCGACCTGAAAATCTCCATGCTGAACGTGGGAGCAATGATAGACTGGTTCAGGAAACTCAGATCGAGAACCGGTCGGAGTCGGCCATCCGTCTTCGGCAACAAGAACAGGCGGGAATAGAAACCCACTGACCTAATGTTCTTGATGACCTCAATCGCCCCCTGTGTCAGGAGATTGTCTATCTCCGTGGACAAAAGTTCCCGACGTAAAATGTCTGAAGGAACTGTGGTTGGAAAAGGCACCCCGGACAGAGTGGAGTGCCGTCGGAAGGATATTCGCAGTCCGGACCAAACAACATCTAACATCCAAGGATCGGATGTGATGGTGGCCCACAGTCTGCGAACTCAGCTATCCTTCCTCCAACCTGGGACGAGTCGAGGTGAGGACCTTCATTGCGAACCCCGACGAGGCTCGCGAGAGGAGAAAACACCTCTACTGAATGAAGAATCCTGGGAGTTCCCTCAAGACTGCCGATGCTTACCCTTACCCCTTGAGTAAGAAGCAGAAGCGGTGGCAGAAGGATCAGACCCTTTTTGCTTCGCAGAGGAAGCAGAGGGTACTTGTTAGGCTTGGAACGGCCCGTGCCTACCCTAGAAGGCTGATCAAGCTGAAGAAACAGCAGCTGATCGTTGGAATGACGTAGGACGTCATCCCGGACCGTCAACACAGAATCATGGAAAAGTTGCGGACCTGTCAAAAAAGCAGATCTTAGAGCAGCGTACTGCTCCTCAGGAAGGGATCGGCTTGTGTCCCGCACAGAGTCCCTTCAAACTAATTCCAGATCAGCCGTGTTACAGGCATGCGTGTGAGTAAGATGCATGAGCGCCTTGGACAGCACACGCAAAGAAGCCTGTACCTCGTCAATCTTATCTGAAGGCAGATAAGCAGCAAAAGCTGAGACGACGTGATCGGAGAGAGAAAGCATACCATGCATCTCTCTCGATAAGCCCAATGTGGACTCCAGAGTCGTCATCGGAATGACGGCAGACTTGGACTTGGAAAGCCCGAGGGAATTGGAGTCCTGATCCAAAACCGTCAAAGTCCGGTAGACCGACGGATTGGCGGAATCGTAGGAACGATAACTCACCGGAGGCAAAAAGGTGTCAACCCTGGTGAAGAACAGAGCCTTCATAGCCTTGGAACTTAGCTTGGAGTCCAAGGCTGAAAATGCTTCAACCAACTGTACCGAAGGGCACGGTTGAAGACGCCCAGAAGCAGGTTGCTTCATAGACTGTTGGCGCGCGACTGATGATCGCGGCCTGGCTGACACTGTCGACTGGTTAGATGGTTTGAGATCCGGAAAGAACCCAAACACGAAATCAAGAGCTGCCCCCAAGTCCGAAGACTGCTAGCTCTCGACATCAAGCATGTCTGACTCTTCCCCTGAGTCGGAAGACACATAGCCCATCGTGGGCAAACCAGCCGACGCCTCCCATGGTGTCGGAACACCAGGGGATCAGAAAGCTGCCTGTTTCCAATCCCGGGAGGCGGCGCCATAGGAGGCGCCTGGAAACCACTCGCTGCCTCGCTGGAAGCAACAGGAAGGCTCGTTGACAGAACCTGAGTGAGTAAGGAGAGGGCCTCCCTAAGCTCACTGCCCGTACTGGCCGGTTCGACAGGGGAACGAACCGGCAAAGTGGCTTCACCACTGACCCTCTGAACCAGCGAAGGGTCACGATCCTCCAAAGACCCGACATGGGACGACGGGCGGCAGCCGAAAACGTCTGAAGCCAGACATGTATAGGGGTGTGACACACCCCGAGGATCAACATAGCAGGAACTCATGAGAGTCACCGCTGACCTCTGCAGGGCAGAAGGTCCAGGCTGCACAAAAGACGTTGGACCCCCAAAACTGGTCGTGTGGCCAGAATGAGGGACGGAAACGCCACGGAGTTCATAGTGTCCCACTAAGAACAACCGAGTCCAAAGACAACTGTGGTGCTCGACGGCGCAGAGACCACAGGAGAGGGGCCGGCCGGCAGCCACTTCCAACTTCGCCGAGTTGAAGTCAGGGAAGGCTGAGGCAGATACCCCCACGTCTACACAACCAGACACTGCAGCAGACCACTGCAGGTATAAACTACTGTGCTCAGAGGACACAGTATGGGGTTCAGTCGGCAGCCCCAATTGACTTCGTGGAAGTCTTGGAAGGCTGAGGCCGAAACCCCACAACCATACTACAGACATCCCTGCAGACCCTGGCAGGGAGAAGCCGAGGCCGGCTAAAAACGGTGCCCAATGACGTTGTAGACGGAACAGCAGTAGCAGCAGATACGACGGGAGCTGTTGGAACTGGCGGAAAAGGGGAGAGAGCCACCAAGCTCGGCCTCCAAAGGAGGAGTCACAACCTTAGTGACAGCCTCAGATGTCGACTGGAGAGGGCGCATAGTCCCGGAACCAGGCATCTCTACACCAGAAAACCAACAGCTCCCGCAGTATCCACCACGGTAAAAAAAACTGCACATTCCCCACGGAAGGGGAATAACTCTCACCAGACATGGTCGAATCGGGAAGCCCCGAATCGAAAGCGGTCCCCACCCCCCGCTGGTGCGGGAGGAGCTGCACATCCCCCACGGAGGAGGAGCAATTCTCATCAGACGTGGTCGAATCGGGCGACCCGAAACGAAAGCGTTCACCACCCCCCGCGGGAGCGGGAGGAGCTGCACATCCCCCATGGAGGGGGTCAAACTCACACCAGACGTGGTCGAGGTGGGGGACCCCAAAACGACAGTGCCCCCCCCCCCTCCCCGCGGGTGCGGGAGGAGCTGCACATCCCCCACAGAGGGGGTAAACTCACATCAGACGTGGTCGAGTCGGGAGGCTCCCGAAACGACTGCATTCCACACCACCCGCGTGTGCGGACGAAAAGGACACGAGAACGCACCAATGGCGAGGGCAAAAGGAATTGCCCTAAAGGAACCGAACTTGAAAGAACAGAGGTGAGAGCAGTAGAAGAAAAAGGTGAACTCAACAGAAACAGAAAGTAGAAGAACACCCTCAACTACGAGAGAAGGTGGCAGAACCCAGAAGGCCGACACCGACTCCAATTTTTTTTTTTTTTTTTTTTTATCAACTGAAAAAATTCATTGTCGAATCGCGATGACACGATGTCGCAAAACATTCGCGAAAACGGAATAGTAATTAATAAACAATGAGAATGTGGTTGAAAATATAAACGAGAATATATAAAACACAGTCCTGTTATTATACGATCTTCAGATCCATAATTCCAGTCACAGGAAAACCATTATCCACGAGTTGAATTATCACTGTTTCATAATGCAAATGGCGGAAACACATCCTGCTCGTGCCGCGGATAAAAAAAGAATGGTGAATTAATGCATTGCGCGCTGTGACGGAAGTTATGGATTTGTACTATGGAAGAGCGTCCCATACTGCGTGTGCGCCGATGGCGCTCGGCCCAGTTTTGGCTTATTTTTTCGTGGTGTTTTTTACACCACTTTTCTTTCCCAAATCTTGGGAAAGATTAAAATAGAGAGTATTTTATCCGGGTTAGGTTCTTCCACTGTAGTGCAAGCCTGTTGTAAACAATTGAGGTAGGTTGATAAGAAATGACAAGCGTATAAAAAAAGAGGAAATGCTCAACCAGGTACTGTAATTTGTACTGGGAATGGGATATACACAGGCCTGGAAATAAGCAGACTCTCATCTGCAAAATGAGGTCCCCCAGAGGTTGAATTTGATGATAGCCATGTAGATGCACTACATTTACCCTCTGCGAAGCTCAATCTGAACCAAGGTCTCGAGGTTACAGAGAAAGAGGTACCCAGAGGATAAATTGGCCTACTGGATGGGATATCATCGACAAATTCCCTCTCTGGGCACAAGGGATGAGCAGTTTATTGTTTCCGCTCATTCTTTTTTCAAAACCCAAACTGAACTGCAGCCTTAACAAAAAACTGAGACTTTTAGTTTCAATAACTTTACCATAATTGGAAAGTTTATAACCTCCCACTTACATGCATTGCACATGCCAAAGGCTAAAATATTGGGCAAAGGTAAACACAGTGTCATTTATGCTTACGTATACTAATTCTCCAATTGTCCATGTAACTTATGACAAGAACTAGTTTTAGCAAGTTTCAGGAATACTAGCAATCTTAAACAATATCTACAGAACCACCACCAGAAAGGACTATGAAAAATTAAAAAGACTTGCAGTAGAATACGCACATGCAAAAAAATCATAAGTAAATTTATTGAACAGGGCACAGCCTCAGGTTCACTTGTATTCGGCCAAATTAGGATTAAAAAATTACTTGACAATATATGGTGTAAATGTAACATAAATTATCTTTAACCTAAAATCATCTGTGTACAGCATATAGTAAATTGGTTTGGAGGTAAACATAAAATTTACTGAGTTTTGAAACCTTGAAGTTTTCATGTGAACAAGAGCACCGCATAGCGAGACAATATATGCCCATTTTGTATTTTTGGAGGGTTGGGGTAAGGATGGGGGTGAGGGTGAAAATTGTTTGGACCAACCCCATATTCGAGCTTGACCTGTATTTTGTTGTGATTAAACAACATACCAAGTATGGAACCAATCGGAAAACAAATAATAAAAGTTATCATCTGGAAACCAAATATTTGACGCATTCTATGTCCAACAGTTAGGCCATATTTAAGTTACAATCCGGAAAACACAAAATGCACAAATTCAAGAGGAATAACTCTGGAAAGGTACATGCGATTTTGGCCGAAAGTGAACCTGAGCAGTGCTTTGTGGTCATAAACAAAATCTGAGCATTTGAAACAAATTAGTCAAGGCAAACTAAAGTTATCATCCGGAAACCACATAATTCACAAATTTGCAATCAATCAAGGGGAATAACTATGGAACGGTATATGCGATTATGGCTAAAGGTGAACTTGAGCTGTGCTTTGTGGTCAAAAACAAAATCTGAGAATTTGAAAAACATCGGTCAAGGCAAACTAAAGTTATCATCCGGAAACCACAAAATCCACAAATTTGCAATCATTCAAGGGGAATAACTCTGGAAAGGTATATGCGATTGTGGTCAAAAGTGAACTTGAGCTGTATTTTGTGGTCAAAAACAAAAAACTGAAAATTTAAAATAAATCGGTCCAGGCAAACTAAAGTTATCGTCCGGAAATGAAAAGTTGGGCTAAATTCCCATAAATAAAGGGCCATAACTCTACTGCAAATGGGCCGCTAGAAACGGAAATCAAACCCATCCTGTATTTTGTCATACTAAATCCACATGCCAAATTTAACTCAGCTCAATCCATTACAACTAAAGTTATTGCCGGAAATTAAATGTGTCCATGGACGGACGGACAGACAGACAGACAGACGTGTGGAGAGACCATTTACATAATACATCCCGTTTTTCAAATGGGTGTATAAAATCAACATCTGAAAAATTTGGTGTCAATCCGTCAAGGTGTTTGACTTTAAATGAACGGAAACCAATTTTTTTAGAAAAATTGTGTTTTCAAAGGGCCATAACTCTGCAGCGGATGGACTGAGAAACACCAATATCGAACTTGACCTATATTTTATTGCTAAAAACAACTTCTGAAAGTTTGATGTCGATCCGTCACGGCGTTCGACTTTAAATGAATGGAAACCAATTTTTTTAGAAAAAATGTGTTTTCAAAGGGCCATATCTCTGCAGCAGATGGACTGAGAAACACCAATATCGAACTTGACCTGTATTTGAATGCTAAAAACAACTTCTGAAAGTTTGATGTAGATCTGTCAAGGCGTTCGACTTTAAATGAACGGAAACCAAATTGTTTACGGACAGACAGACGGACAGACAGAGACAGACAGACAGACAGACTGCAGGGACCAGCCTAGGGGGGAATTTTAGGGAGACTTCAAGTCTCCCTCCAGAAAAAATAGGGAGACTGCAGAGAAATGTAGGGAGACTTCATAGGCAAGTGGGGAAAATTAAGAATATTCATGTACCATCCCCGCCGCTCCTTCATATTTTCAATTTGTGGTCCTCCATTAACGTCCAAATAATCCAGGTCCAGTTGTCTATGATGCATCTGTGCCAGGTTAAAAAATCACAAAGTAATTATTGACTGAAAATCCCCCACTGCTACCCTCTCCTTCATGACCACTCCCCTCTTCTTCATGCCAATCCCCCAGCACCCTCCTGTGGTTGCCTTTCACCAAAGTCTACTGAGCTAATAATTTCCTAAGTCTGAAAGTGTGAACAGGACCAGATTTAAGAAGGTTGCTTGGGAGGTACTTTGTTAGTTATTAAACAAAATACCTTCTGGGGTCGGGTATTTTGTAAAATAAATGTCATTCTGCATCATTTTTATGGCATTCCGGTGTCATTCCGTGTCATTTCGTGTCATTCCGGTGTTTAGGAGGACCCTTTTTCAAGATCGTCCACATGCACACTTGTGTCCTGTACAAAGTTTTTCTTGTCAACACTAAAGCCTTTTTCATGTGTTTCAATTCCATTCGTGTTTATAGAATAGAATAGATAGCCCAACAGTTAACAGCCGTCAGCAAAACGAAATGAAAATACGTCCGTTGTGTATACATTTTCGGCATCCTAAGCGACGTAACCTACTTTCAAACTGGGCGATTTTGTTGAGTCGCGTAAGTCACCTATTTTCGTTTCGACACTTGAAGCTCCGACTGAAACGCAACAAAATAGAAATAAATAAAATCCGCCAAAAGCGACAATGGACAATTGATTGTCATGTGATTTCAAATAAATGGACGTTTATTTGACGAATTGAAATGCCCATTTATCACACTCGATTTTTGAAAATAATCATTTTCATGTAAACCTCGCATCACTCAGTTCAGCCTTTCCTCATTTTGGCCATTTTTTAGAGGGCGACTTGTAATCGCCCCGACTATTTTTCTAGGCGACTTTGGGCTTAGAAGGGCGACATAATCGCCCTAGTCGCCATCACGGCTGGTCCCTGACAGACTGATAACATAATACGACCGTTTTTTAAACGTGCATATAAAAATGACAGGTAAATTATGTTGCAAACTTCTGGCATATTCTCTGAAATTGTCACATGCTTAGAGATAACGTTGCACATTGGTACGACTGTTTTTGTCAACAATAAAATGGTTAAAATATAATATCCTGTTAAATGGATGGCAGGTAACTATTGAAAGTTTTTATTAACTTATTGTGGTTTGTTTATATACTATCTGAACTTACTGTAAGGAATTGCACATTACTACCTGTCAGGTATAAACTGTCAATGCTGCATTCCACTATGCAGTTGTTATAATCAACAAGTGTTTTTCCAAGCGTATATGTGTACACAACAGATCCCAGGATGCAATATTGCAAACTTTCAAACCCCACCATGCAGTTGTCTCCATTGATATACATCAACAGCCTGTTTGGACTGATGAATGAAATGACAACTGAAAATACTTACAGTTCACTACTATTTTCATTAAAACATCCCATCATTGCAACTTAAAAATAAAAATTAACTCTTTCACTACTGCTGTTGTCATGTGGCTTGTTCCAACCATGCTCATGGACACAAACACTGCTACTATGCTGTAAATATGTCTATTATATGAGGAAAGTGGAAAATAGTGGTAACCCTGGTGACTCAACACATTGCAGAAGCCTCATGACTTCAGTGACAAATACACACACATTTTTTGTGTACATCACCCTCGAAAATTGGGATTTCTACAATGTACTTTGAAAAACCAAAATCCAAACCAAAAACCAAGTTTTTTTTATCAAAACCGAAAACAAACTGAAACGCAAATTTCAAAACTGCCAAGCCCTACTGAGGACCTCATTCTGCAAATGCTAGGTTGCTTATTTCCATGCTTGGATACACATGGTGATGAGTAGTCAACAAGAAATTTTTTAACCAACTGATGTTACTTACTGCATCAACTTTCACAAACTGATGAATCGTTTCAACACTGGTCTATAAACATAGGGAATCTAGTGGTTATCTGTGTATTTTTTTGATATATAACATTTTGTATTCAATTAACAGAAGTTTACTCTACAAGCAATTAATAGCTCAAATTTACATTGAAGGTATGGTAAATGGTTTGGTCTTTGGAAAATATATACATCTTTTATTAAACAATGTTTTAAAAACAGCAAGTTCATAGCAATCGTTTCTGCTGTCAGCACTCCTCTTCTGGCAATTAAAGATATGAGCTGATGAATGTCTTTTAACCAAACCATCAAAATTAGCTTGACAGTTTTACAGGTGTATTTTAATTAACCCTTTACCTAACATGAAAGGAAAATGACATGTGCAAACAAAATTATTAAATAACTAATTTTTTTTTCATCTTTTGCATCAAAAACAAAGATTATGACCTCTCACTGGAATGAGCTCAATCAGCTCATTCTAATGAGGTATCATACGCTGTGGTTTTGAGACAAAACAAGCCAAGACCAATACCGGGTCTGGACCTGCATCCCTGCATGCAATTGAATCGGCAAACAGGAAGTGGCTGCAGGGCAGATCTGAAGATTGCATACACGATACAACTGATCATTATCAGGATCCAGATGAAATATAAAATCAATCCCTTGCATAGAAGCCGAGAAAAGTTTGACGAAAAATTAATGTTCAGTGGGTACAGTAAAATTTCAAAGTATTGGCAAACAGGAAGTGGCTGCACGGCAGATCTGAAAATTGCCTACACGATACAACTCATCATTATGAAGCAGCAGACCAAATATAAAATCATTCCCTTTCATAGAAGCCAAGAAAACCTTGACGGAAAAAGTGTTTTGGACGGACTGACAGACTGATGGATGGATGGAGTCGAGCGGTTACTAGACCTGTTCTGCTGCTGGTGACGCAGGTAAAAATAATGAAAACTGAATGATGATTTTTGTGAATAATTCCAGACGTTTTTTTTTTTTTTTTATGTTACACTGGGTAAAGGGTTAACTAATTTTTCGTATGTTAAAAAATGATTACAGTGATTGATGAAGCAAAATACCCAAGTCAACCTTTCCTAAAAAAAAAATTCAGCCAAAGACACTAAGGTTGTCATGAAGCTGCTAAGCTAAGGCCAGACATTTATTCTATTTTATTTTATTCACCCAGCTACCACAATCATTGGCAGTAATGTGTAGAAGACTAAACAAGAAACAAGCCCAGAAATGTTTTTCTCAATGCCATTCCAAATCCTCCTGCCCTTATAAAAAACTATTTGACATCAAATGATTAGCTGAAATATTGCTGAACCCAGATTCAGTGATATACATAACAACGCAAAACACTGGCAATATTTTTAACAAACATTTCATGTTTAGCTCTTTCTCTGAAACAATTTACAGACCAGTATCAATACACCAGGCATTTTTCATCTTATGCTTCCAAATTACCTAATTACCCCTCACTGGAATATGGTTTCAAAGATTGTTTATATGAGGAATGATGTGCTATGAACGTTCATCGATAGTTTCTGGTCGTAACGTAACTTTTAAGGTATGCGAAGAGTGACATGTGCCAAACGTTTACGTGTCATTGGCATGTTGGAATCTGGCAACAGAGAGACTGCACTGGCTCAAATTCTCACCATTACTCAATCGTTGATTAGCAGGTTGTGGTCACGCTACCATCAGACAGGCAATGTTGATGACAGGCATCTGTCAGGTCACCCATAGGGCGACAACTGCTAACCAGGATTGTTCAATCAAAACCACAGCATTATGTAACCATCATCAAAGTGCCTCCGAAATTGGACAGCAGCTACACCGAGCAACAGATGTGCGAGCGAGTGGTCAGACTATCCAAAATTGTGTTTACCTCAAATAATTCCACATTTGACTGACGTCATATCGCAGCAAGGTGTAATTGTGTGGAGCATGACATTGCTGGGACAATCATCAGTAGAGCAACATCATGTTTTCCGATGAATCGAGGTTCACTCTTGACTTTCACGCCAGGCAAAACAGAGCGTAGTGATGCAGAACAAATGATACTATGACATAACCATTAGGCCACACGATAGTTTTGGTGGTGGATCAGTTATGGTGCAGGGAGGCATACCCATGACGAGCAGAACAGCATTACATGTCATCCAAACAGCCTGTCACAGAGCAGTACTACTGTGACAACATGTTAGCAGTTCATGTGGTGCCATTTGTGCGAAGTCACAGGCTTTGATTCATTTTCAAAGATAACAGTGCAAGAGCACACAGGGCCCATGTCACTACTGAGTTCTTCCAGGAGCAGAACATCACTACACTGCCTTGGCCAGCACCAAGTCCAGACCTTTCACCAATCAAGCATGTCTGGGATATGCTTAGCAGGCACTAAGATAATGCTAACAGCCCGCAAACTACCAATGTGCAGGAATTCACTGCTGCATTGCAGGAAGAATAGAATAACATCAGTCATGCTGATATTGAACGTTTGGTGAGGAGTATGCCACGTTGGATCTGCACTTGTCTTGCCCACCGAGGAGGATTTACAAGGTATTGAGGTCTTGGACTGAATGTGGTAAATTGTCTGACTGACCATCCATGTCTTCTGCAGCTCAGTGCGTGGAATGTGTGTTTGTCAGACAACCAACTATCGCAGAAATCATTCACCAGATGTCACAGTGCAATGCCTCAAATGTCATTTTTTTTAATGAAAATATAAATATATTTCTTCATATATCTCACTTTTATCAAATATCCCCTACTTTTTTTTAATAGTATATATGTTCATGTATTGTTATGTAGAGTTGAGCTGTATTGAAATTTCATGTATGGTATCAATTTTTTTCAGATGATGTATTTTAGTAAAGGTATGGTGCTTGATATTGACACAATGTACAAACATCATCATTCTATAGGGTCACAGACTCAAAATGTTCATCTTCAACTGAATAAGGTGAGAAGGCATGGCAAATTAGCCAGCAAATTCTTCATATTACTGTTGTGATCTAATACTCTTCATTTTTTTGCAAGTAGATATTTTTCTATCAATACAGTGGTAATAAATAGATCACATGCTGCTGCTTAGAATGGGCTTAAAAATAACTGCCTTCATCTGCTGGAGAATAACAAATGCAGTTTCTTATATTTGTACTATTTATTTATTGGGGTTTAAGGTCACATATTTCTGCACAATGGCTAACCATGACCATGACAGTTTTACGGGTGGAGGAAGCCGGAGTACCCAGAGAGAACCACCAGGCAACGGCAAGTAACTGTCAGCTCCCCAACATACCAACTCCACACAAGCAGGGTTAGCATTGGTTGAAGACAGGTGCACCATCGATGTGCAGTACGCCTTAGTACACAGCGTCACCGTGCCCCCACGTGGGCAATGGGGGTGAAGTGTCTTGCCCAAGGACAAATATATTTGTACTCAGTTTGTACTGAAATAATCAATTACTTAGATGTTGCTGGTGTGATGTTCCTGACAGGGCATCACATAGTTTTGACAAAGTTGGTCAAACCTTTGCATTTATGTGGTTTAGAAGAATTTGTTTAAAAAGCAAGTGATATTTCTAAGGGTTATGTTTGATTCTGAGAAGCCCAGCCTTGAGAGTACTCCTGGAAGATTAACTGAAATTGATCATTTAGTATCTCTTGGTTGTGTAAAGAAATGGCTACATTAAAAGAGGTTCGGTCATTACTCTGCAAATTACATTTACTTTTGCCATATATTAGACCTGGAAGAATTTTTATAACTATTTATTCACTTTACAATGGGGTCAAACACCATACAAAGTCATATTATACCTCTTCTCATTCGGAAAGATCTGTTGTGGTGGCATTACTTTTTAAAATATTACAACAGTGTTTCAATGATGGTCATCGGTTCTTGAAATTCTCCTGAATTTGTTTTTTCTGTGATGCAAGTCTCTTTGGTTGACGTGGATTTTTCTCAAAGTCCAATATTTTCACTCAGTCTTTCCTTCATTTATTAGAGTCTTGAAGTTACATATCAATCAGATTGAACCTCTTACCATTGCGGTGTGTCTGAAGGTATGGGGCTCTGATTTGAGTAGTCAAAAAGTAATTGTCCATTGTGAGAGTTTACCTTCAGTTAACGTATTAAATTCAGGTGATACAAGAAAATATTTTTTACAAGATTGTTTAAGAGAAATTTGCTTATTAGCCACTATTTTTGGGTTTGAAATCAGGACTGCACACATTCAAGGCATATATAACAGGTTGGCAGAGTTTTTATCCAGGTGGGAAGAGGATCCTTTGTCTGAAAGTCACTTTAAGATGTTTGTTGGTGATATACCTTTCTCAGAACAATTCATCTCATCAGAGTTATTTCATTTTGATCACGACTGGTAATTTTCATTTTTGTAACTGATTTAGAAATTAAAGATTTGGAAAAATATTTTCATATTCTTTCGCCTTTCAGGAATTTGATTGTTCAATGGAAAGTTTTTCTTCTCTTTGGTACTTATTATAAATTTGTAGCATTTCCTGCTAAACTTGATGTTTTGAAACTTTTCTCTCAGTTCTTAAGTCATTACTTCAATCCTGTTTCCTCGATCAAGAATTATTTAAGAGGAGGAAAGATTTTGCATTTACTTTTAAATCTATCTTGTTCTGTATTCAAATCATATGATCTAAAGAGTATACTCAGAAGTCTGGCTAGAATAATTCCAATAGCAGGCCTTCAAAATACCCCAAATTCAAGGTGGCCCATAATAGGAACTATGCTAAAATATTGTCATTGATTAGTTTCACTTAAAAGTATTTCATATTTTTCAGCTGGTAGATTGCTTATCCTTCTTTTTATGGTGTGTAAATTTACTTTTGGTTTTGAAATCAATGATATTCCTTGAAAATAGAACTTTCTGTAATTTGGGCACATTTAACTCTCAACCTGCAGGTGTATTTTCTGTGTATTTTTCACCAAATCTAGCCATAACTGCTGATGTGAAGCAGCCATGATAGACTAGGACGTCTAATTTTTGCTTTTGCATGCAAATTTGGGGGATTGGGGGCAAAATTTGTGTTTGGCACTAGATATTTTTGGGTTAGCACCAACTTGTCTGGGCCATTGGTATACAGTATAAAAATATAACTGTTTTGAAGGTTTTTCCAAAGAAAAACTTGATAAAACTGTGAAGAGTCAATAGACTTAAAAATTCAAGTAGGCCAAACCTGAGTGATCAGGGCTGAAAGTGCATAGTGCAGAACCCGTTGTCCACAACTTTCCTCTGTGCTAACGTACACCCATTGTCCAGGTATGCCAGAATTGCACAATCAATTCTTTATTTTTTGAGAATCTGTATATGCATGTATATGTGTGAGCAGAGAGGTAAGCTCAAATAATACTTGATTTTTTTCATCTTAAGGGTCATATCGTATGTTGGAAGGAGTGGCAGGTAGAGAAAGAAATGAAATTGCATAGAAAATTTTAATTTCTCCAACAACCTACCACATGCACATGAACACAATGTTCCTAATGGACAATAGGATGGAGGTGTACACATATATGTATATGAAACTGATAAATTCTTAGTTAACAGACTTAGATCTAACTAGTGTGTGTTATGGTCAAGTCTAGAAATAAGTCTGTGGATCTGGAGGCTTGAGGATCACTTCTCACCCTGAATTGCTGGCAACGAGGTCTCCAAAGGGTAAATTTGCTGATGTGGGCCAATTTATCCTCTGGGTACCTCTTTCTCTTTATGCCTAGGATCTTGATTCAGGTTCATGTTCACAGAAGGTAAATATCTTGATACTATCCCATGCAGGGTAGCATAACCAAATTCATCCTCTGGGAACCTCATTCTGCAGATCACAGCCTGCTTATTTCCAGTCTTGGTTATGGAAGGCCCTTACATCTGTTGGAATAAGAGCTAGATTATGTCAGCATTATACAAAGAGGTGTTAATAATGATGACTTGAAGGTACTATTGAATGAACACATAAAAAATGATAGTATAACACATAGACATATTTTATTTTGTTAGCTCTTTACCCAACGAATCGGTTGCATTTGCCTGAGTAATTTAATGTACCTTCGAAACCTTGATTACTTTCCACTGCAGCAGAGCTGCATATTATTTATATTTATTGATGTTTAAGGTCACATATTTATGCACAATGGCTAATCATGACCGTGACAGTTTTATGGATGGAGGAAGCCGGAGTACCCGGAGAGAACCACCGAGCAACAACGAGCAGCTGCCAGTTCCCCAACATTTTAACTCTGCACTGCAGCACAGGCAGGGTTAGATTGGTTGAAAACATGCGTACCATCGATGTGAAGTATGCCTTAGTACACGGCGTCATCGTGCCCCTACGCGGGCAATGGAGATGAAGTGTCTAGAACTACATATTGACCTAATCCTATATGTTGTTATGCAAACAGTAAACACACCTGGACAAACATTAGTGAGGTTGTCCAGACATGCCTAAAACGACCTGCAAAAGACGAAACATAATGGACTAATACTTAAAAATAAATAATGTTGAGTCTAATGCCAACGATGCATGATAGTATACTAAGCAGCAACAATGGAACCTAGACAACAGAGGTCTCTAGACTGTCGTAGCCTGTAGGTTCCAAAAATAAAATGTGGATCTTCTTCAGTGAGCAGCTTGCAAAATGTCAGATGTAGACACAGAGTTAGCCTGAACCTAGGAGTGGAAATATTGCTGGGTATTCTATCCACAGTAGTAAGACAGCAGATAGAAGTTTGATTCCAATGATATAGAATTTGAGAGATGGCATTTCTACCTGGGATTATTGATAAAAAGAATCTCTTTCCTAATGAAACTAACATGAGAGACATAGGTCTGTATCGCATGAACTGGTCATAAAATAGGGTCTCTGTCCAGATTGGTCTTCTGGAGGGAAAGCCATAATGCATATAGGTATATGTCTACATCAGGTGATTGATTTGTAGTGAAAGTGATGGTCTCAATTACACTTTTAACCCTTTACCCAACATAATGACCAAAACCGGCCAGTGCTATTCACAATGAAAGTGTCAGTGACACTGTAGCTCAACTTGTCAAGACAAAGACATGCACGTGTAGTATGTGCCACAGCAATGACAAACATCTAGGTAATGACCTGATAACAAAGGTACATATAAAGTATTGTAACGGTCTGTACATAAATACTGACTGTTGCCTGTAACAAATGGAAAAGGTAAAGTATTGTAAAGGTGGGTAATAGTCAGATGCTAAACTAGAAAAGAAAACTTTGAGTCCCAGAGTGGGTCTGACTGAACCCCAAAATATTTGTTCTCATAGCACAGTGATAACAAAGGCATCCCAAAACACACTTGTTCCTGTCCCAAGGTGAAAACAAAAGTACCCAAGAAGTTTTGTGAAGATCACTTCATAAATACGAGCTGTATAGAACTTGTGACAAAAAACTGATTGGACCTAATTTTGGTACAAAATGGCCACTGGTAGCCATCTTGAATTTTGAACAGTACCCAGAAACACTCATTCTCGTACCAAGGTGATAACAAAGGTATCCAAGAAGTTTTGTGAAGATCGGTTCATAAATACAGCCTCTACCCTGAGCCGTATTGACATGTGTGCTCACATTGTGTAAGTAGCACTGAATAAATCAAAGTTCATCTAATTTGCATAATTTCTGCATGAAAAAAAAACCCCTTACAATATGTGATGTATTCCATGTTACTAAACATTCATACAAAAATTTATTCAAATCAGAACTTTCATACAGAAGTTCTGTACAAAAGACTGATTGCACTAATTTTGGTACAAAATGGCTGCTGGTGGCCATCTTGAATTTCGGACCACACCCAAAAACACTCACTCTCATCCCACGGTGATAACAAAGGTACCCAAGAAGTTTCGTAAAGATTGGTTCATAAATATGGCCTCTAGTCTGAGCTGTATAGAAGTTGTGTACAAAAAACTGATTAGACCTGATTTCGGCACAAAATGGCCACTGGCAGCCATCTTGAATTTTAGACGGTAACCAGAAACACTCGTTCTCGTCCCAAGGTGATAACAAAGGTACCCAAGACATTTCGTGAAGATGAGTTCATAAATACAGACTCTAGTCTGAGCCATATTGACATATGTACTTACTGTGTGTAAGTCGCACTGAAAAAATCAAAGTTCATCTAATTTGCATAATTTCTGCACGAGAAAAAAACCCGTATTATATGTGATGTATCCCATGGTACTAAACATTCACACAAAAAATTATTCAAATCAGCACTTTCATATGGAAGTTCTGTGCAAAAATCTCATTGCACCTAATTTTGTACAAAATGGCTGCCATCGGCCATCTTGAATTTCGGACCGGACCCAAAAACACTCGTTCTCGTCCCACGGAGATACCAAAGGTACCCAAGAAGTTTCGTAAAGATCGGTTCATAAATACCGCCTCTAGCCCGAGCCGTATTGGCATTTGCACTTACAGTGCTGAAAGTAACACCAAAAACATCAAAATTAGTCTAATTTGCACAATTTACGCACGAGAAAAAAACCTGTATTATATGTGATGTATCCCATGGTACTAAACATTCATACAAAAAATTATTCAAATCAGAGCTTTCATATGGAAGTTCTGTACAAAAAACAAATTTCTGCATCATCGGTACAAAATGGCGGCTGGCAGTCATCTTGAATTTTGGACCGCACCCAAAAACACTCGTTCTCGTCCCACGGTCATAACAAAGGTACCCAAGAAGTTTCGTAAAGATCGGTTCATAAATACGGCCTCTAGCCCGAGCCATAGCAGCTTGACACTTACAGCTTTGAAAGTAACACTAAATAAATCAAAGTCAGTCTAATTTGCATAATTTACGCACGAGAAAAAAACCTGTATTATATGTGATGTATCCCATGGTACTAAACATTTATACAAAACTTTATTCAAATCAGAACTTTCATACAGAAGTTCTGTACAAAAAACTGATTTTTGCATCATCGGTACAAAATGGCCGCTGGCAGCCATCTTGAATTTTGGACCACACCTAAAAACACTCGTTCCCGTCCCAGGGTCATAACAAAGGTACACAAGAAGTTTCGTAAAGATCGGTTCATAAATACGACCTCTAGCCCGAGCCATAGCCAATTGTTGACGTACGGACAGACAGACGACGGGCCAAGACAATAGCTCAAATTTGACTTCGTCAAAGTTGAGCTAAAAATCACCCTCCAATTTCCATTATTATTTTCACTTTTGTTCTCAAAAACATATCTCATGACCCCTCATTGGAACAAGCTCAATGAGCTCATTCCAATGTGGGTTCATATGCTCTGTTTTTGATGCAAAAAATTAAAAAAATGAAAAAATTTATAGTAATAAATATATTTTTTATTCTTACCAATGACCAAGACTTAGCTAGTGCTAACTCTAACTTATTCAGGGCCAAAGACAAATTTTGCCCCCCCCCCCCCCCCCCAAAAAATTTGCATCCAAATCAAAAAATCCAATGTCCTATATGCTCCTCCATACCTTTGTCCACTGTGAATGTGCAGTGTCAAAGAAGTACCAAATCCTCATTCTTACAACCAGTGCCTGGTAAATGTTATAAGATCAGCGGGGAGGTATGAGTTCCCAACTCATGGGAGGGTCATCCCCATCTGGGTCATTGGTAAGTATAAAAAATATAAAAATTACTATAAATTTTTTCATATTTTTATACTGTACCAATGACCCAGACTAAAATGCAGTAGGCTCAATTACATATACAGAATTATCCCCTCAAGGAGAAAAGGAGAAACAGGATTTACATATATCTTTCTTGTTTATACCAAATAAGAAAGACACATTACCAATCCGTACTTGAGCACAAAAACATCAATGATCTCTATTAACATCCAGTATAACCCATTATACTAATTTCTTCATGGAAAGCCAATAAATAAAGATAGTCCAGAGAATGAGACTTTTTATACTCATTTAAAAGTGTCCGAGGATTGTATATTAACGCTTGTATGACACGTGACATATACAAATGCTTCACACCGAGCTACACTTTAAAAATATTACATAAATGAAATAGACATTTATAGCTTTACACTTTAAAACCATCCCAGCAACGACTCGGAATTACTGACTCAAGGGGAGGTATTCCCCTGCTTTTCACTATAAAGCAGGTGATATAAGGGAACACCATCCCCCCTCCCCCTTCCCCTTGCTCTGGGTCAATCACCCCAGAACGAAGAGGGCAGCAGGACAGAGTCACTGCTGGAACAGAAAGCCTGCATAACTATAGTTGCAACTGTTTTGTGGACGACATTCTGAGCAACAGATAACGGACATAAACATCTAAAGTCACCAGAAATAGCCTCAATATTTCTAAGGCAAAAATTTGTGAACGTAGAAGGCTGAGACCAGTATGCAGCCTTCATCAGATCCGTAATAGCAATACTATTAGCATAAGCCCAAGATGTAGACAGTGCTCTAACTTCGTGTGCTGAAATCTTAAGCACGGACTGCTGAGTTAAAGATAATCTTTCATAAGCAGTATGAATAGTCAACTGAATCCACCTAGAAATAGAATGGCCTGTGATGTACCTTCTATTTGGAAGCAGAGACAGAAAGAAACGGTTTCGTCCCTTTCTGATAAACTCAGATCTACGTTTGCAAATACACATAGCTCTAACTGGATACAGCAAAGGCCTGTGGCCATCTGAGGATGGAAGAGCTCTAATAACAATAGGCTCAGGGTACTTATTAGGAGCCTGATTCTTAGCAAAAAATCCCACATTAGTAGTCAAAGTAATAGTATTACCAACACTACGATAGTGAGAATCATCAACTGATAGTGCATGAAGCTCACTAACTCTTCTAGCAGAAGTGAAGGCTAAGAGAAAAGCTGTCTTATAAGATAAGTATTTGAAGTCTACCGTGTCAAGGGGTTCAAATGGCGCTTCTTTTAGCTTCAGAAGAACCCAAGCTAAATTCCACTTGGCAATTAACCCAAGGATTCTAGGACTATTTATTGAAAAGTTTTCAACTATCTTTGATAAAGAGATATTAGATCCAAATTGTAAGCTATCATGATGAGCATAAGTATCTGATAGCATAGACCTATAACCCTTAATAGTTAGTGGCTGCAGTTTGATCTCGTCAAACAAGTAGACCAAAAAATTACCAATGTAAATATCAATTGAATGATCCCTACACCAACGAGAGAAAACCTTCCACTTTGCTGCATAATTCAGCGAAGAGGAGGCCCTCCTACCGTTAGAAATTACGTCCACTGCTCGTCCTGTAAATTGCTTGTGGTGCAAGAAGGGCCGCACAATGGAAATACGTGAAGGTTGAGACCTTGCGGGTTGTGATGCAGTGTCCACAGTTTCCCCTGCAAAAGGTCCTCCCATGGAGGAAGCTTCCAAGGAATGTCCCATAACAGACACCTGAATAGATTTATCCATGGTCTCTGGGGCAACAGAGATGCTACCAACAGAATCTTGCAGTGAGATTGCTTGATTTTTAGCAATATCTGTTGAATCAACGGAGCTGGAGGATACCCGTATCCTATCATTCTGTCCCAAGTGATCGAGAGAGCGTCTTCTAGTATACGCATATCCTATCATTCGTCCCAAGAGATCGAGAGAGCGTCTACTGCAAACGCTCGAGGATCTGGCATGGCGACGCATACGTCTGCAACTGATTGTTAAGATGTGTTACAAACAAGTCTAATATTGGACGATCTCATTGGTAGCAGATCTTATTGAATACTCGCTTGTTGAGAGCAACTGAGCAATTGAAGCAGACTCTGAACATCGTTCTGGAGAGTTAATCCGTTGCCATACCTCTGAAGAATGTCGTCCAAATAGACCGACGTTACCACAGACGAATGAGCTCGGAAATGAGTCATTACTGAGTTCATTATTCGAGTGAAGGCCCAGGGCACATTGCTCGGAACTGATAAGCGATTCCTAGGACAGCAAAGCGAAGGTACTTTCTGAACGTTGGATGTACCATGATGTGAAAATACACATCCTTGAGATCTATGCTCGCAGTATAATCGTTCACTCGAATGCTCGCTCTCACCGATCGAATGGTCTCCATATAAAATTTCGGAGCCACGAACAGCTTGTTTATCCAGCTTAGATCTATCTATAACTGGGCGGAACGAGCTGTCTGGTTTTGGTACCAGGAACAGGTGACTGTAAAAACCGGGAGATTCCTGGTTTTCTACGACCTCTATTGCATCCTTCTCCAGAAGATATTGCACCTCTGATAGAAGCAAATCTCTCTTCTGAAGGTTGCATGGAAGCTGAGTCCACCGTGGACTTCGTGTTAATGGAGGTTTTACTCTGAAGGACAGTTTTAGACCTTCCGAAATAACCTCCTGTACCCATCGGCCGTTGTTAATGACAACCAAATGGTTAAGAATCTTGACAGCCTTCCACCCACTGGAGCGCAATAGAGGTTCTGACCTTCACCTCCTGGACCTGCGAGGCTTGGGGGAGGAGAAACTATGTCCTCCCTGACCTGCACCTCAACGAGTCGACATAGGGGCATCTGACCGGTTGTTTCGGCCAGCATTACATCCCCTACCTGAGTCGCTACTCTGACAATCTCTGGAGTAAGAGCTTGAG
Source organism: Pictodentalium vernedei (assembly GCA_031216915.1). NCBI lineage: Eukaryota > Metazoa > Mollusca > Scaphopoda > Dentaliida > Dentaliidae > Pictodentalium > Pictodentalium vernedei. The sequence continues at coordinate 313,672,153 of CM062289.1, forward strand.
GAGCTTCCCTTGGACGTACTCACCCCAGAAGTTCCTAACTTACTCCTCTCTGCTGAGTCCGGTTTCTTAGAAATGGACTTAAAGAGCAGAGAATCTGAAGCTTTCTTGGTAATCTGATCATAGATTAATGAAAGCTTACCATCAAAGAGAAGTTCTCCTGAAACCAGAGCGACTTGAAGAGAGTTTTTCACCTTAGAATCTACCCTAGTGGATGAAGCCAGGGCAGCATCACGTCTGACTAACTCCAAATTTGCCACTGAAAGAGCGGAGTTATACGTGGAAAATGAGATTGCCCTGGAAAGAACTCTCAAGAAAGTTTGAACATCCTGGAATTCTTTACCATCGAGACGTTGCGCCAACACTCTGGTAAGGTGACCTGCATATGATAAAGTGTCTAAACTGGCTCTGTTAGATGAGATTGTCGTCTCCAACGTACTGGAGAAAATTGACATATATGCCAGCAAAGACAACTCCAAGTCTTCGGCCTGCTGGTCTAAACACAGAGGAACTCTCGGAACGCCCTTTCCTGTCGTTTCAAATTTATTCCTACTGTTGATGAACGGCAGATGTAGAGCATGTTGCGATAAGAAACTGGTTCTGCCTGTGTTAGAGGCTAACCTAAAAATAGCATCATTCAGCAATTCAAATGTCTGTGAGACATTGCTGGACTGTACTCAGGAACAACATCCTTAGTCCGGCCAAAAAAGTCTGTATCCAGTGACGCTATCAGTCTTTTATCTGGTATCACAGCTATCTGGTCTGATGGAACAACCTCTGGAAGGTGTTGACAGATAAAATCTACCGCCGCCTTATGTCGTTCCAGAAGGGAAAAATTAAAATTTTTTAGTAAATTTTGTTTCTTAACATACCTACCACAATTGTTTACAATTGGCTGTAACATAAGTGCAAGCCCTACTTCGGAACTAACTCAAGCTTTTAGAATCTTTTCCAAACGAGTTGGAAAAGTACTAGAGTGCAAAAGCACGAAAAAGATCGAAAAAAGGGTCGAGTGAGACCAGCGCTCGAAATTACAGGTACTCTCTCACACACCTCTTGCGTTTACCGAGCACATGCGCAACAATCGTGACGTCAATTCCGTATTTCCGCCAACGAGAAGTTTGTGATTTAGCGGGGAGGCATCGATATCAAAGATATCCCCAAGGAGAGTGGGCCTCCGGTAAACAATTGTGGTAGGTATGTTAAGAAACAAAATTTACTAAAAAATTTTAATTTCTTTTCAACCTACTCACAATTGTTTACAATTGGCTGAATAAACAATAGGAGGAGGTGAATCACATAACCAATACCAACAAGAGTAGCAGAACGAAAGCAAGGATGGCAGAGAACAATAACGAAAACCTGTAATGAAGATAGAGAGAAGGCACCTGAAAAGAACAAGGCTGAGCGAAGCACAACCTCGACAAAAACAATTTTAACGAGGGTGCACAACAGCCTGAGCAGCAACGAGAGGGCCTAAAGAATAAAGGTCCTCAGACTGCTGGCGGAGATAAAAGGAGGAGAAGGTAGAAGCATTCCTCCAGTAAGCCGCATTCATAACGTCCCGGAGCGAAACAGAATTGGAGAATGCCCAGGATGTAGAAATGGCACGAACCTCATGAGCATTAAGCCGGTTCGAAACAAGATCCGACGCAGACAAGCGAGAATAAGCCAGCTTGATTGCAAGACAGATCCACCTGGAAATAGAATGGGAAGAGATAGACTGCCTCTTAGGAATGAGAGACAGAAAGAATCTCTTCCGACCCCTCCTAATGAACTGAGTGCGAGTAATGTAAGTCTTGATCGCACGAACAGGACAAAGAAGAGGCCTCCGGCCATCTACAGCAGGGAGAGCCTGAATGCAGATGGGAGGAGGTACCGAATCAGGAAGTTGATTCTTAGCCAGAAAAGAGAAATCAGTAGTGAAGGTGACACTGTTAGCCTCATTTCGGAAGAAGGCAGAATGAACAGATAGCACCTGAAGCTCACTGACTCAACGAGCAGAAGCAAACGCTAGAAGAAAAGCCGTCTTATAAGTGAGAAAACGCATGTCGGTCTCAGATAAAGGCTCGAATGGCGCCCCCTCCAAACAGTGCAACACCCATGCCAAGTTCCACTTGGGTGTAAGACGCAAAACTCAAGGCCTCTTCAAAGAGAAGTGCCGAATAAGTTTGGAGAGAAAAAGATTACGACCAATGCACCGCTTTCCCACATAAGAGAAAGTATCAGACAGCATAGACCGATAGCCCTTAATAGTAATAGGCTGGAGGCCCTTGGAGTCAAAAAGAAAAACCAGAAAATCCGCAATTTGAGCAATTGACGGATCACGGTAATTCACATTGTGATCTGCACACCAGCGGCAGAAAACCTCCCACTTGGCGGCATAAGCCATGCCAGTGGAATGTCGCCGCGATGCAGAAATGCACTCCACTGATCATCTCGAAAAACCTCTACGTCGGAGACTGGACCTGATAAAAGACAGGCGTGAAGGGACAGGCTCGCCAGGTTGTTGTGATACTTCCTGGGACGACCCTGTGAAAGAAGATCGCAACGTAGAGGTAGACGAATCGGTCGATCAGCCAATAGAGGCCGCAGCAGATTGATCCACACCCTCTCGTCTACTGCAAATGCCAGAGGATCTGGACAAGGGGAGACAAAGGTCTCTACCTGATGATTCCAGCTAGTAGCGAAAAGGTCGACCTGAGGACGGACCCACTGCTCGCAAATCGCCTAAAACACCGACCGATGTAGCATCCATTCGTTTGGAAGGACACTGTCATGTCAGGACAGGGAGTCTGCTAGGACGTTGAGACGCCCGGGAATGTGTCGAATAGACACCCGAGCGTTCACATCCCGCGCCAACAGAAGAAGATCCCGAGGCAGCCGATACATAGGAATCGAATGTGTGCCTCCTTGATTCCGTATGTAGGCCACTACTGTCGAATTGTCCGAAAGAAGTAGGACAATATGGTCCAACAGATGAGGGATCAAAAGCCAAAAACTCAACAGAAGAGCAAGCATCTCCTTCTGGTTGATATGAAGGCCCACCTGCTCGCTGTCCCACTCTCCGTGAGTAGACAGACCGAGAGGATCCAACGTCGCACCCCAGCCCCGATCCCTGGCATCCGCAGTAAGGATGCGATTGGCCAAAGGAAGATCCAACGGAACACCCTGTGTCAGCCAGGGAATATCTGCCCAAGGGCGGAGGTGACAAAGCAGAGACCGAGGAATAGTGAGTTCCAGGTCCAGCGAATCTACATTCGGACGCCAATGATCCAACAGGAAGTGTTGGAGAGGTCGGACAAACAAGCGACCGAGCGGAATGAGATCTGTCACCGAACCGCAAAGGCCCAGCATCCGAAGGAAAGTCCTGGCTGAGACCGAGGAAGATTGAAGCAGGTCCCGAGTCAAGGCGGAAAGAATCGTCGCCCGAGCCTGGGGGACCGACACTACATTGTGAAGAGTGTCGAAATCCATCCCCAAATGACGGAATCGCTGAGAAGGAAGAAGATCCGACTTCTCGCGATTGACTCTGAAACCCAGCGACGTTAGCAGGCAAAGAAACTGCTGGACATCGAACTCCAGAACAGCAGCATCGTGGTGCCGTTGGAGGATGTCGTCTAAGTAGGCTGACAAAGTCACTGCCGACTTAGTGCGGTGGAAAGCAAGCACATGTGACATCAGTTGGGTGAAGGCCCAAGGAGCCAGGTTCAAACCGAACGGGAGAGCTTTGAATTGAAAAACTCGATCCCGAAACGAGAACCGAAGGTATTTCCGTGACGCCAGATGAATGGGTACATGGAAGTAGGCATCCTTCAGGTCGATACTGGCCGCAAAATCGCCCTGATGAACTGAACGTCGAACCGACCGGAAAGTCTCCATACTGAAACGAGGCGCTATTATGTACTCGTTCAGGGTACTCAGATCGATGACAGGACGATATTGGCCGTTTTTCTTCGGCACCAAGAAAAGTCTCGAGTAAAACCCCGGTGAAAGGGTGTTCCTGACCACCTTGATCGCCCCTTTGGAGAGGAGATTGTCGATCTCCTGCACCAGAAGGTCCCGACGCAGAGAATCGGAAGAGACTTGAGTCAGAAGGGGCACCCGAGATAAACTGGGGTGCCAATGGAAGGACAGTCACAGACCGGATTGAATGACGTTGAGGACCCAAGAGTCCGACGTTATCTCTGTCCAACGGTCGTAAAACAGCGACAGCCTTCCCCCGACTGGAGGCGAATCGAGGTGAGAACCTTCACTTGCGGCATCGACGAGGCCCCCGAGAGGAGAAACCACCTCGAGAAGTGACAGAGTCCTGAGACTTTCCAGCCTGAGGCTGCCAGCGAGCCTGGCCACGTCAGCGCTTCTTATGAGCAGAAGGAGCAGACGGAGCCGAAGGCATAGCCGACGTCGCCGACGAGGCAGACGCAGCAGCACGCTTGGCGGGCCTGGAACGACCCCCACCCTCAACAGCAGGTTGGTCAAGCTGTCTCAGCAAAAGCTGGTCCTTCGAATGACGAAGAACTTCGCCACGAACAGCTTCCACGGAACCATGGAACAACTGAAGGCAGGGATGGTAAAGAATCCAACACTGCATCCCGGCGTGCCAGCGCCAAATTAGCTGTGTTACAGGCGTGAGCGTGTGTCAAGTTCATAAGAGCCTGTGACAAAACGCGAAAAGGTGCCTGAGCGTCATCAAACTCCCCTGGTGGAAAATATTCAGCCAGAGCAGCGACGACATGGTCCGCGAGAGATAACATACCCAGCATCTCTCGGGACAGGCCCACCATAGACTCAACTACCGACATCGGGAGAACTGCCGACTTAGGCTTAGTCAACCCGAGGGAAGAAGAATCCTCATCCACAGTAGTCATCCCTTGGAAGACTGGTGGAGAGACGGAATCGTAAACACGAAACCGCGATAGAGGCAGAAAGGCATCAGCTCTAGAAAAGAAGGAACCCTTGAGGGCCTTAGAACGCATTTTGGCGTCCAAGCCCTGGAAGGACTCAACAACCTGAGCCGATTGCAGAGGACGCAAAGCCCCGGAGCTAGAAGGCTCAACAGGGTTACGGCGCTCCACAGTGAGCCGTGGCCGGACGGTCACAGAAGGCTGGTCGGAAGGTTGAACGTCCGGCAATAAGCCAAAGACGAAATCCAAAGCCTGCCCCAAGACTGACGAGGGGGGCCCATCACCTTCAAGATACTCGTCATCCTCCGTAGCAGAGGAGACGTAGCCCAACTCGGGCTGACCAGCAGAAACCTCCTGTGAATACTGTGCATTATCCAAGGGGCCAGGCGAGACATCTCGGCGACCGACCAAAGGAGGTTGTGCCTCAGGAGGCACAGGGAGGCCAACTTGAGGGGTGCCAGAAAGCAACCGGGTGAGCGCCAAAACGGCCTGGCGCAGGTCACCCTGAGAATCCGTCGCAGCAGTATCGCCCGACGGAGTGTCCTCCCAATGGACCCTTCTGGTAGAAGAACCCAAATCCTCAGAAGAGACCGACGTCGAACGTCGATCGGCAGACAGAATAGGGACACGGTGAGAAGACACCGGAGGATAGTCCCAATTGTGACACCCAGGGGCCATCACTGACCTCTGCGAAACAGAAGGTCCTGCCTGCAAATCCTCTAAAGAGACCGACGGCGCACGTCGATCGGTAGCTGGACCTAGGACACGGTGAGAAGATACCGGAGGATTGTCCCAAGAATGACAGGAACCTGTCATTGGCCTCTGTGTAGCAGACGGCCCCAACTGCCTATCTTCTGAGACCGACGGCAAGCATCGATCGACACCCAGACTCGGAACACAGTGAGGAATCACCGGAGGAAGGTTCCGAGAGTGACAGCTAACAGGGGCTGTCACTGACCGCTGTCGAACAGCAGGCCCTGGATGCCAACGTCCCAACACCATCCCGCTAGGCGGCACACTAGCAGGGGAAGGTGGAACAACAAACGATTCACTCGAGGGACGAGGAATCGCTGCGGAAGCGACCGGCCGGCTCAACCGACTAGGAGCAAACCTAGCCAGATGAGACGGAGCAGACAGCAAACCCGCACAGCCCCGCCGCGAGGCTGGGGGAGGCTGCAAACACACAGACACACCAGCAGATACAGCCTCGGTCCCCCGAGACTGTAGACCATCCCCAGAGGAGATGGAAGAGCCACCATCAGACAGAATAGGATCTGGAGTAGCAACTTCCTCAACAACAGTCGACGGTGTAGGAGGCAGATCGGAGAGGGTCACCGAGCTGACCTCGGAAAAGCTCTCAACGAAAACAGACGCCTCAATAGTGACATCAGAAGACAAAGAGACCACGGTCTCCTCGTCAGGCATCACAGAACTAACACCGTCAACAGTTGCAGAGGAACTCGCCACAGAAGGCAGATCCGAATCCTGTGTGACAGAGTCACCACGTGCACCAGCAGAAATGTCTGCTACGGCACGGCTACCCTTACCCCGAGAACGAGGGGTTCTAGCTCTGGACAGAACCACCTTGTTAACAGAAGCCCAGAATTTAGAGGACCAAACCCCACAAATACCACATGATTGGACCTGAGTACAATTGTTGCAAGTGACACATGTGGAATGAGAGTCGTCCACATGCTTCACTTGCAAGCAAGAGGTACAAGGAATAGTCTTAGGCATTATATCAAAGTAATCAAGCTTCCCGCCGACGGAAAACAGCACGAAGGTCGTGTTCACACGTGGGGGAAAAACAAGATAAAGTGTGAAGAAACAAGTAATAATAATACAAATTAACATTAATTAACAATAATTTGGTAGCTTGACAAAAGGATACAATCCACTTGCACTCTAAAAATGTAGAATAAGTTGTTCACGAAGAATAAACAGCATAATTAGCACGAGTCACAAAACTTTCCGACCATGTACAATGGCGGAAATAAAAGGAATTGACGTCACGGTTGTTGCGCATGCACTCGGTAAACGCAAGAGTTGTGCAGAGAGAGTACCTGTAATTTTGAGCGCTGGTCTTGCTCGACCCTTTTTTCGATCTTTTTCGTGCTTTTGCACTCTAGTACTTTTCCAACTTGTTTGGAAAAGATTCTAAAAGCTTGAGTTAGTTCCGAAGTAGGGCTTGCACTTATGTTACAGACAATTGTAAACAATTGTGAGTAGGTTGAAAAGAAATCCAGCTCCGCAGATTTCCTTTCACCATCCGACTGGACCAGATGCAAATCTCTGTCGTCCCTGTCTGACACTGCAGAGGAACGTACCGACCCAGCTTCCTCAGACAGTTCCTGATCTAAAACAGTTTCCGAAGGTTGCTGGAATGCTGCAAGGAGTTGTGCTATCTGTGATAGCAAGTCCGTCACGGAGGCCTGTGTAGCTGCGGTCTTATGTTGTTTAGCTGCTGGAAGCTCCTGGGACGGTACCTCTTGCATAATCCTTTTATGCGTACATCCCGAGTGATGAGGCCTTGTGTCTTTGGCTACCGGATGGAGTGACCTAGATGACATGGAATCCTTTGTCGGTGAAGCAGACTGGATATCGGAGGTCACGAAGCCAAGGTGCAGTCATGTGTGCTGGTGTGTGAAAGAGGAAGCCAATAGACTAGCCACCTCCGGCTGTTATTGTGTACGTTATGTACAACAACAGATGTTGTAAGAGAGAGGTCTCTCTCGCTCGCAGTCCGGGTAGACCTGAACGAGCTAGCTACCAGACTGACTGGCTTCCTCTGATCCATCCTCCCATCCGTCGTCGCAGGGTGTGCGTGATCCGAGATTATAGTGCTTGCAACACCCTTTCTCCTCTCCTGGACCGCAACGGACGTACCCGGCATCACATCACCCATGTCACATCACCTACATTACGAATGAGAGATCCACCGGTCGAGCTAGCTGGCGACAAGGTCGTCAATCCTACTAAGGATCTAGGCACTTGTCTGATTTCCTTGAGCACTTTTGCCACAAGCTCTTCATTGGTTTGCGATGACGGCAGCACACTTCCGGAAGACATCACGGAAACATCACCCTGTTCTTGTTCCTCTGAAAAAGAGACTGAAGAACTAGAGTGACCCTGTGGTGAAAGGACCGGCATCGACCTCTCACCACTAACAATATACCGTGACACACGTCTCCAACGTCTGTCATCCCAACTGGCACAAACTGTACAAGAATTAGTGTGAGTACAGTGACTACAGCAAATACAATGAGCATAAGAATCAGAGGAAGACTTTCTCGATTTACAATTTGAACAATATTCTTTCATAATTAAAAAATATTATACAGCCATAGTACTCGCACTAACCCTTGAAAATACAAAGATACATAATAATAATACAATCCATAACAAATTTTCAAAAAATAATTCAAAAGAAAATTTTAGAAAAAATTTTGAAATGAGCCCAAGTTCCCAAAGGGAACGATGAGCCCAAATGGATCCCCAAAAAAGCCTTAGTGTGGACAAAAATTTTAAAACATTTCTAAAAATTAATGTTACACTTAAGGACAATATTAATGTATCTGACTATATAATAAACCTTACAGAAGACAAGGAATCACTAACAGAAAGTAACCGTTGTCAACGTTAACAAAAGTCAATAAAAACTGGAAACAAGACTCCAGGTACTGAAAAACATGGCCCAAAATCAGTAACCAATTTAAAACACTACCCGATGTAAAACAGAATCTTCCACAGAAGAAGCTGCAATACATCAGATGGTAGATGCATGATCAAAATGCCTAAACACCCCTAGGGTGAGAACTTAACCATGGGGATAACAGAATAAACATTCTGTAACTATGCTAAAACTCCCCAAAAATTTCAATAAAAAAATTTCAAAAATTATACCAAAAGCATAGGAGATTAGCAAGGGGGATTTCAAGGGAAGGGAGAGAGGAAACAAACTGCGGAGATTTCATAGCAAGAATGAAAACATCAGGCCCATGCCCCGAAATTAGGAAACATGAAATAATTTTACATAAAAATTATAAGTTACAGCCCTGAACACATCCTTCCACTGTTTCTTCCTCTCATCCTCTTATTTCATCCTTGGATCCACCATTTCCATCATGATTTTGTGACTGGCATCATTTTAACTGAGATTATAAGCACAGATATCACTGAGATGTTACTGATAGAAGGGCCAAACAAAGAATGAGGATTTTGCGCCAATTTCGGTACTTCCTTGACACTGCGCATGCACAGTAGACAAACGTATAGAGGACCATACAGGATATTGGATTTTTTGATTTGGATGAAAATTTTGGGGACTGGGAGGGGGGGGGGGGGGGGGGGGGGCCAAAATTTGTGTTTGGCCCTGAATAATTTAGAGTTAGCACCAGCTAAGTCTGGGTCATTGGTACAGTATAAAAATATTAGTTATTCAAGAATTTTATTTGCAAGTGTCGTCTGCCTTTCGTGTTTGGTAAAGGGTTAAAGAGTTGGATAGACAAAGCATGTAGTTCACTAACTCATCTAGCAGATGAAAGCTAGGAGAAAAGCAGTCTTATATGAGAGGGGGGTCATATCAACATCATCAAGTGGCTCAAAATATGTCTGACAAAGGCAATAAAGGGTCCATGATAAGTTCCATTCAGGCTTAATATCAAGTGTTTTGGGTCTTTTCAAAGTAAAAAGTTTCAAAATGCTAGACAGGAAGGGATCCAAGCTAATACAAGACCACTTGCATGCAAACAAGAATGTTTCTGAAAGCAAAGATCAATAGCCTTTGAAAGTGATAGGTTTAAGACCATCAGTATCAAAAAAGGAAGATCAAGAAATCTATTTGCATTGATGACAGATGTCTGAACCCAATCCCATTGCCATTACATCAATGTATAAATGAATAGACCATTTAGCATTTATTTATATTTTAAGGGTTAATGACACTTTAACAGCCAAGGTCATATCATGTCGGTGACAGTTTTACGGATGGAGGAAGTTGGAGTACCCAGAGAGAATCACCAAGCAATGGCGAGCAGTTGCCAGCTCAACAAAATTGTAACTCTGCACTGCAGCACAGGCAGGGTTAGATTGGTTGAAGACATGTGCACCACTGATGTGCTGAACACCTTAGTACATGGCATCATTGTGCCCCCATGTGGACAATCAGAGTTAAGTTCCTTGCTCAAGGACATAATGCGGGAGTCCGAATTGACACTCAGACGGTCACCCATCCAAGAATTAATTGGGCTCGACGTTGCTTAACTTTGGTGATCTTATGAGAACCAGTTACCACAATGCCACCACCCCCACACCCGCATTATAAGCTAGGCCAATGGATATATGCCTAGGTGTAGAAATGCATTCCCTGGTCAGACATAGGACATGACAAAAGAGAGGTGTGAAGGTGTAGTAGTCTGACATGGATTGGGAACTACTTGGGTTGACCTTGATGAAGAAGACTGTTGTAAAGGAAGACATATTGGAACCCCCAGAAGAGGTTTGATTTGATTGATCCATACCTTTTTATGTAGTTAGTGGAACAATTAAAACTAGATGGTGTCACTTGTGTGCAAAGCACACTATAGTGTATCCCCGCATTTGCATCCTTGACTTTGTATGAATGCTTGATACAAAGATGAAATGTATTATATGACACACTAAAATCATATTGAGTGGCACAGGTGACACAGCTTCGTGCGCACCTACAGACTCCACTGCAACATTTGGGCATGGTTTTAGCATTTCGAATTACATACATGTACCCTGGGAGCCTTAGGCCGGAAACGGTCTAAGAAAACATGAAAGTGGCAACGGTGGCACCCCAAAAATCAGAAACCTTCGTGCACATCTACAGACCCTACTGCAACTTTTGAGCATAGTTTTAGCATTTCAAATTACATACTCTGGGAGCTTTTCGCCGGAAATGATTTAAGAAAACACGAAAGAAAAACGGTGGCACCGCCACGTGGCATCTGAAAAATCTGAAACCTTTGTATGCATCTACAGACCTTACTGCAACATTTAAGCATGCGTTTAGCATTTCGAATTACATACCCTAGGAGCCTTTCGCCGGAAACGGTCTAAGAAAACACAAAAGTGGCAACGGTGACACAGCCACTTAGCACCCAAAAAATCCAAAACCTTCCTACGCATTTACAGACTCTACTGCAACATCTCAGCATGGTTTTAGCGTTTCGAATTACATACTCTAGGAGCCTTTCGCCGGAAACGGTCTAAGAAAACACGAAAGTGGCAATGGTGGCACAGCCATGTGGCACCTGAAAAATCCGAAATCTTTGTGCACATCTACAGACCCTCCTGCAGCATTTGAGCATGGTTTTACCATTTCGAAATACATACTGTAGGAGCCTTTCGCCAGAAATGGTCTAAGAAAACATGAAAGTGGCTACGGTGGCACAGCCACGTGGCACCCGAAAAATCTGAAACCTTCGTGCGCATCTATAGTCCCCACTGCAACATTTGAGCATGGTTTTAGGATTTTGAATTACATACCCTAGGAGCTTTTCGCCGGAAACGGTCTAAGAAAACATGAAAGTGGCAACAGCACAGCCACTAGGCAGCTGAAAAATCTGAAACCTTCGTGCACATCTACAGACCCCACTGAAACATTTGAGCATGGTTTTAGCATTTCGAATTACATATCCTAGGAGCTTTTCGCCGGAAACGGTCTAAGAAAACACAAAAGTGGCAACGGTGGCACAGCCACGTGGCACCTGAAAAATCCGAAACCTTTGTGCGCATCTACAGACCCCACTGCAACATTTGAGCATGGTTTTAGCATTTTGAATTACATACCCTAGGAGCCTTTCGCCGGAAACGGTCTAAGAAAACACAAAAGTGGCAACAGTGGCACAGCCACGTGGCACCCGAAAAATCCGAAACCTTTGTGCGCATCTATAGTCCCTACTGCAAGATATGAGCATGGTTTTAGCATTTCGAATTACATTCCCTACGAGCCTTTTGCCGGAAACGATCTAAGAAAACACGAAAGTGGCTATGGTGGCACAGCCACGTGGCACCCGAAAAATCCAAAACCTTCCTGTGCATCTATAGCCCCTACTGCAACATCTGAGCATGGATTTAGCGTTTCGAATTACATATCCTACGAGCCTTTTACCGAAAATGGTCTAAGAAAACACAAAAGTGGCTACAGTGGCACAGCCACGTGGCACCCGAAAAATCCGAAACCTCTGTGCGCATCTATAGTCCCTACTGCAAGATATGAGCATCGTTTTAGCATTTCGAATTACATTCCCTACGAGCTTTTCACCGGAAACGATCTAAGAAAACACGAAAGTGGCTACGGTGGCACAGCCACGTGGCACCCGAAAAATCTGAAACCTTCGTGCGCATCTATAGTCCCTACTGCAAGATATGAGCATGGTTTTAGCATTTCGAATTACATTCCCTATGAGCTTTTCGCCGGAAACGATCTAAGAAAACACGAAAGTGGCTACGGTGGCACAGCCACGTGGCACCCGAAAAACCGAAACCTTCCTGCGCATCTATAGCTCCTACTGCAACTTCTGAGCATGGATTTAGCGTTTCGAATTACATATGCTACGAGCCTTTTGCCGGAAACGGTCTAAGAAAACATAAAAGTGTCTACGGTGGCACAGCCACGTGGCACCCGAAAAATCCGAAACCTTCGTGCGCATCTATAGACCCTACTGCAACATCTGAGCATGGATTTAGCATTTCGAATTACATATCCTACAAGCCTTTTGCCGGAAACGGTCTAAGAAAACACAAAAGTGGCTACGGTGGCACAGCCACGTGGCACCCAAAAAATCCGAAACCTTCCTACATATCTACAGATCATTTAGCAACACCCTAGTGTAATTTTAGAACTCCGAATTACATAGGTTGGGACTATTCAGCAAAAAAGTGAAAAAATAACGCATTTTTTAAGTGGCTCCACAGAAGCCACCTGGTGGCACAAAAATTTAAAAGTTGTATTTTTGGGTTGCACAGACCCTATCGAACAACTGTAGAAAGTTACAGCGTTTCGAATTACAAAACTGGCCGTACGGAAGTACGGACGTACGGACGGAGATCATGACAATATCCCCGCATTTTTTAAAATGCGGGGATAATTATCCAACAGTGTGAAGACGTGAGCTTCCTGAGGCAGCACTGGATAATTAGTGTCAGAGGAAAGGCATAGCTATCTATCCCATTCCAGTTGAATGACAAAGCAAAAAGAGTCCAGACAAGAAAAAATGAACATGGGAAACTGATTGTTCATTATCATTGCAAACAGGTCAATGTGGGGAGAACACTACTTCTCACAAATCAACCTCCTTATTCAATGCCCATTTGGATGACAATACCTTGCCATTGGAGGATATCGTGTCAGCTAACACAAAGAGGAAACCTGGTATGTGTCCGACTAGCAAATGAATGTCATTTTATTCTGTTAGACAGAGAAGATATCTCATCACTTCCCACACAGGAAATGGAATGAATTCCACCTTGTTTCCATAAGTATGCTACCACCATTGAGTTGTTTGACAGAAATAATACACAATGGTTTGAGAGGAAAGATAACTATTGTCCTATAGCCAGAAGAATCGCTAACAAACTCTTGATTGATATGACAAGCTGATAGATCCTCTGTCCAAAGACCATAAGTCTGTAGATCTGGAGGATTGAGGGTCACTCCCCATCCTGAATCGCTGGCATTTGCAGAAATAATGCAGTCCGGGTTGGAAGTGTCCAGGGGAATTCCTAGCGTCAGCACTGGATATCCGTCTAAATGAATGAATTAACTTTTTCAAGGTGATGAGCTGATCTATGGAGTTGACTTTCAGCCTCCATCACTGGAGCAAACAGAAATGAAGAAGATATAGAAGTCTGTTCAACAGAATAAGCTCTGCCATCAAGACACAAAGACCAATTACACATTTTTCTGGCCATAACTCTCATTGCTTTGGAGAAGTACTTTGCAAAAGTAAAGAGAATCTTGGCTCTTGCTGACTGAGTGAACATTCAAGATGGAATTAGTCGAAAACCAAACATCAGAAGCACATTCAACAATTGATCTACATTTTTCTCCAGATGTGAATAACTTGAGTGTCTCTGGATAATGTCATCGAGATATGTCAAACTTTGGTACTGATGAATACACCCAGTGATATGCCACCACTTGGTTCATCAGACGAATGAATGTGCAAGGAGATTTAATTTGCATGGCATAATCCTGAATTGGTATGTGATGCCCTGGAATGAGAACGTATGATATTTACAGGATGTTTTGTGCATCACAATGTGAGAATAAGCATCCTTGAGATCAATGCTAGCAGTGAAGCAGTTCTTCTTTACAGGTCTAAAGGTCTCCATGCTGAATTGTGCAGCTTTTATGTAGATATTCAGGTCTAAAACGGGTCTGAGTTGGCCGTTCTTCTTCAGAATGAGGAAGAGTCTGCTGCAGAACACTGGCAACTCCTGGTTGTAAATTACCTGTTGTTTCCTTTTGTAAAAGCGTCACTACCTCCATGTCTAACAAAGATGTTCAATGATGATTTTCGGGTGTGATTGTCAGAATTGGATTACATATCTGAGGAGAATATGCTTTAAACATGATGAAAAGACCCTGACTGGCTAGATGAATGATCCATGGGTATAATGATATCTACATCCATTGTGGAATAACATGAGAAATCTGACCCTCCACCCCCCCATAGGAAGCAAATCAAGATGAACAACATCACTTCATCCCCTCATTGAGGCTTATCGAAGGAGAAGTCACCACTTCTCCCTTTCTTAGGCTCTTGGCTATTAACACTAGAATACTCAGGAACAGCTGAGCCTATGAAGAAAGCTTGCTGGAGATCACCTATGGCTAGGTGGACGTTGACTAGAGTACTGTGACATGGACTATTAGGCCTGGAAAATGATTTTGCTGGAAATGAATTCAATTACCTCATGAGAAGCTGGTCTTGAGATTGTCTGAAAACACCTTTCTCGTACTGATTCTATTTTTCCATCAAAGAGAAAAGTACTAGACAGAGATGTAAAATGTAGTTGTTGACACTGAATATCAGATAGAGATTTGTTAGAATTGAGAATATTATTTCTTCTGATTGACAATATTAACTGTCTGTGCTGAAATAAGATTCATTATACATCTAGTGTTCTGAATGAAGCTGCTGCTGTGTCATCCATCTCTTCTCAAAAGCTGCAACAAAATGGTCCAAAAGTGAAAGATCCAAAACTATCTCTCTTGAAAGTTCTAGGCCTGGGCTTGAATGTCATATGTGGCATATTAAAAGATTTTGGAACGTTAGTTTTCATGTTACATTGTCAATGTCTAGAGATGTGTCTCGGGCATGTGCTCTCCAGCAGTGCCATAAGAAGTGTATTAGCATGATTAAAAAGAGGTACCCTTAATTATCTTGTTCTGTAACTTTTTGTCTGCTTTAGCAAAAGTGACTGTGATAAGTAGTAGTAGTAGTAGCTGATGAGGTGAAGAAGAGGAGTGTGGAGCATATCTTTCTGACCTCCATCCACCATACACATGGTTCTTGGGGAAGATATGTTACACAAAGGATTGCCATCTGCAATAGTTTCAAAGATAAAGAGACTGTTGAAAAGCCCACCAATATACTTTTGTCCTCTTTTACTTCACGTACCTCCCTAGGTTTCCTCTATATCGGCTGAGATGAACTTCATATTCACCTTTATTGTAGTCATCACGAGGTTTATGATCAAAAGACCTGTAGTCAAGTTCATCATGATGTCTCATTACGTGTACACTCCCTGTAAAACACTGCCAATCGACTCCCCACTAACTGCTCTATGAGGTGGGGTATCAAAACTCAACCACGTGACTTCAATAACACATACTATCGGTTACAATTAGCACGAAGTGTCTCCCAGTGTTGTGACAAGGTGATACTTCCGACACAAAATAGGACCTCCAAACATCATTTATCTGCAAAACGGCCGTTGATAACTAGGGAAAAAAGCACATCGCTCCCAAACTACAAAAATAAAAATAAAATCGTTAAAATTTATTTCGAAATATCGTACAAAATGACTTTTGAGGGCAGTTTTGATCTCGCATGAATATTTGTGAAGACCTTCTCGTTACTTTCTGTCAATGTCAGTGTTTCTTTGATCCCGTAATTTTTGGATACCAATTAGCACATTTTTCCAACCAGTCGGGCAAATACTATTTTTAATATCATAGGGAAATTTTAAAACCGTGTTTCGTTTCGAATATATTGAGTAAAAATCAGTGCGATTTCGTCCTTGAATTTTTACAGTCTGACTATTATTAGCAAAGTTACGCCAAAAATGGAAATAATGAAAAAAATCTCATTTGTAACAGGTTGAAGAACCTTTCAAAAAGAGTCATGCACACCTTTTTTATTCTGCAGTGGTAGACATATTCCGGGCAATGAAAAAGAACTTTACACAATTTGCTTGTGTTTCCAGGTATTCACATGAAGGACAGCAGATGTCGACTTAACAGGTTGAGAACAACGTAGTTTCGTTACCCACTATATGGGCCAAATTGCCAGAGTTATTAGACCACCGACGTCTGGAAACCTGATCTAAATCACCCCTACCTCAAAACTCCTCATTCTTATATGCATTCCCCCCACCCCCCTCCGAAATATATAATACACAGATCTGTGTGTTATTTATTTTGGAAGTGTTAGTGTGTGTTGGGGGGGGGGGGCAAATATAAGAGGGAGGTGTGACGTTGGGGTGATGTGATATCAATCAGGTCTCCAGACGTCTGTGATTAGACTAGGCAGTGGGACCTGGGAGCGGAATGCACAGCAACTCAGAATGACGACATCCCGTTTAATCCGAGGATGATATACAACATTTCTCAATAAAAAAGTAAGTGTTCAATGGGTAATGTTGGATTTCAAGGTGTGGTGTGCATAGAACGAGCCAGTCCATTGTGAACTCGCCCCAGTGACGCGGCAAAGCATCCATGTTTTAGAAGGCGATGTTCCCACTCAACTTGGCAGAGCAAAAATGTAAAAAGAATACCCAAAAGACGGGTGCAGAATGTTAATCTGCCTCCCCCCCCAACAAAAAAAGTTCTTGGTAAAAACAAATGCAGTGGAAGACTAGTTGGGTATAGATACCATCTGCCTGGTTGGTTGGTTGGGGGGGGGGGGGCTAAGTACAAATTCAATGGAGGCAGAGAGCCAACTGTTATAGGCCTACCATCTTGCCATCAGAGGGTGCAGTTGCGTAGGCCAACCCCGCAAACATTTAATGTCTATGTTTCTGTCTCCTAATAGTCAGTGTTGCTGTAAGCCTACTATTTGTGGGCCTAGGCCTATTAAAAAATCCCGGTGAACTTGGGTGCGTTGGGAATCTTACACAGCATCAAGTGGGATATGCAAGTGCGATATAGGTATTGCTCTTCGCAGTATGGGGAGGAACAAAATTTCCTGACAGACCAAAATAATTTCCAGACTGATTTTAGATGTGGAACCAAATTTGATAAACAAACCGCACGAGCACCTACATATCAGTTCCCAGATGTAAGATGGCGCTTTGCTGAAATCGTCTATTATGACTGAATAACACATGGGGTGAGAAATCTGAGTCAAAGCCTCTCCAACATAGTTTCGTCCAGCATGCGTTTTGACCCATTGTTCAAGTGAATAGAATATTTTTTTTACATTGAACCATGCAGTGACTTTGAAACACTGTGGATGACCAAGACTGCAATTGTGGATATCCTGGAACCCATTAATGGTACATGGAGAGAAATTCTAAACTGAAACACTAACAGAGTGGAATTTTCACACATATATCATCTTAACCCATGTGAAAGAAGCATTTCATTGAACTGAGTCCTTTGAACGACAACCTACGGTCCATCTGCAGAAATATGTTGTGTTCGGTGTCCCTTTTCCACCGAAGCTGAGGGCATATTTTGTGAGTGAAAACCTCACTCCTCGAGTGTTTTAGCAGAGACCCTTCTTTATGTGTCGAGATGGGATGTGATGTGTCTGAATGTATCTGAGATGAGTTAAAAATTATAAATTGGCAGAATTTGGGAGAGTTTTCAGTTTCCTGTCTGAAGTCAGCAAAATTAGAAGAAACATGTAAATATATTTTATATTTCATTAAAAAATTAAAATTTTTTAGTAAATTCTGTTTCTTAACATACCTACCACAATTGTTTACAATTGGCTGTAACATAAGTGCAAGCCCTACTTCGGAACTAACTCAAGCTTTTAGAATCTTTTCCAAACGAGTTGGAAAAGTACTAGAGTGCAAAAGCACGAAAAAGATCGAAAAAGGGTCGAGCGAGACCAGTACACCTCTTGCGTTTACCGAGCGCATGCGCAACAACCGTGGCGTCAATTCCGTATTTCTGCCAACGAGAAGTTTGTGATTTAGCGGGGAGGCAGCGATATCAAAGATATCCCCAAGGAGGGTGGGCCTCCAGTAAACAATTGTGGTAGGTATGTTAAGAAACAAAATTTACTAAAAAATTTTAATTTCTTTTTAACCTACTCACAATTGTTTACAATTGGCTGAATAAACAATAGGAGGAGGTGAATCACATAACCAATACCAACAAGAGTAGCAGAACGAAAGCAAGGATGGCAGAGAACAAAAACGAAAACCTGTAATGAAGATAGAGAGAAGGCACCTGAAAAGAACAAGGCTGAGCGAAGCGCAACCTCGACAAAAACAATGTTAACGAGGGTGCACAACAGCCTGAGCAGCAACGTGAGGGCCTAAAGAATAAAGGTCCTCAGATTGCTGCTGAAGGTGGCGGAGATAAAAGGAGGAGAAGGTAGAAGCATTCCTCCAGTAAGCCGCATTCATAACATCCCGGAACAAAACAGAATTGGAGAACGCCCAGCATGTAGAAACGGCACAAACCTCATGAGCATTAAGCCGGTTCGAAACAAGATCCGACGCAGAAAAGCGAGAATAAGCCAGCTTGATTGCAAGACAGATCCACCTGGAAATAGAATGGGAAGAGATAGACTGCCTCTTAGGAATGAGAGACAGAAAGAATCTCTTCCGACCCCTCCTAATGAACTGAGTGCGAGTAATGTAAGTCTTGATCGCACGAACAGGACAAAGAAGAGGCCTCCGGCCATCTACAGCAGGGAGAGCCCGAATGCAGATGGGAGGAGGTACCGAATCAGGAAGTTGATTCTTAGCCAGAAAAGAGCAATCAGTAGTGAAGGTGACACTGTTAGCCTCATTTCGGAAGAAGGCAGAATCAACAGATAGCGCATGAAGCTCACTGACTCGACGAGCAGAAGCAAACGCTAGAAGAAAGGCCGTCTTATAGGTGAGAAAACGGATGTCGGTCTCAGATAAAGGCCCGAATGGCGCCCCCTCCAAACAGTGCAACACCCATGCCAAGTTCCACTTTGGTGTAAGACGCAAAACTCGAGGCCTCTTCAAAGAAAAGTGCCGAATAAGTTTGGAGAGAAAAAGATTACGACCGATGCACTGCTTTCCCACATAAGAGAAAGTATCAGACAGCATAGACCGATAGCTCTTAATCGTAATAGGCTGGAGGCCCTTGGAGTCAAAAAGAAAAACCAGAAAATCCGCAATTTGAGCGATTGACGGATCACGGTAATTCACATTGTGATCTGCACACCAGCGGCAGAAAACCTTCCACTTGGCGGCATAAGTCATGCCAGTGGAATGTTGCCGCGATGCAGAAATGCACTCCACTGATCGTCTCGAAAAACCTCTACGTCAGAGACTGGACCTGATAAAAGACAGGCGTGAAGGGACAGGCTCGCCAGGTTGTTGTGATACTTCCTGGGATGACCCTGTGAAAGAAGATCGCGACGTAGAGGTAGACGAATCGGTCGATCGGCCAATAGAGGCCGCAGCAGATTGATCCACACCCTCTGTGGAGACAGGGGTGTGATCAGAATGATCCTGCAACTGCAAGCACAAATCTTCGCTAATACTTGAGGAAGAATCGGTGCAGGAGGAAAGGCATAGCCGATCCAACCTGTCCAGTCCAGAGACAGAGCGTCTACTGCAAATGCCAGAGGATCTGGACAAGGGGAGACAAAGGTCTCTACCTGATGATTCCAGCGAGTAGCGAAAAGGTCGACCTGAGGACGGCCCCACTGCTCGCAAATCGCCTGAAACACCGACCGATGTAGCATCCATTCGGTTGGAAGGACACTGTCGCGTCGGGACAGGGAGTCTGCTAGGACGTTGAGACGCCCGGGAATGTGTCGAATGGACACCCGAGCGTTCACATCCCGCGCCAACAGAAGAAGATCCCGAGACAGCCGATACATGGGAATTGAATGTGTGCCTCCTTGATTCCAAATGTAGGCCACTACTGTCGAATTGTCCGAAAGAAGTAGGACAACATGGTCCGACAGATGAGGGATCCAAAGCCGAAAACTCAACAGAAGGGCAAAGGAGCTCCTTCTGGTTGATATGAAGGCCCACCTGCTCGCTGTCCCACTCTCCGTGAGTAGACAGACCGAGAGGATCCAACGTCGCACCCCAGCCCCGATCGCTGGCATCCGCAGTAAGGATACGATCGGCCAATGGAAGATCCAATGGAACACCCTGTGTCAGCCAGGGAATATCTGCCCAAAGGCGGAGGTGACAAAGCAGAGACCAAGGAATAGTAAGTTCCAGGTCCAGCGGATCTACATTCGGACGCTAATGATCCAACAGGAAGTGTTGGAGAGGTCGGACAAACAAGCGACCGAGCGGATTGGGATCGGTCGCCGAACCGCAAAGGCCCAGCATCCGAAGGAAAGTCCTGGCCGAGACCGAGGAAGATTGAAGCAGGTCCCGAGTCAAGGCGGAAAGAATCGTCGCCCGAGCCTGGGGGACCGACACTACATTGTGAAGAGTGTCGAAATCCATCCCCAAATGACGGAATCGCTGAGAAGGAAGAAGATCCGACTTCTCGCGATTGACTCTGAAACCTAGCGACGCTAGCAGGCAAAGAAACTGCCGGACATCGAACTCCAAGACAGCAGCATCGTGGTGCCGTTGGAGGATGTCGTCTAGGTAGGCTGACGAAGTCACTGCCGACTGAGTGCGGTGGAAAGCAAGCACATGTGACATCAGCCGGGTGAAGGCCCAAGGAGCCAGGTTCAAACCGAATGGGAGAGCTCTGAATTGAAAAACTCGATCCCGAAACGAGAACCGAAGGTATTTCCGTGACGCCAGATGAATGGGTACATGGAAGTAGGCATCCTTCAGGTCGATACTGGCCGCAAAATCGCCCTGATGAACTGAACGTCGAACCGACCGGAAAGTCTCCATACTGAAATGAGTATTATGTACTCGTTCAGGGTACTCAGATCGATGACAGGACGATATTGGCCGTTTTTCTTCGGCACCAAGAAAAGTCTCGAGTAAAACCCCGGTGAAAGGGTGTTCCTGACCACCTCGATCGCCCCTTTGGTGAGGAGATTGTCGATCTCCTGCACCAGAAGGTCCCGACGCAGAGAATCGGAAGGGACCTGAGTCGGGAGGGGCACCCGAGATAAACTGGGGTGCCGATGGAAGGACAGTCGCAGACCGGATTGAATGACGTCGTGGACCCAAGAGTCCGACGTTATCTCTGTCCAATGGTCGTAAAACAGCGACAGCCTTCCCCCGACTGGAGGTGAATCGAGGTGAGAACCTTCAATTGCGGCATCGACAAGGCCCCCGAGAGGAGAAACCACCTCGGGAAGTGACAGAGTCCTGAGACTTTCCAGCCTGAGGCTGCCAGCGAGCCTGGCCACGTCGGCGCTTCTTATGAGCAGAAGGAGCAGACGGAGCCGAAGGCGAAGCCGACGTCGCCGACGAGGCAGACACAGCAGCATGCTTGGCGGGCCTGGAACGACCCCCACCCGCAGCAGCAGGTTGGTCAAGCTGTCTCAGCAAAAGCTGGTCCTTCGAATGACGAAGAACTTCGCCACGAACAGCTTCCACGGAACCATGGAACAACTGAGGTCCCACCAAAGAGGCAGACCTCAGAACAGCACGTTGCTCAGAAGGAAGGGATGGTAAAGAATCCAACACCGCATCCCGGCGTGCCAGCTCCAAATTAGTCGTGTTACAGGCGTGAGCGTGTGTCAAGTTCATAAGAGCCTGTGACAGAATGCAAAAAGGCGCCTGAGCGTCATCAAACTCCCAAGGTGGAAAATATTCAGCCAGAGCAGCGACGACATGGTTCGCGAGAGATAACATACCCAGCTTCTCTCGGGACAGGCCCACCATAGACTCAACTACCGACATCGGGAGAACTGCCGATTTAGGCTTAGTCAACCCGAGGGAAGAAGAATCCTCATCCACAGAAGTCATCCCTTGGAAGACTGGTGGAGAGACGGAATCGTACACACGAAACCGCGATGGAGGCAGAAAGGCATCAGCTCTAGAAAAGAAGGAACCCTTGAGGGCCTTAGAACGCATTTTGGCATCTAAGCCCTGGAAGGACTCAACAACCTGAGCCGATTGCAGAGGACGCAAAGCTCCGGAGCTAGAAGGCTCAACAGGGTTACGGCGCTCCACAGTGGACCGCGGCCGGACGGTCACAGAAGGCTGGTCGGAAGGTTGAATGTCCGGCAATAAGCCAAAGACAAAATCCAAAGCCTGCACCAAGACTGACGAGGGGGGCCCATCACCTTCAAGATACTCGTCATCCTCCGTAGCAGAGGAGACGTAGCCCAACTCAGGCTGACCAGCAGAAACCTCCTGTGAATACTGTGCAGTATCCAAGGGCCCAGACTTGACATCTCGACGACCGACCAAAGGAGGTTGTGCCTCAGGAGGCACAGGGAGGCCAACTTGAGGGTTGCCAGAAAGCAACCGGGTGAGTACCAAAACGGCCTGGCGCAGGTCACCCTGAGAATCCGTCGCAGCAGAATCGCCCAACGGAGTGTCCTCGCAATGGACCCTTCTGGCAGAAGAACCCAAATCCTCAGAAGAGACCGACGTCGAACGTCGATCAGCAGACAGAATAGGGACACGGTGAGAAGACACCGGAGGATAGTCCCGATTGTGACGGCCAGGGGCCATCACTGACCTCTGCGAAACAGAAGGTCCGGCCTGCAAATTCTCTAAAGAGACCGACGGCGCACGTCGATCGGTAGCTGGACCTAGGACACAGTGAGAAGACACCGGAGGATTGTCCCAAACATGACAGGAACCTGCGCAGCAGACGGCCCCAACTGCCTATCCTCTGAGACCGACGGCAAGCATCGATCGACACCCAGACTCGGAACACAGTGAGGAATCACCGGAGGAAGGTTCCGAGAGTGACAGCTAACAGGGGCTGTCACTGACCGCTGCCGAACAGCAGACCCTGGATGCCAACGTCCCAACACCATCCCGCTAGGCGGCACACTAGCTGGGGAAGGTGGAACGAAAAACGATTCACTCGAGGGATGAGGAATCGCTGCCGAAGCGTCCGGCCGGCTCAACCGACTAGGAGCAAACCTAGCCAGATGAGACGGAGCAGACAGCAAACTCGCACAGCCTCGCCGCGAGGCTGGGGGAGGCTGCGAACACACAGACACACCAGAAGATACAGCCTCGGTCCCCCGAGACTGTAGACCATCCCCAGAGGAGATGGAAGAGCCACCATCAGACAGAATAGGATCTGGAGTAGCAACTTCCTCAACAACGGTCGACGGTGTAGGAGGCAGATCGGAGAGGGTCACCGAGCTGACCTCGGAAAAGCTCTCAACGAAAACAGACGCCTCAACATCAGAAGACAAAGAGACCATGGTCTCCTCGTCAGGTATCACTGAACTAACACCGCCAACAGTTGCAGAGGAACTCGCCACAGAAGGCAGATCCGAATCCTGTGTGACAGAGTCACCACGTGCACCAGCAGAAATGTCTGCTACGGCACGGCTACCCTTACCCCAAGAACGAGGGGTTCTAGCTCTGGAAAGAACCACCTTGTTCACAGAAGCCCAGAATTTAGAGGACCAAACTCCACAAATACCACATGATTGGGCCTGAGTGCAATTGTTGCAAGTGACACATGTGGCATGAGAGTCGTCCACATGCTTCACCTGCAAACAAGAGGTACAAGGAATAGTCTTAGGCATTATATCAAAAAAATCAAGCTTCCCGCCGACGGAAAACAGCACGAAGGTCGTGTTCACACGTGGGGGAAAGACAAGATAAAGTGTGAAGAGACAAGCAATAAAAATACAAATTAACATTAATTAATAATAACTTGGTAGCTTGATAAAAGGATACAATCCACTAGCACACTAAATATGTAAAATAAGTTGTTCACGAAGAATAAACAGCATAATTTAGCACGAGTCACAAAAATTTCCGACCAACGTACAATGGCGGAAAATAAAGGAATTGACGTCACGGTTGTTGCGCATGCGCTCGGTAAACGCAAGAGGTGTGCAGAGAGAGTAACTGTAATTTCGAGCTCTGGTCTCGCTCGACCCTTTTTTCAATCTTTTTCATGCTTTTGCACTCTAGTACTTTTCCAACTCGTTTGGAAAAGATTCTAAAAGCTTGAGTTAGTTCCGAAGTAGGGCTTGCACTTAT
The DNA here is from genome assembly GCA_031216915.1 of Pictodentalium vernedei. NCBI lineage: Eukaryota > Metazoa > Mollusca > Scaphopoda > Dentaliida > Dentaliidae > Pictodentalium > Pictodentalium vernedei. The sequence goes on from CM062289.1 coordinate 313,696,593, forward strand.
GTTACAGCCAATTGTAAACAATTGTGAGTAGGTTGAAAAGAAACGCTGCGTATAACTTAAGGTTTGTTGCTTCGGACCACTGGAAAAGTAGACCCAGGCTGTTGTAATATAACTGAATATAACACAACACTTAACATGATCAATTATTGAGTTCTCACGGCAGCAATAAAATTTGGTAGCAATAACATTTCCTAATCTGAACTAATCCTTTAATTACCCTTCCAAAGATGAAAAACAAGAGCCGACAATGGCTACTGATTGTTTCTGAAACAGCCTCTGATTGCAAAGAAAACATTGATTAGTGACAATAGATAAAGAATAAATTACTCCTATGAAGTTTATTCTTTTGAGATTTCCAACATCAGAAACTGGTTAAATTGAATTACAATTATGTATATCTATATACTTTTATATCTGCATTGTGACTTGTAAAGAAAATTTTGTTTCTAACATTCAACCTACCATTTAACTATTTTATTAGCACTACGACAAATACTGAAATAATTTTGAATCTATTTATAGGAAAAGACAGGCTTGTGTGGTGTTTTCCAACAAATAGTTGCACCACAATGAGAAAAAATTCAATTTCTAACATTCGGCCTGTAATTAAGTTAACCGTGCACATGTATATTAGCACAATGAAAAAGCCTTGGGCCGATTTAATCCGTGGACCGACTTAGGGGCATACCTCAGTTGCTGACTTTATTTTTGGCCGACTTCTCCCATGGGCAAATTCATTTGGGGGTGTCTTCCCATCATTTAACTCTTTGTAGACTTTATACCACAACAACAATTTTTTTTTCAGACAATTTATTGGAAGACATCCAGCGGTGTTTTGAATAGGTAGTTGCAAAAAATGAGAAACAAAACAAAATTTCTTCAGCCCCATGTCTTGCAGCACACTGAGAGATCATGTGTTCGAGAGTTGTTTTCTTAATACTGGAAAGCTATCTTTTCCAACTAAGATCGCCGTATGTGCGTGTGTCGAGTCGACGTCCAGTAAGAGTAGGCTTCGACACCCTTATAGTTTAAAGTCCCCCCCCCCCCCCCCATAAATAACAGATGTAGCCCCCCCCCCCAACCACCACCACATGTCAGGGATCACATGTCACCTATCGCAGAGATAGGCCTACTGACACCACCTCTGGTTCCACAAAAACGGAAACCAGACATTGCAAATAAAATCATGAAAATTGGTTTCGACAGTATTAATATGGGCAGATCATTAGCGGCCATAACTGAAATAGAAGGCGATCAATTGCATCTCGATTTGTTGTCAGTCCTTTTTGTGTTGATGATGTAAATATGTGTTGAATATTTTTAGTCGATAACTTGAAATAAATCATAAAAATGAATTTATTTTCTTTATACATTATTTCATTAACCCATCGGAACATCCTGAGGCCGAAGAGCATCAGACCTAATGAGGCCGAAAAGCACGGGTTGAAAAGTGCAAAACTTAAAGCGCGGGCCAAATCGGCCAAAAAGCGTCGATCCGGACAGTACTTTTTACATGATTCTGTTTCAAAATATAGTTTATGACTCCTAACTGAAACTAGCCCAGAAGCGCAGACTAGTTGCAAAGGAGGGAGCATAAGCTATATTTCAGAAGCAAAGGTGTAGACTTTTGTGCAATAATCTGGACAGTTCTGCTGAACTGTTGGGTAAAGGGTTTACCGATAAACCGTTTATCTAATCTTAGCTAAAGTAGAAGACAGCTGTTGTCAAAATATTTTTTGCTTCCAAAACACAGCTTATGACCCCTGACTGAAACAGACGCTACACGCTCGTTTCAATCAGAAGTCATAAGATATGCTCTGGAAGCAAAAAATTAAGATAAAATCCTAAAAAAAAAATGGGAATGATGAATTTTGAGTATAACGCTGGCCGATTTTTACAGTTATGTCACATGAAGTGTTAAATGCAAAAATGAATATTACACAATAATTAGACTTGAATATTTCTCCATTTGAACTTTATATGCCAAGATTCTTTTAATGTGATTTTTTGTTTTTGTTAGAAATTACAATTAATTGAATATATTGATTTATCTGATAGCCATAGAGTATAACAACCGTTGTATATACTTGAAGTATATACAACGGGTGTTGTATATAATTATAATTTATGCGAACGACCTCTGACCTCTTTCAATTCCATTTTCATTCATTCATTCATGAAACATCGTTATATCACAGGGCAGGTTTTAATTGTACGCTTATTGCACTTTGTCAAAATCCTCTGATGGTGTCATTTCTTATTTATTTTGCTTCAATAAAGGCAACCTAAAATTTTGCTTCAAAACATTGTAGAAATTACTTGAATGTTAATAGTAATTAGTATGCGGCGATTGCTAACTATTTATAGTCACGGCCTCGATCAAAAGTACTCGCGGAACTGCGCTAATTAAAAGTTCGTCTGCTCTACCTGAAAAAAAAACACTTCGTAAAAATTGTAAACAAACGCAAAATTATTTGTTATATTGGGACTACAGCATAAAACACGGAAGAAAACTGGAACTATGTCAAAAAAAGAATAACTCTACTGAAACACCGTTTTGTTACTGTTAATAAAATAGTTGAAATTTATTTTGTTCCAGCGCAGTTACATGATGCAAGAAGTGCAATCGCACTTTACAATCGCCGTCATCGATTTTGTAATGTAAGGGACACAACTCTATGCGTCTTGTCCTATTTATTTTGTCTCGTAGACTGGTTTTCTTTGGAGGCCCATGGGAAGCATATATAAGTCGGGTAGACGCACGAGACGGGTGTCTGTTTGTTATCAGATAAAAACAACTCGTTGAAATATGGTTTATTTATCAGATAAAAACAACTCGTTGAAATATGGTTTATTTTTTCTCGGCGAAGCCTCGAAAAAATAAACCATATTTCAACTCGTTGTATAACACAGATATAAAAACACACTGTATGTTTATTGTTTATATATATGCATTCGTAATAAACTGTAACAAAATATAGATTAAATTTCAAAAAGATATTTAACCCTCTGTACTCTGATGTGAAAATGACAAAGTTTGCAGTAGCAAATATTTCCCATAATGCAGTTTAATATTTACCCAAATATACCTTGTTTGACAGTGAGCTCTACCAAACAAAATATAATTGGTTAAATTCATAGTTAAACAAGAGAAAACAGAGTGATTGGACAAAATTCTGCTGTGCTATCGGAGTGATAGGGGTTAATAACATTTGATAAATAAAGGTTGTCAGAAAGGTTATAAACAACATCTCAAAAGTGTTATCCTTTATCAGACCAGTGCTGGAGAACCCTATTAATTAGCTCTGCCCACTCATAAAAAGTTCCTCTATAAATAGACACAGAGATCTTAACTAAACGGGATTAACAGTGACTGTATTATGTAATCATATGTAACAAGTGGGGTAATTTGGAAGACTACTTTTACAGGGACTGTACACAAAATGCTGTCTGTGACTAAACGTCAATCATCAATCTAAACTAATGTAGGATTACGAAGGTTCTATCGGAGCAGATTCTTAAAGCCCATTCAACCTTTCTCGTGGATGTCTCTGTTCATATCTGTAGTAATCTTCGAGTTCCCTATTGTTGAAAATTATAAATTCATAGTAATTTGTATATTTTTCATACTTACTTATGGCCCAGGCTTAGCTTGTGCTAACTCCAAAATATTGAGGGCCAAACACAAATTTTGCCCCAATCCCCAAAATCTGCATGCAAAACCAAAAATTAGAAGTCCTATCTGGTCCTCCATACATTTACTCTCTGTACATGCACAGATGCCATGAAGTGACTGGAATTGGCGCCAACATCATTCTTTGTAAAAGAGAGTTTTACATAATAATTCAGCAGGGAGATATGAGTGCCCACTTATGGGAGGGCCATCCCTGTCTGGGCTATAACTAAGTATGAAAAATATACAAGTTACTATGAATTTATAATATTTTTTCACTATCCCTATGGCTCAGACTTAGCTGAATAGTACAAAGGTGGAGGGCCTAGGTCTTCCAAAATAGTTCCAATCCTGCAATCCATGATGAAAGGAAATTAGAATAATTCGGAATTAAATGTATGCAGAGGAACTCTGTATACATCTTCCCCGACCATTATAATCGGTAAAAATTATGGAAGATGATGACAAGAAACTGCCTTACTTCTTCCCACTGGAAAGTTGAATATGGAATGTCGTCCAAGTAAGCCGACGTTACTGCAGACAAATGAGCTCGAAAGTGAGATATTACTGAGTTCATTAATAGAGTGAACGTCTAGGGTGCTAGATTCAGACCGAAGCACATTGCTCGGAACTGAAATACCTTGAATGGCAAACCGTAGGTACTTTCTGAATGCCGGATGTACCATGACATGAAAGTACGCATCCTTTAGATCTATGCTTGCCGCATAGTCAATCACTCGAATGCTCGCCCTTACCGAATGAATGGTCTCCTTATAGAACTCTGGAGCCATGATAAGTTTGTTTATCCAGCTTAAGTCTATTACTGGTCGGAACGAGCCGTCTGGCTTCGGTACGAGGAACAGGTGACTGTAGAAACCTTGAGAATCTTGGTTTCGATGACCTCTGTTGCTTCCTTCTCCAAGAGTAACTTTACCTCCGATAGGAGAGACTCTCCTTTTATAGGATTTGACGGAAGTTGTGTCCAACATGGACTTCGGGTTAGCAGTGGTTTTGCTCAGAAAGATATCCAGCCCAATGGCCATCCAAGACCACACCCACTGGTCTTCATGATGGCGTCAGGATACGGTTGTTGTTTGTGTTGGCTCAGGAAGTTTAAGGACAATTTCTCACGATTTGGTTGGATTGCAGTTCTAAAAACTGCCTTTTCACTGTGTTATGTATTTGAGAAGAGGATTTAGTTCGGACTTCGAATTTCAAATGTGTAGTTTATTTGATTTATGTGGTTTTTCAGATTTTCTTTATTTGTTTTATGATTAACAATAGCAACAGTTAACAGTAGCTCCTACGTCACTGTCTTGTTATGTATTGGTGATTACTCTTCAACGTTCTTTATGTTGAACCAGTGTTGACGTATTGGTCAGAAGTGTGAACAAGTTACCACTCTATTATAAAATTATCGATTGAAGGGGGATCCTTATCTGTTATCTGCTGTTGTGTTGTTCATAAAATGACAGATAGTATTTCAAAACATTCTTCAAAGTGCAGTAAAATAACAGTAAACATTGAAAGAAGACAAAAACAAAAAAAGCCCTTCGCATCACACGATGAGAGTACGGAAGATTCATCCAGTTGTAGCCCTTTTTCAACAGATACTCTTCTAAATCTTGAAAAAAAAGGTCATCAACATTGAGAAATTTGTGTTAACCATTCCAACCAAGGATGAGAGAGGCTTACTCATTAAAGCGCAAACAGAAAGTGTTTTGAAAAATGCTTTTGATAATTCAAAGTCAGAGACTGTTTGTTCCGTTTCAGCAGTTTTTGACAATAAAATTGCTGAGCTGGATTATAAAGTACTTGCTCTTGAGGACGAAGTTGACGAATTGACTGCTGAGTTGAAAAAATAAAACTGACAAAATTTCTTCTTTGAATGATAAAAACAAAACTCTGGAAAAAGAAATTATTTTGAACACCGTTAGGTCCAAT